>CM016623.1:79926582-80526582 GCA_005393395.2 Gossypium australe
AAACATCTTTCTTTTTCTCATTCATTTTTCTTTCACTTTTTTTTTCTCCACTCTTGTTTTTCTCACAATTTTTGTTCTTTTCTCTCGATTTTTCTTCTTTCTTTTCTATTAAATCGTTATTCTTTTCTTTCTCTCGCCATTGTTCCACAGAATGTTTCAGACTTGGTTGATCTTCCAACACTTGTTGTGGAGATAAAGGGGCCAAAGTGACGTTTTTGCCATTGTGCTTGAAGGAGTACTGGTTGGTGAATCTGTCATGTTTGACTCACCGGTCAAACTGCCATGGCCTTCCAAGCAGTAGATGCCCCGCGTGCATTGGCACCACATCACAATGGACTTGGTCTTGGTATTTTCTGATTGTAAACGGAATCGACGCTTGCTTCGTCACTCTTAGTTCAACACCCTTGTTGAGCCAGTGTAGCTTGTACGGTCTCGGGTGTTTGGTAGTCGGCAAGGATAATTTCTCTACCAAGAGTGTACTCACGAAATTTGTGCAACTGCCTCCATCTATAACCAAACTACATACCTTTCCGTGCACATGACAACGAGTATGAAAAAGGTTTTCTCGTTGGGGTTCACTCACAGAGCTTTGTGTACTAAGATTTCTTTTTACGACGAGCATCTCGCCTTCCACCGCATATTCTAGCTCGTCATTTTCCTCGGAAGAGTTTTCATCCTCATTTTTGTTCTCGCCGTCTTCCCATTCCAATTCTATGTCTCCGTTGGATCGAATCACCATCGCACTTCGATTTGGACATTGACTCGCGATGTGTCTTCTTTCGAGACACTTAAAGCATTTGATATCACGTGTCCGATTTTGATTATTGTCGATGGCTTTGCCTTTGCTGGTTTCAGCCAAAGGCTTGGTTGTTTTCGCCGGCATCATGGGCTCTTTAGCTTCACTTGTCGAAGCATTCTTGCTTGGACCTTGGTTCCACTTAGGCGCATTCGGAGCTGAATAGCCACGAACAACACCTTTCCTTTTGAGTTGCTTCTCAACCTTGATCGCCATATACACCATTTCTTCAATCTCAATGTAGTGTTGGAGTTTGACTACGTTGGTGATGTCTTTATTCAAACCAGCCAAGAATCTCGCCATGGTGGCCTCCCAGTCTTCCTCGATGTTGGCTCGGATCATGGCTATCTCCATCTCTTTGTAATAGTCGTCCACACTATGATTGCCTTGAGTTAGGTGTTGTAGCTTTTGGTACAACTCCCGTTGATAGTATGCCGGGATGAACCTTTTACGCATCAAGGCTTTCATTTCAGCCCATGTGCTGATTGGTCGCTCCCCTTTCCTCCTCCGGCTTATGGTTAATTGATCCCACCAGACCATTGCACAATTGGAGAATTTGATGGCTGCTATCTTCACCTTCTTGCCTTCTGAGTAGTTATGACACTCAAAAACTAATTTGATCTTCTTTTCCCACTCTAAGTACGTCTCTGGATCGAACTTGCCTTGGAATGGGGGTATTAACAATTTGATGTTTTTCAAATCGTCATCTACTCGACCTCGTTCTTGTTGGCCACGATTTTGTTGGCCTCTCCGTCGTCCGCTTAAGTTGGATCCACATGTAACAGTCTGATTTAGACCCTAGTCGAAATAGTGGTTTTGGAACCACAAATTTGAGTTAGAATAATATTTTTATATTATTTTCTGTGTCATTGATATGTGATTAAGCATGTGTTAAAATTCCGTAAATTAATTTGTTTGTCTGTGTGCTTAATTTGATAAAAGGATTGAATTGCAATAAATGTGAAAGTTGTATGCTATATGTTAAAGTGTCTATAGTGGACGGATAAAGGTCTTAAATGCCCTTAATATTTCATGTGTATGTGTTAAGTATAAGGCTAATTTAGTAACTAAATTAGTAATATGATGTTAATAAAATAAAAGGCTAGAATAATAAGCCATTTTATTCATCTTTTTGCCGAAATTTAAACTAAAGAAAAAAGAAAGAATAAGCTAGGGCATTCGGCACTTACAAGCTTGAATTAAGGTAAGTTTTGACTTCGGTTTTTGATAATTTCTACGTTTTTGCAATCGTTGCTTTGTCTACTACAAAACCCATGCTTCAACTTTGAGAATTGATGATGTTTGTGAAATGAGACTTCAATGAACTCATGTGATTTGTGATGTTTAATAGTGAAATATGAAAGATATGTACTTGATGAACATGTTTTGTTCTTGGAATTTTGATGAAGTTAGCTAAATAGGGCTAAATTGAGAAAATAGCATTTTGAGGGAATAAATTGTGAATTTGATGAAATGTTTGGACTTGTATGAGATATATGGACATTCGGCTAAGCATGGTTAAATGATGATTTGGTATATTTGATGTTTTGATAAAAAAATGGACTAAATTGATAAAGTGTGAGGGCTAAGTTGCAAGTAGCCCTAAATATGTGAATTTGGATTGAATTGAATGTGTTGTTAAATAAAAGGGTTAAATTTGAATATGTATAGATCAAGAACTGAAGAAAATGGACTTAGATCGCGGGAAAGTGAAGATAGTCGAATAAACTAGTCCGAACAAATATCTGAATCCGAGGTAAGTCAGTTTACAAATGAACGTATTTGTATTGAATTATGTATATTCATATGACTATTGATAATGATAAAAGCTTATGAGATGTTGTATACATGAATCGAGATAAGATCGACTTAGTGACAATGTCCGTGATGTCCTGTATGAACCTAGGGATAGATAGGATTAGTTATGTCATGACATAGGTGTCTGTTCTATTTATCATGTAAGACCACATCCGAAATGTTGGCATTGATTGGAGATTTTTTGTAAGACCACGTCTAGGACGTTGGCGTCGATATGAGACTTACGTATAAGACCATGTCTGGGACATTGGCATAGTATTAATTCGTGTAAGACCCTGTCTGGGACAGTGGCATCGACATCTGATTACATGTAAGACCACATCTGGGACATTGGCATTGTACGACTGTTCTGAGTATTCTATATATCCTATTAGATTCCGAACGGTTCAACGGGAAATTCTGAGCTATGAACGATTACATGAAAGTTTATCTGTTTCAAGTATGTTTGATAAGTACACAAGGTGTGTATGAAAGGTAAGTGTCTTTATGAATTTACCAAAATGAATATGTGCAATGATATGATGAGATGTTATGTGATTGATGCGATCCTGGTCGCATCATGGTTCGACTCCATCCGATGCCATCGAAAGTGGCCTAAACTTGAGGGGCCCAAGTGTAAGATGAAACATCTCATAAGCCTGATTGATTATTGGGCCAATCTTTTAAGGACTTTTTAATTTAATTTAGTTTTAATTAAATTAATAAGTTTGTATATTTTTAATTTTAGATTTATACTTTGTGTGTTTTGCATTTAATAAAGTTATGCTTTATGTAACTCCCATGTTAGTTTAAGTCTGCATCATTAAATTAAGTCTTGCATTTGTTTATTTAGTTTGCATTTCAAACTATTCATTTAAGCATCTTAGTTTAATAAATGAGTTGCTAGACATTTATTCAACTCATCTTAGTTTAATTAATAAGTGTTTTTATTGAACTTCATTTAATAAGAAGCTTATTTAATTAATCTAGTTACTAGGATAATTTACTGATGCATGAGTTAAAGTTCATTTAATAATGCTTCTCTTAATTAAACTAGTTGCTGGAATAAATGTCGCATAAGTTTTTAGTTCATTTATTTAAGATAGGTGTTAATTTGTTTTAGGTTTAATCATTGAATAAATGTGTTTTATATGTCGGTTACATGTGTTAATTGCAGGTGATTTTTCAGCTCACAACCATTACATGTAAAGGCTGTTACACATTCAATAAGGTGGCTTTTCAAGTGATTTCGGTTACAAAAGAGGGGGCTGTTACAAAAAGAGGCTTTATACATCAATAAAAAGAGTTTAAAGGAGCATTACACTTCCTTTAAATTTCAGTAGCAACCCTTCCAACTACTCCAAATGTTTTTGCTACTTTAATGGTCAATTCATGCTTTAAAAACTTCATTAAGTTGCTGGAGTCTATTCAGCTTGCCAAAGGAGAAACCAAGAGACATTTTCAAAGCATTCAAATTCATTAAACCATCTCATTTGGAGTCATAAAGTTGCTGTTATTTGGCTTGAAGGAACTCAAGAGTTTTTATTTATTGATTAAGTTTTATTTCAGCCATTAAAATGCACAATAAAGTTGAATTCATATGACTCTTCAGCTAACCACATGTAAACACTATATATACTTTGTTATTAGCTTGTAGGGGGACTTTTGACTTTTTGAACCTTAATCAAATTTTATGAACTTTGTGTTCTTGAGTGAGTTTATCTCCTCTCCATATTTTGTACAAGTTTCGTTTGACTTATCAAGCTTGCTTGTAGCGTTTTCGACTTGTTCTTTTGAACTTATCACTCTTTAAACCCGAGTGTGGCGTTCATTCTATCTCCATCTTTCACCTTAACCGTATAATAACCGGGGTGACACTTTTTAGTGTTGAATCGCTCTTGGTTAAGATCGTTATTCCATCATCACCAATCACCTTGTTTATCCAATTCAAACCCAAGCCTTGAATATCCATCCATTTCTTTTCTTAATCAATTCTTTCTAAATAAAAACCTTCATTATCCACCTTCCTTTCCATTACTCAAAACTGAACCTATTCTTCCGAAGTTGAACTTGTCCATTATTCTTTAACCTCCATTCCTAACTTAACCTGAAATATCAAAAACGTTCATTTCAAAGCTTCCGCAAATTTACCTATCTTTCCATTGTTTTTCGAAGACGATTCCTCTCCTCGTATACGATCGGGCATCTCACATACTACTCGACTCAACCTCGAGGCAGATCGTATCAGTGATATTATGCTTAATTGAGCTATGTGCATATATGGTATATGAGTTGAGAATATGGTAAGTTATGGCTAAGTAAATAAGCCAAAGAAAGAAGGAGATGAATTTATTATGAGAATTATTATGGTCACTATATCAATATGACTGTGCATTTTATGTTAAGTTTATTTGTATTTTGGCTTACTAAGCTTTTGAAAGCTTACTCTGTGTGTGTTTGTTTCTATTTATAGATCGTCAAAGCTACTGAAGGCTCGGGACCGTCGAAGATCGTCATCACACTACCTAAACTCATTTTGGTATCTTTTAAAAATGTATATAGTTAGATATGACATGTATAGGCTGGTCACCTTGGATATCTTTGAAATGTGTATAAAGTAGTCATGAGATGTGGCTTGTTAAGTGTTGGTAATATACATTGTGAATATGATATATGATGCTTATTTTGGTATGTCTTGATGGCAATGAGATAGCCTTATGAATGGTAAGCTTATGGATGAATTGATGCCTTAGTAATTTAATGAGGCTATGGTTGAATTATACTTGGATTTACATGGAAATTGATTGAACAAATTAGCATAGTTAGTAATAAGGTTGAATGGAATAATATGATGACCATTTGGTATGTTTTTGGTTGTCATTTGATTTTGGAAATAGGATTGCTTGTGCTTATAGGTATGACCCTATTGTGGGTGGCAATATGGTTTTACAAGTAGCCTGTTTTTCCTACACGGTCGTGGCACACGGGCGTGCCTAGTGACCGTGGGATTAAGTCAGAATCTAGTTAAGTGTGCACGGCCTTGGCACATGGACGTGCCTAGTAGCCGTGGGATTAAGTCAGTATATGACCTATGAGCACACGGACATGGTACACGGGCGTGCCTAGTGGCCGTGTCGAAAAGTCAGTATACATGCCCTGATTTGGCACAGTCATGACATGGGGGTTTCTGATACCCGTGGAAGACACACGGCCTGCCCACACGAGCATGTGTCCTGCATAACTTAGAAAAGTTTTAAATTTCTGAGAATTTCTGTATGTGTTCGGTTTAGTCTTAGCCCTACTCTAAAGCATGATTAAGGTCTCGTTGACCTATTTAAGGGACACTATGATTGCGATTGATGAATGGTTGTATGAAATTTCTGTAAATGTTTCAGATCTGTCCGGTAACGCCTTTAACCCTAATCTGGCGGCGGACACGGGTTAGGGGTGTTACACCACAATCACTCTCGGTTTCGCTTGGCTAGGTCCAATCTTGTTCGAGTGCTCATTGCCTTCCACGTCGCCTTGGTGGACTTTGAGGCGTTCTTTCTCAGTGGGCACGTTCTTCGACTTGGTCGAGCCTTTCTTGGATTGGCTCGAGCTTGCGATCGAACAAACGTTCCCACTTCTCGCAACAGTGCTTGGAGATTAAGATCCAGTACGTTTCAAACAGGTTGTCTCTCGGCTCTTTCCACCATGTTGCGCTCAGGGCTTCGTGACATGAATAAATTAATCCCTCACCACAAATCCTCTCGATCACTCGGAAAGAAAGAGTAGATGTCTCTCACGCTCATGTTTGCACTCTATTTGGCTTTTACCTTCGCTCTATTGTGCTCACACACTCGTCCCTTTTTCCGCTCGTTTCTTCTCTCGTGATTTCATATAAGACTCGGGGTGACTAAATCTCCTAGATTAAAGCGTTGGCTTCAAGGGGTTAACAAGGGATAAAATGATCGGGTACGGGGTAGGCTAAAAAAATTAAATGTTAAGGATGTGTGGCGTTGGGGTCTGAAGAAATGAGGTAGAATAAGTTGAGGATCGGAAAAAAATAAGATATGTAGTCAAAGAATAAAATTTGCAAGACTTTCACTTTTTTTTAATTCGTATTTTTTTCGTATTTCTTCTTTTCTTTTTTTTACTTTAAATACAATAGATTGAAAATGAGAAAAATAAAATACAACTTGAATTTTCTTTTTAATTTCAAATTTTTTTTAATACGAACCTAATTCAAGATTGGCACGAACGTCCGAACTTCTCATTTTAATTAGCTCCGATACCAAATGATGCGATCTCGGTTCCGTAGAATTATTCGAGTCGTAATGTGCCCGATCATTAAAATAGAGAAGTTTCGTTCGAACTTGAAGCTTAGTTGAAATTAGGCTAAGTATTGGTCTAGGTTGCAAGATGATTCGGAATAATGAAGATAGAAGGGTTATAGGTTTGGTTTTAAAGGAATTGAAAAGAAAAGGAATTACGAAAGGATGGAAACGAATTGGGACTTAAGGGTCAAGAGTGAACCAACACTATAAACGAGTGTTGACCCAAAACTTATAGGACTTTTAAAGGGGTTTCGATAGGGTAATTTGGGACCTTGACCCGTTACTTAGGTAAGTACGAACCAAAGGTATAAATCGATGAATGCCACACTAGGGTTTAGGGAGTGATAAGTTCAAGGAGACTTGATTGATGCCACTAGAAGCTAGATAAGTCAATTCGGGTCTCAGACGAAATTTGAGAGAAAATTATCCCACAAAATCGGCAGCAATTCATTAAAGTAAAAAAAGTCCTTATTACATGTTTTAGGCATAATATTTATAGCCGAAATTAGGCTAGCCGAATGGACTAAATTACTTAGCTGAAAAGTCAGCTTTTAATTCACTTAATTGAGCTGAAAGTTCTTGAAAATTCCAGGTTGCTTCCTTGTGCATTGGGAATTCCGAAAATCATCTTCTAGATGCCTAGAAAATAAGCTGAATTAATTTGGAGTGCTTTGGTAGCTGATTGGTGCATGTAGGTTCAGCCTACTGACTTGCATTCTCTTTAATTTGGCTCCTTTGATCAGCTGGACAATTTTGAAGCTCTTAAATTCTGCTTGGGGTTCTCCAACAGTTTTTATGTGTGAAAACGTGAAATTAAGTAGCCTTGCATATGAACACACAAAACTGATTGGTCTGATGGTAGGAAAGGAATATTCGGCTATTGGGGAGCTTTAATGTTGCATGGGTGAGCTGAATAATCAGCTTGGGAAAAGGAACAGCAGCTCACCATTGGCCCTTGCCATTCCCGAAGGGTTGCTTGGAGGTTAGCAACCAGCAGCCTTCTTCTTTAATGCCGTCCCAATGTTCTTGTACCTGCACCTAATTAAGTCAAACAATTAATTCATTAGATTGGCAGCAAGACACATTAAATTCGGCAGCCAGACTTAGGACATAATTAAAACATGTAATAGCTAAGACAACTTAATTGCTTTGCACATTAAATTCGATTGATCAAGACACATTAAAAGCTTTTACTAAACTAAGAAAAATTAATAACATGTAATATTTATAACATAAAAAAAACAATGAAATAAAATTAAACATATTTATTATAACACAAATTAAATTATGCTTAAAAGGCTGTAACTAAATTAACTAAGCTTAAAAATAATTATTTAGTTAAGTCCAGCAATTTTAATTATTAATTCCAGCATATTAACGCAAGCTCAAATAAGCTAAAAATGAGCTCATTTAGCTAAGAACGAGTTCATTGAGCTAAAGTTGAGCTGGTCCAAGGGCGTTCCCGGGGCGTAATCGTATCATCTGATGGGCAAAATGACCAAAATGCCCCTACATGTTATATGATTGTTATTGTATGCTATTTATGGTATGTCTGCATTCATGTGATATTATGCTGCATGCGGGATGAAATTATTGATATGGAGGAAGTTCTAATAGGATTGCATGGTTGCTTGACGATTGTGGATCCACCGATGGCTTTAAGCCGATTATGTGATTGGCAGCTCTACTGCAATATTGGTTAGTGCCGCAACCGATGCTACATAAGGAGTGTAGGGATGGGTGGGTCGATTAAATCCCCACAGGAGTGCAGGGTTGGACAGGAGACGGAGTGCAGGGTTGGACAAGAGACGGAGTGCAGGGTTGGTATGGGCATTAATGCATTGCATATATTGGTTTTAATATTGAGATGGGCTTAGGCCCAGATAAATATGATATGTGACATCTGGCATGGGTTAAGGCCCAACTGAGGCTATTATGGGCTAAGGCCCAAATGCCACAATTACTGTGTTGGGCTTAGGCCCACATTGTTTATTGTAATGGGCTTAGGCTCGGATTGATGTGATGCATGTTTTTATCGATGAGGGTTGTACACACTGAGTTTTCATAAACTCACCCCCTCTTTTTAATTTTTCAGGTAATCCTCAGTAAGTGGTTCGACGTACAGGAGGACTCGGAGGTGGCCACACTACGAGCAGCTTTACATTTTAGTTTTTATTTTACCTTACTTAATCCGCTTTCTTATTGGGTTGTAATAAGGCCGCTTTTAATTTCTGGTTTTTATTTCAGATATTTATTTATGATATTTTATAACTATTAAAAATAGATCGCGATTTTCCTAAACAAAACTGTTTTCAAAACACTACGCTTTCACAACTTAATCTTTAAACATCACGTTTTCGTAAATCATTTGCTTTAAATTAAGCTTCCGCAACAAACAAGGGTTTGAAGGTAATAAATTTTTTTTATAAACCTTAGAAAAAATAATAAACTGACGTAACTGGAATTTTCTTAAGCTTTTATTTAAGAAGGGTTTTCAATGAAAACATGGTTTTTGAAAAACACTTCAATGTGACACATCAGATTTGGGCCTAACTTTTAGGCTGGGTTTGGGGTGTTACATTTAGTGGTATCAGAGTCAAGTTGCAAAACTCGGGTTGTGAAATGGGCTTTAGTTTTTATTTTAAAGATGTTTACCAATGATATTTAAGTAGTTTTGAAAGATTTTTGTGTGGCACACCGAGTCTCCGGCGTCAGACCAAGTAAGTTCTCCTCATACTGAAATCTGTTTTAAACTGTTATACTATAAATAGTTACTGGGCTTACTTTAGATGATAGACTATACTGAGACTCTTTAGCTAGAGTAAATTGAGAAACTATAGGAAACTAAAACTGTAGTGAGCTTGCGATTGCGAAAATAACTCTTAACTACTACTTCCATAAAACATCCGTTTAATTATTGAAATTATGAGCTAATTTCATAAAATTTCTAATTTAGATAATACGCGAAGTGATAATGAGAGCTAGAAGGAGTGCAAGAGGCCGCGGTAGAGGCCGTGGTAGGGCTAGGGCTGGATCTTCGGCATCAGGCCATATGCCCAACATTGAAATGAGAGAGGCTCCGACTTCATCGGTAACCGAGACAGGGTCATTCAACCGAGCTACTAGGGATGACGCACTGTTCCAGGCGATGCTTCATATTTTGGAAAGAGTTGCTGGGTCTGTTGGGCCTAATAGCGTTAATGGGGGTCGTGGGTCGGTTACGAAACGACTCCGGTCAAATGGAGCAAAGATCTTTAGGGGAGTTTCTGGGGTGGCCCCAAGTGTGGCGGAGTACTAGTTGGAGGCCACCAAAAGAATTATGGACAACCTCGACTGCACGCCGGAACAAAAATTGAAGGGTGTCGTGTCCTTACTGAGGGATGAAGCCTACCAATGGTGGCTTACGGTAAAAGAGGGTACCCCGTCTGATCGATTGACCTGGGAATTCTTTAAGTCCATATTTCAGGGAAAGTATATGGGCGCTAGCTATGTCGATGCTCGTAGGAAAGAATTTCTGAATCTGGTTCAAGGTGACAAGTCTGTGGCTGAGTACGAGGCAGAACTTTTGCTACTTAGCCGGTATGCTCAAGGAATTGTGGCAACAAAGTACGAACGTTGTGTTCGATTCGAAGACGGCCTCAGAGACAATCTCCGAGTGTTGATAGCTCCATAAAGGGAGCGGGACTTTTCTGCGTTATAGAGAAAGCTAAGATCGTTGAAGAGGTGAAGCGCTCTGAGCGCCTAAACCGAGAAAGAGAAAGGGGCAGAAACAAAAGGGATTTTGAGCACTCCAGTTCTGATCAGAGACCTAAGAGAAGGGCCAGAGTGGATGGGCCAATCAGAGCTGGGCCCCCTGTTGCTACTACTGGGTTACCACCTTGTGCTATTTGTGGGAAAGGTCATGTGGGCGAATGTTGGAGGAGGACGGGAGCTTGTCTGAGTTGTGGTTCCATGGAACATCATCTCAGAAAGTGTCCTAGAAGACTGGATCAAAGGCAGGCCTTTGGTAGGGGTAATGTACAGCCACCTAGGGGTGGACAGCAGCCGCCTAGAGGCCGTGGACCGGCCAGGGGTGGAAACGGTTTAGGTCGTGGAGCTCCAGGTAGAGGTACTAGTCATGCAGAGGCGAGGCAGCCAGCTTTGGTTTATACAGCACATCGTCGAGAAGACAGAGATACTCCAGATGCGAATACCGGTACGTACTTTACCCATAGTGTACTATTTACCTAATTTGCAATTAGGACTAGAGTGCACAGCAAAAGCACAGTGGTGTAACCGGTGTTGTGCGGCTATTAAATAGTTGGAAATTTCGAGGACGAAATTTCTTTAAGAGGGTAGAATTGTAACACCCTGAATTTGGGCCTAGTAGAATTGGGTCTATTGGGCCTTGGGCATGGGAGCGTTTAAAACTTTTGAGAACAAGAGAACGACACTAATGCAAGTTGGGTCTATTAAGTGAGTGATTTTGGAAGGTTAGGGGCTTCTATGAAATCTTGGGTTCAATCCATGTCATTTGGAAAATTTTTATTTTTAGCATTTGGGGACCCTGATTCCTAGTATTAAGCCTTATAAGTATTTGTGATTAAAAAAGAGACACAAGAGAGCTTGTGGTGGAGTGGTTGTGGCATCACAGGTGTGGCAAGGAGGATAGAGGTTCAAGTCTCACTGCATGCAAAAAGGGATTATTTATTTTGCTCATGAGTGGGTAAGAGTTGGTGTTGGATTTGAACTCTGTGTTGGAGAGTTTGAATGAGTCAATTGAAGGATTTAAGGAGTGGATCATGGAGGAAATCAAGGAGAGGGAGGTGGAGATTTTCAAGATGTTGACAGCTTGAATAGTTGGTGCCGGAATGGGGTCTTTGATCTTAGAAATTTGCCCAAAGAGGTTTTGGGGTATATTTTGGACTTTGATGATTTTTTTGTTTTTTTTAGGTCAGTTGGGTTACCAAAACCGAAGTTCCTTTTTGTTCCCTTCTGTGTTGCCGAGTTTGCGCAAAAGTGACCTCTCGTGCATTCTTTTTGCTTGGTTTCACCCTACTTTCTTGTTATCCAATTTTGTGTTACCATTTAGGCAAGTTTCGTACCATTTCTATCTTTTTCTCCTTAGGCCGATTGCATCTTCCTCTGTTCTTTTTCCTTGTGCCGAAAAGTGATCTTCTATTCTCTTCATCTCTTCTACCCTCTTCTCCAATTGCATTCGTTCCTTAATTAGAAGGGTTCAACTTGGGGGTTTGTTTCGATTGTTCGGATTGCACTTTCATTTTCTTCTTCTCTTTTTATCGTGGGTAAGTGTAAGTATTAACGACTCTTTTTATTTAGGAATCTTCGTTACGGGTTCTATTTACTTTTTCTTCTGTCAAATCTCCCCCTCTCTCATATTCTGATATTGGTTAATATCTAGGACCTTTTGAGGATTGATAGAGGGACAAACGACTTGAAGTAAGCAACATTCCACTCTCAGTTCTTCACCAAGGTGAGCGTTCTTCCTTGTTGGTTGGGGCCGAATACTCTTGATGGCTTGTAAACGGTCAAGTGTGGTTTTAATCACAAGGTTATTCGTTTCTCTTAATAAGGCTTGATGTAATGTAGAATCCATCAAGGGGTTTAACCTTGCTAACAATTAGAGAGGGTTTAACAAGGTTCGGTAGATTAAGGCAAGTGATATTATAGTTTCGGTTTTTAGTTGAAAAAGGAGGATGATTGTATGGATCAAATGGCTAACTATTAGTCTTAAATGTTGTAGGTTCGATGCCAGGGATTCGTAGGGCGTTTTGTAACAGGTGTGTACTCACACCATTCCAACTGTAGATCGGCAAATGGCGAAATGCCGAAATGCCGGAAATACGACAACAGTTACCATACGAGTGCACGAGCGCTCGTGTGGGGAAGTCGATTCAACGACAGAGGTCACCAGGAGCGTCCTCGTGCTCTTGGGCCGTTATGGGCCTCGTGTGGCTGAAATAGGCTGTGTGGCCCAGTGGGCTCGTGGGCCCCACACGGATTAAATTTACAAAAAGTGGAAGAAATTGAACTGGGCTATAACGTTCACATAGCCGTGACTGAAAATGGGTCGAATGGGCCACACTAGAGTGTGGGCCAACCTGGGCTGAGTATTGGGCTTTGGTCCCAAATACACCGTTTGGATGATCTATGTTATATGTGTCGCTCGAGGCGACTGTAGACCTTCGGGAATGTTGTAAAATGAATGAAATACCCCTGGAGGCTAAAATGACCGAAATACCCCAATAGGGTAAATTGACTGATATGCCCCTAAAGGGCAAAATGACCAAAATGCCCCTACATGTTATATGATTGTTATTGTATGCTATTTATGGTATGTCTGCATTCATGTGGTATTATGCTGCATGGGGATGGGATTATTGATTCGGAGGAAGTTCTGATAGGATCGCATGGTCGCTTGACGACTGTGGACCCATCGATAGCTTTAAGCCAATTATGTGATTGGCAGCTCTGCTGCAATATTGGTTAGTACCGCAACCGGTGCTACATAAAGAGTGTAGGGATGGCTGGGTCGATTAAATCCTCACAGGAGTGCAGGGTTGAACAGGAGACGGAGTGCAGGGTTGGTATGGGCATTAATGCATCGCATATATTGATTTTAATATTGAGATGGGCTTAGGCCCAGATAAATATGATATGTGACATTTGGCATGGGTTAAGGCCCAACTGAGGCTATTATGGGCTAAGGCCCAAATGCCACCATTACTGTGTTGGGCTTAGGCCCACATTGTTTATTGTAATGGGCTTAGGCCAGGATTGATGTGATGCATGTTTTTATCGATGAGGGTTGTACACACTGAGTTTTCGTAAACTCACCCCCTCTTTCTAATTTTTTTGGTAATCCTCAATAAGCGGTTCGACGTACAGGAGGACTCGGAGGTGGCCACACTACGAGCAGCTTTACATTTTAGTTTTTATTTTACCTTCCTTAAATCGCTTTCTTATTGGGTTGTAATAACGCCGCTTTTAATTTCTGGTTTTTATTTGGGATGTTTATTTATGATGTTTTATAACTGTTAAAAATAGATTACGATTTTCCTAAACAAAATTGTTTTCAAAACACTACGCTTTCATAACTTAATCTTTAAACATCACGTTTTCGTAAATCATCTGCTTTAAATTAAGCTTCCGCAACAAACAAGGTTTTGAAGGTAATAAATTTTTTTTATAAACCTCAGAAAAAATAATAAAATGACATAACTGGGATTTTCTTAAGCTTTTATTTAAGAAGGGTTTCAATGAAAACATGGTTTTCGAAAAACAGTTCAATGTGACACGTCAGATTCGGGTCTAACTTCTAGGTCGAGTTTGGGGTGTTACATTACAATAAAAATAGGGACATGACCATGTCCCCACTCGTGAACTCTTTGAGTTGGGATACTCAGCCAAGCCACACGCTCATTTGTTAGGCCGTGTAACTTTCAAAATAGCCACACACGTTTGTGTGCCAAGCCGTGTGCTAGGCCGTGTGCTAAGCCATGTAACAGCCTCACTTATATGCATTAAAACCTGTAGGGGACACACAACCATGTTGCCTGGCCGTGTGTCACACACGGCTGAGTCACACACCTGTGTCTCAGGCTGTGTGGACATGAAATTGGCCAAAATCAAGCCATTTCCATCACCAAATCAAGCATGTACCTAAAAGCATTTTGAACACATAATCAAAGAATCAAAAGCTTACCAAAACATGCATGAAATGACCAATTCAATAGATGAAATCCATTCAACCAATATGCCAAACAAGGCACCTCAAACGCATTCATTCAGATCTTACCTAGACATGTATACATTATCAGATTTTCATCAAGCACATCAAGTCCAATACCTTTTCAAAACCATTGCTACATTAACAAATACTAAATAGGCATCATAAGTACCAAAATGGCACACACCAACCAACATCACATGGTGCCGAAACAACTTATACATGCTAAAATCATCAACCGACATCCAACTAACACTAAACACAAGTCCACCTATATATGCCATTATAAACTTAGCCAAAACATCAAAAACTACCGATATAATTGCTAGATTGTGTGATAGATCTCCAACGAACTTCCAACCGATTGAGCTTCGATAATCTGTAAAGTAAAAGAAAATAATTATGTAGGAAATGAATGCTTAGTAAGCTCATATAAACTTTAAGCATAATATTCCATTTCAAAAATGAACTTTATAGAATAAATATAAACCTATACAATGCCATAAGACTTATAAAACTTTATAACCAACAACTCAAAAATGAGTAATTCCATTAACATCACATGTAACACCCCAAACCCGGCCTAGAAGTTAGGCCCGAGTTCGGAATGTCACATTAAAGGCACACTTCAAAACAATTTTACCATTTATCAATTTAAGGCCCAAAAGCCCAAAACCCTTGTATCTTGTTAAGTTACGTTGAAAAGCCCATATTTCAGAAAACATTCATAGGTTGTTATTTCGAAAACCATGTTAACTTTAGAAATTTTATGAAATTTATTAAGTGGATAGGTGAAACAATAATAATAAAACCCAAAATCTAAAGTCAATTAGGAGTTACATGGCCTTATTAAAATCCAATGAAAAAAAAACAAAGTATTTAAAATAAATTCATTTGAACAAAATAAAACATTTAATCAGCTTGTAGTGTGGCCATCTCCGAGTCCTCTCCCACGTCGAGCCGTCTATTCAGGATCACCTGAAACATCAAATAAAAGGGTGTGAGTTTCGAAACTCAGTGTGTACAACCCTTGGCAATCAAATCAGTGGTCTTGGGCCTTAGCCCACAATGACCTCATATCATATCATATCATATCGTATCATATACAAACAAGATAATGCAAAACCCTCCCCAAAAATCCATCTGCTACACACACCATTCCCCTTCCAACCATTACATACATGTGGGGATTTCTAAATCAACCCACCCATCCTCTACACACCAAAGGTAGCCCGGTTGCAGTACTACCTAACGTTGCAGCAAAGCTGCTAATCATATAATGGGCTTAAAGCCTCCGATGGGTCCATGGTCGTCAAGCGACTATGCGATCCTCAAATCTCCTCCGTACCATAATTCCCACCCATATGCATCCTAAGCAGAAAATCATATGAATGCATCAAGCACAAGAGTAACATCCACAAACTCATATTCATCACATAGGGGTATTTTCGTCATTTCACTACCCAAGGGTATTTTCGTAACTCTATAGTACAGGGGTATTTTGGTAAGATAGGGGTATCTGGGTAATTTTGTAAAACAAGGGTATTTTGGTAATTTACAAAACAGGGGTATTCTGTACTTTTGCAAAATAGGGGTATTTTAGTAAATTTTACAAATCTAAGGGTATCTTAGTAATTTTACAAATCTAGGGGTATTTGGTCCCTCTCGGGTTTTAGTTATGAACTTTGGCCCATCAAAAAGTCCTCGCGGCTGAAGTGAATAGACACTACGCACCAGGTAGGATTCCAGAGAAAATGAGGTGGGCCACTAGGATCGCTTCAGTACCAAGCTCTCCCTAGATCCAATCCTAGACATGCGTATGTCTGTTGCCACACTCTAACCCAGCGACTTGTTCACGGACTTGTTTAATTAGAGTAAGTCTTATGAAATTTTAAGAGTTGTTCAAACTAGGCCTTAAGTCCATAAACCCCAGCATACTTGTCTACGTCCCCATAAAGCCCATCAAACCCAAATTACATCCTTACGGCCCATTAGGCCCAAATCACATCCTTATGGCCTGTTAGGCCCAAAACAATTCCAGATCATGTATTATTCTTGACAGACTCAATTCATACACCAAACCAAATAAACTCATCAAACCTAGCCTTAGGGTCCACTGGGCCCATTTAGCCACTGGCTTTTCAGCTTTTCAGCATTACCGATATCGTGTGTGTAGTGTTTGTACACACCTGGTATCCACGTGCGCTGCAAACCCCTTAGTCACAAACCTACAATCGACATTACTAACGATTAACCAAGGCTTTAACACATACTTATCAAAAACCGAAACCTCACCGTACCCTTACCGTGTGCCTCACATTCTAGTAGCCCTTCCTTTGCTACTATTTGCCATTATCCTCTAGATCTGCACCCAAACACCTATATCGTCAAAACCAAGTGACCCATATTTAACATAAGTCACCCCTATGAGCCACATTAGATTCAGCCACTTACAAAACCATGACTGAGTTGAGAACACTTACCACCTTGTTAGCAATCCTTACCTACCACGCTTGCGATTTGTTGAGCCTTACCCTTGTTAATACAAGTTAACGACAATGAGGGTTAGATAGCCCTTCAGCTTTTAACAAAACTCGCTAAAGAATCAACTAAGCACTTACCAAAATTCTCCTTTGATCCAGTGGCTTAAATTCGGCTTTTGAGACTAGGAGTAGATAACAAATGATTGAGGTGGAGGAACAACAACAAGGGTTCGGAAAGAGTAGAGATTCGGCAAAGAAGGAAATTGGCTTTGTGAAAATTCGGCAAAAGGGGAGAAACCGTTTGGGGAGAATAAAGAAAAAGAAATTACAAAAACTCAGGAACCCCTCACTGGAATTCGGCAACCCCTTTTTATAACCAAGGCCGAATCCTACCTACCCTCCACAGTCATATTCGGCCCCAACACTTCACCCTCCTCATCTCCTATCTTTTCTCTCTGATAATACCTTAATCTTATCCGAAATCTCCTCCACATCCATCAGTCCTGCTTACTTCAAACTCTCCACGGTAAGAGTACAAAACCAACACAACTTTTGCCGTCCACCTATGCAAAATAAAACACTCCAAAATACACTCCTCATGCACGAACCTGGGACCTCTTTAGCTTTCACACACGCCACCTCATAGCTCCCAAGTGACGCCACTTCTACTGGGCCACAAGCCCATTTGTGTCTTATTTTCTCTTAATCTACTTAAGAGGCTTAATGCCTGAGATTAGGGTCCACTAAAGCAAGAAAATAAATTTTTCCCTATGGTCTTCCCTATTCTAAGGCCTCAAATAATCCCGATAATGCCTTAAAATTAATATTCTAAGCGTTACACATACATACTAACTTCAATGCACAGAAATTAAAGTTTCGAGATTTTTGGGGCGTTACAACTCTACCCCTCTTAAAAATATTTTGGCCTCGAAATTTACCTGCTTGAAACAAGTGAGGGTATTGTCGATGCACTGCCTCCTCAGGTTCCCAGGTAGCCTCCTCAGCATTATGGTTACGCCAAAGTACTTTGACTAAAGGAACAGACTTCCTTCTTAATACCTTGACATCTTGATCAATTATCTGAACCGGCTCCTCTTCAAAAGTTAGATCTGGTCTAGCCTCGATCCCCTCGACTGACATGATGTGAGAAGTGTCTGAGCGATAACGCCTTAGCATTGATACATGGAACACATCGTGTATTTGACTCAATTTAGAAGGCAGCTCCAGCTGATAGGCAACCGGCCCAATTCGCTTCAATACTCAATAAGGCCCAATGAACCTTGGACTTAACTTACCCTTCCGACCAAACCTTAACACCTTCTTTCAAGGGGAAACCTTGAGAAAAACCATGTCCCCCACAGCATATTCAATCTCTCTTCATTTGAGGTCTGCATACGACTTTTGCCTATCTGTCGCCTTCTTCAACCAATCCCAAATCAGTTTCACCTTATCTTCTGTGTCTGCTACCAACTCCGGACCCAAAACTCGTCACTCACCCAACTCAGTCCAACAAGTCAGAGTACGACATCTTCGTCCATACAGTGCTTCATATGGTGCCATTCTAATACTTGCTCGATAACTATTATTATACGCAAATTCAGCTAACGACAAGTAGTCCTCCCAAATACCTCGAAACTCAATTACACACCCTCTCAGCATATCCTCCAAAACTTGAATTACCCTTTCCGACTGACCATCAGTTTGAGGGTGAAATGCTGTACTGAAATCCAACCTCGTACCTAGCGCCTCATGCAGATTCTTCCAAAAGCGAGACATAAAACGAGGATCTCTATCAGATATGATCGAGACCGGAACTCCATGCAACCTCACAATCTCCGCCACATACAACCTTGCCAATTTCTATAGTGAGTAATCAGTGCGGATCGGTATAAAATGGGCCGACTTAGTTAACCGATCCACAATAACCCATACAGAGTCCATCTTAGCAGGCATCAAGGGTAGCCCACTAACAAAATCCATAGTAGCCTGCTCCCACTTCCATTGTGGGATCTTAGTCTGCTGAAGTAATCTCGACGGCAACTGATGTTTCGCTTTCACTTGTTGACATACCAAACATTTGCCCACAAACTTCGTAACCTCGCGTTTCAATCCCGGCCACCAATAAAGTTCTTGTAAATCTCGGTACATCTTGTTACCTCCAGGGTACATGGCATAGGAACTACTATGCGCTTCCCGTAGTATAGACTTCCTTAGCTCCTTGTCCCTTGGTACACAAATTCTACCATGGTAACACAATAACCCATCACCATTCATCCCAAAATCCACCGTCTCCCTCCTCTCCACTTGCTTGATTCGAGAACTCAGAGTTCCATCCAATGATTGTTTAGCTTTAATCTGCTCAACCCACAGTGGCCTCACTTGCAATTCGACTAACAAACTCCTGTCGTCATACAGACTCAACTGGGCAAACATGCCCTCAAATCTAACATAGTCCTGCGGCTTAGTGCACCAAACACCACATTTGCTTTGCCCGAGTGATATTCGATCGTGCAATCGTAATCCTTTAACAGCTCAATCCATCTGCGCAGCCTCAAGTTCAACTCCTTCTGAGTCAAGAGGTACTTCAGACTCTTTTGATCCGTATAGATGGTGCACTTCTCTCCATACAAGTGATGCCTCCAAATCTTGAGTGCGAAAACTACTGCTGCCAATTCCAAAATTGTGGGTTGGGTAATTCCCCTCATGTGTCTTAAACTAGCGTGACACATAAGCAACCACCTTCCCCTCTTGCATCAATACACAACCTAAGCCCACGTGTGACGCATTGCTATAAACCGTAAACTCCTTTTCGAGCTCTGGCTAAATCAACACAAGAGCCTCTGTTAAGACCTTCTTAAGCTTCTCAAAGCTCTCTTGCTATTTATCCGTCCACACAAACGACTCCCCCTTCCGTAGCAGCTTGGTCAAAGGTGCCGCGATTAGGGAAAACCCTTCGACAAATTGCCTATAGTACCCTGTCAAGCCTAGAAAACTCTGAATTTTCGACACCGTCTTAGGTCATTCCAATCCAACACTACTTCCACCTTCCGAGGGTCAACTTTAATTCCCTCAACGGAAACCACATGTCCTAAGAAACTGACTTCCCTTAGCCAGAATTCGCACTTGCTAAACTTAGCATAAAGTTGCTTCTCCCTTAGAACTTGCAACACAATCCTTAAGTGTGCATCATGATCAGCCTCTGTTCTCGAGTATACTAGGATGTCATCTACAAAGACTACTACGAACTGGTCTAGATACAGTTGAAAAACCCAGTTTATGAAATCCATAAAAGTAGCAGGTGCGTTTGTTAGCCCAAACGGCATTACCAAGAACTCGTAATGTCTATAACGAGTTTTGAAAGCTGTCTTATACACATTGGCTTCTTTAACCCTTAGTTGATGATATCCCGAACGCAAATCAATCTTCGAGAAAATTGAGGCTCCCCTAAGTTGATCGAAAAGGTCATCTATCCTAGGCAGAGGGTACTTATTCTTAATGGTTAACTTGTTCAACTGCTTGTAATTGACGCACATCCTTATGGACCCATCTTTCTTCTTTACGGATAATACCAGTGCTCCCCATGGAGACACACTTGGTCTAATGAATTCGATGTCCAATAACTCCTGAATCTGGGCCTTCAACTCCACTAGTTCTTTTGGTGCCATCCTATAAGGTGCAATGGACACTGGAGCCGTACCAGGTAACAATTCTATTCCAAACTCCACTTCTCTATTGGGAGGTAATCCTGGCAACTCCTCCGAAAAACATCAGGGAATTCTTTTACCGTTTCCAAATCCTTGACAGTAGAACTCTTCGATTCCGAATCACTGATATAGGCTAAGTAAGCTTCACAGCCCTTCCTTACCAACTTTTCTGCCCTTAAAGCTGAAATCACATTCGACAAATAATCATGTCATTCTCCAATCACTGCCACTTCATCACCTTCCACCGTTCTTAACACCATCCGCTTCATGGCACAATCTAAAGTTACTTGGTGCCTCATTAACCAATCCATGCCTAAGATGAGGTCGAACTCACCAAACGACAATTCCATCAAATCCGCTAGGAAAATAACTCCTTGAACCACCAATGGCACATTCCTAAACAGTTTACTAACTTTCACCGACTGCCCTAAAGGACTTAACATAGTCATTTCATTCTCAATTATTTCAAACTCAACCCTACAGTTTCAGTCCTATTACATGCAATGTACGAGTGTGTCGACCCCACATCAATTAGTGCAATATAAGGTAGCTCACAAATAAGGAACGTACCCGTTTATCACATCTGGTGCATCATCTTTCTCTCTACGACGAGCAGCATAAACCAACACTGGCTATCTTGCCTCTATCTGACCTGCACCTCTGCTTGGTGCTCCACGTCCTCGTCCTGTGCCATTGCGACCTCTAGCTTGACCATGGCCCCTTGGTGGTTGTTGACCTCCCCTCTAAGGCTAGAAATTAACTCTACCATCACCTCGCTCCTGATCCAGCCTTCTCGGGCATTGCCTAACCCTATGCTCCATCGATCCACAGACCAAACATGCTCCCATCCTCCTCCAACATTCGCCTGGATGCCTTCTCCCACACTCAGCACAAAGTGGTATTCCATTAATAATAGCAGCAATAGGGGCCACATCTCTAACTGGCCCATTCACTCTGGCCCTGCTTATGGGCCTTTGTCCGGCTCCCATAGGTTCCATATTCCACTTGTTCTTGCCCCTCTCTTTCTCTTGATTGCGGTGCTCCGTGCTCTTTACCTCCTCTGCTATTTTTGCTTTCTCCATAAAAATCGCAAAATCTCGCTCCCTTTGTGGAGCTATCTGTACCCTAAGGCTATCCCTTAATCCATCCTCGAATCGTACGCATCTTTCATACTCTGTTGCTACTATTCCCTTGGCATATCGACTGAGGCGCAAAAATTGAGCCTCGTACTCTGCTACTAGCTTATCTCTTTGAGTCAGACTCAGAAACTCCTTCCTTCGGGCATCCACATAGGCTGCTCCAATGTATTTACCCTGGAATGCCGATTTGAAGAACTCCCAAGTGATCTGCTCCGGTTGGTTGCCCTCATTTACGCTCAACCACCACTGATAGGCTTCTTCTCTAAGTAGGGATATTACTCCTTTCAACATTTGTTCAACCGTGCAACCCAGGTCGTCCATTATTCTTTCAGTGGCTTCTAACCAATACTCTGCCACATTCGGGGCCGCCCCCGCCACACCTTTGAAAATCTCAGCCCCATTAGCTCGAAGTCGCTCCACGATCGACCCATGACTCCCCGTACCATTATTGGGCCCAACGACCCTTTCCAAGATTCTTAAAATGGCCTGCGATACGGCATCCTCGGTAGCCCATTCGTACGGTCCCGTTTTAGCTACTGGCGAGGCCAAAGCCTCCCTTACTCCAAAGTTGGGCATATGGCCCGATGCCGACGACCCAGCCCTAGCACTTCCATGGCCTCTGCCGCGGCCTCTTCCACATCTTCTAGCGCTCATCATTGCGTGTTTCTGAATTAAGAATTTTATGAAATTAGTTCGTAATTTCCATTGTTTTAAGCGGATGTCTTATGTAAGTAACTACTTTTTAAAGTTATCTACGGTCGAGAATCCACTACAGGCTTAATTTCCTACGGGCTTTAGTCTCTAAAAGCCTAATTTTTTTAAGTAGCCCATTATCTATACAGTTTCAGTAACTTAAGCAAATGTAGTACAGAAAACTTACTTGGCTCGACGTCAAGGGCTCGGTAAACCACACTTCAAGAATCCTGCCAAAAACTTTTTAAAACCCAAAATCTAAGGCCCATTTCATAGCCCGAGCTTTGCAACCTGGCTCTGATACCACAAATGTAACACCCCAAACCTCGCCTAGAAGTTAGGCCCGAGTCCGAAATGTCACATTAAAGGCACACTTCAAAACTATTTTACCATTTATCAATTTATGGCCCAAAAGCCCAAAACCCTTGTATCTTGCTAAGTTACGTTGAAAAGCCCATATTTCAGAAAACATTCATAGGTTAAGTTATTTCGAAAACCATGTTAACTTTAGAAATTTTATGAAATTTATTAAGCGGATAGGTGAAACAATAATAATAAAACCCAAATCTAAAGTCAATTAGGAGTTACATGGCCTTATTACAATAAAATGAAAAAAAAACAAAGTATTTAAAATAAATTCATTTGAACAAAATAAAACATTTGATCAGCTTGTAGTGTGGCCATCTCTGAGTTCTCTCCCACGTCGAGCCGTCTAACTCAGGATCACCTGAAACATTAAATAAAAGGGTATGAGTTTCGAAACTCAGTGTGTACAACCCTTGGCAATCAAATCACAGACAAACAATGACCTCATATCATATCATATCATATCGTATCATATACAAACAAGATAATGCAAAACCCTCCCCAAAAATCCATCCGCTACACACACCATTCCCCTTCCAACCATTACACACCTGTGAGGATTTCTAAATCAACCCACCCATCCTCTACACACCAAAGGTAGCCCGGTTGCGGTACAACCTAATGTTGCAGCAAAGCTGCTAATCATATAATGGGCTTAAAGCCTCCGGTGGATCCATGGTCGTCAAGCGACTATGCTATCCTCAAATCTTCCTCCGTACCATAATTTCACTCGTATGCATCTTAAGCAGAAAATCATATGAATGCATCAAACACAAGAGTAACATCCACAAACTCATATTCGTCACAAGGGGTATTTTCGTCATTTCACTACCCAGGGATATTTTCGTAACTCTATAGTACAGGGGTATTTTGGTAATTTGGCAAGATAGGGGTATCTTGGTAATTTTGTAAAAAAAAGGTGTTTTGGTAATTTGCAAAACATGGGTATTCTGGTACTTTTGCAAAACAGGGGTATTTTAGTAAATTTTACAAATCTAAGGGTATCTTAGTAATTTTACAAATCTAGGGGTATTTGGTCCCTCTCGGGTTTTAGTTATAAACTTTGGCCCATCTACAAGTCCTCGCGACTAAAGTGAACAGACACTACGCACCAGGTAAGATTCCAGAGAAGAGGAGGTGGGCCACTAGGACTGCTTAAGTACCAAGCTCTCCCTAGATCCAATCCTAGACATGCGTATGTCTGTTGCCACACCCTAACCCAGCGACTTGTTCACAGACCTGTTTAATTAGATTAAGTCTTATGAAATTTTAAGAGTTGTTCAAACTAGGCCTTAAGTCCATAAACCCTAGTATACTTGTCTACGTCCCCATAAAGCCCATCAAACCCAAATTACATCCTTATAGCCCATTAGGCCCAAATCACATCCTTATGGCCTATTAGGCCCAAAACAATTCCAGATCATGTATTATGCTTGGTAGACTCAATTCATACACCAAACCAAATAAACTCATCAAACCTAACCTTAGGGCCCACTGGGCCCATTTAGCCACTTTTGGCTTTTCAACTTTTCGGCATTGCCGATATCGTGTGTGTAGTGTTTGTACACATCTGGTATCCACGTGTGCTGCAAACCCTTTAGTCACGAGCATACAATCGACATTACTAACGATTAACTAAGGCGTTAACACATACTTATCAAAAACTGAAACCTCACCGTACCCTTACCGTGTGCCTCACGTTCTAGTGGCCCTTCCTTTGCTACTATTTGCGATTATCCTCTAGATCTGCACCCAAACACCTATATCGTCAAAACCAAGTGACCCATATTTAACATAAGTCACCCCTATGAGCCACATTAGATTCGGCTACTTACAAAACCATGACTGAGTTGAGAACACTTACCACCTTGTTAGCAATCCTTACCAACCACGCTTGCGATTGTTGAGCCTTACCCTTGTTAATACAAGTTAACGACAAGGAGGGTTAGATAGCCCTTTGGCTTTTAACAAAACTCACTGAAGAATCAACTAAGCACTTACCGAAATTCTCCTTTGATCCTGTGGCTTAAATTCAGCTTTTGAGACTAGGAGTAGATAACAAATTGTAAGAGTATGCCCAAAGATCAATCATGAGATGGTTGTAATAACATACTTAATTTACCATGTTTATTAATATAAAGCGTTGTCATTATTATTTCAGTTTTTCTTTCTGTGTGTATAGATAAACTGTTTTATAATAATGTCCTGAGAATAATATGATTATTCTTAAAAGATCCTTAGTCGAGTATTATTGTTGACTAGGACAATAATAATGCATTAAGACTAACATGTAGTTGATTGATGATAAATAGTTGTCATTGATATGGAGTGTCAAAATCAATGCATGAATATGTGTGTTAGAGAACAACATATTGGATTGACCCGCTATGAGTTTGTTTCTTGGATTATTATGTAATTGTCGCAACATTACTCATAGTGATTAATATGTATATGATCCTCAGACTTGAGATCATTATTATCCCAGCATCGTGAGTTGTATATTTTGATACAGTCAAACGTACACCGTAACAGGTTGTTCTATAAAGGTTGATGTTAGATATACCACAATCTATGTAGAGGGATATGGTTGATCAATAAAGGATAAGTCCCTCCTACATAATAGGAGTAATATCTTAGGCCACTTGATTGAGTGAGACTAGAAATGCATGGCCATGCTCAAATAAGTTGATATGAGATGTCATACTAATTTGTATATCATAGTCTACTCAAGATATCAAGAAACATGGGATGGACTATGCAAGTGTGACTATCCCATGACTTGTATCCGTTCCAGAGATAAAGGACTTAAGGATTAATGCATGAAAGGTTAATCACGAAAGGTTATGTCGAATCATGACTTCTTGTAACTTAGGTAGCAATGATGCATTGCTAGATGCCACTCATTGTCTGTGACAATAGAATCGTTCAAGTATTACTGCTAACGTTGCAAGAACCTACAAGGTCACACCCTATGGTTGAAATGAACGGAATAAAATATAGTTGGTATTGTGCTTAGTTGTCACATAAATTAAATTAATTAAAGAATTAATTTAATTGGGCAATCAAATATTGAACATATTATATGTACAAGGATGTTGTACACATAATGATAACATAATTTTATTAATATATGAATTTGATTCATATATAAATTAAATAAATATAGTTTACCGGAATCCTTATTATAATTAATGTAATTGTAATTTTCAGATATAATTAATGTAATTATAATTTTCGGTTAAAAACTTTATTATATTTATTTAATCTTGTAATACATTCAAGAGATACCAATTATAAAAGGCCCAATTAAGAGGATACCTATTATAAAAGGCCCAATGAGAAAGGCACCCATTATAAAAGGTATTAAAAGGAGACAAAACTTAACATGAAAACCCTAAGTCATTGCTTGTTAGGTCTAGCAGCCGTCAAGCAAATAAGCCTCCAAAACAGTTTTGGAGATTTCTTCTGTTCATAGTCAAACCGGGTGGATTATGCAGAGGCCGACATCGAAAAAGGTTGAGGCTTGATTTGACAGTAGATCAAAACTCTTGTTGCCAAGGCGTCGCTGTCTACTCAGATTGAAGTTTTGGTAATTTCAAAACCTTTATTTCACCCCGATTTGTTCCTCACACATGGATCCATGATTTGGATAGCCAGATCTAATTTTATTCTACTGCACCATGGGGTACCGGCCTTCCAACACAAATTATTGAGGTGGAGGAACAACAACAAGGGTTCGACAAGAGTAGAGATTCGGCAAAGAAGGATGATAGTAATTTCAGCAATGGAGGAAATTGGCTTTGTGAAAATTCGGCAAAAAGAGAGAAACCGTTTGGGGAGAATAAAGAAAAAGAAATTACAAAAACTCAGGAACCCCTCACTGGAATTCGGCAACCCCTTTTTATAACCAAGGTCAAATCCTACCTTCCTTTCATAGTCCTATTCGGCCCCAACACTTCACCCTCCTCATCTCCTATCTTTTCTCTCTGATAATACCTTAATCTTATCCGAAATCTCCTCCACATCCATCAGTCCTGCTTACTTCAAACTCTCTACGACAAGAGAACAAAACCAACACAACTCTTGCTGTCCACATATGCAAAATAAAACACTCCAAAATACACTCTTCCTGCTCAAACCTTGGACCTCTTCAGCTTTCACACACGCCACCTCATAGCTCCCAAGTGACGCCATTTCCACTGGGCCACAAGCCCATTTGTGTCTTATTTTCTCTTAATCTACTTAAGAGGCTTAATGCCTGAGACTAGGGTCCACTGAAGCAAGAAAATAAATTTTTCCCTATGGTCTTCCCTATCTCTAAGGCCTCAAATAATTCCGATAATGCCTTAAAATTAATATTCTAAGCATTACACATACTTACTAACTTCAATGCGCAGAAATTAACTGATACAGGCACGCCCGAGGCACCAACGATTGTCAAATTTATTGGCGCTCGTTCCAACTTAATAAGCTGATTGCATTTATTTTAAATAAATTGAAGTAGTTTAGTTAGTTAAAGTTAGCCCAAGTTAATTAACTAAATAAATCTGGTGATTTTAATTATTAAAGTATTAAATATGTTTTATAATGTGTGTTATTAATATGTCCCTAATTAGACATGAATTAATTTTGTCTAGCTTTAGGACATGTTTTTAATGTGCCTGGGTCTTTTAGACGAATTTAATGGCTGATTATTAAGTTGTCTAAGTTGAAATTAGTATGCCTTTAACTTTGTCTTAATTGGTTGCCATTTATCTTGTCCAGCCGAATTTATTGTAACCACTAAAGTGTTTGTTTTATTTCGTGAATTACAGCAACATTAAAGAGCATGGTGGCCGAAATTAATGAAGCATACATTAAAGGAAGGCATTTATGAGATACTGGTGCCTTTTCGTGACTTTAAATGGACAAAGCATTGAATATACTTCTTGGCATGCTTGTGGACGAAATTAATGGATGTTGGAGCATGCATTGGCGTCATTAATAGGCTGCTGGAGCCTTTTCGTGAATAACAAAGGTGTAATGGCTAGGGTGCTTCGTGAAAAGGAAAAGGCAAAGCATTAAAGAGTGTTGCATTTAATTAGTTGCTAGGTGTTTCTTCCATGCATGAACAAACTCATCAGACGGCATTAAAAGCTAAAAAACATGCTTGGGAGCACATTAACATGCTTTGTTGGCTGAATTAAATAACTTGTTGGGCATGCATGGACGCCTCTTTAATGGCTTTTGGTGTTTTTTTCGTGAACATAAAGGGACAAGGCTTAAATGCTGCTGGTTATTTGTTCTTTCATGCGTGAACAACTTTCATGAAGCCTCCATAAATGGTTTATGTGGCTACATACATTCCCAAGGGCTGTACATGGACTTGGACAAATTTTTGGGACATTTAATCTTCTAGAAACCCGTCCATTAGAGTGCCATTGATGCCATATACAACCAAACGAATTTGCAAGCACATCAAGGCTAATTTAGCCGAATTTTTGCCAAGCAACTCAAGGGATTCCTTCTAGATTTCTCTAGCTTTTTCTAGTTTAATTTTTTTAGCTTAGCTATTAAGGCTTTTTTAGTGACCATTCGGCTAGCCATTAGAATAGCCTATAAATACTCTGTTGATTTTCATTTGTATGGACTATTGATCACTTTTATAAAATTATATGAACTTTGTTCATTTAAGTGAGCTTGTCTCCTTTTCGATTTTGTACAAGTTTCATAGATTTATCGAGCCGTGCTTGTGGCGTCTATCACTTGTTTTTTTCCTTTAACTATACCATTGGTTCTTATCATTCTTGATAACGGGTCCTTGGTCCATCATCGATATCCATAATTCCACCTTAAGCAAATATAGAAACCGGGGTAACATTTGTTAATGTTAAATCACTTCTTTGTTTAAGTTCATTGTCCATTTCCACCTATTATCATTATCCTTTACTTTTCGTTTGCTAAACCAAACCATCCAAACATCATCTTCTTTCTTTCCATCCCTTAACCGAGCCTATCCCTTTTATTCATCTAAAATCATTTCTTTCATTCCTAACTTAAAACCCATATCCGAAAGCAAACTTATTCAAGCTTCTGCAAATTCAACATTAATCTCGAATATTTTCCCGAAGGCTTAGAAATCATCCTCGTAGACGATTGAGCAACTCGCATACATTTCGACTCTCCCCGAGGCAGACTGTATCATCTGGTATCAGAGCTGCCAAACGAGGATTTTTGACAACGTACGAGAAGTCGGAATAGGTCCGTGAAGAAATAAAAAAATTGAATTAAAAAATTCAAAGTTGGAAGTTCGTTCTTATTGTATTATTTCATGTATTTTGTGTGAAAAAAAAAGAGAAAAAAACAAAAATTCAAAAAAAAGAGAAAAAATATACGAGTGATAAAAAAAAAGCAAAAACAAAAATAAAACAAAAAAATTGAAAAAATTTGAAATAAAAGTGAAAAAAAAAGTGCTCGAAAATTTCTGAAAGTTGCAATTTTGATCATTTCATCTACTCAATTCCCGATCTCCAAACCACACTCTACCCTCCTCTCTTCTACCCCAACCCCAAATATTTTTTTTCTTTATTTTAGCCTACCTAAGACCTAAAAAAACTTTTCTTTTGTTTAGCCTACCGTATACTCGACATCAACCCTTGAAACCCCTTTGAAGCCGACCCTCAAGCCGCGATGAGTCTTCCGAAAAGAAGTACGAAATTGTGAGAGCGAGAGAGAGCGGTAAAAGGCACGAGTGAATTCATCAAAGAAAAAGCCATCATACGAGTTAAACACGAGTGTGAGCGATTACTTTCTTTGTGAATGAACTTGTGAGTTTTGTGGTAAGATATTTTAATTTTTTTCTGTTTATTTTTCTCTTTATAACTTTTTCTTTTCAGCAATAAAAACATGTTTCAAGAAGAACTCTCCGCCGATGACTTCCAATTTTTGGTGAACGAAATGGACCGAATGCTCGAGAAGAAGCTAAGCCCAATACAAAAGCGATTGGACCGAGTGGAGGAAAAAGTTCGACGAAAGCATACTACAACGAGTCGAGAAATGGAAAGGCGACCATCTCGGAGACCTACCTTCAATGAATACTCGAGAAAATAATTCCGTCATGACTCTCATTTGTCATCAACTTCAAGGTCGAGAGACTTCTATCAAGATGTGTCTTCATCAAGAGGTTCATTTGATTCTGTGAGAAAGGATTATCATCGAGATTTGCATTCGTCAAGAACTCCGAGACATCGAGAAGAAAGCTACGAGTTCTCATCCACGAAAGATTATTCTTGAAGTAGTACATATTCTGATTCGTATTCGAGGTGAAGCAAAACGAATTTCGAATTTGAAGCCTTTTACGGTGACGACCAAGAAAGCACGAATTATACCTCTTATGATTCAAAGAAGTCCCGTGCGATGAATCTTTCACGAGAAATTGATCGAGATATCTATGCGAACATTGCATCGATCTTAGAGTCAAATCCTTCTATTTTTGATTCTTTTGAATCATCCTCTTGTTGTACTCAAAATGAAAAAGAAAAAGAAAAATCAAAAGAAAAAGAATTTGAGAGTAAAAAAGAACAAAATGAAAAAGAACAAAAAGAAATAGAAAAAGAAATCGAGGAAAGAGAAAATAAAAATGAGAAAGAAGAAAAAAAGATTGAAAAGGAAAGAAAAGAAAAAAAGATGGAAAAAGAAACGCAAGAACAAGATGAACAAGAAAAAGAGAGTGGTTTTTCAGCTAACTCTTCGAATTTTTGTTCTTCTTCTGTTTCTTCATTTCAGGTTTTCGAGGAACCAAGCAATGACTACCAACTCCAATACCTTCCTAATGAGCGACGTTTCTCTCTGGTTGAAAAAGGTAAGACTGAATCAAGCGAGCCGGAAGGAAAGGAAGGTAAGATTCTTGAAGAGTTTCAATCTCCACCGAATTTTTTGAATAATTGTGATTATACGGATAGCACCGTTGATTGCCATTCTTTGGTTAATTGTGACAACTTAAATGATGTTAAGACGAGTTTATTTCAAGAAAATCATTGCGTTGCAACTTGTGACGGTGGAGAGACGTATATTCAACGGATGCAAGACTCGAGTAAGTATTACGATGATTTTTCTCTTAATCCTCATTTGTTTGATTATGGTTATTATGAGATTTGTTCGTTGTCTAATATGAAATCTTTGAGTTTTTGTAAGTCTATTTTGAAGCACGTCAAGAGTTTTGATCGCTCGATCTTGATCATGCACAATTCCTATTGGTTTGACAAGTTTGAATTAAAGAAACCATTGATTCGTTTTGTTTTAAATAATCAAACACATGTTTTTAAACTGGGCATATGTTCTGATTTGTTTTGTGGAAAACTCAAGTATCATTTGGTATGTTTGAAAGATTTCTATCTTCTTGAAACAGGGTCTCTAATTAAGGTAACGAATTTTGTCAACTATTTGTTCAATTTTTATTCGTTCTTTAAACACTTCTTGTGGTTGTACTTAAAGTCTACATTTCATTTGGACGAGGCTAACTCAACCCCGAAGTATCGACTACATTACGCTTCCGAGGAGCGAAGGTTTGTGCTTAAGGAAAAAGGTAAAGTCGATCTTTTTCTTTCTACTTCCAAAGGTAAGACACTTGAAAACTGTGAACCCATTTTGCTTTGTTCGGTTGTTGACAAGCATCGCGTTGCTAATTTCATTCTCGTAAAGTCCTTAAAACGTGATGTTCTTAAGTGTTCTATTTTGTGTGATAATGAATTATCTGCTTTGGATATTGATAAAAAGATAGTTGTTTTTGATAAATGTTTTGAAACCTTTGTTGATACATTTGTGCTGTCCTTGGATGGTGGCGAAATTATTGCTAGCAATTTGATCTTTGTAAGACATTTAGATCATGACATGTTAAGTAATGCTCCTATGTTCAATGATGATCTATCTTCTTTGCTCATTGACGAAAGGAATCTTGTGTACAATAAAAGTTTCCAATCGTGTGCGAATCATCCAATGCATTGTTCAATGCAAGATATGGTTGTTCAATCTCGAGTTCCCTACGCATTTTCTCCGTTACTTGCTTGTGACGAATTTATCTATCATTTGATGTACTACTCGCATGATGATTTTGATTTGTGTAATTCCATTACATCGTATGCATGCCATGAAGCCTATTCACTTTTTTTGCAAACATTTGATAAGGCTTTGCTCCTTTTATATGATAATGTGATTATACCCGTTTGCGTGCGATTTATTTGTCCTGTGTTATTCATATTTGGATTGCAATTTTGTTTGAAAACGATCTTGCTAATTCATGTTTATTGTGTTCAGGTATCGCGATTATCATCCGTCCTGTTTGATCGAGGAAAAATGAGTGAAAAAAGATATTTGTTCGGAAAATCAACAGGTCGATTCAAGGATGAATCGTCTTGAAGAGGGGAGGGATGATACGGGCACGCTCGGGCACCAACGATTGTCAAATTTATTGGCGCTCGTTCCAGCTTAACAAGCTGATTGCATTTATTTTAAATAAATTGAAGTAATTTAGTTAGTTAAAGTTAGCCCAAGTTAATTAACTAAATAAATCTGGTGATTTTAATTATTAAAGTATTAAATATGTTTTATAATGTGTGTTATTAATATGTCCCTAATTAGACATGAATTAATTTTGTCTAGCTTTAGGACATGTTTTTAATGTGCCTGGGTCTTTTAGACGAATTTAATGGCTGATTATTAAGTTGTCTAAGCTGAAATTAATATGCCTTTAACTTTGTCTTAACTGGTTGCCATTTATCTTATCCAGCCGAATTTATTGTAACCACTAAAGTGTTTGTTTTATTTCGTGAATTGCAGCAACATTAAAGAGCATGGTGGCCGAAATTAATGAAGCATTCATTAAAGGAAGGCATTTATGAGATGCTGGTGCCTTTTCGTGACTTTAAATGGACAAAGCATTGAATATACTTCTTGGCATGCTTGTGGACAAAATTAATGGATGTTGGAGCATGCATTGCGTTTTTAATAGGCTGCTGGAGCCTTTTTGTGAATAACAAAGGTGTAATGGCTAGGGTGCTTCTTGAAAAGGAAAAGGCAAAGCATTAAAGAGTGTTGCATTTAATTAGTTGCTAGGTGTTTCTTCCATGCATGAACAAACTCCTTGGATGGCATTAAAAGCTTAAAAACATGCTTGGGAGCATATTAACATACTTTGTTGGCCGAATTAAATAACTTGTTGGGCATGCATGGACGCCTCTTTAATGGCTTTTGGTGTTTTTTTTCGTGAACATAAAGGGACAAGGCTTAAATGCTGCTGGTTATTTGTTCTTTCATGCGTGAACAACTTTCAAGAAGCCTCCATAAATGGTTTAAGTGGCTACATACATTCCCAAGGGTTGTACATGGACTTGGACAAATTTTTGGGACATTTAATCTTCTAGAAACCCGTCCATTGGAGTGCCATTGATGCCATGTACAACCAAACGAATTCGCAAGCACATCAAGGCTACATTCAGCCAAATTTTTGCCAAGCAACTCAAGGGATTCCTTCTAGATTTCTCTAGCTTTTTCTAGTTTAATTTTTTTTAGCTTAGCTATTAAGGCTTTTTTAGTGACCATTCGGCTAGCCATTAGAATAGCCTATAAATACTCTGTTGATTTTCATTTGTATGGACTATTGATCACTTTTATAAAATTATATGAACTTTGTTCATTTAAGTGAGCTTGTCTCCTTTTCGATTTTGTACAAGTTTCATAGATTTATCGAGCCGTGCTTGTGGCGTCTATCACTTGTTTTTTCCCTTTAACTATACCATTGGTTCTTATCATTCTTGATAACAGGTCTTTGGTCTATCATCGATATCCATAATTCCACCTTAAGCAAATATAGAAACCGGGGTAACATTTGTTAATGTTAAATCGCTTCTTTGTTTAAGTTCATTGTCCATTTCCACCTATTATCATTATCCTTTACTTTTCGTTTGCTAAACCGAACCATCCAAACATCATCTTCTTTCTTTCCATCCATTAACCGAACCTATCCCTTTCATTCATCTAAAATCATTTCTTTCATTCCTAACTTAAAACCTATCTCCGAAAGCAAACTTATTCAAGCTTCCGTAAATTCAACATTAATCTCGAATATTTTCCCGAAGGCTTAGAAATCATCCTCGTAGACGATTGGGCAACTCGCATACATTTCGATTCTCCCCGAGGCGGACTGTATCATTAACATTTTGGGATTTTTGGGGCGTTACATCACATATATTTTTCATTCATTTCATAATACGATTTTACAAGACATATTACACAATCATCAACCTTTTCATAAGATTATGAACCATTCTATTTAATTATTTTGCGTTCCATTCGAAATGCTTAGCCTAAGCCTAAATAACATTATCAAGTCACGAGTTAGTGTATTTATCCATAATATATGTAAACTCATCCATAGCATAAGTAGATTTCTCACATATAAGTACATTATTTAACTCATCACTCCTTTTATATCATCATATTACATCCCAATTATGAACTTACCATTTCATTCCCTTTTCTTACCTGTTCCATTTGCATATTACAAAGCAAAAGCATAAAGATCAACCATAACCACAAGCTTGGCATAAGCCTAAACATCATCATCAATACACAAGTTAGTGTATTTAAACATAACTCTTTTGGAATCAACCACATGATAAGCCACTTAATGAGAAAATACATCATTTGATTCACACAACCTTTTCATGAACATAAGCATATTTCCATCGAAGTTTACCATTTCAATACTTTTCATTAATACTTGATATAGTTCATTTGAACACTTACTGTTCCTATCCTTTTCATGCCTATTGAACCACTTAGAATATCATTGGATACTCGGGAAAGCTCACATGAAGTGTGCTTAAACATATAACCTTAACCTTTCCTTTACATCATTGCTGACACGAGCTGTGAAATAGGCCTGCTCACACGAGCTGTGAGTCAGAATGTAGGGTACATGATGCTACTCACACGTGCTGTGGAGTATCTACAACGAATGCAGGACCACAGCCATTGGTAGGACATTCAAGACCAGCACTCGAAACAAGAAAACCCTAATGACATGTCATTTGTATCCTATGAATTCTTAAGGTTCAACCGAGACTCGATAACCGTCAAATCATCATAATGTGGATACATTTATATATATTGATTCATTTAAATTAAAAACAACATAATAAACATGTCATTTAATTAACATTATAATGATTACAGTTCACTAAATTGCAGCAATGACTAAGTATAAGGGCTATTTGGTAATTTTCTCTTCTCCTCGATTTTCCACTCGTTCTTGATCTAAATTAATAATTTCATTCAATTCATTAATTCAGTCAGTAAAACCAATTCATTTTATGCAATATATTCCTTTTCAACATTTTTACAAAATTACCCTCAACTTTTCATTTTTATTCAATTTAGTCCTTATGTCATAATCATGCAAATAAACCAATTTTATTGAAAACCCATACCAACAGAATGTTGATAGCATCACACCAAGTCCTTCAATTATTATTACTTTAGCAATGTAATCCCTAAATATTTAAATCATTAAAAATTACATAACAGAATACTTATAAATTGTAACACCCCTAAGCCGTATCTGTCGCCAGAATAGGGTTACAGAACATTATCGAAAACTTTTAACATAAAAAAAGTTATTCTCAAACAATTCATAAATCATATCATAGTCCATGTAAACACTTGCATAACGTCCTTTTTTAGCCCTCGAGGCCTTAGAATTACTTTAGAAATGATTCGGGACTAAATAAAAAGCATTTAGAACTTCATGGAAAAAGATAGAAAAATTCATACTACAGGGGTCACACGACCGTGTGGCTAGGCCGTGTGACTTACACGGCTGAGACACACATCTATGTCTTAGGCCGTGTAGGCATTCTGTAACGACCCAAATTTGGGCCTAGTAGAATTGGGCCCATTGGGCCTTAGGCGTGGGAGCATTTAAAATTTTTGAGAACATAAGAACGGCATTTATGCAAGTTGGACCTTTTAGGTGAGTGATTTTGGAAGGTTAGGGGGCTTCTATGAAGTCCAGGGATCAAACTTGGGCTTTAGGAAAATTTTGGTTTTAGATGAATAAAACCCTGGGAGTTAGTATGTAGGCTTTAAGAATAAAATGTGCAGAAAAATGACACAAAAGGGGTTGTGGTCTAGTGTCAAATGACGCCACATAAGAGACAAGGGAATGACGCCACAAGGAAGCAAGGGGTCCAAGGTTCAAGTCTTGGTGCTTGCATTTTGATTTTCTTTTTAAATGGACTTTAGACTTTGGCCATAGACTTATATTTAGTTGCGCATGTTTTAAGACAACAAGGAGCTAATTGGTAAAGTGGGGAGCGGCGTGTATTATGCTACAGGGGAGCCTGGGTTCGAATCTCATGACAAGCAAGGGAATATTTATTTTGCGGATTGGACGGCCAAAGTTTGTGTTAGATTTAAACTCTACTGAAGAAGGGATCCTGTAACACCCCTAACCCGTATCTGTCGCCGGATTTGGGTTACAGGCATTACCAAATAGCCAAATCTTTTTCAATAAATTAATTCTTATCCTAAACAGACAAAGCACATGGGCATAGTATATATATATGTGTATATATATATATACTTAATATACTAAGTTAAAACATATTCAATATAATCATCCACAAATACAAAATGATCAACCAACATACTTCTATCCTCATTATTAGCATATTTATCTATTTTATTCTATAATGCAAACACCTATTTAGTACCACCACCTTTGTATTCATTTCATACAAACATGCCTCACGTACCATTTCATTTTGAACCAAAGCACACCGAACCTTGTAGTTGGAACTACAAATAAGCATCATTAAGGTTACAAGCATACATCACTTGAATTTACACCTATGGACTAAGAGACAATACACTTCATATATATATATATATAGATACATATATCCGAATATGCATAACCTTAGCTTTTAATGCATAACGACAACCTAACTTTGCATGTTATACGCATAGATCAAAGACCGAATGTACCAACTAACTTCCATAATTCATGCAAAACTTATGTTACTTATTTATACAACAATTGACCATACATAAACATAGGTCTCAAAGCCAACTTAACTTAAAAACACAAGCATATAAACCATGCCTTGACGGAACATTCATTACCACTTTTCCATAATTTGTAACTACTTATACTTATCATTAACAATGAATCCAATAAGTTAACTTACATACACAAACTTGATTATAGGATCACTATTATTACCTAACCGAATCAACTATATTAAGCAACAACGACCCAAGTCAAGTTTTTCTCCAACTAAATACATAACATTCGTATCACCAATTCACATTTCAAATAATACCTAAACCACATCCCAATACAAACAATAATTCATAGCATAAGCAAGCCATTTCATCAAAACACATGAACAAAGTTTAACCAAAATAGATAGCCATCTTCGCATGGCTAAATATATATACATGATTAAGTATCATTAGTAATACAGCTTAGTCTAGCCTATACATGCCTTTTCAAATCAAAAACTAAGTTTATCAATACCAAAAGAGAGTCGATAGTGTGGTTGACTTCTTCAAAGATCCTTCGAGTCCGTAGCTTGAATCAAAAATCTATAAAATAGAAGTAGACGAGAACACACAGTAAGCATGCTAGCTTAGTAAGTCTTAAGCTAAAACATTATCACATTCAATGATAAAACATTTAAACAACCAACTCACGACCTTAATAAATAGTTCTTATCTATATATATATATATATATATATATATATATAAATTATGACCGAATATGCATATATATATAACACCAACTTGTACATTTCCTTATACCTTTACAAATACCTTTAACTACTTATGCTTTCATTTAGCCAATTTTCTTATCACTTTGATCTTCCTCTTCTCAATAACATCACATACATACATCTATATACATATATGCATATTCATAGAACACTTAAGTAGGAATAACACATACCTTAATACCAAATTAACAAATTCACTTCCACATGCTTAGACATACTTAATTCATTCCACAAAAATCATTAGCACTTAATTTTCTCTTAAAATAGCAATTAAATAGCTAGAACCTACTAAACATTACCTGAATCTCACACACCAGCACTAAGCCTGCTGATCTCAGAGTCTGAAATCATAACACCGGCATTAAGCCTGCTAGGCAATAAGCCCAAAATATATCATCGGCACGAGGCCTGCTAGGCATAAAGCCCAAAATATATCACCGGCACGAGGCCTGCTAGGCATAAAGCCTGAAATATATCACCGGCACGAGGCCTGCTAGGCATAAAGCCCGAAATATACACCAGCACGAGGCCTGCTGGCATAAAGCCTGAATTACAATGCAATTATTCTTGTAATACACGTTTCTAAAAGCTGATTTCACAAACCAATCACATACTTCACATTTTTTCCAAATATTATCTCAAAGATACACATTCATATCATATTGTCAATTTATGCATTCAAGCCAATTTAACCCATATACATTCGGCTATTACAATCATATATACTCAAATTTATCGAACATCATCATTTAACAGGTTCATAAATAATTCTTTGATATATTTCAGCTTAAGGACTTACCTCGACTGTCGACGAACCGCGTAATCCGGCTATTCGATAACCTTTGTCTTTACACATTAAAATTTAGCTCATTTAAGTACATTTCATTTCAATTTAGTCCCAAAACACATAAATGGGCAAATTACCATTTTACCCCTAATGTTTCACTTTTTTACAATTTAGTCCTATTTGCATAAAACACAAAATACACAAAATTTCCCCATGCTACTCAAGAGCCGAATCTTCCTAGGGACCTTACAAGTCCATTTATTTCACTTATTTTGCAAATAAGCCCCTCTAAAATTTTTATTTTTACAAATTAGCCCTAAAAACACAATTTCATCAAAACTTCCAATACAAAACATACTAATCTTTAACATATATTTTATCTAAAATCATCAAACATCAAAAACCACATGAACCTATCAATGGTCGAACATCAAGCAATGCTTAGATTCAAAAATTTTAACATGGGTCAGCTACGATTTGAAGCAACGATCTCAAAAACATAAAAATTAACAAAAACCGAAATCAAACTAACCTTGAAGTCAAGCTTCTAAGTGCTGAAAATCAAAGAACATAAACCCTTTCTTCTTTCTCAATATTCGGCCATGCAAGAGAGATGATGATAATGGCCATTCTATTATGTTTTATTTAACATATATTATACATTTTATCATTTACTTATTTAACCTTATTATATAAAATTATATAATATAAAACTTAAGGTTAATCTTGTCAAATACCACCCACTAACTTATAAATGGGTTATTTACCCATTTAATACCTCAAATTAAAAAGCCATCATCATTCTAGCACTTTACACTAAAGAATGCAACTTTTACGCTTTACGCGATTAAGTCCTTTTTATCAAATTAAACACATAAACGATAAAATTTTTCTACGAAACTTTCACACATAATGAGCACAGAATATAATATTTAAAAAAAATATTTTAGACTCAGATTCGTGGTCCCGAAACCACCGTTCCGATTAGGGTCAAATTCGGACTGTTACAACTCTCCCCCCTTAGAGATTTTCGTCCCCGAAAATCTTACCTTTAAACAAAGTCGGATATTGTTGCCTCATTGAATCCTCAGGCTCCCAAGTAGCCTCTTCAGATCCGTGTCGATTCCACAATACTTTCACTAATGGAATTCTCTTGTTTCTCAACTCTTTCATTTCCCGAGCTAAAATACAAATTGGTTCTTCCTTGTACGTCATATCGGATCGGATTTCAACATCTGACGGAGTGATCACATGTGACGGATCTGACCTATATTTACGAAGCATCGAAACGTGAAATACTTCATGTATCTTTTCTAATTCAGAGGGCAACTTCAATCTATAAGCAATAGGCCCAATACGTTCGATGATTTCATAAGGTCTGATGAATCTTGGACTCAGTTTGCCTTTCCGACCAAATCAGAGTTCTTTCTTCCATGGAGAAACTTTCAAGAATACCCGATCTCCGACCTGAAATTCAATGTCTTTACGTTTCAAATCAGCATAAGACTTTTGATGATCTGATGCATCTTTCAAGCTATCTCTGATTATAGCCACTTTCTGTTCTGTCTCTTTAATCAAATCGACCCCGTGTACCTTGTTCTCACTGAGCTCAGTCCAATATAATGGTGTTCGACACTTGCGACCATACAAAGCTTCATAGGGCGCCATTTTGATACTAGATTGAAAGCTATTATTGTAAGAAAATTCAATCAAAGGTAGTTATCATTCCCACGAACCTTTAAACTCGAGAACGCAACATCTCAACATGTCCTCAAGTATCTATATGGTTCTCTCGGACTGACTGTCTGTCTGCGAATGAAAGGCTATGCTAAAGTGGAGTTTAGTACCTAAAGCATCTTGCAACTTCTTCCAAAACCGTGATGTGAACCTCGGATCTCTATCTGAAACAATGGAACTCGGCACACCATGTAACCTCACTATCTGTGATACATACAATTCAGCAAGTTTATCAAGTGAATAGTTTGCACAAACTGCCACAAAGTGAGCTGATTTGGTCAATCAGTCCACTATAACCCAAACTGTATCTTTCTTGCTCGGTGTCGTAGGCAAACCGGATACAAAATCCATAGTGATTCTATCCCATTTCCACTCAGGTATCATGATTGCTGAAGTAACCCGGAAGGCACTTGATGCTCGGCTTTTACTTGTTGACAAATTAAGCACTTTGAAACAAATTCAGATATATCCCGCTTCATGCCAGGCCACCAATAGAACTGTTTCAAATCATTATACATTTTCGTGCTACCCGGATGAACTGATAATCGACTGCTATGGGCTTCGTTCAAAATCATCTGAATCAAATCCACATTCCTCAGAACACATATACGGCCTTTAAAGTTCAAACAACCATTTGCACCAATTTGAAACTCTGACCCTGCATCATTATTACACTGAACCTGTCTAGCAATCAAGTCTTTATCAATTCTTTGTGCATCACAAATTTGTTGAATAAACATCAGTCTTGCTTTTAGCTCAGCTATAATCGAACCATCACCAGACATAACCATATGTGCGTTCAACGCACGAAGAGCAAACAATGATTTTTGACTTAATGCATCTGCAACAACGTTAGCTTTCCCCGGATGGTAGTCAATCACCAGTTCATAGTCTTTCAACAGCTCTAACCATCTGTGTTGTCTCAAATTCAAATCTTTCTGAGTCATTAAGTACTTCAGGCTTTTGTGATCTGAATAAACATGACATTTTTCGCCGAACAAGTAATGATGCCATATTTTTAAAGCGAAAACAATAGTTGCAAGTTCCAAATCATGAGTCAGATAATTTCTTTCATGAGGCTTCAATTGTCTCAAAGCGTAGGCTATGACTTTGCCTTCCTGCATCAAAATGCAACCTAAACCATTCAAAGAAGCATCACTATAAACAATAAATTCTTTACCCGATTCAGGCTGAGCTAACACTGGAGCTTCGGTCAAAAGGGCTTTCAACTCATCAAAACTTCTCTGACATTTTTCTGACCATTCGAACTTAACATCTTTCTGTAGCAGCTTTGTCAAGGGTGTAGCTATCATAGAAAAACCTTTGACGAATCGTCTGTAGTATCCCGCAAGTCCCAGAAAGCTTCGAATTTTAAAAGACATTCTTTGGTGGTTTCCAATCAAGTATGGCCGATATTTTGTTCGGATCAACCCGAATACCTGAAGCTGAAACAACATGACCCAAAAAGCTGACTTCCTTCATCCAGAATGCACACTTACTAAACTTTGCATACAACTGCTGATCTAGTAAAGTCTGTAACACTAACCTCAAGTGCTCAGCGTGTTCGGTTTCATCTTTAGAGTAGATCAGTATGTCATCAATAAACACTACTACAAACTGATCCAAAAACTGTCTAAAAACCCGATTCATTAGATCCATAAATATAGCGAGTGCATTAGTAAGTCCAAAAGGCATAACCAGAAACTCAAAGTGGCCGTACCTCGTCCGGAATGCAGTCTTTGGCACATCAGAATCTCTGACTCGCAACTGATAGTAACCCGATCTCAAATCTAGCTTCGAAAACACTGAAGCTCATTTCAACTGATCAAATAAATCATCAATCCGAGGTAAGGGGTATTTATTCTTTATAGGCACCTTATTCAGCTGCCGATAGTCGATACACATTCGCATAGTTCCATCTTTCTTTTTCACAAACAGAACTGGCGCACCCCAAGGAGAAAAACTCGGTCGTGCAAAACCCCTATCTGTCAACTCTTGCAACTGTGCTTTCAACTCTTTCAACTCAGTAGGTGCCATTCGATACGAAGCTACCGAAATCGGAGTTGTCCCCGGTACTAATTCAATGCCAAACTCAATCTCTCGAATTGGCGGTAAACCCGGTAATTCATTAGGGAACACCTCAGGGTATTCACACACAACTGGTACAGACTCGATCTGCTTTTTGGACACTTTGTTATCCAACACATAAGCCAGGTAAGCTTCGCATCTTTTTCTCACATATTTACGGGCTAACATTGAGGATATTACTGTAGGTAACCCATTTAAATCACTAGATTCAACTCGGATGGTCTCACCATTCTGACATCTCAAATCAATGATCTTTCTTTTGCAATTCACCACTGCATTGTGCAAAGTTAACCAATCCATTCCCAGAATAATATCAAACTCGTCGAAGGGTAACAACATTAAATCGATCGAAAAGCAAGAATCCCGAATCATCAATGGGCAACCTTTACACACTTTATCAACGAGTACACATCTACCCAAAGGGTTGGACACACGAATCACAAACTCAGTAGACTCAACAGGCAGAGTCGTACTATGTACCAGAGTTTCACATACATACGAATGAGTCGAACCAGGATCAATCAATGCAATTACAGTAGTATCATAAAGTGTGAAAGTACCGGTAATAACATCGGGGGAAGAAGCATCCTCTCTGGCATGTATAGCATAAGCTCTAGCTGGTGCTCGAGCCTCTGATCAAACTGCAATGTCCCTCGTTCCTCTCTAACTGCCACCTATGTTCCCTGAATGTCTGGGTGGTCTACCTCGTGCTGACGCGTTGCTCGGTTTAGTGTTCTGAGCCGTATTTTGTTCGGCTAGCATCAGGCACTCTCGAATGAAATGATCTGATGATCCACCTAAAACAAGACCGATCACTGAATCTACAACTCCCAGCATGCCATTTTCCACAATGCTTGCACTCAATCTGATCCTGTTGAACATTGCCAACACTAGCCATCGAAGTGGCTCGAGAACTCACTGGAGGTCGATCTCGTCTAGACAGGTCAGGAGTAATCTTATGTCGGTTAAAGTCATCTCTGAACTTCTTAGATGTTGAATGGAAAGTTTTACTCAACGATCTTTTACGAGTGTCTCTAGCTTCTGTCTCAGCCTTTCTTTTCTCTTTTCTGAGCTCTTCAGCTTTGCAAGCTCGCTCGACCAGTACCACAAACTCTTTAATCTCAAGAATGCCCACAAGTAACTTTATGTCTTCATTCAGACCGTCTTCAAATCTTCTGCACATAATGGCTTCAGAAGAAACACACTCTCTAGCATATCTGCTGAGTCTGGCAAATTTCCACTCATATTCTGTCACGGCCATTCGCCCCTGTTTCAGTTCAAGAAATTCTTTACATTTTTTATCAATAAATCTCTGGCTGATATATTTCTTTCGGAACTCAATCTGGAAGAAGTCCCAAGTCACTTTTTCTTTCGGAACTACTGATACTAGTGTTTTTTACCAGTGGTAGGCAGAGTCCCGAAGAAGAGATATAGCACACTTTAGGCATTCCTCTGAGGTACAGGATAACTCATCAAGTACCCGAATGGTATTATCAAGCCACATCTCGGCTCGCTCTGTGTCATCATCATCATTGGCTTTGAATTCTTCGGCCCCATATTTCCTGATTTTATTAACAGGAGGCCTACTAGATCTCATTATATCTATCATCGGGGGTGCTGAATGTACCGGAGTTGGATTATTCGGGGTGGAGGTTGTTGTACAGCCGGGTTATTCTGAACAAACTAGGTAAACCATTCATTCATCATCTGATAAAAGGCTTGTTTAGCCTCCCCCTCATGGCTACCCGTAACTGGTCGAGAGTCTACTGGCACTGATCCTCGTGCACGATCAGGTGCTACACTTTCTACATCATCTACTACAGCTCTATCAGGATTGGAGTCCATTTACTATATAAAACATATTTCAGAATGTCAGAAGTCACCACACTATCATATATCATAGAAAGGCATGTATAACTAGACTCACATGCGCTACGGTAGTCCTAGAATCGACTAAACCTAAGCTCTGATACCAATAAAATGTAACACCCCTAACCCGTATCCGTCGCCGGATTTGGGTTACAGGCATTACCAAATACCCAAATCTTTTTCAATCAATTAATTCTTATTCTAAACAGACAAAGCACATGGGCATAGTATATATATATATGTGTATATATATACTTAATATACTAAGTTAAAACATATTCAATATAATCATCCACAAATACAAAATGATCAAACAACATACTTCTATCCTCATTATTAGCATATTTATCTATTTTATTCTATGATACAAACACCTATTTAGTACCACCACCTTTGTGTTCATTTCATACAAACATGCCTCACGTACCATTTCATTTTGAACCAAAGCACACCGAACCTTGTAGTTGGAACTACTAATAAGCATCATTACGGTTACAAGCATACATCACTTGACTTTACACCTATGGACTAAGAGACAATACACTTCATATATATATAGATACATATATCCGAATATGCATAACCTTAGCTTTTAATGCATAACCACAACCTAACTTTGCATGTTATACGCATAGATCAAAGACCGAATGTACCAACTAACTTCCATAATTCATGCAAAATTTATGTTACTTATTTATACAACAATTGACCATACATAAACATAGGTCTCAAAGCCAACTTAACTTAAAAACACAAGCATATAAACCATGCCTTGACGGAACATTCATTACCACTTTTCCATAATTTGTAACTACTTATACTTATCATTAACAATGAATCCAATAAGTTAACTTACATACACAAACTTGATTATAGGATCACTATTATTACCTAACCGAATCAACTATATTAAGCAACAACGACCCAAGTCAAGTTTTTCTCCAACTAAATACATAACATTCGTATCACCAATTCACATTTCAAATAATACCTAAACCACATCCCAATACAAACAATAATTCATAGCATAAGCAAGCCATTTCATCAAAACACATGAACAAAGTTTAACCAAAATAGATAGCCATCTTCGCATGGCTAAATATATATACATGATTAAGTATCATTAGTAATACAGCTTAGTCTAGCCTATACATGCCTTTTCGAATCAAAAACTAAGTTTATCAATACCAAAAGAGAGTCGATAGTGTGGTTGACTTCTTCAAAGATCCTTCGAGTCCGTAGCTTGAATCAAAAATCTATAAAATAGAAGTAGACGAGAACACACAGTAAGCATGCTAGCTTAGTAAGTCTTAAGCTAAAACATTATCACATTCAATGATAAAACATTTAAACAACCAACTCACGACCTTAATAAATAGTTCTTATCTTATATATATATATATATAAATTATGACCGAATATGCATATATATATATATATAACACCAACTTGTACATTTCCTTATACCTTTACAAATACCTTTAACTACTTATGCTTTCATTTAGCCAATTTTCTTATCACTTTGATCTTCCTCTTCTCAATAACATCACATACATACATCTATATACATATATGCATATTCATAGAACACTTAAGTAGGAATAACACATACCTTAATACCGAATTAACAAATTCACTTCCACATGCTTAGGCATACTTAATTCATTCCACAAAAATCATTAGCACTTAATTTTCTCTTAAAATAGCAATTCAATAGCTAGAACCTACTAAACATTACCTGAATCTCACACACCGGCACTAAGCCTGCTGATCTCAGAGTCCGAAATCATAACACCGGCATTAAGCCTGCTAGGCAATAAGCCCGAAATATATCATCGGCACAAGGCCTGCAAGGCATAAAGCCCGAAATATATCACCGGCACGAGGCCTGCTAGGCATAAAGCCTGAAATATATCACCGGCACAAGGCCTGCTAGGCATAAAGCCCGGAATATATCACCAGCACGAGGCCTGCTAGGCATAAAGCCTGAATTACAATGCAATTATTCTTGTAATACACGTTTCTAAAAGCTGATTTCACAAACCAATCACATCACATTTTTCCCAAATATTATCTCAAAGATACACATTCATATCATATTGTCAATTTATGCATTCAAGCCAATTTAACCCATATACATTCGGCTATTACAATCATATATACTCAAATTTATCGAACATCATCATTTAACAGGTTCATAAATAATTCTTTGATATATTTCAGCTTAAGGACTTACCTCGACTGTCGACGAACCGCGTAATCTGGCTATTCGATAACCTTTGTCTTTCCCCGATCCAAATTCGTTTTTCTTTGTTCTTGATCTAAACACATTAAAATTTAGCTCATTCAAGTACATTTCATTTTAATTTAGTCCCAAAACACATAAATGGGCAAATTACCATTTTACCCCTAATGTTTCACATTTTTACAATTTAGTCCTATTTGCATAAAACACAAAATACACAAAATTTCCCCATGCTACTCAAGAGCTGAATCTTCCTAGGGACCTTACAAGTCCATTTATTTCACTTATTTTGCAAATAAGCCCCTCTAAAATTTTTATTTTTACAAATTAGCCCTAAAAACACAATTTCATCAAAACTTCTAATACAAAACATACTAATCTTTAACATATCTTTTATCTAAAATCATCAAACATCAAAAACCACATGAACCTATCAATGTTCGAACATCAAGCAATGCTTAGATTCAAAAATTTTAACATGGGTCAGCTACGATTCGAAGCAACGATCTCAAAAACATAAAAATTAACAAAAACCGAAATCAAACTAACCTTGAAATCAAGCTTCTATGTGCCGAAAATCAAAGAACATAAACCCTTTCTTCTTTCTCAATATTCAGCCATGCAAGAGAGATGATGATAATGGCCATTCTATTATGTTTTATTTAACATATATTATACATTTAATCATTTACTTATTTAACCTTATTATAGAAAATTATATAATATAAACCTTAAGGTTAATCTTGTCAAATACCACCCACTAACTTATAAATGGGTTATTTACCCATTTAATACCTCAAATTAAAAAGCCATCATCATTCTAGCACTTTACACTAAAGAATGCAACTTTTACGCTTTACGCGATTAAGTCCTTTTTATCAAATTAAACACATAAACGATAAAATTTTTCTACGAAACTTTCACACACATAATTTCACACATGATGAGCACAGAATATAATATTTAAAAAAATATTTCAGACTCGGATTCGTGGTCCCGAAACCACCGTTCCGATTAGGGTCAAATTCAGACTGTTACAGATCCCACATTGGAAAGCTAGCAAGAGGGAAGGTGGGAAGTTGGCTTTAAACCTATGAGGAGAGGAAGCATACCTTGGTGGGCGTTTGGGCATAGGAGCATTCGGAGCGCGGATTAGCTTCAGACTCCTATCAGGTGTGTATTTCGCCCTACTCTAGCTGTAGAGCGGCAAATGCCAAAAAGTCGGTCACACGGCGATGGTAGCCACACGAGCGTGCGAGCGCACGTGTGGGAGCTTCGGCGTGATAGTCGAGGCCACCATGTGTATTCTTGTGGGTTGATGCTGTTTGGGCCAAGTGGGCCAATGGGCCCGTGGGCCCATATGAATAAGTTGTATGACTGTGTAGTAGATGTTGGATTAGACTATGTGAATCTCATATATGTGGCTAGATTTGGGCTAAATGGGCTACACGAGCGTGTGGGCCCATTTGGGCCGAGAATGGACCTTAGGCCCATTCGCATCATTATCTCTGTTTAGAATACTTGAGTCACTCGAGGCGACTATAAACCTTCTGAGGGGTTGAAAAAATTACTGAAATACCCTTGGTTTACAAAATTACTGAAATGCCCTTGGTTTACAAAATTACTGAAATACCCCTGATTTGTAAAATTAATGAAATATGATTTGCAAAATTATTGAAATACCCCGATTTGGGAAATTGAAGAAATACCCACGGTTTACAAAATAACTGAAATACCCCTAATTTGTGAAATTACTGAAATACCCTCGGATTATAAAATTACCGAAATACCCTCAGATTATAAAATTACCGAAATACCCTCGATGGGTAAAATCACCGAATTACCCTGTAAGGTAGAATTATCAAAATACCTCTGAGGGGTAGGATTACCGAAATACCCTTATAGGGTAAATGACTGTTTTGCCATTGTAGGTAAATGGTTGATTTAGACTGTGAATTTGACTGAGTTGACTGTAATTGTATGACTGTGTTTCAACTAACTTGATTGTGGACGTGTGTCTGATTTGCTGTTAATATGTGTTGAAATGACTGTTACTAAGCATGGCCATTTTGCATACACGTGTAATGATTGAGCATGACATACACGACATATTGCATTGGGTTGGGTTTGATGATCGGGGGAAGTGTATTCTGGTGGCCCTGCCACATTCTGTTTTAGTGGCTATGCCACATATATTATTTTGATAGCTCAGCCACATATACCGTTATTAGCAGCTTGGCTGCATTATTGGAGAGCTTGGCTCTGTGCCATCTTGAATATGGCTTTGTGCTAATCGTATTTACCCGTGGCTTTGTGCCTAACAGATATTGATGACTCTGTGTCGATCCTATTTACCCTACCGTCGCTAATGGCTATGTGCCGGTTATGATTCTGGTGGCTCTGCCACATTCTGTTTTGGTGGCTACGCCACGTATATTCTGTTATTATGGTGGCTTCGCCACAAATTCTGCGATGTGCAGCATGACTGCCATCGAGGTGTGTAGCGGATGGAGGGTTGATTGTAGAAATCCCCATAGGTGTGTTGGGCTGGTACGGGTGGTGTGTAGTGGACGGATTATTAGGTTGGGTTGCATTGCATGCATTATCTGTTTTACCATGCTAATAGGGCTAAGGCCCAGTTTGTTCCTGTATGGGCCTCAAGCTAGTTTGCTTTTGTATGGGCTAAGGCCAGTCTGCTTCTGTGGGCTCAGGCCCAGTTCCTGATCGATTGGGGGATTACACACTGAGTTCTCGTAACTCACCCCCTCTGCTTAATCTTGCAGGTGATCCCCAGCATTGAGGATTTGGAGCCGAGGCGGACACTGTGGTGGCCATACATCGTAACGTTAGTAAACTCCGTTTTACTTTACCATAAATTTTACCTTAATTTGGGTTTATGTTTTGTAATAAGGCCTTTGGGATTTTATTTTGGTTTTAATTTTTAATTCGGTTATTATCTAGTGCTAAGTGTTCAAAACGGTGTTTTCCTAAAACATTAATAACTGTTTTCCAAAATGAGTAACGAACAGTCTGCAAACAATACTTGATAAAACTCGGGGTTCTCTTAAACTTCAAAAATTATTTTCAAAATATCACATTTTTGAAATTCACTGAATCTGAATTCCGTCTTAAAGAAGTTCTTGGAAATAATGATATTAATAATAATAACAAGAACAACAACAACATTTTTTTTTCAAAATCATACAAACAAAAATCAGAATTTTTCACAAACAACAGAGTTCAGAGTTCAAAAGAATACGAGGTCTCTTAACGAACGCGCAGTTTTTACACAACCCTTTTTATGTGACATGACAGATACGGTCGTAACGTCTAGGCCAGGTCTGGGGTGTTACACATTCGAAGTAGGGAACATGGTTGTGTCCGTGCCTATGTAACTCTTTGACCTGGTTCACACGGCCAAGCCACACGCCCATGGGCCAGGCTATGTAACTCTCAAAATGCAACCTATAAAAATGTAACACCTCTAACCCATACCCGTCGCCAGACTAGGGTTAAGAGGCATTACCGAACAATCGAAACATTTTTCATCCATTTAATCAACACCAAGTCAATCACAAATCAATCATATGCAAAAACAAATATATAGTCCCTTATCGAGGTCTACGAGACCTTAAACACGTGTTAGAAATAGGTCGAGACTAAACCGAACACATACAGAAATTCTCAAAAATTTAAAACTTTTTCAAAGTTACAGAGGTCACACGCTCTTGTGGTCAGACCGTGTGCCTTCCATGGCTACCAGGCACACCCATGTGTCCTGGCCGTGACAAAACAAGGCATGCATACTGACTTATCCACACAGCCACCAGACACGCCAGTGTGCCATGGCTGTGTGAAATCAAGCTAGCTACTGACTTGTTCACATGGCCTCCAGGCACGCCCATGTGCCACGGCCGTGTATGCAAAATAGGCCATTTTCAAGGCCAATTTGTCACCCACACAAGGGTCATTCCTACAAGCACAAAGCAATGCCAATTCATGCTTTAAAATGCATCCAAACATACCATTTCATGCTCCGATTAACCACCAACTATTCCATATATTTTAATACTCAATTTCATCTCACATTGGTTCAACCAAAGTACCAAAATTCATATATCAAACACATAGACCATTATCATATAAACCTTACCACCATTCACATTTTATCCATCATTCTCATCAACCAATTCAAACAAACTATATATGCCATTTCCATTTCCACTATTTCATACCTCATTTATCATATTCATAGTCTATCTATATGTACCAACATCATTCAATTTCCAAGCCATATCACTTGGCATAGACCAAACATCTCAAAATTAAATTAAAGAAAAAGAGAGTGAATTTTCAACTAACCCATTTGAAGACTTCTTTTGTTCTATTTCTTCTTTTCAGGTTTCCGAGAAACTGAGTAACGATTGCCAACTTCAGTACCTTTCCAATGAACGACGTTTTCATGTGATCAACAAAGGTAAAGTTGAAAGGGATGTTGAATCACCCGAACCGGAAGGTAAGGAAGGTAAGTGTTTTGAAACAATTCCGTCTCCACTAAATTCTTTTAATGTTTGTGAATATGTGGATAATATCGTCATTAGCCATCTCTCGATTCATTATGATGTTTTAAATGATGGTAAGACGAATTTGTCAAATCAGAAACATTGCATTGCAAAATGTGACGGTGGAGTAACGAATGTCCAGCAAGTGCAAGACTCGAGTAAGTATGATGATGAATTTTCTCTTAATCCCAGTTTGTTTGATTGTGGTTATTACGAAATCCGTTCATTGTCTAATACGGAAACTTTGAGTTTTTGTAAATCAATTTTAAAACATATAAAGAGTTTTGATTGCTCGATCTTGAATGTGCATAAGTCTTATTGGTTTAACATGTTTGATTTTTCTAAACCCTTGTCACATCTTGAGTTTAATTATCAAAATCATGTCTTTAAACCGGGACTATGTTCTGTATCATTTGGTATGCCTTGTCGGAAAATCAAGCAACAACAATTGTGCTTGAAGAATTTCAATCGTTTTGATACTTGGTTTTTGATTAAGGTTGCGAAATTTTCCCATTTTGTGTTCAATTTTTATTCGCTCCTTAAGCAAATTCTATGGTTGCACTTGAAATTTACATTCCATTTGAAAAGTGCTGAATCAAACGCGAGACTTCGACTGCATTATCTTTTTGAAGAGAGAAGGTTTGTATTGCTTGACCACGGTAAGACTGATCTTTTTCTTTCTGACTATAAAGGTAAGTCTTCTGAACTTGTTGACAACTTTGTGATCTTTTTGAAAAGTGATGAGCTTTGCGTTAATGAACTAGTTTTTGTAAAACATTTAGATCATGTTATGATTAATCGTTCTATTTTGCCTGTTTGTGATCTATCTGTTTCGTTGGATGATGGCAGGATTCTTGAGTTTGATAATTTTGATAAATTTCGTGTGAAAGAATTAGATCATGAAATGTTTGAACGTCCTATCATGTTTAATGATTGTCTACTTTTTGACAAAAAGAATCTTGTGTTTAATAATTTTTGTTCATGTGCGAGTGATTACATATGTTGTTCAATGCAAGATTTGGATGTTCATTTTCGAGTGCCATATGCATTTTCTCAACTATCTGCTTGTGATGATTATATCTATCATTTGATGTGTTACTCGCATGTTGATTTTGACTTGTGGAATCTATTCGAATTGTATGCATACCATGAAACTTATCCAATTCAGATTCAAATATTTGATAAGGCTTTGTTCCTTTTGTATGATAATGCGAATATGCTCGTTTGTGTTCAATCAATTCGTTTTGTATTGCTCATATTTCGATTGCAAGTTTGTTTGTCACAACTCTTTCTAACTTTTGGTTATATTTTACAGGTGTCTCGATCACCATCCTTCCCGTTTGATCGAGGAAAGCCGATCAAAAGGAATTCAGTTCGAGAGAACCATCGGCTCGATTCGAGGACGAATCGCTTTCAAGAGGGGGGTATGATGCGATCTTGGTCGCATCATGGTTCGACTCTTTCCGACGCGATTGACAGTGGCCTAAGTTTGAGGGGCCAAAGTGCAAAATGAAGCTGATTCCAGCTCTTTGAACCGAACCAACTAAATTGAACTGTTATTTAATTTTCAGCTTTGCATTTAGTTTGCATTTTTAATACTTGCATTTAAGCATCTTAGTTCAATAAATGGTTGCTGGTCATTAATTCAACTCAACTTAGTTTAATTAATTGAGTTCTTTTAATGAATTTAATTTAATAGTTGTTTCTTTAATTAATCTAGTTACTAGGTTAATTTATTGATGCATGAGTTAAGTTCATTTAATGATGCGTTATTTAATTAAGCTAGTTGCTTTAAGTGTTAGTTTATTTAATTAAGCTAGTTGCTGGAATAAATAATGTTTAAGTGTTAGTTTATTTAATTAAGTTAGTTGTTAAGTTATTTTAAGTTTAATAATTGCATTAATTTGTTGGTTGCATGTGATAATTGCAGGTGACTTTTCATCTTACATCCATTATTACTACTGAATAAAGAAGAGCATTATGGTTCTTTAAATTCGACAGCCTCTTTGTCTTCAACTTCCATAACATTTGCTTCATGGTATTTACTACAAGCAATCAATTCTCCATCAAAGATGCTGGTGACTTTTCGGTTGGTCATGGAGATTTCAAAAGGTTTTCAAAGCAACATAATTAAAGAAATTAATCACCTTGAAGGATGGAGTTAGGTGACTTTTCGGTTGGTCATGGAGACTTCAAAAGGTTTTCAAAGCAACTTAATTGAAGAAATTATTCACATTGAAGATGGAGTTACATGGCTAGAATTCCAAAAGTTGAGACTCTTCATTTGAAATCATTATTAGCCTCATTAAAAGTGACCATTCATCTAGTCTCATTTGATACTATATATACATGTAATTAACCTATTGATGGACAGATTATTGAATTTGTTAATGTTATGCTACTCAATTTGAGAGATTGTTATCTCTCATATTTCGTTGAAGACTCGTTGGCTTATCTAGTCTCTAGTGTTGTCAACCTGTTTCCTTCTATCGAACTTATCACTATTATATAGTGTGGCGTTCACCTTCATACCAAGGTTCCTACTTTTCTAAGTAGCGGGTCAAGGTTTCACTACTTCCATCTTCCACCTTGAAAGCATATAAGTATTCGGGTCAATACTTTTTAGGATTGGTTCTTACTTGTTTTTGAGTTCATTTTATTCCATATCCATCATCTACTAAAATTTTCTTTCTTTACTTCCTTTCACTTCATCATAGCCGAACCCTCTTTTCACTTATCATCCATTGTTGTTAATTTCCTTCCATACCAATTTCCATTTTTATTTACTTTATCCGAACCTATATAAATTTCATATCCTTCGAACTATCTTTGAAACCCCTTTTCATTAGCTTCCGCACCATTTTACCCAAAAGTATCATCTTTAAACTAGCCGAACGAAACCTTCTCGTAGACGATGGGGCAATTTCACATATGATTCGACTCACCCCCGAGGCGGATCGTATCAATCATTTATTACCGTGTTGGAGCATGCATGGGTTTGGATGGCAATAAAGAAGTATGGATGCTTCATCTTTCAAGGTGCTTCGTGAATCACAAAGAACAGCATTAAAGAGCCGAATTCAATGAGCTGTTGGGGTTTGTTTGCTTCGTGCAAGTAAAAGACACCATTTAATGTGTTCTTTCTTCTAGACGCGATTAATGTGCTGGTATGTCTCTCCATGTGTGGGAAGCAATTAAAAGATGGTATGGTAGTTTGGAGGGGCCATTCACGTCCCCAATGCAGCATTTAACAAGGCGTGGCTGTTCAGTTTTTCAAGGCTTCATCCATTAAGTCCCTTGGCTGAATTTTGAAGCACCAATCAACCCCCATTTTTTGTCATTAATTCGGCTGCACCTACCTCTTTTCTAGAAGCTGATTTTTGGGTTCCTTGGTTGAATATGGACAGCAAGCTAAAGAGACTTTTTTAGATTAATCTAGGCTATTAATGGATGGACATTTCTTAGTCTTTAAGCTTGGCCTTTCGGCAAACCCCCTTTGCTTACAAATAGTTTGTTAATTTCAGTTGTAAAGGACGCTTGATGAATTTTATATCGATACTCTGTCGAATTTGTGAGACACTTTCTCCAATTTCGTTTTTAGGATTTGTTGGCTTATCTAGTGAGCTAGTGGCGTCAACCTATCCCTTTGTTCACTTTCCATATACCGAGGTTCCTATCCTTTTTCGATGGGGGGTCGAGGTTTGATTCCCATCCAAAATCGAGCCTTAAGAACCGTATAAGTAATTGGGGTTTATACCATTCAGGTATTGGTTCTTACTTGTTCTTTAAGACTTAAATAGAAACCTTCCTTTCTAAAACCGAAACCCGAACACCTTTTGATCTATTTCCATAACCTTTTAAGTATTTCTCCTAAAATCGAACCCCCTCTCTCATCACAACCTTAACGAACCCCCTTCGAACAATTATCCCGAGTTAATCCCGAACCTCTCGTAGTTCAACTTAACCGAACTTCATACCTTCATACCTAAATCTATACATCTTCTATTTTGCAATAACTATTCTTTGTCTATCTTCAATTCTCGTATTTCTTGTTTACGATCGGGCAACTACGCAAACATCTCGATTTCATCTCGAAACTGGGACTGTATCATCTGGTATCAGAGCTAGTTAAATCGAGAATTACGAAGCTCCGACGACTAATCCGAAGCTGCTAAGCGAAGATCCGAAGTAAGTTAAAAAAGAAGAAGTATATAATATAAAAAAAGAATTTCGTAATTAAAAAAATTGTGAATTAAAAAAAAGTTTGATTGAAGCCCGAGATTGTTTCTTCTTCTTTAAACTTCGGCTTTTTCTCGACCTAACTCTAATCACCTCGTTCCAAACCACCTAAAATTTTCCTCTTTCAGCCTACCCTAATACCTGAAATGTAACGACCCTTGAAACCCGTTTGTGACCGACCCCTAAGCCCTAATAGGCCTTGGCAAATCCGAACAACCAAATCATGAGAAAAGTGGAGAGATAAAAGGCACGAGAGTGTGAGATCATTTGAGGGGAGGTAAAAGCTGAACTAAGAGTGTTAAACACGAGTGTGAGTGTCATTAAGCTTCTTTCTTTCTGAGTGAACTGTGAGGACTTAATTCTGCTAAAATGTCACAAGATACCGGGCGAAATGCAGAGGAACAACCAGAAGACAACCGGTTCGAAATGTTCTTGATTTGCAAATGCAAGCCCTCTTGCAAGAAATGGAAAGACTACTTGATCGGAGACTCAACCCCCTTGAGGATCGTATGTTTTGAGTCGAAGCACAAAGACCCCGAGAAGTGACTCCTGAAGTCGCTACACAACGGCGTGGATGTCATAATCAAAGGCCTGAGCAACAACGGGAAATTGACAAAGACATTAATGAATTTAGTGAAGGCGAAAGCAACCATGAGTCCAACATAAGTGTTGGAAGGAGAGATCCCCGAAACTGTGGCCAAAGAGATCAGAGGAGGAAGACGATGATCTCAAGAACATCAAGTTAACCATCCCTCATTTCCAAGGCAAGTCAGATCCTGAAGCCTATTTGGAATGGGAAAAGAAGATCAAACTTGTGTTCGATTGTCATAACTACTCCGAGAACAAAAAGGTCAAACTAGCCGCCATAGAGTTTTCCGACTATGCCATGATCTGGTGGGATCAGTTGACTACGAGTTGAAGGCACAATGGCGAACGTCTAATCACTACATGGACCGAGATGAAAGCAGCCATGAGACGATGATTCATCCCTTCTTACTACCACCGGGAGTTACATCAAAAACTCCAACACCTTAAACAAGGGACGAGAAGCGTCAAAGATTATTACAAAGAGATGGAGGTAGCGACAATCTGAGCTGATACACAAGAAGAACGAGAAGCTACCATGGCTTGATTCTTAGCCGGACTTAACCGTGAGATAGCAAATATTGTGGAATTGCAACACTATGTCGAAATGGAAGATATGGTCAACATGACCATTAAGGTAGAAAAGCAATTGAAGCAAAAAGGAGAATCTCGAAATTACTCCAATGTAAAACCATCTAAGTGGGGCCAAAGCACAAGCAAGGGGTTTCCTGCGAGCAAGTCGAAAGACTCATCATTCACCCCTAAGACCAGCAAGCCTTTGGCCGAGACAAGCAAAGGCAAGGCTCCTGAAAGTTCTAATGCTAGATCGAGGGATATAAAATGCTTCAAGTGCCTTGGCGGAGGACACATCGCAAGTCAATGCCCGAATAGACGAACTATGGTGATACAGGCTGATGGCGAAATAGAAATGGAAGACGAAAAAGAACGTAAGTCCGAATCCAATTCCGAGCCTGATGAGGACTTAGAACAACCTGTTGAAGGCGAGTTGCTCATCGTGAAGTGAAGCCTCAATCTTCAAAGTGTAGGAAACGAGGAGCAACGAGAAAATATTTTTCATTCGAGATGCCAAGTGCAAGGCAAGGTTTGTAGCCTTATCATCGACGGAGGGAGTTGTACGAACGTAGCAAGTACCCTCATGGTTGAAAAGCTAGGCTTAACAATGATAAAGCATCGGACTCCGTATAAGCTTCAGCGGCTTAACGATGGCGGAGAACTTAAAGTTACAAAGCAAGTCTTAGTATCCTTCAGCATCGGGAAATACTCCGATGAAGTGCTATGTGACGTAGTGCCGATGCATGCGGGCCACTTACTCTTGGGACGTCCATGGCAATACAACCGCAGAGTGATGCACGGTGGCTACACTAATCGGTATTCCTTCAAGCATCTTGGAAGGAATGTGGCGCTTGCCCCCTTAACGCCTAAGCAAGTATTTGATGATCACCAAAAACTTAAGATTTCCATTAATCAAGCAAAAGAAAAAGAAAAGAATACAAAAGAGAAAATTAAGAAAAATGAACGAGAGAAAAATAAGAGTGCAAAAACAAGTGAGAGAAAACAAAAGAAAGAAAAAGACGAAGATGAAAAAGAGGGTGGGATAATGAGCGTTTTTGTGAGAGCGAGTGACATTCGGAAAGCTTTGTGTTTGAGACATCTGATGTATTTACTTCTGTACAAGGAAGCATTTTCGAACACTAACGATTTACCCGAGAATCTTCCTTCTTCTATGTTGTCCCTGATTCAAGAATTCGAAGACATCTTTCCGGAGGAGATACCAAGTGGTTTGTCGCCCATTCAAGGCATATAACACCAGATCGACTTGGTGCCCGGAGCTGCTCTACCCAATCGACCTGCGTACCGGAGCAATCCCGAGGACACAAAAGAGCTCCAAAAGCAATCACCGAATTGCTAGAAAAGGGATATATCCGAGAAAGCATTAGTCCATGCACGGTACCGGTGTTACTAGTGCCAAAGAAAGATGGTTCGTGGCGTATGTGTGTCGACTGCCGCGCCATCAACAAGATTACCTCAAATATCAACACTCGATACCCCGACTCTACGACATGCTCGACGAGTTAAGTGGAGCGAGAGTCTTTACAAAGATCGACCTCAAAAGTGGATACCGCCAAATACGAATGCAAGAGGGTGACGAGTGGAAAATGGCCTTCAAGACGAAGCTAGGTTTGTACGAATGGTTGGTAATGCCATTCGGACTTACAAACGCCCCGAGTACTTTCATGCGTCTTATGAATCATGTTTTACGAGCTTTTATTGGAAAATCATGTGTAGTTTACTTTAATGACATCTTAGTGTATAGCAAATCTTTGGAGGAACATTTACAACACTTGCGCGCAATTTTGGAAATGTTCGTTTTGTACTAATAAGGTTATTTTTCAAGGTTATGTGGTGAGTGAAAAAGGATTGGAGGTAGACCAAGAGAAGGTTCGAGCCATCCAAGAATGGCCACGTCCTACAACGATCAGCCAAGTACGAAGTTTTCATGGATTGGCTAGCTTCTACCGCCAATTCGTGCCCAATTTCAGCACGATAGCCGCCCCTTTAACGAGCGTGATCAAGAAGAATTCATCCTTTCATTGGTCCGATGAGCAAGAACTATCTTTTAACACTATTAAAGAGTGTCTTGTTAAAGCTCCATTGTTATCCCTTCCTGATTTTACTAAAACTTTTGAAATTGAGTGTGATGCTTCAGGTGTAGGGATCGGAGCCGTTCTAACTCAAAATGGAAGACTGGTGGCGTACTTTAGTGAGAAATTGAGCGGAGCTGCTCTTAATTCCCCCGTGTATGACAAGGAAATGTACGCCCTCATAAGATCGCTCGAAACATGGCAACATTACTTAAGGCCAAAAGAGTTCGTTATTCATTTAGATCACGAAGCGCTCAAGTACATCAAAGGTCAGCATAAGCTCAACAAACGGCATGCAAAATGGATTGAGTATTTAGAATCATTTTCGTATGTAATCAAGTACAAGAAAGGTAAAGAAAATGTAGTAGTCGATGCGTTATCACGAAGGTATACTCTATTGACTTTTCTTGCCTCTAAACTGCTTGGTTTCCATCATATAAAGGACTTGTATGCTCATGATGTTGACTTTGGGAATATATATAATGCTTGCAAAAATGGAGCCTTTGATAAGTTTTATAGGTGCGAAGGATTTCTCTTCAAATAGAACAAACTATGTATACCGCACGGCTCTATTCAAGAGTTGCTCGTATTAGAGGCACATAGTGGTGGCCTTATGGGTCACTTTGGACGAGACAAAACGATGTCAACTCTACAAGAACACTTCTTTTGGTCGGGGATGAGAAAGGATGTCGAACGGATCTACGTGCATTGCATAGCCTGCAAACGAGCAAAATCGCGGGTTCAACCTCATGGCTTATACACGCCCCTTTCTATTTCGGACACTCATTGGGCCGACGTATCCATGGACTTCATCCTTGGATTACCGAGATAAAAAAGCGAGAAGGACTCGATCTTTGTTGTAGTTGATCGTTTCTCTAAAATGTCTCATTTTATTTCTTGTTCTAAGACTGATGATGCCGTGCATATTGCAAACTTGTTTTTTAGGGAAATCATTCGATTGCATGGAGTTTCGAGAACGATCGTATTCGATCGGGACGTAAAATTCCTAAGTCATTTTTGGTGAACTCTGTGGGGAAAGCTAGGGATGAAATTGCTATTTTCGACCACTTGTCATCCTCAAACAGATGGACAAATCAAGGTGGTGAACCGAGTCCTATTGACCTTGTTGCGAGCATTAGTGTGGAAAAATCTCAAGACTTGGGGAGACTGTCTGCCCCATATCGAATTTGCTTACAACCGAGCTGTTCATTCCGCGACTAAATTTTCTACTTTCGAGATTGTTTACGGGTTTAATCCTCTCACTCCTCTTGATTTATTACCTTTGCCTTCTAACAAGTTTGTCCATTCTGATGCTAGGAAAAAGGCGGACTATGTCAAGGAACTGCATAGGAAAGTGCGAGAAAATATAGAAGCGAGGATTGAACAATACATCCAACGAGCCAACAAAGGACGAAAACAAATTGTGTTCGAACCTAGAGACTGGGTTTGAGTGCATATGAGAAAGGAGCGGATTCCAGCTCGTCGACGAAATAAATTATCACCTAGAGGAGACGGGCCTTTCCAAGTCCTCGAGCGAATTAATGAGAACTCTTATAATCTCGATTTGCCTAGTGAGTATAACATCAGCGCTAGTTTTAATGTGGCTAATTTGACTCTGTTTGATGCAGGTCCTGACTTGAGGACAAGTCATTTTCAAGAGGGGAAGGATGATACGGGCACGCCCCATCATGAGCCGAGTTCGAGCCGAGACCTGATGGTGTTACCTCGAGGGCCGATTACGAGAGCTCGTGCGAGGCAACTTAAGGAAGCAATTGGAGCTTTAGTTCAGCAAGCTTGGGACGACACTAAAGCTAGCCCAATTTCAGCTTCAAGCTCATGTCGCATACTCCTACAAGCTCACGCCTAAGATCCCAAGCTCAACTCCAACTCCGTGACAATTTTCGAGCTCCAATCCAGCAACCATCCAGCTCTCGAGCTTACATTAGCTCGACCCTAGCTCATGCATGCATGATGAGCTAAAATATGGCCATTCGGCCTTAGCTCATTATTTAGCTAAAACTAATTAAATAAAATTCGGACAACTTAAATATTTCTTTTAATTATTTGCTGCATTTAAATAAGCTTAAATAAGTTATAATCAGTGCATAATTAATAGTTAACTTTAATATGTCTAGTTTAGGACATAATTAAGAGATGTTTCACATTAATTGTGTCCAGCCGAACAACCATTTAATGATGTCCTATTGTTCAGCCGAATTTTAGACAACTTAAAGCCTTCATTTATTTCATGTTCCTTAGCTTAAAACATGTTTAAATGTGGTGTTTTGCTGATGGAGAATTAATTGCTGAAATTAATTATGTGCAGGTTGGATGTTTAATGCATGGGCGGTAGCTTAATGAGGCATCATTTATTGTCGTGTTGGAGCATGCATGAGTTTGGACAGCAATAAAGAAGTATGGATGCTTCATCTTTCAAGGTGCTTCGTGAATGACAAAGAACAGCATTAAAGAGCCGACTTCAATGAGATGTTGGGGTTTGTTTGCTTCGTGCAAGTAAAAGACACCATTTAATGTGCTGTTCTTTCTTCTAGACGTGATTAATGTGCTGGTATGTCTCTCCATGTGTGGGAAGCAATTAAAAGATGGTATGGTAGTTTGGGAGGGGCCATTCACGTCCCTAATGCAGCATTTAACAAGGCGTGGCTGTTCAGTTTTTCAAGGCTTCATCCATTAAGCCCCTTGGCCGAATTTTGAAGCACCAATCAGCCCCCATTTTTGTCATTAATTCGGCTGCACCTACCCCTTTTCTAGAAGCTGATTTTTTGGGGTTCCTTGGTTGAATATGGACAGCAAGCTAAAGAGACTTTTCTAGATTAATCTAGGCTATTAATGGATGGACATTTCTGAGTCTTTAAGCTTGGCCTTTTGGCAAACCCCCTTTGCTTATAAATAGTTTGTTAATTTCAGTTGTAAAGGACGCTTGATGAATTTTATATCAATACTCTATCGAATTTGTGAGACACTTTCTCTAATTTCATTTTTAGGATTTGTTGGCTTATCTAGTGAGCTACGTCAACCTATCCCTTTGTTCACTTTCCATATACCGAGGTTCCTATCCTTTTTCGATAGGGGGTCGAGGTTTGATTCCCATCCAAAATCGAGCCTTAAGAACCCTATAAGTAATTCGGGTCGATACCATTCAGGTATTGGTTCTTACTTGTTCCTTAAGACTTAAATCGAAACCTTCCTTTCTAAAACCGAAAACCGAACACCTTTCGATCTATTTTCGTAACCTTTTAAGTATTCCTCCTAAAACTGAACCCCCTCTCTCATCTCAACCTTAACGAACCCCCTTCGAACAATTATCCCGAGTTAATCCCGAACCTCTCGTACTTCAACTTAACCGAACTTCATAACCTTCATACCTAAATCTATACTTCTTCTATTTTGAAATAACTATTCTTCGTCTATATTTAATTCTCGTATTTCTTGTTTACGATCGGGCAACTACGCATACATCTCGATTTCATCTTGAAACCGGGACTGTATCAGGGGGACGATACGGCCCAACCCGGGGCAACCCAAGATTCACCTACCAATCCACTCGAGCTCCTTGAAGGCCAATCTTTGAGCCAGCCGTGCACCTTGATGCAAGCTAATTCCAGCTTGTTTTTAGCTCGATGCCAACTCTTCGAGCTCCATTCAGCTCAAGTCAGCTCACACGAGCTTAATTCAGCTCGTTGAGCTCGTTTTTAACTCTTTTCTACTCGTTTTATTTTGCGATTAATTTGCTAGAATAAATCATTTAATTTGCTGTTAGTTAAATTAGTTAATTAAGTTTTAATAGTTAATTTGTTATAATCTGGTCATTTTTAATTTAAGCAATAAATACGTTTAACATTAATATAGGTGTTTAATATGTCTGGTTTAAGACATAATTTAGTGTGTCTAGAATAGAACAAATTAATTAGCTGCTACTAATTTAATTTGTCCTGCCACAAGACATCAATTACCTTGGTTTGAATGCTACCAAATTTGTGAGTGTTTTAACTCTTTTGTCCAGCTAAATTTTCCTCATTAAATTGGTTTGTCTGTTGCTTGTCTACTACCGAATTTAATGTGCTTGTGGCTATTACATGTTTTAAATTATGTCATAAAGTGTGGCTACCGAATTTAATGTGCATAAGTGGCCTATTTTATTTTGTCCTAAAACACAATTAATGGGTTGAATTCTTTGATGCAAGTACAAGTCACTTGGACGGCACAAATGGAATTAAATGGGCTGCTGATTGTTGGCCAAATCTTTTTAGCTTTCCAAGGTGATCATTTGGCTACCCAAAGCATGGCCAATGCTCTTCCCAAGTTGGCTGTTCGTGTGCATCAATGGCCACCAAGTTGCTGGAGCCTTTTAGTCTACCCAAGGCCGAATTAATGGAGAAAATTGAAGTCCTTTGCTGCTTATTTCATCAGCTCATTTATAAGCTGATTTGGGATATTAAATGGATTGCCTTTTGCCGTCTCCTGGGCCTAGAACTCACCAAAGGACTTGCAAACTTTGAAGAGACTTAGTCCAGCTCATTTAAGCTGATTGAAGGCATCTAAAAGTAGCCTTTTGACGTTTTCCATGCATGGAAGCTTCAAGGAATTTTCCTTTAAAATTTCTAAAATTTTGCAAGCAAATCAAGGGCCACATTTAGTCGAATCTTGCAAGCAAATTAAAAGCCATATTCAGCAAAATCTAGCCTAGAAAACTAAGGGATTGTATTCCAGAATTTTCCAGCAATTTCTAGCTACCCATCTGACACCATCAAGAGTGGCCTAAGCTTGAGGGGCCCAAGTGCAAGATGAAACATCTCACAGGCCTGATTGGTTATTGGACCAATGTTTTTAAGGACTTTTAATTTATTTAAGTTTTATTTAAATTAATAAGTTTGCATATTTTAATTTTAACTTGCACTTTGTGTGTTCTGCATTTAATAAAGTAATGCATTATGTAACTTTCATGTTAGTTTAGTATGCATCATAAATAATGACTTGCATTATGAAACTCCCATGATAGTTTAAGTCTTGCATTAAATAATTCATTTGTTTATTTAGTTTGCATTTTAAATACTTGCATTTAAGCATCTTAGTTCAATAAATGGTTGCTGGTCATTAATTCAACTCAACTTAGTTTAATTAATTGAGTTCTTTTAGTGAATTTAATTTAATAGTTGTTTCTTTAATTAATCTAGTTACTAGGTTAATTTATTGATGCATGAGTTAAGTTCATTTAATGTTGCTCTATTTAATTAAGCTAGTTGCTGGAATAAATTATGTTTAAGTGTTAGTTTATTTAATTAAGCTAGTTGCTGGAATACATGATGTTTAAGTGTTAGTTTATTTAATTAAGTTAGTTGTTAATTTATTTTAAGTTTAATAATTGCATTAATTTGTCGGTTACATGTGATAATTGCAGGTGACTTTTCATCTTACATCCATTATTACTATTAAATAAAGAACATTATGGTTCTTTAAATTCGGCAGCCTCTTTGTCTTCAACTTCTATAACGTTTGCTTCATGGTATTTACTACAAGCAATCATTTCTCCATCATTTGGCTGGTGACCTTTTGGTTGATCATGGAGAACTCAAAGGACATTAGCAAGCAATTTAATTGAAGAATTAATCACATTGAAGATGGGAGTTACATGGCTACAATTCCAAAAGTTGAGACTTTTCATTTGGCTGGTGACTTTTCAGTTGATCATGGAAGAACTCAAGGGACACTTTTTAAGCATTCAAATTCATTTAATCAGCTCATTAGGAGTCATAAAGTTGCTGTTATTTGGCTGGAGGAATTCAAGAGTTTTTAGATTTCATTTTAGCCATTTAAATGCATATTAAAGTCGAATTCATTTGTCTCTTCAGCTAACCACATGTAAGCACTATATATACCTGTTAGTAGTTTGTAAAAAGGGGACTTTTGATCCTTGAATATATTTTATGAACTTTGTTCATCGAGTGAGATTTTCTCCTCTCTATCTTTCGTGCGAGTTTCGATTCTGACTTATCAAGCGTTGCTTGTGGCGTCAGTCGTTTCTTTTCCATTCAATTATACCATTGGTTCCTACTTTGTTAAGTAATGGGTCTTTGGTCCATCTTCGATTCTATCTTCCACCTTAAACTATTATAGAAACCGGGGTGACACTAATATAGTCTTGAATCGTTTCTTTGTTTAAGTTCTTTAATCCATTTCCACCAAAATATCACCTATCTTTTATCCATCTTCCTTCCAACATAAAACTGAACTTATCATCTAAATCGTGTCCTTCATTTCTCAAACCTCCATTCCTAACTTAATCCATTTCTTAAAACCAATTCACTTAAAAGCTTCCGCAACTCTTCCATATTTTCCCATTATTACTCGAAGGCTTGATTTACTCCTCGTAGACGATTGGGCAATTTAAATACGACTCGACTCAACCCGAGGTGGATCGTATCACTAGCTTAATTTTTAGCTTAGTTATTAAGTATTTTAATGTCCATTCGGCTAGCTCTCTTGTTGGCTATAAATACTTAGCTGATTTCATTGTAAAAGAACTTTTGATCCTTAATCATATTTTTATGAACTTATGTTCTTGAGTGAGTTTATTCTCCTCTCAATTTTTCGTACAAGTTTCTTAGACTTATCAAGCTAAGCTTGTGGCTTCTATCACTTGTTCTTTCATCACCTTATAACATCGGTTCTTACTTTGTTAAGTAATGGGTCATGGTCCATCTTCGAATTCCACTTTCCACCTTAAACAACATAGAAATCGGGGTGACGCTTATTAATGTTAAATCGTTTCTTCGTTTAAGTTCAATTCTCCATCTCCACAAATTATCCTACACTTAATCTATCTCCATTCCTCCTTAAACCCGAACCTAACTCATTCCGTTTTCTAATCTAAAATCCATCGTGTTATACCTCCATTCCTAACTTAATTAAATATAGTTGTAAAACTTATCAAAAGCTTCCGTAATTCCTTCTTCGAACACCTATCTTTTGGAGTTTTCAAACCTCTCCTCATAGATAATCGGGCAATTCAAATACGACTCGACTCATTCCGAGGTGAACCTATCACTCGTTGTCGGTGGTTTGTGTTGAAACATGATACGACCAGGTTCGTATCAGATACGAACTGCCTCGAGGCTGAGTCGAGTCATATATGAGATGCCCGATCATCTACGAAGAAGTATTGTTCGATTTGTTTAAAATGGGAAAAATGGTTGGATTTAAGTAAATGGCAGCAACTTAATTTGGAGAAATTAGATGGATGAATGGAATGATGGTCGAAACAGAAAGAACCCTTAATAGAAGATTAAGGACCCGAATCTTATATGTTTCAAAGGAATGGTTGAGTTGGATAAAATCGAGACCCGCTATCTAGCAAGATAGGAACCAACGGTAACAGATTGAACACCACACCTGAATGGATGATAAGTTCGAAACAAAGTCAGATTGACGCCACTAGTTACTAGATAAGTCAATTTGAACCTTGAATAATAATGAGAGTGGATAACTTACAATAAGAGAATTTCATTAAGGATCAAATGTCCCCCCAAAATGGTTGGTTACACATATTTATAGGGATAGAAAAACTAGCTGAAAAGTCACATCTTAATGTGCTAATTAAAACTAAATTTAAACTCAAGACTCTTGATATTCTTATAACAAATTACTCCATGCTTGAATTCACTTTAATTCAGCTTTGATTGATCATGAATGCTTAAAATGTCTCTTGAGTTGTCCTTTGGCTAGCTGAAAAGTCGCCAGCAACTAAATGGTTTTGAATGCTTGTTTTCATCTTTAAATGAGCCAAACAATTTGCTGGTAGGTGAAGAGGTTGCTGCCAATTTTAAGAGGAATTAAAATGCTCCTTAAAACTCCTTTAATTGATGTATTAAACATCCCTTGTAACAACCACTTCATTTGTAACCAAAAACCAACTAAAAAGTCACTTCAATTAATTTGTAACAGCCTTGAAATGTAACGGTTGTGGGCTGATGCGAGCACACCCCGCGAACTTAATCGGACAAGTATCCTGAGTCGAGCATTGCATTGCTGGCAAGCTAATCCCGGCTCGTTTCCAGCTCTACGAGCTTCGTCCAGTTCAAATTTAGCTCATTTTAGCTCGATCCAGCTCAATGAGTTCGTGTGCTCATTCAACGAGCTTGATTTAGCTTAAATAAGCTCGTTTGAGCTCATCTTTAAATTTTAATTCTTGCATTTAAATTGCTGGAATAAGGACTTGATTTATTTATTTTAGTTATTTTAGTCTTTAATTATGTCTTGTTTAATTAAATGCATATTTAGTTAATGTCATGCATTATTGATCTACATATTTTATTTATGACATGCATTATGTGTTCTGCATTTAATTAAGGCATGCATTAAGTAACTCATTTGTTCATTTAGTTTGCATTTTAAACCATGCATTTAAGCATCTTAGTTTAATAAATAAGTTGCTAGACATTAATTCAAATCATCTTAGTTTAATTAATTGAGTTTTTGTTGAACTTTATTTAATAGTTGCTTCTTTAATGAATCTAGTTACTAGGATAATTTATTTGTTCATTACATTTAAAGGCTATTATGCATTCAATAAGGTGACTTTTCAAGAGATTTCGGTTACAAAAGAGGGGTTGCTACAAAGAGGCTTTATACATCATTAAAAAGAGTTTAAAGGAGCATTATACTTCCTTTAAATTTTGGCAGCAACCCTTCCAACTACCCCAAATGTTTTTTGCTACTTTAATGGACAATTCATGCCTTAAAAACTTCATTTAGTTGTTGGTGTCTATTTAGCTAGCTAAAGCTAAAATCAAGAGTCGTTTTCTAAGCACTCAAGGACATTGATTCAGCTGATTAAACTATCTTAAAGAGAGGAATTATTTGATTCAAGAATTTCAAAAGTCTTTGAGCCTTAATTCAGCTCTTTATTAGCATTTTATTATGTGACCATTCGGCTAGCTCATTCTAGCCTTATAAATATGTGTAATTAAGCCTTTTTGAGGGACTTTTGGACTTTTTGAACCTTAATCAAATTTTATGAACTTTGTGTTTTGAGTGAGTATATCTCCTTTCCATATTTCGTACAAGTTTCGTTTGACTTATCAAGCTTGCTTGTGGCATCTTCGACTTGTTCTTTTGAACTTATCACCTTAACCGGTGTGGCATTCACCTATCCTTCAAACAACCATCTTTCCACCTTAACAACATAAGAAACGGGGTGACACTGTTATATAGTATTGAATCTTTTTCAGTTAAGTTCGTGTTTTCATCACTATTTCCAATTTCGGATCCAACAACTATCGCTCACCCAACTCTGTCCAGCAGGTAGGAGTATGACACTTACGACCATACAACGCTTCGTAGGGTGCCATCTAAATACTGGATTGATAGCTGTTGTTGTACGCGAATTCTGTCAACGATAAGAAATCCTCCCAATTACCCTGAAGTCGATAATATAGCCTCTCAACATATCTTCCAGAAACTGAATTACCCTCTCTGACTGACCATCAGTCTGTGGATGAAACTCTGTGCTAAAATCCAATCTTGTACCCAACGCTTTATGCAACGCTTTTCAGAACTGCGATGTAAACCTGGGGTTTCTGTCTGATATGATAGACACTGGTACCCCATGTAACCTCACAATCTCTGCTACATACAGTTTGGCCAACTTCTGTAACGAGTAATCAACACGAACGGTATGAAGTGAGCGAACTACGTCAACCGATCGACAATCACCCACACCGAATCCTTTTTGGTAGGCATAAGAGGTAGGCCACTAACAAAGTCCATAGTTATCCTCTCTCACTTCCGAAGTGGAATTTTCAATGGCTGTAGCAACCCTGAAGGCAACTGATGCTCTGTCTTCACCTGCTGACACGTCAAGCACTTACTCACAAACTCGATAACTTCTTGCTTCAGACCAGGCCACCAAAACTGTTCGCGCAAATCTCGATACATTTTACTCCCACCAGGATGCATAGCGTATGGACTACTATGCGCTTCTTGCAGAATCTTCTGTCTTAACTCGGAATCCTTCGGCATACAAGCCTTTCCATGAAAGCACAATACCCCCTGACTGTTCAAACTAAGTCTTCTGTCTTACCACCTTCCACTTGCTGAAATCTAGAACTTAACGATTCATCTAACAACTGCTGCTCTTTAATCTGACTTACCCATGAAGGCTTTACTTGAAGTTCAGCTAACAAACTTCCATCATCATACAAACTGAGATGAGCAAACATTGCCCTCAATTCACATATCACCTCACGGCTCAACGCATCCGCCACTACGTTAGCTTTACCCGGGTGATACTCAATCGAACAGTCGTAATCCTTCAACAGCTCAATCCACCTCCGCTGCCTTAAATTCAACTCCTTCTGGGTAAGGAGATATTTCAGGCTCTTATGATCAATGTAGATAATTGACTTCTCTCCATATAAGTAGTATCTCCAAATCTTCAGAGCGAACACTACCGCCGCTAATTCCAAATCATGAGTGGGATAATTCACTTTATGAGATCTCAATTGCCGAGACACATACGCTACCACTTCCCTTCTTGCATCAACACACATCCTAACCCTGTGTGCGACGCATCACAATAGAAGACAAACTCCTTCCCAGCCTTAGGCTGAATCAACACTGGTGCCTCCGTCAAAATCCTTTTCAACTTCTCAAAGCTTTCCTGCTGTTTATCTGACCAGACAAATGGTACCCCTTTTCATAACAACTTGGTTAAAGGTGCAGCTATTAACGAGAATCCCTCAACAAACCTTCTGCAGTACCTAGCAAGGAAACTCTGAATTTCTGCTACTGACTTCGGTGGTTTCCAATCTAAAACAGCTTCAATCTTTCAGGGATCAACCCTAATTCCCTTGGTAGACACAACATGTCCCAAAAAGTAACTTCACTCAACCAAAATTCACACTTGCTGAATTTGGCATATGGTTGCTTCTCTCTCAAAATTTGCAGAACAATCCGAAGATGTGAATCGTGCTCCTCCTCCATCCTTGAATATACCAAGATATCATCTATGAACACCATGACAAACCGATCCAAGTAGGGTTGGAATACTCGGTTCATCATATCCATAAATGCGGTTGGTGCTTTTGTCAAACCAAACGACATCACTAAGAACTCGTAGTGACCATAACGAGTTCGAAAAGCAGTCTTATGAATATCTGCCTCCTTGACTTTAAGCTGATGATAACCTGACCTCAAGTCTATCTTCGAGAAAATCGAAGCGTCTCGCAGCTGATCGAACAGATCGTCAATCCTTGGCAACGGATACTTGTTCTTAATCATCAGCTTGTTCAATTGTCTATAGTCAATACACATCTGCATCGACCCATCCTTTTTCTTGACAAATAACACCGGTGCTCCCCACAGAGACACACTTGGTCGGATAAAACCACGGTCCAACAATTCCTGAATCTGAGCTTTAAGCTCCACCAGCTCCTTCGGTGCCATCCTGTACGGGGCAACGGACATTGGAGCTGTTCCCGGAAGAAGATCAATACCGAACTCCACCTCGCGATCCAGAGGTAACCCTGGAAGCTCTTCTGGAAAAACATCGGAGAATTCCTTCACCGTTCTAACATCTCTTACAGACAATTCCTTGGCTTCCAACGCACTGACGAAAGCTAGGAAAGCATCACACCCTTTTCTCAGCATCCTTTCAGCCTTAAGAGCAGACACCATATTGGACAGATAATTCCTTCTCTCACCTATCACCAACACCTCCTTATCCTCGAGAGTCTTCAGTATCATGCGCTTAGCAGCAAAGTCCAAGTTTGCTCGATACTTAACTAACCAGTCCATGCCTAAGATCAAATCGAACTCACCGAACGGTAACTCCATCAAGTCAGCCGGGAAAACTATCCCTTGAACTTCTAAAGGCACATTCCTAAAGAGTTTGTTCACGACTTTAGATTGTCCTAAAGGGCTAATCACAGTTATTTCTCTAGAAGCAGCCTCAGATTCTATGTTCAAAGTTCCAGACACAATACTATCAACATACGAATGTGTAGACCCAATATCTATCAGTGCTGTAAAGGGCAAACCAAAAATAAGGAACGTACCCATTATGACGTCTGGTGCATCGCCATCCTCTCGGCGTCTAGCTACATAAACCAACCCAGGCTGTCTCGCATCTGTATTCCTAGCAATTTTGCCCGGTGCTCCACATCCTCGACCAAAACCATTTCCTCCTCTGGCTAGACCATGACCTCTTGGTGGTTGCTGCCCTCCTCTTCTAGGCTGTACATAACCCTGACCTACTGGCCGTGCCCTATTCGGCTCTTGTGGACAGTCCCTGACCAGATGATCTACAGATCCATGCCTATAACATCCTTTACTCCTTGCCTAACACTCCCCTGAATGGAAATTCCCACATCTAGCACACTACTGAGATCGACCAACAGCAACAGGCTTCACAACTCGACTTGGCCCATCAAACCTAGGCCTCTTCTGGAAACCCCCAGCAGATCTTGGTGACCCAAAATTCCTTTTATTCTTACCCCTATCCTTGTCCAGATTCTGCCTTCCAGATCGTTTCACTTCTTCGGCTATCTTAGCCTTCTCAACCAGAATAGCAAACTCTCTTTCTTATTGCAGAGCTATCGGTACTTGCAGCTCGTCCCTCAGACCATCCTCAAATCGGACACAGCGCTCATGATCCGTTACAACAATACCCAGGCATAACGGCTTAAACGTAGGAATTTTGCCTCATATTCAGCCACCGACTTATTCCCCTGAACTGAATTCAGAAATGCCTTCCTCTGGGCGTCCACGTAACTTGCCCCAACACACTTTCCCTGGAACGCTGACTTAAATAAGTCCCAGGTAATACGATCCACCGATGTACCATCTCTCATCGTGAGCCACCACTGGTATGCTTCATCTCAAATGAGGGATATCACTCCTTTCAACTTTTCCTCCGCGGTACAATCAAGATCGTCCATGATTCGTTCAACCGCTTCCAGCCAGTACTCAGCTACGTTAGGAGCCACACCAGAAATGCCCCTAAACATCTCAGCCCCATTAGCTCGGAGTCGCTCAGAAACAGATTTTCGAGCTACCAACCCTGTGCTCGCTCCAGTAACCAGCTCCAGAACACACAACATAGCTTGAGACACAGCATCGTATCCACCAGTTTGGTCCTGAAATCCTGCTTCCGCAATTGGTGATGCTGGCACTTTACCTTTTGGCCCATGCCCTGATTTTGAGGGTTCAGCCTCAACACCTCGGCCTCTACCACGACCGCGCATACCATGGCCACGTCCTCTAGCATTCATGACTACGAATTTAGCTTAATCTGATTAGAATTTTATGAGTTAGTATTTCTTCCACTGTTTATTACTGGACAGTCTTATGGAAATAGCATTAGAAGTAGTTTTTTCGCAAGAAATATGTCTAAAGGTCTCTACTTCTAAAGTTGCATTTATTAAAACTATCTATCACAATATTTCATAGGATTTCAAGTAACAATCAGAAAACTTACAGTGTGGATTGGTGCCGGAGACTCGGGTGCCATGCTTCCAGAAAACATTTATTTTTCAAAATCATTTTCTAAACCAACTTTTGGAAACATTTTTGAACCTCATACCCACAGCCGAGTTTTTCATCCTAGGTCGGTCAATACGTTACGACCAAATCTGGTTTGTTACAGGAAAAATAGTTTTGATATTTTTAACGGAACATCGTAACTTGAGAAAAACTTTTCGTTTAGTGATTTCATTTTTAAGGATAATTTAAAATTCTGTTTGAGAATATCTTACCAACTTCTTATTAAAATAACTAGGAGTTCAAAACGGGTTTATTTTGTAAAAGTCGAACTTAGGAATTTCAGAAATGTGACAGTTGAAAACAATGTTGCGGTTTTAATAAGAACTCCAAATTATGTAGTTATTCGCATGTCATCTTTTGTTAACACCGTTTTAGGAAAAATACTGGTTTATGTTTTATTTTAGGAAAACCCCATATTAGATGTATCATAAAATCTGTAATAACCTTGTAAATGTAAAATCCAAATTCAAAGTTATAGTGGCCTTATTACATAAAGAAATCCCAAAATTGAAAAGTACTATTAAATAAGAACCGAAAGTTTACGAGAAAACAGTGCATGGCCTCCTTAAAGTCCGCCTCGGCACCAAAACCGCAATCTATGAATTACCTGTAAAATTAAGCAGAGGGGTGAGTCATTTAGACTCAGTGTGTAAATCCCCATATACGCAATCTGGGCCTTAGGCCCACAGATGCCCATTGGGCCTTAGCCCACACAATACATCATATTAATCATGTATGCAGTGCAGCCCATCCCAACCTAGTTTTCCATCCTCTAGGTCACCTGAATCAGCCAAACACCCGTGGCAATATACCACCGTGGTCCTAGACCACTTGTGACAGAGTCATATAATATAAACGTGGGGCCAACCCACTGTGGTCCCAGACCACTGTGACGATCTCTATTATATATACATGGGGCCAACCCACTATGGTCCCAGACCACTAAGACAAGTCACGAATAAATATATGTATACGTGGTTCCAACTACTGTGGTCCGAGACCACTATGACATGGTCACTGAATAAAATATGTGGGGCCAGCCCAGCGTGGTCCCAGACCACTGTGACAGTCATTGAATCACACTTCCCCTTTCAATCATATCCCAAAGCCCATGCAACAAATTATCATACTGAGATGAATGCAACATATTTTCAATGTACAACGTATAATTAACTCATACATACGATAATTCAAAAGTAACATCATAGCGAAACTTACTCGGTGTCTCCAACCTTACCCACGAGGGTATCTCGACTATCTAACAGTCGTTTCAGCTTTCAGCCAACACAGTTATTAACACAATTTAATAAAGTAAAGTGTGAGCATTACACACCTAATTACCCACAACACTAGACTATCTAAATCGTCGACACTCTCACTAGCAAGAACGACTGCGATTTGTCTATCCCAAGCAGAAGTCGGCTCTCTACCACAACCCGGTGGAAAGTCTCGAATCGTCGACACAGCATGCCGTTTGAACTTAGGGGTAGAGACTACGAGTCCACTCCCCTCCCTAGTTTGGCTAGCACTTGCATCCATGGAGAGAACCTTGATCAGTACTCAAAGAGAAACCTTTGATTGGCTAACCAAAAGATTTGATTAAGGCAGAGTAAAATAGAAGAGAGTCTAATCGTATAAGACTAAAGAAACCCCTTACCTTAAGAACCCGAATGGAATGGTGGACTACAACACGTTCGGCTACTGGAATTTCCCGGAGTAAACGTTCCCAAAACGAGATAAGGAAGGGAGAGATTAGTCGCGAACTATTAACAAGAGCAAAATAGCCATTCAGCTATGACCACACAGAACCGAAGAAAAGTAGCAAAAGAAAAAGCATCAGCAGAGTCTCCCTTACCTTGTCCAACAAAACTGATTGAAGAGGAGACCTTCGGCAATCCAACAAGCCCTTCTTTTCCTGAGGTTCGGCTAAAAAGCACAGGTTGGAAGAAATGAATTTAATTATCTTTAGGAGGAATTCAGCTTCTTTTTGAAAGAAAAGGAGTGAGAAGAATGGTCATAAATAAAGATAAAAAGAAAGAGTCTTACCTTGATCCACAAAAGAGCCGAATGGAAACCAAGGAAATTTGGCACTGGCAGAAATAATAGGAGACACCCCAAGTTTGGCTAAAGAAGAGATGAGATTAGGGGAGGTTTCGACTTTTGAAAAAGAAGGAAAGAAAAGGTGGAAGAGATGAATAGAGGGACCAAATATTCGGCTAAGAGATGAAAGAGGGTTCGGCTAAAGAAACAAAGGAAGTAGAAAGAAAAGGAGAAGAAGAAGAGATGCCCGAATGGTCACACCACTTTCGGCTAGAGTCAAAAGAGCAAAAGAGATGATTAGAAAAACTGATAGTTTCGGCACAGAGAAATAGGGAAACCGAATGAGAGAAAAGAGAGAACTCAAGGAGACTAGCAAAAATCGGCACTCACCCCCTTAATGACCAAATATGCTAAAATGAAATGAATAATTGCCTAAGACCTATGGAATTTTTGGCACACTCACCTATCCTAGCACTAAACCAAAATTCCCCCTTCAAGCTCCCCACATTTGGCCAACACCTCCACCAACTCCAAATCCCTTGTTTTGCTCCTATTTTCACTCCCCTTCACCCATTCAAATTGGTTTGACCAATTCAAATTCCTTCAAGCATTCTTGTCCATCCATTTGAATCCATTGACCCATTCAACCATCATCCTTGAAGAGTCCCTGCCGAATCCATCTTCTCTCCAACCTGGTGCCAAAAATAAAGCTTCATAATGAGGCTTATGGGATTCGAACTCCTCCCCTTCAGCTCCTACAAGTGACGCCACCTCCACTTGGACACAAGCTTCTTTGTGTCAACAATTACACACAAATAGACTTAAGGCCTGCTCCTACTAGCTTTCCCCCCTTAGATGCCCAAAACAGGAATTTTTACCAAGGCTCTGGCTTAAACTCGAGCCTCACCAGGACCCCAAACACATTTAAATAACTACCATAACAAACCAAACACACAGAAAAGCCTAGCACGTAGAACCCCTAATTCTAGGATGTTACAGGAAAAATCTGCACACTTAATTGAGCTTTAAATCATCTTTAAAACTTGTAATAAAATGTGACAAAATTAATTTAAGCTAAAACAAATTAAATCTATCACTCAATTAATTATTTAGACTTATTTATTTGGCTATAGGAATTTTAATAAATTAAATACTTAATTATTTAATGCATTAAAATTAAAGAATCAGCTCAATGAGCTGGTGTGAGCTCGAGTGAGCTCAAATTGAGCCCAAATAGACTAATCCGGCTCAATTTGGAAATGCACCAAAGTGCATATCAGCTTCAGAGCGCTAGGGGCTTTGGTTTCGAACTTCGTCAACTTGAAAAACGATGGTGCCCCGTGCATGCCCGTATCATCCCTCCCCTCTTCAAGACGATTCGTCCTCGAATTGACATGTTGATTTTCTGAACAAAACTCCTTTTGTCTCGATTTTCCTCGTTCAAACGGGACGGATGATAATCGTAACACCTGAAAGATATAATCATGAGTTAGCAAGAATTGTTTCAAAAGTACTTGCAACCCAAATGTAATCACCACCAAACAAATAAATCGCATGCAAACAGGCATAATCATATTATCATACAAAATGAACAATGCCTTATCAAACATTTGGAACTGAATTGAATAAGCTTCATTACATGCACACGATTTGAATGGATTCCACAAGTCAAAATCAACATGCGAGTAATAATCAAATGATAGATATATTCATCATAAACAAGTAATGGAGAAAATGCATATGGCAAAATGCATATGGCACTCGAAGTTGAACATCCAAACCTTGCTTTGTACGAAATAAGGAACCACTCGAACATGAATTGTAACAAGTATCGATCACAAGAATCATTTTGTCAATCATTAAAACAGATAGATCATCAATAGGGAAAATGGAACATTTGAACATATCAGGATCTAAATGTTTTACAAAAATGAAATCAACATCATGTGTCCTATCAACTTCCGAAGAGAGCACAAATGTATCAACTATTTTATAAGACTTACCGTTAGGCGCAAAAAGATAGAGACTGTTCTTACCTTGCTTGTCTTCACAAGCTAAAACTTGGAGATTGAATTTACCTTGCTCGATCAAGATGAACCTTCTCTCCTCGGGCATGTAATGTAGTCGATGCTTCACTCGCGGATCAACCGTTTTCGAACAAAATAGGAACTCCATGTACACAAATTGCATGTACAACCACAAAATTTGTTTGAGGAACGAATAAAAATTGAGAACAAAGTTGACAAAATTCGTTACCTTATTCAGAAACCTTGTATCAAGAAGATAGAAATCTTTCAAACATACTAGATAATACTTGAGTTTTCCACAAGACAAATCGGAACATATGCCTTGTTTAAAAACATGTGTTTGCTTATTTGAATCAAGATGGGCCAACGGTTTCGAAAAATCAAACATGTTAGACCAATAAGAATTGTGCAAACTCAAAATCGTATGATCAAATCTCTTAACATGTTTCAAAATCGATTTACAAAAACTCAACAATTTCGTATTGGACAACGAACAAATCTCATAATATCCACAATCAAACAAATTGGGATTAAAAGAAATGTCATCATCATACCTTATCGAGTCTTGAACATTCGTTACTCCACTTTCAGGCTTTGCAACATAATGATGAAATATATTCGTTTTACCATTATTTGAAATATCACAAGGAATGGAGGGATGGCCAAGGACGAAATCATCCACATAACCACAAGCATTGGAAGAATTTGGTGGAGATTGAACTTCATAACACTTACCTTCCTTCTTTTGTGATTCAACTTCAACTTTTTCAATCAAAGTAAAACGTCTTTCTTCGGGAAGGTACTGAAGTTGGAAGTCATCATGCGGCTGGTCGAAAACCTGAAAAGTAGAAACAAAAGAAGAACAGATTTCAAGAGGATTAGTTGAAAAATCACTTTCTTTTTCTCGCTCATCTCGTTCTCTCGTTTCTTTTTCCAACTCTTTTCCTTTTCTTTCCTTTTCAATCTTTTTTTTTCTTTCTCATTTTTTTTTCTTTTTTCTTTTTCTATTTCTTTTTCTCTCACAAACTCTTTTTCAATTTCATTTTCTTTATTTTCTTTTTCTTCTTTTTCACTCTCATTTTCTTTTTCTTTTGATTTTTCTTTTTCAGTTTTATTACAACAATAAGATGTTTCAAAAGGGTTTGCTTCAAGGATCGAAAGAATGTTCTCATAGATATCATGGTCGATTCTTTGTGTAAGAGTCTCCTTGCATGACATCTTTGAAACAGTCGATGAATAGCACATACTTTCGCGTTCGTCATTGTAACAGGCTTCAAACTCGAAATCCACTTCGCTTCACCTCGAATTTGTCAGATAAGATTCATGATTGATATTTATTCTCGGACTCTTTAAGGAATAAGAGTCATAGCATGAAACTTCTTGATTCGGAATAGATGGCGATAGGGAATCACAACGGGACTTCTTCAAGTAATATTCGGGTGTATACCTTTGTGGGGTCCAAGTGTCTGTTTTTCGACTTGAAGAATCTCGTTCGTCACCTCGAAAGGATTCGAACTCATATCTTTCGTCTCTCTGTCTCGGAAGCTTTAACGAACATGAGTCTTGATAAGAATCTCTTCGCAAATAGTTTTTAGATGTATATCGCAATGAAGAACTTTGCTCTGTTCTCCTACTTGAGGATGTCTTCCGGTCGAACATGTTTTCCATTTCGTTCAACAGTATTGGAAGTCGGCGGCTGAGAACCCTTCTTGGGACATTTTTGTTGCTGAAAAAGAAACGGTTATAAAGAAGAGAAATAAATAGACAAAAATTAAAGTACCTTACCACAAAAACCTCACAAGGCACTCATAAAGAAAAATTCACTCACACTCGTGTTTCACTCGTATAAGGCTTTTTCTTTAATGAATACACTCGTGCCTTTTACCGCTCTCTCTCGCTCTCACAATTTCGTACTTCGTTTTGAAAGACCAATCGCAGCTTGAGGGTTGGCTTCAAAGGGGTTTCAAGGTTAAACGTTAGGTATCAGGTAGGCTGAACAAAAGAAAAGGGCAAATAAGGGAGGCTAAGTAAAAGAAAATTTTGGTATCGGGTAGGCTAAAACAAAGAAAAAAATTTTGGGGTCGGGGTAGAAAGGAGGAGGGTAGAGTGTGGTTTTAAAATCGGGAACAGAGTAGACGAAATGAACAAAATTGCAAACTTTCACTTTTCACTTTTTTTATATATATTTCTTTTCTCTTTTTTTTTTTCAAATTTTCGTTTATTTTTTCCTTTTTTTCACTTCAAATATAATATATGCTTTTTCAATGAAAATACAACTTTTTTTTAATTTTTTTCAACTTACGAATTTATTTCTGGCTTCACGATCATCGTCATGCCCCTCGTTTTATAGCTCTGATACCAGATGATACAGTCCACCTCGGGGAGAGTCGAAATGTATGCGAGTTGCCCAATTGTCTACGAGGAGAAAATTAAGCCTTCGGAAAAATTAGTCGAAATTAAAGTTGAGTTTGCGAAAGCTTGAATAAATTTGCCTTTAGTAATGGTTTTAAGTTGGGAATGGAGGTTTAAAGATATAGATGGGGTTTAGATGATGGAAGAATAGGTTCGGGTTTGGTGATGGAAAGAAATAGGATTGATAAGGATTTTCGATTTAAGGGAAAAGTGAATTGGTAATGATAAGTTTATGGAAATGGCTAAAAGAACTTGAACAAAGAAATGATTTAACACTAGTAAGTGTTACCCCGGTTTCTATGGTTCAAGGTGGAAATATGGAAATTGATATGGACCACGACCCGTTATCTAGATAGATAAGAACCGTTGGTATAAAGTTATGGAAGAGAAACGATTGACGCAAAAAAGCTAGCTTGATAAGTCCGAATCGAACTCGTACAAATGATAGAGAGGAGAAAAAAATCTCACTCAAAGAACCAAAGTTCATATATGTTTAATTAAAGATTAACCCACCTTACAAAATGAAAAATAATAAGTATTTATACTAAATAGCTAGGGTAAACCGAATAGCCATCATCAAGGCTTAATAACTAAGAAATTCAACAAAACTTAACTAGAAAAATTTGGAAGAAAATCCTTTAAGCTTCTTGGCAAAATTCGGCTAAATATGGCCTTCCATGTGCTTGCAAAAATTTGGCCAAATGAGTGAACAAGTCCAAGTGTTGCTTTGGTTAGCTGGACGGTCAAATAGGCATTTAAATGGACTTGAAAACTTCAATGGCTAGCATTATTCAATTGATATCTTAGTGAAGAAACATGGCTGGGGCTGGAAGTTAAGTCTTCAAGACTGTTGAGCTGCACGAAATCCAACTGGAAAAAGCATTGGTTTAGCTCCTTCCAAGGCCCTTTAATTCGTCTCCAGCAGCTCATTTAATTCGTCACCTTTAATGCTGCCCCTTTTTACATTCACGAAGCAAGCAACAGCTTATTGATTGCTGCCGTCCAAGCATGATGCATGCAACAAATGCTTCATTGAATTTCGGCCAAGCATGCTCCTTAATGGCTGTACACGCATGGAGAAAAACAACCCAACAACTCATTTAATTTTGTTGTCCCTTTGGTGGCCGAATGGTTGCTGTTCCAGTAGCCAATTAATTGTGCCGTCCACTCTTTGTTCATGCATTAATTCGGCTCACTTGCCTTGAGAAGAGGAGTTAACAGCAATTTGCTTTAATTGCCGCCCAACCAAGCACCAGCAACCCAATTAATGATGTTCCAAGCATGCTGCACATTGATGGCATTCATGTATGCTTAGCTCTCTTTAATTTTCATCCAAAGCAATGTTGGCTGCAAAGGAACACTCCTTTAATTATTCAAATAAATTCAGCTGGACAAAAGGATTTAAGACACCCATAAATTTGTCCCATGCATTGTACCTATAAAAGGAGTTGAAATCTCATTAAAACCTTTCATTTCAGCTGAACAAAATTAAATATTGCTATGGACATATCATTGGACACTTTGGACAACTTAAATGCACCATTAGGAGCCCCTATTTAATGAGAAAAATATGCACACTTAATTGAGCTTTAAATCATCTTTAAAACTTGTAATAAACTGTGACAAAATTAATTAAGCTAAAACAAATTAAATCTATCACTAAATTAATTATTTAGACTTATTTATTTGGTTGTAGGAATTCTAATAAATTAAATACTTAATTATTTAATGCATTAAAATTAAAGAATCGGCTCAATGAGCTGGTGTGAGCTTGATTGAGCTCAAATCGAGCCCAAATAGACTAATCTGGCTCAATTGGGAAATGCACCAAGGTGCATATCAGCTTCACGGCGCTAGGGGCTTTGGTTTCGAACTTCATCAACTTGAAAAATGATGGTGCCTTGGGCGTGCCCTTATCAATAGGAGTTGTCGTTGATTGGCTCCAAAACTTGGAATGGACCGTCACCACGCGGCAGTTATTTGGACCTTCTTTGTGCTGGAAATTGCTCCTTCCTCATGTGAACCCAAACCCAATCACTAGGTTCAAATATGACTTGTTTTCGCCCTTTGATTACCTTGCGCACATATTACTCTGTCCTAGCCTCGATATTAGCTTTAACTTTTTGATGTAATTGTTTCACATAGTCCGCTTTCCTCTTTGCATCTACATTAACAATTTGATTGTTAGGTAATGGAATTAAGTTAAAAGGAGATAAAGGATTAAAACCGTAAACTATTTCAAATGGAGAGAATTTGGTAGCAGAGTGAATAGTTCGGTTATAAGCAAACTCTATGTGAGGCAGACACTCCTCCCACGACTTTAAATTTTTATGGATAATGGTCCGTAGCAAGGTGGATAGTATGCGGTTCACCACTTCGATTTGGCCATCGTTTGGGGATGACATGTTGTGGAGAATAAGAGCTTCGTGCCTAATTTACTCCAAAGTGTCCTCCAAAAATGGCTAAGAAATTTTGCATCACAGTCGGACACTATCGTTTTGGAATTCCACGCAACTTGACAACTTCTTTAAAGAAGAGGTTAGCAATATTAACAGCATCATCAGTTTTCGAACACGCAATAACATGAGACATTTTTGAAAACCGATCTACTACTACAAAAAGTGAGTCTTTCCCAGTTCGAGTTCGCGGTAGACCTAAGATAAAATCCATTGATAGATCAACCCAATGTAACATCTCGAAATTGGGCCTAGTAGAATTAGGCCCAATGGGCCTTAGGCGTAGGAGCGTTTAAAATTTTTTGGGAGCAAGAAAACGGCATTAACGCAAGTTAGACCTACTAAGTGAGTGATTTTGGAAGGCTAGGGGGCTTCTATGAAGTCCCGGGATCAAACTTTGGCTTTAGGGAAATTTTGGTTTTAGGTGAATAAAACCTTGGGAGTTAGTAAGTAGGCTTTAAGAATAAAATGTGGAGAAAAATGACACAAGTGGAGGTGTGGTGTAGTGGCAAAGTGACGCCACTTAGGGAGCAAGAGGGTGATGCCACAGAAGGGAGTAAGGGGTCCAAGGTTCAAGTCTTGGTGCTTGCTTTTTGATTTTCTTTTTAAGTGGACTTTAGAATTTGGCCATAGATTTATATCTAGTTGTGCATGATTTTAGTCACAAGAGGAGCTTGTGGCTTGGTGGCAAGTGGCGTGTTGAGCTATTGAAGGGAGCAAGGGTTCGAATCTCATGACAAGCAAAGGAGTATTTATTTTGCGGACTGGACGGCAAGAGTTTGAGTTGGATTTAAACTCTGCTAACGGAGGGATCCCACATTGGAAAGATACAAAGAGGAAAGGTGAGAAGCTGGCTATATATATAGAGCTATCTATGATTGGAGAGAAAAACATACCTTGGTGGGCGTTGGGCATAGGAGTGCTCGGGGCATGGAATAGCTGCTTTCGATTCTAATAAGGTGTGTATTTCTCTCTACTCTAGTTGTAGAGCGGCAAATGTCGAAATGCCGGTCACCCGGCGATGGTAGCCACACGAGTGTGTGAGCGCACGTGTGGGGGGCTTCGACGCGATAGTTGAAGCCATCATTAGTGTTATTGTGGGTTTAGGCTATTAGGGCCACGATGGGCCAAGCGGATCCAAGTGGGCCCAATGGGCCTAGAGGCCCATATGAATAAATTGTATGTTTGGGTAGTAGATGTTGGATTAGACTATGTGATTCTCATAGATGTGGCTCGTAAGGGTGACTTATGTACAATATGGGTCACTTGGTTGGGTGCAAATCTAGAGGATAATCGCCAATAGTAGCAAAGGAAGGGCTACTAGAACGTGAGGTACACGGTAAGGGTACGGTGAGGTTTCAGTTTTTGATAAGTATGCGTTAAATCTTGGTTAATCGCTAGTAATGTCGATTGTAGGGTCGTGACTAAGGGATTTGCAGCGCGCGTGGTTACCAGGTGTGTACAAACACTACACACACGATATCGGTAATGCCAAAAAGCCGAGAGTGGCTAAATGGGCCCGCTGGGCCCTGAGGCTAAGAATTCATGAAATGGTTTGGTTGGTTATACGAATTGAATTAGTCATGCATGATACATGAATTGGATTTGTTTTGGGCCTAATAGGCCATATGATGAGATTTGGGCCTAATGGCCGTAAGGGTGCGATTTGGGCTTGATGGGCTTATGGGGACGTAGACATGTATGTTAGGGTTTATGAACCTTAGGCCTAGTTTGAACAACTCTTAAATTCCATAAGACTTAATATAATTAAACATGTCTGTGAACAAGTCGCAGGGTTGGATTGTGGCAACGGGAGTACGCGTGTCTAGGATCTGATCTAGGAAGAGCTTGGTACTTAAGCGGCCCTAGTGGCCCACCTCCTCTTTTCTGGAATCCTACCTGGTGCGTAGTGTCTGTTCACTTTAGCCGCGAGGACTTGTTGATGGGCCAAAGTTCATAGCTAAAACCCGAAAGGGACCAAATACCCTTATATTTGCAAAATTCCTAAAATACCCTTATATTTGTAAAGTACCAAAATAACCCTGGTTTGCAAAATTACCAAAATACCCTCGATTTACAAAATTGTCAAAATACCCTTGATTTGCAAAATTACCGAAATACCCTTGAGTAGTGAAATGACAAAAATACCCCTATGTGACGAATATGAGTCTATGGATGTTACTCGTATGTTTGATGCATTCATATGATATTCTGCTTAGGATGCATGTGGGTGGGAATTATGGTACGGAGGAAGATTTGAGGATCGCATGGCCGTATGGTATGGATCCACCGGAGGCTTTAAGCCTAATATATGTGATTAAGCAGCTTTGCTGCAACGTTCGGTAGTACCGCAATCGGGCTACCCTTGGTGTGTAGCGGAGGGGTGGGTCGAGCTAGAATTCCCCACAGGAGTCATAAGGTTGGAAGGGAAATGGTGTGTGTAGCGGATGGAATTTTGGGGTGGGCTTTGCATTATTTGTTTATAAATGATACAATATGATATGATATGAGGTCATTGTGGGCTAAAGCCCAAGACCACCAATTTTGATAGGGCTTAGGCCTAATGTGAATATTTGTAAGTGATTTGATTGCCAAGGGTTGTGCACACTGAGTTTCAAAACTCACACACCTTTAATTTAATGTTTCAGGTAATCCCGAATAGACGACTCAACGTGGGAGAGGACTCGGAGATGGCAAGAGGCTTGAATTTTCATTTATTTGTTTCAAACTATATGTTTTTATTTACTTAATTTTCGGTGGATGTAATAAGGCCTTGTACTCCGTTTTGACTTCAGATTTATTTTGGGTTTTGAGATTAATTATTTATTTTAATTATTAAACCTAAGTAAGCACTTATGTTTAAACTTTGTTTCCGAATTACTTAAAATAATAAAATGGGTTTTTATCTTTAATTAATAAGACTCAAAGATTTTGGGCTTTTGGGTCTTAAATTTTTAATTAGCAAAACCATTTTGAATTATGCCTTTAATGTGACATTCTGGATTCGGGCCTAACTTCTAGGCCGAGTTTGGGGTGTTACATTTAATGGTATCAGAGCCCAACTACAAAGCTTGGGCCATGAAATGGGCCTTAGATTTTGGGTTTTTTTAAAGAAAAAGTTTTGGCAGGATTCTTGAAGTGTGGTTCATCGAGCCCTCGACGTCGAGCCAAGTAAGTTTTTCTGTTATTGTTTGAATTATTGAACTGTATAGATAATGGGCTACTTAAAAATAGGCTTTTAGAGACTAAAGCCCGTAGGGAAACTTAAGCCTGTAGTAGATTCTCGACCGCGGAATAACTCTAAGAAATTATTGTTACTTACATAAGACATGTGCCCTAAACAAGTGGAACTAAGTACTAATTTCATAAAATTCTTAATTCAGAAATACGCAACGATGAGCGCTAGACGAGGTGGAAGAGGCTGCGGCAGAGGCCGCGGAAATGTTAGGGCAGGGTCGTCTGAGTCAGGCCATATGCCCAACATAGGAGTAGGGGAGGCTCCGGCCTCACCAGTAGCTGAAAGAGAAGCAAATGAATAGGCTACCGCTACAGAAGATGCTGATGCGAGCACGCCCCACGAACTTCATTGGACAAGTATCCCGAGTCAAGCATTGCATTGCTGGCAAGATGATCCCAGCTCATTTCCAGCTCCACGAGCTTCGTCCAGTTCAAATTCAGCTCATTCTAGCTTGAATCAACTTAATACTTTAGTTTTTAATTATGTCTTGTTTAATTAAATGCATCTTTAGTTAATGTCATGCATTATTGATCTACATATTTTAATTATGACATGCATTATGTGTTCTGCATTTAATTAAGTCATGCATTAAGTAACTCATTTGTTCATTTAGTTTGCATTTTAAATAAATGCATTTAAGCATCTTAGTTAATAAATGAGTTGTTGGTCATTAATTCAACTCAACTTAGTTTAATTAATTGAGTTCTTTTAATGAATTTAATTTTATTGTTGCTTCATTAATTAATCCAATTACTAGGTTAATTTATTGATGCATGAGTTAAGTTCATTTAATAATATTTTTCTTAATTAAACTAGTTGTTGGAATAAATGATGTTTAAGTGTTAGTTCATTTATTTAAGTCTAGTTGTTGGAATAAATGATGCTTAAGTGTTAGTTCATTTATTTAAGTCTAGTTGCTAGAATAAATGAAGCTTAAGTGTTAGTTCATTTATTTAAGTCTAGTTGCTGAAATAAATGATGCTTAAGTGTTAGTTCATTTAATTAAGTTAGTTGTTAATTTGTTTTAAGTTTAATAATTGCATTAATGTGACGGTTACATGTGATAATTGCAGTTGACTTTTCATCTTACAACCATTATTTCTAAAGGCTATTAAGTAATTTAATTGAAGAGTTAATCACATTGAAGATGGAGTTATATGGATAGAATTTCAAAGGTTGAGACTCTTCATTTGGTTGGTGACTTTTCGGTTGATCATGGAGAACTCAAAGGATTTTGACAAGCAATTTAATTGAAAAGTTAATCACATTAAAAATGGAGTTATATGGCTAGAATTCCAAAGGTTGAGACTCTTAATTTGGTTGGTGACTTTTCGGTTGATCATGGAGAACTCAAAGGACTTTGACAAGCAATTTAATTAAAGAATTAATCATATTGAAGATGGGAGTTACATGGCTAGAATTTCAAAAGTTGAGACTCTTCATTTGAAACCATTATTAGCCTCATTAAAAGTGACCATTCAACTAGCCTCATTTGATACTATATATACATGTAATCAACATATTGTGTAGGGAACTTTTGATAATTTGTTAATGTTATGCTACTCATTTTGTGAGGCAAACTTTACTCTATTTTCGTTCAAAGATTCGTTGGCTACCTAGTGTTCTAGTTGTGTCATTCGTTTTACTTTGTCGAAAACTGAACTTATCACTATTCATAGTGTGGCGTTCACCTTTATACCAAGGTTCCTACTTTTCTAAGTAGCGGGTCGAGGTTTCACTACTTCCATCATACACCTTGAAGCTTATAAGTATTTGGGTCATTGCTCTTTAGTAGTGGTTCTTACTTGCTTTGAGTTTGTTCTCTTCCATTCCATCACTATCCTTTATTTTTGTTGCTAGCCGAATTTTCGATTTCTTCCTTGAACCTAAAATCCATTTTATTCCCATTCCATATACCATCCCTTCTTACTTTCAATAACCGAACCATATATATTTTTCATTTCCATAAACCCATCTTTTGAACCCTTCTTCATAGCTTTCGCCGTTATTTACTTAAAAACATCCTTTTTAAACAAACCGAACGAAACCTTCTCGTAGACGATCGGGCATCTCACATACGACTCGACTCACCTTGAGGCGGATCGTATTATTTGGTGTCAGAGCTAGAAAACGAGGAGCACCAATGTTCGTATTCAATTCCACAAATAGGTTCGTAAAAAAATTTGAAAAAAAAAGTTGTATTTCATTTCTTTTGTACTCATCTTTTTACATTTTAAGTGAAAGAAAAAAATCCAAAAAAAAATTCAAAAAAAAAAGTTCTTGCAAGATTAAGTGTTATCATTCTTTTCTACTACCCCCAATCAACCCCAAAGTATTTTACCTTCCATTCTTCTACCCAACGCCACACATAAACTAACTTGCAAATTTTTTTCAGCCTACCCACAACCATACAATTCATCCTTTGTTACCCATTTGAAACCGACCATCTAGACAAAGGTTTTTACCCTTGGTGAATCTGCACATGAAATCACGAGAAAGGTAAAGAGAGGTTAAAGGCACGAGCGTGTGAGACTATTCAAGCGGAGGTAAAAGCCAATCGAGTGTGAATACGAGCGTGAGAGCAAACCATCAATTTTTCTTTCCGAGTGAAATTGTTAGGATTTTGTTGTGAGAAATTTAAATTTTTGTTTTACTTAACAAATTATTTTTCAGCAATCAAAGATGTCTCGCGAAGAATTTATCGAGTTAGAATATCAATACTTGGTGCAAGAAATGCGAAGAATGGTGAATTCTAAATTCGATACTAAGGCTCTCGCGGATGAATCCCTTCTCAAGGAGTTCATTCACTTGTTTTTGTAGTTCCTTGGTCTATTCGGGATTGCTACGATAAGTCGGTCGATTTGGTATGGACGCGCCGGGAATGAAGTCAATTTGATGTTCTATTCCTCGAATAGGTGGTAAGCCACTTGGAACTTCGTCGAGAAATACATCTTCAAATTCCTGCAAGAGAGAGACAATAGAAGAGGGTAAAGCAGCATCTAACTCATTAATATTCACAAAAAATTCCTTGTACATGAGTACAAGTACGGGCTGCCTCAACATGAAGGATTTTCGAATGTCACTCTCTTTTGCATACACACTCATTTTTGCACTCGTTTTTCGTCACTCTTTCTGTTCTCTTGATCTTTATTCTTTTCTCTCATTTTTACATCTTGTTTCCCTCGTTTCTTTTCACTCAAATTTTCAGACACCTTTACACTCTTTTCTTTTCATTCTCTTTGAATTTTTCAATTGAGTCACGCAGTTTCACTTGATCTTCGTATACTTGTGTCAGTGCCAAAGGCGCCAAAGTGAAGTTTTTGCCTAAATGCTTGAAGGTGTATCGGTTGGTGTAACCATCATGTACCACCTTTCGATCAAATTGCCATGGACGACCAAGCAAAAGGTGGCCGGCATGCATGGGAACCTCATCGCAGAGAACTTCATCGTTATATTTTCCGATGGAAAACGGCACCAACACTTGTTTTGTCACCTTTAACTCCCCTCCTTCGTTAAGCCACTGAAGCTTATATGGACAAGGATGTTTCATTCTGGTCAAGCCAAGTTTCTCCACCATTAATCTACTAGAGACATTTGTACAACTTCTGCCATCCACAATAAGTCTACACGCCTTGCCTTGCACAAAACAGCGTGTATGAAAGATGTTCTCGTGTTGTTGTTCATTCTCCATGCTTTGCAAACTTAGGCTGCGTTTGATCACTAGAATTTCACCTTCAACGGCGTATTCAAATTCATCCTCCTCTTCGCTGGCAGAGGTGTCGGATTCCTCATCTTTTTCATCTTCTGACTCTATTTCACCATTGGATCCCAACAACATTGTTCGACGGTTAGGGCATTGACTAGCTATGTGCCCTCGTCCCAAGCACTTAAAGCACTTAATGTCCCTTGTATGATTTGGATTGGCCACTTCTTTGCCTTTGCTTGATTCACTGATGGGTTTGTTAAACTTTACAGGAGTGTTTTGATCCTTCGAGCGGTTAGGAAAGTCTCTTTTGCTCGTTCCTTGTCCCCATTTGGAGTTGTTTGCGGGGTTGGAATAGTTTCGAATGGAGCCTTTCTTCTTGAGTTATTTTTCTACTTTAATTGTGATATGAACCATGTCGGTCACCTCGACATAGTGTTGAAGCTCCACCACATTAGCAATTTCTCAATTTAACCTGGCTAGGAATCTGGCCATGGTTGCCTCACAGTCCTCTTCCATGTTCGCACGAATCATTGCAATTTCTATTTCTTTGAAATAATCTTCTACGCTTCGGTGGCCTTGCGTAAGGTTTTGCAATTTTTGGTATAACTCCCGATGGTAATAAGATGGAATAAATCTCTTTCTCATCACTGCTTTCATCTCAAACCATGTAGAAATCGGCCTTTCTCTGTTGCATCTTTGATTGGTTGTTAGTTGGTCCCGCCACACCATGGCGTAGTCGAAGAACTCGATCACCGCCAACTTGACTTTCTTGACCTCTGAATAGTTGTGGCAGTCAAACACCAACTCGATTTTCTTTTCCCACTCCAAGTATGCCTCCGGATCGGACTTGCCTTGGAAGGGTGGTATGGAGAGCTTAATATTCTTCAAGTCGTCGTCCTCTTGTCCTCGTTCTCTTCGGCCTCGGTTTCATTGACCCCTCCGCCAATCATTGAAGTTGGACCCTTGGTCGCTTTCGGCTTCGCTAGAGAAGGGATCGTCTTCTTGGAACCTTGGGTGGCCTCGTTCCCTTCGTGGACCTCGAGGAATCCTCTCTCGCTGGGCTCTCTCTTCAACTTGATCTAGCGTCTCTTGAATGGGTTCGAGCTTGCGATCGAATAGACGCTCAATCTCGTGCAATAGGGCTTGAAGATTAAGGTCCGGTACATTGCGGATTGGTTGCCGTTCGAGCCTTTCTTCCATGTTTCAGTTTGGACTTCTTGACATAAGAAAGTTTTAAATCTCACCACAAACCTCACTAGATCACTCACAAAGAAAAGTAAAACAATGATCACTCACACTCGTGTTTCACTCAGAATCGGCCTTTTCTTTAATGAGTTCACTCATGCCTTTTACCACTCGAATCCACCTCTCAAAATTCTGAAAGGTTGCCTTAAACTTATTAGCAACTTGTAGGTCGGCTTCAAGGGGTTTAAGCAAAGGAAAAATTGTTATAGGTAAAGGTAGGCTGAAATAAATGGAATTGGGGTATGTGTGGCGTTGGATGAAATGGAAAATACCAAATGATGGTAACAAGGATCTTGGATGATCAAGGTAGAAGAATGATGAAAGTAGAATGTTGGTTTGAAATTGGAAACAGAGGAGAAGAACATACACAACAGGTACTTGCAAAAACTTTCAAACACATTTTTTTATATTTTCGTTTTTTTTTTCACTTCAAATGCACGAAAATAACACAAGGAAGAACTTGAGATTACAACTTGAAATTTTTTTAATTTCGATTTTTTTGTACTACGAACCTATTTCCGGCTTCTCGTTCGCCATCAAAACTACTCATTTTCGAGCTCTGATACGAAATAATACGAACCATCTCGGGGCTGAGTCGAGTCGTATATGAGATGCCCGATCGTATACCAAGAAGTATCGTTCGATTTGTTTAAAAAGGGAAAAATGGTTGGATTTAAGTAAATGGCAGCAACTTAAGTTTGAGAAAATAGATGGATGAATGGAATGATGGTCGAAACAAGAAAGAACCCTTAATAGAAGATTAACGACCCGAACCTTATATGTTTCAAAGGAATGGTTGAGTTGGACAAAATCAAGACCCGCTATCTAGCAAGATAGGAACCAACGGTATCAGATTGAATGCCACACCCGAATGGATGATAAGTTTGAAACAAAGTCAGATTGACGCCACTAGTTACTAGATAAGTTAATTTGAACCTTGAAGAATAATGAGAGTGGATAACTCACAATAAGAAAATTTCATTAAGGATCAAAAGTCCCCCCAAAATGGTTGGTTACACATATTTATAGGGATAGAAAAACTAGCTGAAAAGTCACATCTTAATGTGCTAATTAAAACTGAATTTAAACTCAAGACTCTTGATATTCTTATAACAAATTACTCCATGCTTGAGTTCACTTTAATTCAGCTTTGATTGATCATCCATGAATGCTTAAAATGTCTCTTGAGTTGTCCTTTGGCTAGCTGAAAAGTCACCAGCAACTAAATGGTTTTGAATGCTTGTTTTCATCTTTAAATGAGCCAAAAAATCTGGTGGTAGGTGAAGAGGTTGCTGCCGATTTTAAGAGGAGTTAAAATGCTCCTTAAAACTCCTTTAATTGATGTATTAAACATCCCTTATAACAGCCACTTCATTTGTAACCAAAAATCAACTAAAAAGTCACTTCAATTAATTTGTAACAGCCTTGAAATGTAACGGTTGTGAGCTGAAGAGACACCTGTAATAAACACAATAAAATGAACTTATTAAACACAATTAAACACTAATTAAACTCAAACACATTAAACACTTGACTTTAATAAATGAACTAAAAGTTAAGACATCAATTAATGCAGCAACTAGTTTAATTATAGAAGCAGAATTAAATAAATTTAAACTCATGCTCTATTAAATTATCCTAGTAACTAGATTAAATAAGCCTCTTATTAAACACAACTTATTTATTTAAACTAAACACCTTTATTTAAAGCTAATATTTAATTTAAAAGTTTGTATTCAGTAAAATAAAAAAATGCATGAACTAAATCGAGCTAAACACAAGCTGAATGAGCTCAATGTGAGCTTATTTCAGCTTGCAAAAGCATGCGCAATGGGCTTATTGAGCTAGCCCGATTCTCCTCGTTTTATCCAGCCAATGACTTGCTCCACATTTGCTCAACTAAGGCTGATATAGCCTCCTTGAAACATTTTGCTCGTGCTCGAGTGATGGGACCTTGCGGTAATTCCAATGGCTCTTTGTTAGAACTTGACGCAATTCGGGACGTGGCCGTATCACACGGGCTCGAGTAATTGGCCCTGATGGCAGCTCCATAGGTTCGGCATCTAGCTTCATGGGCGAGCTCGCATCACATATTAAATTTGGTAAGACACCTTTAAAACATGTAATAAGCTATGACAAAGTTATGAGCTGTAGTAAACTAATTAAATTAAATAAAACACTTAATTTATTCCAGCAATTAAAATTGAATGAGCTAAAGAGCTAATAACGAATTCAATATGCTGAATTGAGCTCGTGTGAGCTGACTTGAGCTCAAGTGAGCTGAACCAAGCTGTAATTCGGCTTGCACTATGGTGCAAGGCTTCTCTAAAACATTGACCCAAGCTGCTCCATCTTCAACAAGCTGAGCTTCAGTTTTCAGGTAGCCAAGGGGCAACTCAAGAGACACTTCAAGCATTCAAGGAGGATCATTCAAGCTTAATTAAAGTGAATTCAAGCATGGAGTTAATTGTTACAAGAATATCAAGACTCTTGAGTTTAATTTCAATTTTAATTAGCACATTAAGATGTGACCTTTCAGCTAGTTTTCTATCTTTATAAATTGTTGCCAATTAAGTGAGAAATTCTTCTCTCAAATTTGGTCCAAGGACTCTGTTGACTTATCTAACTAGTTAGTGGCGTCAACCCATTTTTGTTTGACCGAACTTATCATGATTCTGTGTGGCGTTTGACACCAAATATACCAAGGTTCCTATCTTCTTTAGCTAGTGGGTCGAGGTTTCCCATTCTTCTTTCGTAAACCACTTAAGGACCTATAAGTTTTGGGTCAGGCTTCAATCGAAGTGTTGGTTTAATCTTGTTCTTAAGAACCCGTTTTCAAACCATTCACCAACCTCCTTATTCCTCCATATCTGAACCTTCCTATTTCGAATAACTTTTCTTCTTTTAAGCCTAACTTTGTCCCCTTAACTACACTTAAACTAATATCCATCAACTTTCCAAACCTGAATGGTACTTCCTCGTTTAAACGACCGGGCAACCATACGACTTGATTTAATCGACGGCCTAGGTTCATATCATTTGGTATCAGAGCTATTAAAATGAGAAGTTTGGACGTTCGTGCCAATCCTGAATTAGGTTCGTATTAAAAAAATTCAAAATTTTAAAAAAATTTCTAAGTTGTATTTTATTTTTTTATTCCTTATATTGTATTTAAAGTAAAAAAATACAAAAAAAATATACAAATTAAAAAAAAAGAAGTGAAGTGTTGAGTTTTGTTTTATTTATTCATTCTATTTCTCGATCCTAACTTATCCTATCTCATTCCTTCAAACCCCAACACCATCATCCTCAACATTTTATTTTTCTTCAGCCTACCCCGTATTGACCAATTTATCCCTTGTTAACCCCTTAAAGCCGACCAGAAAGCTAGGAGATTTAGTCACCTCGAGTTTTATACGAAATTACGAGAGAAGAAATGAGCGGAAAAAGGCTCGTGTGTGAGCGCATTAGAGTGGAGGTAAAAGCCAAAAAAAAGCGCAAACACGAGTGTGAGTGTAATTATTTCTTTTCTTTCCGAGTGACTAGTGAGGTTTGTGGTGAGGTTTAAACTTTCTTATGTCAAGAAGTCCGAACCGAAACATGGAAGAAAGGCCCGAACGGCAACCATTTCGCAACATACCAGACCTTAATCTTCAAGCCCTTTTGCGCGAGGTTGAGCGCCTATTCGACCGCAAGCGTGAGCCCATTCAAGAAAGGCTAGATCAAGTCGAAGAGAGAGCCCAGCTAGAGAGGACTCCTCAAGGTCCACGAAGGGAACGAATGTCATCAAGTCAGAAAGTGGATTCGAGAACATCACGGAGATACACATCCAACGACTACTCGAGAAGAGACTCTGATCGAGATTCCTTTTCATCAAGGAATTCGAGGCGAAGAGAAGTCGATTTTGATTTTGAATCCTTTCGAGAAGATATGCGAGATGAAAGATACACCTCTTCAAAAACTCTAAAGAAAACATCCACGAAGAGATCTTCACGAAGGATTGCTCGTGAATCATATGTAAATGATTTTTCTTCTTTTGAACAAAATGATTATTCTCCTGAATCTTTTGTGTCCTCTTGTAAAAGTAAAATGAGAAAAGAAAAAGACGAAAAGCAAAAAGAGGTCAAAAGAAAAGAGAGGCAAGAAAAGATTATGAGAGAAAATGAGAGGATCTTGAATGAAATCGAGAAAAGAAACAAAGAAATGAAAGAAAAAGAGGAAGAGATGAAAGAAAATGAGATTGAAAATGAAAATGAAAATGAAAAAGAAAATGAAAAAGAAAAAGAGTTTGATCAAAAGAAAAGAATGGAAAAAGAAATTGAGGAAAAAGAAACGAGTGTTTCCAAAGAAAAAGATTCGAGTGGAAAAGATGTTAGTGGGCAAGCGAGGATTGTTTCCACTAACCCATCTATTAGTTTTTCTTGTGATATCTCTTCCCAGGTTTTTGAAAATTCGTGTGACCATTTCCAGCTTCAATACCTTCCTAACGAGTGGCGATTTCGATTGTACAAGAAAGGTAAGAACGAGAATGACAACTGCCCACTTTTGTCCGAAAGTAAGCGAGGTAAGGACTCTATGATTATCGAGTCACGATCATTTGGTTTAAAAACTGCTAATAAAGGTTTTGATGACTTAATTTCTAAAAGGTCACCATATTTTGACTTGGTTAGTCGTTGTCCACCTATTGATGTTAATGACCTTGTTTCAAAAAGACCCATGAAAAGTTTGTCTTATGACATCTCTTATCCTTCTGTTGGAATGGTTCAACCTATGCAAATCTTGTATGTGTGTGATAAAATTTTTCCACATAAAAATTTTGATGTGTTGGACTGGGATGGCTTCGAACATTTGAATAGCCGTATGCTCACAACTCCTTTGTTTGACATACATGATAAAAGTTTTTCGCCCAAAATGCTTACTTTATTGGACTGTGTCTATCAAAAGAAAACTTTAAATTTTTGTGCAAAGTTTCCATGTTTTGATCCGCCTATTCGATTGAGTTTTGTGAAGTATGAATGTTTGCATGTTCGTCTGCCCAAACTTTCTTTGATCTACTTTTGTGATTTATTTGAGAAAACAAAATTCTTGCTGTATTTTGGGATAAGTGATCAAAATCGAGTGTTTACGCCTGGAGCTAGCCACTTTAAGTTGATACCAAGAAAAGGTAAGTATCGTAATCTCATTGTAAATAAATTTGTTGTACTGTTCATCCGTTACGAATTTTATCTTCATTTCCGAAAATAAATCTTGTGGTTAGTTTACAAAATCAAAATCAAATTTTTTATTCTGGAAATTTTGTTTTTAATCCCGGAATTGGTTTATGCTATCCACCTGTGAATAACATCTCATCATGTCCTTTTAAGTACATTATCCATGGTGACATTGACATCTTCCATCTTTGTGGAAATTACATTTTGAAAAACGCAAATTGTCTTTTTAACTTTTTACCTTTTCAGGTTTATTCGAGTTCGAAATATCGACTACATTACCTTACTAAGGAGCAAAGGTTTGTTTTGCACAAACGAGGTAAAATCGAACTTTCATCATGTAACTTCCAAGATAATCAAGATAAGTCAACAATATCTTTGTTTTGTTTGAAAGATGAAGAAATCGGTGTTGTTGATGATGACTTTATGGAAAGTGGCCATATTATTCATCCTGCTACTGTAAGTCCATTCAATCGAATATGACAAGATGAGGTTGTTCAAATCAAAAAGCCAAATGAATATGTCCTTTGTTTTGATCCATTTGGAATGTTGTTGTTGAAACAAGGAATGCATTCTTGTTTGCTAAATTGTGTGATTAATCATTTATTGCTTTCATTCTGTTCAATTGTTCATATTGATGGCATATCGAATGTAACACCCCTTACCCGTATTCGATGCCGGAACAGGGTACGAGGCATTACCGAAACACATACACTTGTAAATGCATTAAACCAAGTCATAAAATTTCATCCAAATTATGCATCATCACAAACATACAACTTGAACAACACTAGCCAACATCAATGGCCTTATACAAAATAAACTACTAAATATTAAAGGCCAACATTTTAGGCCAAACCAATTATGACATATACAAATGACTAAGTCCCCTATACATGCCATAAACTTAAGAGGTTTGTATTCACTTTTACCCCACGATGATAGCTTGATAGTGCGATTACATCTCCGGCGATCTCCAACTCGAGCTAGCATACAACCCTATAAGATATGGGAAAGGAAGGGAAGTAAGCTACAAAGCTTAGTAAGTAAGTATGTAAATAATTAATAATGGATTTATTAAGTTTACAAAACAACACAATCAAATCTAAAATCAATTTCATCATTTATTCAAGTTTGGAGCAAGATGTCTATTCAAGTCACAGTCACTAAATTATTTTTATCTGAAGCTACGAAACTCAAAATTAAGATCCGTAAATATTCCCTAAAACTAGACTCATTTATCTTCTCACCATAAAATTTTCAGAATTTTTTTTCTTACCAATTAGTACAGTTTATTCATTAAAGATTCCCCTATTTTGCTATTTGACTGCTCTGACCACTTTTCACTACGAACCAATTTTATCATTATACCGAATTCATATGATGATAAAATTTATTTCATTTGAAAATAGACTCATTAAGGATTTCAATCATATAACTTATACCCCATAATTATTTTTGTGAAAGTTTTAATGATTTTTCCAAGACAGAACAGGGGATCAAGTAACCATTCTGAACCAGTCCCACAAAAGTTTAAATATCTCAAACTATAAAATTCCTTTACTTTCTCTGTTTCTTTTATATGAAAATAGACCCAATAAGCTTTAAATAAATATATCATACAACTTATAATTCCATTTCTACCATTTATGGTGATTTTTTAAATTCACATCACTGCTGCTGTCCAAAACAGTTTTATTATAAATTTTTGCTTTCTCTCACTTTAGTTGTATTTATTACTTACCTATAACAATCATTCCAATTTCCAATCACATATGGAGCATATTGCTCATGCATTACACATACATATACATATACTTATCACTAAAACATCTCACATAATTTCATTTAGTCAGTTTTCCCGTTGAACGCTTCAGAATAATAACGAATATGAAGTGGTTTTGTACACAGCCCACCTTTGGAATCGAAGCTCTCTTGTACACATAGTGGCCTTCACTCAATACCACTCATGTGACCTAGCTCGATTGTACTCATAATTCTGGCTCTCTTGTACATATGGTGGCCTTCACTTAGCACCACTCATATGACCTAGCCTTCTCGTAGCTCTCTTGTACACATAGTGGCTCACACCATATACCACACATGTGACCTAGCTACATATAGCTTTCTTGTACACATGGCGTACTCTCAGTACTACACATGTGACCTAGTTACGTATACAAAATCTCTTGTAGCTCTCTTGTGCACATAGTGGCCTACACTTAGTACCACTCATGTGACCTAGCTACATGCCAATTACATCTTTCGATTCCGAAGGTTCAAACGGGAAATAACTCACTTTTTAACACTTTGTTTCATTCTTTCAATAGTTAATTATGATTCAAAAATCAAATACAATACATTAAACATCCTAAAATATAAAACATCAATAAAAATAATGAATTATTTACATATTACTTACCTCGGTGCAAAATATGGAGAAATTTGCAATTGAGTCTTTAACCTTTTCTTTTCTCCGATCAAGGTCAATTCCTCGTCTTTCTTGATTATGGAGCTTGGAAGCTTGGAAACCCTAGCTATGGAGTTCCCCCCTTGAAATTTTGGCCTAAGGAAGAAGATGACAACCTTTTTCCATCTTTTTCCCATTTAATTTCCTTTTTATTACTAAATGACTAAATTACCCTTCATTAAAAACTTTGGTTCTTTCTACCTATATTTGTCCATTTTTGTCCATGAAAGCCTAATGGTATAATTACCATTTAAGGACCTCTACTTCAATTTAAAATTTCATAACAATTGGACACATCTAACATGTAGAACTCAACTTTTGCACTTTTTACAATTTAGTCTTTTTGACTAAATTGAGTGCCCAAACGTCAAAATTTTCGAATGAGATTTTCACGAAATCATTCCGTGAAATTGTAGACCATAGAAATATAAATAAAATAAAATTTTCAACATCGAATTTGTGGTCCCAAAACCACTATTCCGTTTAGGCCTTATTTCGGGATGTTACATTTCTCCCCCCTTTTGGGATTTCCGTCCCTGAAAATCTTACCAGGAGGAGTTGCTTTCAACTTTTTATCAGAATCACAATTTAATTTAGTTTCATGGTCAGATTTTCCTTTAGCTTTTTCCATAATTGGGATATAACCCTTGGATCTCAATCTGAAATAATGGAAACTGATACTTCGCATAATCGAATAATCCTAGAAACATCTTACTCGACTGGTTAGTTAAACAAGAAATCTGTACACGAATGATCAATCACAATCCGATAACATTTTCCTTTTCTGAGATCAAGATAATTCAGATACAAAATCTATAGTGTTTCTATCTCATTTTCTTTCTAGAATCACCACTTTATATTCTAGCAATAAAACTCATTCTAATCCGTTCACTAGTGCATCACTGAAAAAAATCATGAATTCGTTACTCAATTCCAACTGAACTCAAAACTAGAGCTTCGGTTAATAATACCTTCAATTGCTTTAACTTTGTTAGCATGCCCAGACCATTCAAACTTTCACAAAGGTGATAACTTTTCCAATCAGAACAACTTTAACTTATAATAACATCATCCAGTTAGAATAATCCAATAGGCATATCTCTGTATTATGCTTTCTAGAATATAATTTCTTCATTCAGACTATCCGTCTTCATACTCGTGAATACAAAAAATTTATTCTCTTAGTTGAGACATGTTTAAATATACATAACTCACAAGAAATTAACAGAGATCCTGATGATTCCTCAGAGAAACCCAGTAGAAAAACAATGCTTACCGACTTTGGACTTCCATCATAACAGAGATAATATATTTTCCGTATATATGAAACAAAACCATAATCAGTAGAAACATAAGAATAATCTCACATATTTTTTTTTACCATCGACTTCATTCCAACATATTTAAATAGAATTTTGAAGAGATAAAGAAATACCGATCATAAACCTAGCAAACCAACAGAGCTTTCGTCTAACATCATAGTTAGCTTCTCACAACATTGGAATTTCATCAGAAACTGAACAATCACACACATATCTCTGAGGATAAAAGAATATATATAGAATACACAGAAAAGATCATCATATTCATTTCAACTGTAACTGTCACACACACAGACATCTTTACTACTCAAATATCATTTCTTTGACTAATTATGTCATCATGAACCCCGTATTATTCTACTCATTAACGAAAATCAATTCGGGAAAAATTTCAGGAAACATATACTTTAGACATCATATCTGAATAAGTCAATTAGCTGAGACTAACTTCTCCTTTATCCGTGACATTGCATAATCTGTATAATCTTTAAAATATTTTGCTATCCTTCCAAAATTGTTTCCACTTTCCAAACTATTATTATCTCTATATGGATTACTAAGTATTTCACCACTAAACTCTTTAGTTTCACATTTATGGACTTATTCCACTTGGTTCTCGTGAATTTTCGTTATAAAGCAACACTAGTAAGGGGGTGAGGTCATAAAGCTTCTGACTTGACTCTCATAAATACACACATATGACTTTGCATTCATCACCAACATTATATAATGATAATTACATAATTCACTTCAAGCTAATTAACATACATAGTCATGTTACACGAACTTCTTGTTTTTTTATTCAAACAAGTGTACATAAACACACATTCTGTCAATTTGAGTAAATTTACTTATCGTATTCACTTAATCAAATATGTTGGGCACATAACATCATATACATGCCAAACAAACATGGATGAGCTTATTACCATATAAACTTTCATTTCATTCCACTTTTCACATTTCTTAACTTGTGGTTATCTCATTTCGTACATTAACACATACGTATCGTGAACTTCTATTCATACCTTTCCAAATTTCGACACATCATAAGCAAGTCTCAATCATTTCAATATCATTATTAGCATTATCGAAAAAATAGCTCGGTTGGAAGTCATCTCTGTCTTAACAAAATAATTTCGTCAGAGTCGGGAGATATCACACTATCACGAATAGTAATATGGCATGTATAGCTAGACTCACATACGCTATGTTGGTCCAAGAATCAAGTAAACCATAGCTCTGATACCACTAAATGTAACACCCCTCACCCGTATTCGATGCCGGAACAGGGTACGAGACATTACCGAAACACATACACTTGTAAATGCATTAAACCAAGTCATAAAATTTCATCCAAATTATGCATCATCACAAACATACAACTTGAATAACACTAGCCAACATCAATGGCCTTATACAAAATAAACTACTAAATATTAAAGGCCAACATTTTAGGCCAAACCAATTATAACATATACAAATGACTAAGTCCCCTATACATGCCATAAACTTAAGAGGTTTGTATTCACTTTTACCCCACGATGATAGCTTGATAGTGTGATTACATCTCCGGCGATCTCCAACTCGAGCTAGCATACAACCCTATAAGATATGGGAAAGGAAGGGAAGTAAGCTACAAATCTTAGTAAGTAAGTATGTAAATAATTAACGATGCATTTATTAAGTTTACAAAACAACACAATCAAATCTAAAATCAATTTCATCATTTATTCAAGTTTGGAGCAAGCTATCTTTTCAAGTCACAGTCACTTAATTATTTTTATCTGAAGCTACGAAACTCAAAATCAAGATCCGTAAATTTTCTCTGAAACTAGACTCATTTATCTTCTCACCATAAAATTTTCAGAATTTTTTGTCTTACCAATTAGTATAGTTTATTCATTAAAGATTCCCCTATTTTGCTGTTCGACTGCTCTGACCACTTTTCACTACGAACCAATTTTATCATTATACCGAATTCATATGATGATAAAATTTATTTCATTTGAAAATAGACTCATTAGGGATTTCAATCATATAACTTATACCCCATAATTATTTTTGTGGAAGTATTAATGATTTTTCCAAGATAGAACAGGGGATCAAGTAACCATTCTGAACTAGTCTCACAAAAGTTTAAATTTCTCAAACTATAAAATTCCTTTACTTTCTCTGTTTCTTTTATATGAAAATAGACTCAATAAGCTTTAAATAAATATCTCATACAACTTATAATTCCATTTCTACCATTTATGGTGATTTTTCAAATTCACGTCACTACTGCTGTCCAAAACAGTTTTATTATAAATTTTTGCTTTCTCTCACTTTAGTTGTATTTATTACTTACCTATAACAATCATTCCAATTTCCAATCACATATGGAGCATATTGCTCATGCATTACACATACATATACATATACTTATCACTAAAACATCTCACATAATTTCATTTAGTCAGTTTTCCCGTTGAACGCTTCGGAGTAATAACGAATATGCGGTGGTTTTGTACACAGCCCACCTTTGGAATCGAAGCTCTCTTGTACACATAGTGGCCTTCACTCAATACCACTCATGTGACCTAGCTCGATTGTACTCATAATTCTGGCTCTCTTGTACATATGGTGGCCTTCACTTAGCACCACTCATATGACCTAGCCTTCTCGTAGCTCTCTTGTACACATAGTGGCTCACACCATATACCACACATGTGACCTAGCTACATATAGCTTTCTTGTACACATGGCGTACTCTCGGTACTACACATGTGATCTATCTACGTATACAAAATCTCTTGTAGCTCTCTTGTGCACATAGTAGCCTACACTTAGTACCACTCATGTGACCTAGCTACATGCCAATTACATCTTTCGATTCCGAAGGTTCAAACGGGAAATAACTCACTTTTTAACACTTTATTTCATTTTTTCAATAGTTAATTATGATTCAAAAATCAGATACAATACATTAAACATCCTGAAATATAAAACATCAATAAAAATAATGAATTATTTACATATTACTTACCTCGGTGCAAAATATGGCAAAATTTGTAATTTAGTCCTTAACCTTTTCTTTTCTCCGATCAAGGTTAATTCCTCGTCTTCTTGATTATAGAGCTTGGAAGCTTGGAAACCCTAGCTATGGAGTCCCCCCTTGAAATTTCAGCCTAAGGAAGAAGATGACAACCTTTTTCCATCTTTTTCCCATTTAATTTCCTTTTTATTACCAAATGACTAAATTACCCTTCATTAAAAACTTTGGTTCTTTCTACCTATATTTGTCCATTTTTGTCCATGAAAGCCTAGTGGTATAATTACCATTTAAGGACCTCTACTTCAATTTAAAATTTCATAACAATTGGACACCTCTAACATGTAGAACTCAACTTTTGCACTTTTTACAATTTAGTCCTTTTGACTAAATTGAGTGCCCAAACGTCAAAATTTTCGAATGAGATTTTCACGAAATCATTCTGTGAAATTGTAGACCATAAAAATATAAATAAAATAAAATTTTCAACATCGAATTTGTGGTCCCGAAACCACTATTCCTTTTAGGCCTTATTTCGGGATGTTACATCGAAATTGTGCGATAATATGTAACATTCATGTTATGAACGAATAAAATTTTTGCCATATGATCTTTGGACTGAATTTTATATGTGTTATTTGAATTTGAGTTCATCGTACTTTTCATTGTCAAATTTGGTGAGTAAATTTAGAAAAGTTTGTGAGATAACCTTTGTCCAATCTGATCGAGGAAAGCCGCGCGGGAGAAAATATTTTCTAGAGGATAAACGGCTCGACTTAAGGGCAAGTCGCCCTCAAGAGGGGGGAATGATACAAACCCGCCCCGTGAACTACTTTGGCCAAGCTTACCCAGCCGAGTATTGCACTGTTGGCAAGCTGATCCTAGTTCATTTCTAGCTCCCCGAGCTCTGTCCAACTCAATTCAGTTTATTATCGGGATAATTTTTGTTTGACTCAGCTCATTAGAGCTCAACTCGGTTTGGCGCAAGCTTGTTGAGCTTGATTTGAAATTTTTTAATTTCCATGCATTTTAATTTGCTAAAAATAAATGTGTTTAGTTTAAATAATTAAGTTGTGTTTAATAAGAAGCTTATTTAATTAATCTAGTAACTAGAATAATTTAATGGAGCATGAGTTTAAGTTTGTTTAATTCTGCTTCTATAATTAAACTAGTTGCTGCATTAATTGATGTCTTTACTTTTAGTTCATTTATTGAAGTCAAGTTTAAAGTGTTTGAGTTTAATTAGTGTTTAATTGTGTTTAATAAGTTTATTTTAATGTGTTTATTGTAGGTGTCTCTTCAGCTCACAACCGTTACATTTCAAGGTTGTTACAACTTAATTGAAGTGGCTTTTTAGGTGATTTTTGGTTACAAACGAAGTGGCTATTACAAGGGATGTTTAATACATCAATTAAGGAGTTTTAAGGAGTATTTTAACTCCTCTTAAATTTGGCAGCAACCTCTTTCACCTACCAGCAGATTTTGTTCATTTAAGGATGAAAACAAGCACTCAAATCACCATTTAGTTGCTGGTGTCTTTTCAGCTAGCCAAGGGACAACTCAAGAGACATTTCAAGCATTCAAGGAGGATCATTCAAGCTGAATTAAAGTGAATTCAAGCATGGAGTTCATTGTTACAAGAATATCAAGAGTCTTGAGTTTAATTTCAATTTTAATTAGCACATTAAGATGTGACCTTTCAGCTAGTTTTTCTATCCTTATAAATATGTGTAACTAGCCATTTTGAGGGGACTTTTGGATAACTTAATGAATTGCTGCCAATTTATTGAGAAATTATTCTCTCAAATTTTGTCCAAAGACTCCGTGACTTATCTAACTAGTTAGTGGCGTCAGCCTGTTTTTGTTCGACCGAACTTATCATGATTCTGTGTGGCGTTCGACGCCAAATATACCAAGGTTCCTATCTTCTTTAGATAGTGGGTCGAGGTTTCCCATTCTTCTTTCATAAACCACTTAAGGACCTATAAGTTTCGGGTCAGCCTTCAATCGAAGTGTTGGTTCACTCTTGTTCTTAAGAACCCGTTTTCAAACCAATCACCAACATCCTTATTCCTCCATATCTGAACCTTCCTATTTTGAATAACTTTTCTTCTTTTAAGCCTAACTTTGTCACCCTTAACTACACTTAAACTAATATCCATCATCTTTCCAAACCCAAACGGTACTTCCTCGTTTAAATAATCGGGCAACCATACGACTCAATTTAATCGACGGCCTAGGTTCTATCAACCTTGAATGAATTTCTGTCAATTTGTGAGTTTATTCAACTCTCAAGTTTCATTTTAAACTCGAGTTGGCTTTTCTAGTCTCTAGTGGTGCCAACCTTGTTTATTTCTTCAAACTTATCACTCGACAACGAGTGTGGCGTTCACCCGATATACTTCCGGTTCCTATCTCAATATAGATAGTGGGTCGAAATTGTCCTTAAGTTCACCTATCCAACCTAACCCGATTAATTGCCTTATTTCCCTTGTTTTCGAACTGAGCCTATTTTGTTTGTCACATAACTTTCTTTTTGAATCATTAGCAGCCATTACTTAGCCTACAATCAGCCAAACATCAAACAACTCTGAATATAACGATACTTTATCGATTTAATGATCGGGCACAAATACGACCCGAAATTCTTCCTCAACTCGGGATCGTATCATGATGACTGCTACCTTTTGGATCTCCAAGGCATCTATTCGGCCAAAGAAGACCAGCAACTTAATGTTTATTGCTTGGCCGATCCTCTTCCCAAAGCAGCTCCAATTCTTTTTACACTTGCTGTTCACACCTTGTCCATTCGGTTTAGCCCTTTCACACTTTGAAGGCCCTTCAAACTCGTCCATTCACACTCCAAGAGGCTGCTCATGTGCTCATTTTAATGCTAATAACTTTTCACCTAAAAGAGGCAATTAAAGGAGTTTAATTAAGCCCAGGCCGAACCTAGACTTGTGCCATGAACCATGCAAAAGCTCCAAGTTCATCTAGCCTTCTAGAATGTCGTCCAATGAGCTCCGATCAACTGAATTTGGCTACAGCAATTTAGTGTTTTATTTCCAGAATTTTCTAGCCTATTCTAGCTTAATTATTACTTAGATATTAAGTTTTTACTTAGGCCATTCGGCTACCTAGTTGAACACTATAAATAGTTGTTCATTTTCAATGTAAAAGAACTTTTGCTAAATTTCTGAATGAATATTTTGTTCTCGAGTGAGTTAAACTCCTCTCTTATTTTCGTACAAGTCTTGTTGACTTATCTAGCGTGCTAGTGGTGTCTTCCAACTTGTTTCTAAACTTATCACCGTAACCCGGTGTGGCGTTCAACAACTTTCTATTTCGTAAAACCACCTTAGATGATATACGAATCGGGGTGACACTTTTTATTGTTGAATCATTCCTGAAGTTTGAGTTCGATTATCCATTCTCACCAATTTATCCCGTTACATATCTTATTATCTTATTATTATTTTTAACTAAACCAAGCCTATCTTTTGTTTCTTCCCTAGCCGAACCACCACTTAGCCAATTTGTAAACCCCCTTCTGAAAAGCTTTTGCATACTTAGCCAAATTTCTCCTTTTTCCCGAAGACTCAACTACTCCTCGTCGACGATCGGGCAAACCCGTGAATGACTCAAATCAACCCGAGCCATCTCACATCATTTGGTATCAGAGCTTGAAAACGAGGAGCTCCAAAGATCGAAGAAGTCAGAATAGGTCGTGAAGTGAAAAAAATTCAAAATTAGAAAAAAATCAAGTTGTATTCGAAAGTCTCCCATTGTATTTATTTCGTGTATTTGAAGTATTGAACAAAAAAAGTACGAAAATTTTAAAAAAGAGAGAGAAATATACGAGTTTTAAAAAAAATAGTGAAGTTTGCAAGTGGTGATTCTCCTTTCAACTTTTCTGATTCTCGATCACCGAGAACATTCTACCATTTCTTCTACCCCCAAAACGCCACACTCAAACTGATTTTACTTTTATTTCAGCCTACCCTACACCCATCGTTATCCCTTGTTACCATTTTTGAAGCCGACCCCAAAGCCGCAATAAATTTATACGAGACAAAATACGAATTTATGAGAGTGAGACGAGAGGTAAAAGACAAGAGTGTGTGAGCTTATTTGAGTGGATAAAAGCCTCAAAATGAGTGAAAAACGAGTGAAACACGAGTAGAGTGCATTTATTTTTCTTTATGAGTGAATGGTGAGCATTTGTGGTGAGGTTTAATTATTTTATTTCTTATTCAAAGCATGGATCGTAGCAAGAGTGGAATTGGGGCCGAAGCAGTATGCCACGAGGAAGAGATGTCTATGGCCATTCGAGTGAGCAAGCTACTCGCAGTCAAAAGAAGCCTAAGCATCCAATGTTCAAAAGATGAACAGCAACGGGAAAACATCTTCTATTCCCGATGCCAAGTAAACGGGAAGGTCTGTAGCTTGATAATGATGGTGGGAGTTGCACCAACGAGCCAAGTACTCTAATGGTGGAACGACTCGGCTTGCCAACCACCCTGCATCCGAGTCCATACAAGCTTCAATGGCTCAACGACGGTGGTGAAATCAAGGTGACCAAACAAGTTCGTGTGGTTTTCTCAATCAGTAAATACGAAGATGCAGTACTTTGCGATGTCGTGCCCATGCACGCGAGGCACCTGTTGCTCGAAAGGCCATGGCAATATGATCGAAGAGCTATCCATGACAGCTATACCAATAGGTACACCTTTAAGTATTTGGGAAAACAAATCACCTTAGCCCCGTTGAACCCGACGCAAGTCCAAGAAGATCAAACAAGATTGAAAGCGTCTATAAGACTTTCGAAAGAAAAAGAAAAGAAAACAAATGTAATAGAGAAAAAAGAAAATGAAAAAGAAGAGAAAAATGAGAAAAAGAGAACAAATATAGCAAAAGAAAAGAAGTAAAAAAAAAAAAGAAAGTGAAAAAAGAGTTTGATAGCGAGAGAGTGAAATTCGGAAGGCTCTTTTGGCAAAGCAAACTGTCCTTGTGCTCATGTACAAGGAAACTCTTTTTAACACTAACGAGTTACCCAAGGAACTTCCTTTTTCTATTTTGGCTCTGTTGCAGGACTTCCAAGATCTTTTTCTGGAATAGACTCCGAGCGGATTGCCCCCTCTTCATGGAATTGAGCATCAAATCGACTTTGTGATACGATCTCACCTCAATTTAATGAGTTGAGTCGTGATGTGAGCATACCTGAGGCAACCAAGATGCATATCTCGATCCTCTTGAGCTCCCCGAAGGCCCATCAATTTTGAGCTGAATTCCAGCTCAATTAAACTTCAATCAATGCAGTTCAGCTCACTTGAGCTCTAGTCAGCTCACACGAGCTCATGTTAGCTCATTGAGCTTATTTTAAATTTCTTTCAGCTCATTAAATTTAATTATTGATTAAATTAAGTGTTTAATTTGATTTAATTAGTTTACTACAGCTCATTAATATGTTCTTCGTTATTACATGTTTTTATTATGTCTTAGCCCTAGCCGAATTTAGTGTGTCTTGCATTAAACTTGTCTTAAATTAATTAATGTGTTAATTAGTGTGTCTAGTGGTTAGTTAAAGTGTCAAAATTATGTTTAAGTCTTGTTCAGCAGAATTTGGCTTGAATTAATTGGGTTCACTCCTTCTTGTAGGTTTAGCTGAATGTGGGGATGCATTTAAGCAAGGTACATGCATGGGTTTGGTTCAATGCATGGGACGAAGCATGCATGGCCATGTTCAACGAAAATTATGCTGATTGTTGGCTTCCCAAAGTGTCCATTCAGCCAAAAGTCTCTAGCAAATTAAAGTCCCAAGCTTGGCCGACTAGCTTCCCAAAACAGCCACATTCCATTCACATTTGGCGTTCACACCTTGTGTCCAATCGGTTGGCCTTGTTCACACTATAAAGACTCTCCAAGCTCCTTGTTCACACATTCTTGGCTGTTCAAAACCCCATTTAAATGCTGACAATCTTTTCAGCCAAAAGTTGCAAAATTGAATGAGCTAATTGATACGATCCCGAGTTGCGGAAGTAATCCGGGTTGTAGTTGTGCCCGTTCGTTAAATTGAAGAAGTGTCATTGTAATTCAGAGTTGAACGAAGTTGAGCTATTTGAAGGCAAAATGGAAGTTTGCAAATTGGTTCAAGGGAATTTGTGGGATAAACAGATGAAGGCTCGGTTTGGAAACAAAGAAATAAGCAAAGAAATGTGTAGGATGGATAAAAAGACTTAAGGACAATATCGAACCAATATTATGAAAATATTAACCCGGGACTTATACGTCGCTTAAGGTTGCTGGAAAATGTTAAAGAAACTTCGACCCACTAACTATAACGAGATAGGAACTAGAAGTATATCGGGTGAACGCCACACTCGTTGATGAGTGATAAGTTTGAAGGACAACAAGGTTGACTGATGCGAGCACGCCCCGCGAACTTCATCAGAAAAGTATCCCGAGTTGAGCATTGCATTCCTGGCAAGCTGATCCCAGCTCGTTTCCAGCTCCACGAGCTTCGTCCAGTTCAAATTCAGCTCATTTGAGCTCGATCCAGCTCTATGAGTTCGTGTGCTCATTCAACGAGCTTGATTCAGCTTAAATAAGCTTGGTTGAGTTCATCTTTAAATTTTAATTCTTGCATTTAAATTGCTGGAATAAGGACTTGATTTTTTTTATTTTAGTTACTTTAGTCTTTAATTATTCCTTGTTTAATTAAATGCATTTTTAAGTAATGTCATGCATTATTGATCTACATATTTTATTTATGACATGCATTTTGTGTTCTGCATTTAATTAAGTCATACATTAAGTAACTCATTTGTTCATTTAGTTTGCATTTTAAATATTTGCATTTAAGCATCTTAGTTTAATAAAGGAGTTGTTGGTCATCATTTCAACTCATCTTAGTTTAATTAATTGAGTTTCTTTTAATGAATTTAATTTAATAGTTGTTTCATTAATTAATCTAGTTACTAGGTTAATTTATTGATGCATGAGTTAAGTTCATTTAATAATGCTTTACTTAATTAAACTAGCTGCTGGAATAAATGATTCTTAAGTGTTAGTTCATTTAATTTGTTTTAAGTTTAATAATTGCATTAATGTGACGGTTACATGTGTTAATTTCAGGTGACTTGTCAACTCACATCCATTACTTCTAAAGGTTGTTATGCTTTCAATAAGATGGCTTTTCAAGTGAATTTGGTTACACAAGAGGGGGCTGATATAAAGAGGTTTAATATATCATTAAGTAGTTGTTTTATCAATTAAAGAAGAGCATTATTCTTCTTTAATTTCGCCAGCCTCTTTGTTTTCTACTTCCGTAACCGATTGTTTCATGAGTAATCACTTCATGTAATCAATTCTCCATCAAAGATGTTGGTGACTCTTCGGTTGGTCATGGAGACTTCAAAGGGTTTTGAAAGCAACTTAATTGGAGAAATTAATCACATTGAAGGATGGAGTTAGGTGACTTTTCAGTTGGTCATGGAGACTTCAAAGGACTTTAACAACCACTTAATTGAAGAAATTAATCACATTGAAGATGGAGTTATTTGGGCAAGAATTTCAAAGGTTGAGACTTTTCATTTGAGCTCATTATTAGCTTCATTAGAAGTGACCATTAAGCTAGCTTTTATTACACTATAAATACATGTAATCTACCTATTTGATAATTTGTTAATGTTTTGCTGCTCAATTTGTGAGTCAAACTTTTCTCTATTTTCGTTCAAAGATTCATTGGCTACCTAGTGATCTAGTTGTGTCATCCATTTTTCTTTGTCGAAAACCGAACTTATCACTAATTGTAGTGTGGCGTTCAAACATACTGAGGTTCCTATCTTGTTAGATAGTGGGTCGAGGTCACCTTAACCACTCCTAAACCGAACTAAAGGGCTTATAAATAATGGGTCGATACTAAATCAATATTGGTTCTTGTTTGCACTTTTATTTAACCTATTTTCCCTTTCTTATCCAATTCGTACCAAAAACTAATATTCTATCTTAACACATCTTACCATTTCGAACCAAAATCCATTCTTTCTTCCACATCTTACCTTTTCAAACCATATTCTTAAACTATCGATTATTCATTGTTTCTCAAAGACGATTGGGCAATTTACATACGACTCGACTCAACCCCAAGGCGGATTGACGCCACTAGAGAACTAGATAAGCCAACTCGAGTTTAAAACAAAACTCTAGAGTTGAATAAACACACAAAGTAACAAAAATTCATTCAAGATGCAAAAAGTTCTTGAAAATTCCAAGTTGCTTCCTTGTGCATTGGGAATTCAGAAAATCAGCTTCTAGAGGCCTTAAAAATCAGCTGAAATAATGGGAGTGCTTTGGGAGCTGGTTGGTGCATGTAGGTTCGACCTAGGGGCTGGTCTTCACTTTAATTGTGGCTCCTTATTCAGCTGGTCAGCTTTGAAGCTCTTAAATCCTGCTCGGGGTTCTCCAACAGCTTTTATATGTGAAAACGTGAAAATGAGCAGCCTTGCATGTGAACACACGAAACTGAATGGTCTGATGGTGGGAAAGGAATTTTCAGCTGTTGGGGAGCTTTAAAATTGCATGGGGGAGCTGAATAATCAGCTTGGGGAAGAGGAACAACAGCCACTATTGGCCCTTGCCATTCCCGAAGGCTGCTTGGAGGATAGCAACCAACGGTTCTCTTCTTAAATGCCGTACCAATGTCCTTGTTCCTGCACCTAATTAAGTCAAACAATTAATTCATTAGATTGGCAGCAGACACATTAAATTCAACAGCCACACTTAGGACATAATTAAAACATGTAATAGCTAAAACAAGTTAATTGCTACACAAGTTAATAGCTAAAACAGAACATATTTAATATGAAATTTATTAAGCTTAATTAAATCAAGTTGATGAGCTGAAACTAATTAAACTAACTTAATTTTTTTAAAAATAATTGATTTCAGCAATAAAATTCGCATATATAAATAAAATAAAATGAGCTTGATTGAACCGGAACGATCTCAGGGAGCTAAATTCGAGCATAGTTTAGAATGCAAAAGGTTGCAAAGAGAACTAATTGAGCTGGTCCGATCTTTCTCAAAATGTTCAGCTAAGGTTTTGGCCCACACTTGCTCCTCTAAGGCCGAAATAGCCTCCTTAAATTGTTTGACTCGAGCTCGTGTGATTGGGCCTTGGGCAGCTTCATGGAGTCCTTGCTCGAGCTAGATGCGTTCCGAGGCATGGTCACATCATCCCCTCCCCCTTCAAAGCGACTTGTCCTCAAGTCGAGTCGCTCGTCCTCCTTGAAGCTCACATTCTCCTTTGGCTCGTTAAAGGCAAATGGGGCGAATGGTTTCACATAAATCTATTCACAGAAGCTCTCAACATCGGTAATGAGTTAGGCACACAAGTCAATTCAAGAGATATGCGAAAATTATCAACAACTTGATTCTTATTGGCATATAAGGCATGGCCTTGCCGCAGATCCGCCAAAGTTCCATCCAAACGGTTCAAAGAAAATGTGGACTTAAGGTACTTAAATCGTTCACTCACCTTGAGTTGGGCATGGTCCAAACAATTCAATTTGCCAAAAACAATTCACCATACAAACATTCCGATCAAAATAAAAGACATGGAAGAATCTTGGCATAGGTTGCATGATTATGAAATTTTCAATAAACGCACTAACGTCGTCATCATTCAGAATAAGCAAATGCTCACCAATCCAAAATGGACAATTGTTTTCAACAAGTTATTTTTCCTTTCCAAAATTCAGATTGTGAACAAAGTCATCAAATTGAACCTGATTGAGTTGCTTAGGAGTTTTGGAAAACTCACCTTGCTTACCATTCAAATTGAAAAGATAAGGATCACTATTACCTTGTTCATTTAACACAAACATCCTTTCCTTGACTAGGTAACGTAGTTGAAACTCCTTGGTCAGCTTAACCTGAAAAGAGGGAGAATCATAAAAACACTGGTTAATTAAGAAGCTTTTCTTCTTCTCACTCATTTTTTTTTCACTTTCTTTTCCATCTTTGTGTTTCTCGCTTTTCTTTTCTTTTCCATTTTCTTTGTTTTTTCCTCACTCTTATTTTTTTCTCAAATTCTCTTTCAATTCCTTTTTCTTTTTCACTCTCTTTCGAATCTTTATTTATTTCTTTCAAACTCTCCATTGATTGTCTCAAATGTTGTTGATCTTCCATCACTTGTTGCGGAGACAAAGGTGCCAAAATAATGTTTTTACCTTTGTGTTGAAATGAGTATTTAATGTGAGATGGCCCGGGTTAATCAAGACATTCACTTGAGTGCCTAATCATCTACGAGGAGAGGTTTGAAAACTTGGAAAGATAGGTGTTCGAAGAAGGAATTGCGGAAGCTTTTGATAAGATTTATAACTATATTTAATTAAGTTAGGAATGGAGATTTAACATTATGGAAAGGATTTAATTTAGAAGTCTGAATGAGAAGGTTCAATTTTGGATTAGTTAAAGAAAGATTGATACTCGAGTGTTCGGTTTAGTCGAGACGGTGAAGGATGGATAAAGGATAGATGAATGAAGTTTTGGTTTAAGAACAAATAAGGAAGGTAGTCCGATGGAGATGGAAGATAGGCTTAATCCGAGAATCGATTCAACACTATAGAGAGTGTCACTCTGGTTCTATTCGATTTAAGGTGGATTGATGGAAAAGCCAGGAAAGGGTTGAACGCCACACCGTAAGGTGATAAGTTCAGAAACAAACCAAAACTCGTACAAATTCAGAGAGGAGTAATCTCACTCTTTGAACAAAAGTTAATATAAAAATTTGCCAAAAGTTTTTTTTTTTTACAAAATGAAATGAACACCTATTTATACTAGTAACCAAGGCAGCTGAATAGCCTAGTTCTAAGACTTAACAATAAGTAAATTCAGCTAGAATGTGTTACAAACTTCCAGAATTTGAACCCTTAGGATGCCATGGCAGATTCAGTTGAATGAGGAGTCAAAGAGGCAGCTTCATGGCTAAGCAAATGTATTTGGAGAAGATGAATGCACAAGAAATTTAATGGACTTGTCCAAATTTGGCTAAGGCTTAATGAGCTTCATAAATTGCTATCTTTTGATGAAGAAGTGTCCAGCATTTAATCTTGAACTTGAACAGCCATGTAGGTGTGAAAATGGCGTTGGAAGAGACTTGGTGGTGTGAACTAGTCCAACCAAACAGCCTTTAATTTGTGCAGCAAATGTGAACATCATTGATGTGTATTGGGGATACAATCGGTCAAGCATCATCCTCTAATTTGCTGTCCTTTGGGTAGTTGCTTTGAAACACCAAAAGGAAGCAGCCACAAGCAATGTACCATGCGTCCCATGTACCATCCACATACATTGCACCTAGGTGCATGAATCTTCTTTAATGCTCCAAGAACATTCGGCTGAACCTACATGAATGAGAAAAACTAATTAAATCATCTTAATTCAGCTGAATAAAATTAAGGACACACTAAGACACTTTAATGGACACTTAATAATATTTAGACAAAATAAATACAAGCTATCTAAGACACAATCAATATTCGGCTAGAACTAAGACACATTAAAAACCTGTAGTAAAAATTAAGACAAATTAAATTGAGTTTGGACATCATAAATTCAGCCTAATTAAAACATTATGACACATTAACTTGCTGTAATAAAATAATTAAAATAAGAGTTCAATTTATTTAAGCATTTAAAATTAAGTAAATTAATTAAACAACTCAATGAGCTAGAATGAGCTCGAATGAGCTAATCTGAGCTAAGTTAAACGTGCTCCAAGGTGCATAACGACTCCATGGCAATTTGTACCCTTTGATTTGAACTTGCAATTTAATTTTTCGAGCATCGCAAGATCATCGGATCGTGAAACGTTGGTTGCCCTGAGTTGGGTCACATCATTCCTCCCTCTTCAAAGCGGTTCGTCCTCGAATCGAGCCGTTGGTTCTTTAGAACATAGTTCCTTTTACTCAGCTTTCCTGGATCAAACGGGATAGATGGTATTCATTTCATCTGAAAAGAATAACCATGATTTAGTAAAAAGCAATGCAAACAAAATTGCAATCCAGGCATAAAACTTAAATTGATTCCGCAAGGCATGCGAGTAATGGGTCAAAATATAGACATAATCATCACATACAGGCAATTGGAAAGATTCATATGGTTCATAAACTCGCGCAATCAAACCTTGCAATTGACCTTTGGACATATGCTTGCTAATGAACTCTTCAACATCACAATGATCAAGAATATGAATCTTTTTATCAATGACCAAAATAGATAGATCATAAATAGGCAAAATAGAACTGTTAAGCACATTACGATCTAAGTGTTTTACAATAGTTAAATCATCAACACGATTCTTAACACCAACCGAGGAGAACAAAATTGTCTAATAGGTTTCAAGTGTCTCACCTTGTTTATCTTCAAAGATAGGACAACAAAGATCGAACTTACCTTGCTCGACCATCACAAATCTTCGCACCTCGGGTGATACGAACCCGCCCCGCGAACTACTTTGGCCAAGCTTACCCAGCCGAGTATTGCATTGTTGGCAAGCTGATCCTAGTTCATTTCCAGCTCCCCGAGCTCCGTCCAACTCAATTAAGTTTATTATCGGGATAATATTTGTTTAACTCAGCTCATTGGAGCTCAACTCGGTTTGGCGCAAGCTTGTTGAGCTTGATTTGAAATTATTTAATTTCCATGCATTTTAATTTACTGAAAATAAATGTGTTTAGTTTAAATAATTAAGTTGTGTTTAATAAGAAGCTTATTTAATTAATCTAGTTACTAGAATAATTTAATGGAGCATGAGTTTAAGTTTGTTTAATTCTGCTTCTATAATTAAACTAGTTGCTGCATTAATTGATGTTTCATTCATTTAAAGTTAAGTATTCATTTTGATATGTTTAATTAGTATTCATTTAAAGTTAAGTATTCATTTAAAGATAAGGCTAGAATGAGCTAGCTGAATGATCACATAATAAAATGCTAATAAAGAGCTGAATTAAGGCTCAAAGACTTTTGAAATTCTTGAATCAAATAATTCCTCCCTTTAAGATACTTTAATCAGCTGAATCAATGTCCTTGAATGCTTGGAAAATGACTCTCATTTCACCTTTAGCTAGCTGAATAGACACCAACAACTTAGTGAAGTTTTTAAGGCATGAATTGTCCATTAAAGTAGCGAAAAAAAAAACGTTTGGGTAGTTGGAAGGGTTGCTGCCAAAATTTAAAGGAAGTATAATGCTCCTTTAAACTCTTTTTAATGATGTATAAAGCCTCCTTTGTAACAGCCCCCTCTTATGTAACTGAAAACACTTGAAAAGCCACCTTATTGAATGTGTAACAGCCTTGAAATGTAACGGTTGTGAGCTGAAAAGACACCTGCAATAAACACAATAAAATGAACTTATTAAACACAATTTAACACTAATTAAACTCAAACACATTAAACAGTTGACTTTAATAAATGAACTAAAAGTTAAGACATCAATTAATGCAGCAACTAGTTTAATTATAGAAGCAGAATTAAACAAACTTAAACTCATGCTTCATTAAAATATCCTAGTAACTAGATTAATTAATAAGCCTCTTATTAAACACAACTTATTTATTTAAACTAAACACCTTTATTTAAAGCTAATATTTAATTTAAAAGTTTGTATTTAGCAAGATAAAATTGCATGAACTAAATCGAGCTAGACACAAGCTGCATGAGCTGAATGTAAACTTAAACCGAGCTCAATGAGCTGAGATGAACTCATGTGAGCTGAACCGCAAGGGAAGGGAGTTTAATTGAACTGAAAATGAGCTGTAATCAGCTTCATTTTGCACTTTGGCCCGTCAAGCTTAGGCCACTCTCGATGGCGTCGGATGGAGTCGAACCATGATGCGACTAGGTTCGCATCATACCCCCTCTTGAAAGTGATTCGTCCTCAAATCGAGCCGTTGGTTCTTGAGGACATAGTTCCTTTTACTCGACTTTTCTCGGTCGAACGGGGCAAATGATAATTGCGTCACCTAAAAAGAATAGCCTCGAGTTAGCAAAAAGTGATGCAAACAAACTCCTAATCTAAGCATAATCAAAACAAGACAAATATGAGCCATGTGGATGGACAGAATCGAATTATCATGCAAACCAAGTAATGCCTTATCAAATGTTCGAAACAAATTCGAGTGGATTTCAAAATAGGCATACAAACTAAATTGATTCTACAAGTCATGATTGGCATGCGAGAGATGAGTCAAATGGTGGACATAATTGTCACAAACAGGTAATTGAAAAGATTCACTATCATAGGCATCATGACGATTACCAAAAACAAAAATCTCTTTATCATTAATCAATACAGATAGATCATGTTCGAATGAAACAAAATAGTCAAACACATCATGATCTAAGTAACTTTCAAAACTTAAATTATCAACACGATTGTTAACACCAACCGAGGAGAACAAAAATGATTCAAAAGTTTCATAAGTCTTACCTTTAGAAGTAGAAAAACAAAGATCATTTTTACCTTTCCATTGCAACACAAATCTTCTCTTTTCAGAAATGTAATGTAAAACAAACCTTTTACTTCGATCAATTTGAATGGGCAATGAGGCACCACGACATCTCATGCTTCTTGAGGGGTGGAATTCACAAAAATGAAAACGATTAGTATGAACAGAAGCGATGGACTTAAAAAAAAAGAAGGGTTGTTTACAAAATTTGATTCATGTCCAAATAAATGTGTTGAATTTACCTTTTCAAAATGAAACTAAAGTTTCATATGTGGCCAAGCAAGGTGATTAGAGATCAAATCAAAATTGTAACCCAAATCATTGAATTTCATTTCTTGAACAGAAGTTTGAACATCAAACAAACATAAGTTGAATGCAAAAGATGCAAAATGCTTAAATGTTCCATAAAACAAATCTACGTAACATATGCCAGGCTTGAACACTAGTACTTGATCTTGAATTCCAACAGGTAACATGTTAGAAGAAAATGTGATCAACTCACCACATGACTGAAATTCCACTCGATCAATCAAAGAAGTGGTGAACATACAACTTTTCAAACGTTCGAGTTCGTCACATGATTCAGACCTTACTCGAACAAATAGGAACGTAGAGTTGGCAAAACTAAGCAGGCGTATAGACAAAGATTTATGCTTCAAAAATCTCATTCGAAATTGTAACTCAGGACATGGAGATTTTGCACAAAAGTTTAAGGATTTAACTTTAAGAGAAATATTAATCGGATGAAATATTTCATGCAAAAATCTATCACAAGTCAATTGATCAGGCATGTTTAAACAAAAAGATTGAGCATATGAATTCAAAGAATTTACGCATTTAAACACATCAAGTTTGGCATTTACAAAATTTGTATTGCAAACTTCCACATTTCGCATGGGCATAACCATCTCAACAAAAGAGTTAAACATGTCATACGATATAACTTTCATGGCATCGTTTGAAACAAGAACATTATCAATAAAAGACAAACAATTAGAAACCATATCAAAAGATGGAGCCATGTTAGAAATTGAACCATCAAAATCTTTACGAGCAATTATTAAATCGGACGACCTTGACACGAAATCTTTACTCTCTTACCTTCAATCGCAAGTGGGTGGTTGTCATTTACAAACTCACCTTTTTCACTTAACCGAAAACGCCTCTCGTTTGGAAGGTAGTGAAGCTGGAATTGGTCGCACAAACTTCTAGGCACCTGAAAAGTTACATCACAAAAAGATCAAACAGGTGGGTTAATAGAAATGATCCTTGCTTGCTCACTCATATCTTTTTCACTCAAATCTTTATTCTCAATTTCTTTTTCTACTTTTTTTTCTTGATCACATTTTTCTCTCTCAAACTCTTTTTCGTTCTCATTTTCTTTTTTATAGGCTTTTTCAATGGCTTTTTTGAGCTCTCTCAAAACTCTCTCATTTTCTCTCTTACTTGCCTTTTTTCTCTCTTTTCTTTTTATTTTGTTTTCTTTTTCTTCCTTTGCTTTTCTCATTTTTTTTTCAAGAAGTTACAAAAGAGTTATGAGAATATAAGTCTTGTTCAAAGAAGAAACACTATTTACATATGAATCACGATCAAAGCTTCGTGAAAGATACTCCGTGTACGATTTCTTTGAAGATCTATAAGGAGTATATCTATCATCTCGAAAGGATTCAAAATCAAGATCGGTCTCTCATCATCTCGAACACCTTGATGAAGAGGAATCTTGATAGAAATATTTTCTCGAATAATCATTAAATGCATATCTCTGTGATGCTCTCGATTCTGTTTTCTGGCTTGATGAAACTCGTTCATAAGGGTCTCTTTGTTCCACACGAATTAATCTCTCGTGCAATTTGTCGAATTTAGAATTCACCATTCTTCGCACTTCTTGCACCAAATATTGGAACTTCGATTCGGTGAACTCTTCGCTAGACATGATTTTTATTGCTGAAAAGAAATATGTTAATTCTCAAAAATTAAGTACCTCACCACAAACCTCACAATTTCACTCAGAAAGAAGAAGGAAAAGTGACACTCTCGCTCATGTTTACACTCGTTTGGCTTTTACCTCCACTTGAATGATCTCACTCGCTCATGCCTTTTACCACTCGAATCCACCTCTCAAAATTCTAGAAGGTTGCCTTAGACTTATTAGCAACTTGTAGGTCGGCTTCAAGGGTTAAGCAAAGAAAAAATCGTTATAGGTAAAGGTAGGCTTTAAGAAATGGAATTGGGGTATGTGTGGCATTGGACAAAATGGAAAATGCCAAATGATGGTAACAATGCTTCTTGGATGATCGGGGTAGGAAGATGAAAATAATGGCTTCAGGAACTCAGAAATTAAGGAGAAAAATGGAGAAACTAACAAGATCACAAAACTTCAAAAAAAATTCACTTCAAATACACGAAATTAAGTACAATAGAACACTTTGAATACAATTTGATTTTTTTTAATTTCAATTTTTTTCAACTTTCTACTTCAGAATTACGATGATCGTCATTGGAGCTCCTCATTTCAAGCTCTGATACCAAATGATATGATCCTCCGCAGGGTTGAGTCGAGTCGTATGTGAGATGCCCGATCGTCTATGAAGAAGCTTCATTTGATTTGTTTAAAGAAAAGAAAAATGGTTGGATTTAAGTAAATGGCAGCAACTTAGGTTGGAGAAAATAGATGGATGAATGGAATGATGGTCGAAATAAGAAAGAACCCTTAATATAAGATTAAGGACCTGAATCTTATATGTTTCGGAGGAATGGTTAAGTTGGATAAAACCAAGAGCCGCTATCTAGCAAGATAGGAACCAATGGTATCGGATTGAATGCCACACCCAAATGGATGATAAGTTCAAAACAAAGTTAGATTGACGCCACTAGTTACTAGATAAGTCAATTTGAACCTTGATGAATAATGAGAGTGGATAACTCACAATAAGAAAATTTCATTAAGGATCAAAAGTCCTCCAAAAAGGCTTGATTACACATATTTATAAGGCTAGAATGAGCTAGCCGAATGGTCACATAATAAAATGCTAATAAAGGGCTGAATTAAGGCTCAAAGACATTTGAAATTCTTGAATCAAATAATTCCTCTCTTTAAGATACTTTAATCAGCTGAATCAATGTCCTTGAATGCTTGGAAAATGACTCTTGATTTCACCTTTAGCTAGCTGAATAGACACCAACAACTTAATGAAGTTTTTAAGGCATGAATTGTCCATTAAAGTAGCAAAAAAACATTTGGGGTAGTTGGAAGGGTTGCTGCCAAAATTTAAAGGAAGTATAATGCTCCTTTAAACTCTTTTTAATGATGTATAAAGCCTCCTTTGTAACAGCCCCCTCTTATGTAACTGAAAACACTTGCAAATCCACCTTATTGAATTGTGTAACAGCCTTGAAATGTAACGGTCGTGAGCTGAAAAGACACCTGCAATAAACACAATAAAATGAACTTATTAAACACAATTTAACAATAATTAAACTCAAACACATTAAACACTTGACTTTAATAAATGAACTAAAAATTAAGACATCAATTAACGCAGCAACTAGTTTAATTATAGATGCAGAATTAAACAAACTTAAACTCATGCTTCATTAAAATATCCTAGTAACTAGATTAATTAATAAGCCTCTTATTAAACACAACTTATTTATTTAAACTAAACACCTTTATTTAAAGATAATATTTAATTTAAAAGTTTGTATTCAGCAAGATAAAATTGCATGAACTAAATCGAGCTAAACACAAGCTGAATGAGCTGAATGTAAACTTAAACGGACCTCAATAAGCTGAGATGAACTCATGTGAGCTGAACCACATGGTAAGGGAGTTTAATTGAACTAAAAATAAGCTGGAATCAGTTTCATTTTGGACTTTGGCCCCTCGAGCTTAGGCCACTCTCGATGGCATCGGATGAAGTCAAACCATGATGCGACTAGGTTCGCATCATAAATAAATCGAACGATACTTCTTCGTAGACGATCGGGCATCTCACATAGACTCGACTCGGCCCCGAGGCAGATCATATCATTTGGCATCAGAGCTAGAAAATGAGGAGTTTCGATGATGAACGAGAAGCCAGAAATAGGTTCGTAGTACAAAAAAAAGAAAAAAAATCAAAATTAAAAAAAAATTCAAGTTGTAATCTCAAGTTCTTCTTGTGTTATTTTCGTGTATTTGAAGTGAAAAAAAATGAAAATATAAAAAAAAGTGTTTGAAAGTTTTTGCAAGTGCCTGTTGTGTATGTTCTTCTCCTCTGTTTCCAATTTCAAACCAACATTCTACTTTCATCATTCTTCTACCTCGATCATCCATGATCCTTATTACCATCATTTGGTATTTTCCATTTCATCCAACGCCACACATACCCCAATTCCATTTCTTTCAGCCTACCTTTACCTATAACGATTTTTCCTTTACTTAAACCCCTTGAGGCCGACCTACAAGTTGCTAATAAGTTTAAGGCAACCTTCTAGAAATTTGAGAGGTGGATTCAAGTGGTAAAAGGCATGAGTGAACTCATTAAAGAAAAAGTCGATTCTGAGTGAAACACGAGTGAGAGTGACTTTTCTTTGTGAGAGAACTTGTGAGCATTTTGTAGTAAGGACTTTATTTTTATTTATTTTTTACTTAACAATTTTCCTTTTCAGCAATAACAATCATGTCTCACGAAGAATTTACCGAATCAGAATATCAATATTTGGTGCAAGAAATGCGAAGAACGGTGAATACTAAGTTTGACAAATTGCACAAAAGATTATACCGTGTGGAGAAAAGAGACCAACAGGAGAAAATGTCATCAAGTTGGAAAGCGAATTCGAGAACATCACGGAGATACACATCCAACGACTACTCGAGAATAGACTCCGATCGAGATTCCTTTTCATCAAGGAATTCGAGCCGAAGAGAAGTTGATTTTATTTTGAATCCTTCCGAGAATGATGCGATCCTGGTCGCATCATGGTTCGACTCTTTCCGACGCCATCGAGAGTGGCCTAAGCTCGAGGGGCCAAAGTGCAAAATGAAGCTGATTTCAGTTCATTTTCAACTAAATTAAACTTCCTTCCTATGTGGTTCAGCTCACATGAGTTCATCTTATCTCATTGAGCTCAGTCTAAGTTCACATTCAGTTCATTCAATTTTTGATTAGTTTGATTTAATTCATTCACTTTTATTTCGCTGCATTAAAACTTTTAAATTAGCTTTAAATAAAGGTGTTTAGTTTAAATAGATAAGTTGTGTTTAGTAAGAGGCTTATTAATTAATCTAGTTACTAGGATGTTTTTAATGAAGTATGAGTTTAAGTTAGTTTAATTCTGCTTCCATAAATTAACTAGTTGCTGCATTAATTGAAGTCTTAACTTTTAGTTCATTTAATAAAGTGTTTAAGTTAGTTTTAATTTTGCTTCCATAAATTAACTAGTTGCTGCATTAATTGAAGTCTTAACTTCTAGTTCATTTATTAAGTCAAGAGTTTAATGTGTTGAGTTAAATTAGTGTTTAATAAGTGTTTAATGTGTTAAGTTAAATTAGTTTCTTTAATAAGTGTTTAATGTGTTTAAGTTAAATTAGTGTTTAATAATTAATTAAATGTGATTAATAAGTCTGTTTAATGTGTTTGAATGTAGGAAACCTTTCAGCTGGAAAACGTTACACTTATGGGATGTTACAAAGAGTTTAATGTGACTTTTCAAGTGAAAATCAGTTACACACATAAAGGAAGCATTATTCAACATTAAAAGGGAGCTGTTATGATAATTGAAGGAAGCATTATTCATCAATTAATTTCAGTAGCAACCTCTTCTTCTTCCAATAACCGTTTGAAGCTTAAAGGTCACACATGAGTCACAAATTTTTATTTAGTTGCTGGAGACTTTTCAGCTAGCCAAGGACAACTCAAGGGACATATTTTAAAAGCATTCAAGATGGGCATTTAAGCCTTTTAAAACACCATTAGTTGCTGGAGATTTTCAGCTAGCCAAAGGCAACTCAAAGGACATTTTTAAAGCATTCAAATTCATTTAAATCAGCTCATTAGGAGCCATAAAGTTGCTGTTATTTGGTTGGAGGAATTCAAGAGTTTTTAGATTTTATTTCAGCCTTTTAAATGCATATTAAAGCTGAATTCATTTGACTCTTCAGCTAACCACATGTAAATACTATATAAACTTGTTATTAGCTTGTAAAAAGACTTTGAACTTTTGAGCCTTGAATATATTTTATGAACTTTGTTCTTCGAGTGAGATTTTCTCCTCTCTATCTTTCGGACGAGTATTGATTCCGACTTATCAAGCGTTGCTTGTGGCGTCAGTCGTTTCTCATCCATCAACTTATACCATAGGTTCTTATCTTTATAGATAACAGGTCTTGGTCCATCATCGACTTCCATTTTCCATCTTAAACAAATATAGAACCCGGGGTGACACTTTTCTAGTGTTGAATCGATTCTTTGTTTAAGTTCTTCTATCCATCTCCACCAACTATCTTACTATATATCCTTTTGCTTATTTCTATTATAACCAAGTCCATCCACTATATTCATCTTCCTTGTATGCTTCCTAACTGAACCTATCTTCATCTTCCATCTAAATCTTAACCTTTTTGATCAGCTTCTGCAACTTTAACCTTATTTCACCTATTTCCCGACAACTTTTCAATTACTCCTTGTAAACGATTGGGCATCTCACATACGACTCGACTCATCTCGAGGTAGATTGTATCAGAGAAGTAGTGTTTAATCAAAACTCGACCTTGCGAGGCAATGAATTTTCATGTAAGACTCTCAATTTATTCGATTGTGATGATTATGTGAATAATTTGCTCCCTTGTTTGAAATCCTCGAGTTTTTGCAAATGTATTCTGAAGTTCGTAAAGAGTTTTGATTGTTCGATATTGTGTATGCAAAAATCTTTTTGGATTGACATGTTTAATTTGACGAAACCTTTGTTACATTTCGGCATAAACAATCAAAATCAAGTTTTTAAACAGGGAATTTGTTTTGGTACATTTTGTGCGAAAATTAAGTTTCATCGACTTTGTACGAATAATTTCTATCTGCCTGATCCTTGGTTTTGAATAAGGCAACAAAATTTGATAAATTTGTTTTCAATATACATTCGTTCCTTAAACAATTCCTGTGGTTGTACATGAAGTTCACGTTTCATTTGGAAAAGGTTGATTCAACTGCGAAGCCTTGGCTACACTACATTTCTGAGGAGCAAAGGTTAGTGTTGATCGAAACACTAATTAAACTAAAACACATTAATCACCTGACTTTAATAAATGAACTAAAAGTTAAGACATCAATTAATGCAACAACTAGTTTAATTATAGAAGCAGAATTAAACAAACTTAAACTCATGCTCCATTAAATTATCCTAGTAACTAGATTAATTAAATAAGCTTCTTATTAAATGATGTTAAAAAAAACTCATTTATTAAACTAAGATGCTTAAATGCATAGTTTGAAATGCAAAACTAAATGAACAAATGCAAGACTTAATTTAATGATGCAGACTTAAACTAACATGGGAGTTACATAATGCATAACTTTATTAAATGCAAAACACACAAAGTGCAAATCTAAAATTAAAAATATGCAAACTTATTAATTTAAATAAAACTATATTAAATTAAAAAGTCATTAAAACATTGGCCTAATAATCAATCAGGCCTATGAGATGTTTCATCTTGCACTTAGGCCCCTCAAGTTTAGGCCACTCTCGATGGTATCGAGTTGTGTCGTAACATGATGCGACTGGGTTCGCATCACAAAGCCACTCGCAAAGGAAAAGATCACTCCACTCGTGTTTCACTCAAATATGGCTTTTCTTTAATGTAAACACTCGTGCCTTTTACCACTCGTCTCTCTCATAAATTCGTACTTCAGTTTTAGAAGTCTTATCACAGCTTGAGGGTCAGCTTTAAAGTGGTTAAAAGGGTTACTGTTGGGTGTTTCGGGTAGGCTGAAAACAAATGAAGTTAGGGTATGTGTGGTAGGTAAGAAATGATGGTAGAATGATTTTGATGATTGGAAAATAGAATAGAGGAGATGAGAACAAAAACTTGCAAACTTTACACTTCTCCTTTGTTTTTTTTCTTTTTTTTAACTTCAAATTTTTTCTTTTTTTTTTTGAATTTGCGAATTTTTTTAATACTTCTAACACAACATATGCTGATTATGAAGAAAAATTAAAATTACAACTTAAATTTTTATTTTTTTCTTCACGAACCTACTTCTGGGATTGCATTGATCGTTGGAGCTCCTCGTTTTCTAGCTCTGATACCAAATGATGTGAGACGGCCTGGGTTAATCGAGAGGTTCACTTGAGTGCCTGATCATCTATGAGGAGAGGTTTGAAAACTCGAAAAGATAGTTGTTCGAAGAAGGAATTGCGGAAGCTTTTGATAAGATTTATAACTATATTTAATTAAGTTAGGAATGGAGATTTAATATTATGGAAAGGATTTAATTTTAGAAGTCAGAATGAGAAGATTCAGTTTTGGATTAGTTAAAGAAAGATTGATACTCGGGTGTTCGGTTTAGTCGGGACGGTGAAGGATGGATAAAGGATAGATGAATGAAGTTTCAGTTTAAGAACGAATAAGGAAGGTAGTTCGATGGAGATGGAAGATAGGCTTAATTCGAGAATCGATTCAACACTATAGAGAGTGTCACCCCGGTTCTATTCAGTTTAAGGTGGATTGATGGAAAAGTCGGGAAAGGGTTGAACGCCACAATGTAAGGTCATAAGTTTAGAAATGAATTTCAAGACGCCACAAGCACACTTGATAAGTCAACCAAAACTCGTACAAATTCGAAGAGGCGTAATCTCACTATTTGAACAAAAGTTCATATAAAAATTTGCCAAAAGTTTTTTTTACAAAATGAAATGAACACCTATTTATACTAGTAACCAAGGTAGCTGAATATCCTAGTTCTAAGACTTAACAATAAGTAAATTCAGCTAGAATGTGCTAGAAACTTCCAGAATTTGAACCCTTAGGATGCCATGGCAGATTCGGCTGAATGATGAGTCAAAGAGACAGCTTCATGGCTAAGCAAATGTATTTGGAGAAGATGAATGCACAAGCAATTTAATGGACTTGTCCAAATTCGGCTAAGGCTTAATGAGCTTCATAAATTGTGATGCGATCCTGGTCGCATCATGGTTCGACTCCATCTGATGCCATCGAGAGTGGCCTAAGTTTGAGGGGCCAAAGTGCAAAATGAAGCTGATTCCAGCTCTTTGAACCGATCTGACTAAATTGAACTCTTTATTTAATTTTTAGCTTTGCATTTAGTTTGCATTTTAAATATTTGCATTTAAGCATTTTAGTTTAATAAATGGTTGATGGTCAATAATTCAACTAACTTAGTTTAATTAACTGGGTTTCTTTTAATGAATTTAATTTTATTGTTGCTTCATTAATTAATCTAGTTACTAGGTTAATTATTGATGCATAAGTTAAGTTCATTTAATAATGTTTTTTTCTTAATTAAACTAGTTGTTGGAATAAATGATGTTTAAGTGATAGCTCATTTATTTAAGTCTAGTTGCTAGAATAAATGAAGCTTAAGTGTTAGTTCATTTATTTAAGTCTAGTTGCTAGAATAAATGAAGCTTAAGTGTTAGTTCATTTATTTAAGTCTAGTTGCTGGAATAAATGATGCTTAAGTGTTAGTTCATTTAATTAAGTTAGTTGTTAATTTGTTTTAAGTTTAATAATTGCATTAATGTGTCGGTTACATGTGATAATTGCAGGTGACTTTTTATCTTACAACCATTATTTCTAAAGGTTGTTATGCATTCATTGAAGAATTACTCACATTGAAGATGGAAGTTACATGGCTAGAATTCCAAAGGTTGAGACTCTTTATTTGGCTGGTGACTTTTCAGTTGATTATGGAGAACTCAAAGGATTTTGACAAACAATTTAATTCAAGAGTTACTCACATTGAATATGGGAGTTTTATGGCTAGAATTCCAAAGGTTGAGACTCTTCATTTGAAATCATTATTAGCCTCATTAAAAGTGGCCATTCAACTATCCTTATTTGATACTATATATACATGTAATCAACATATTGTAGAAAAACTTTTGATCCTTGAATATATTTTATGAACTTTGTTCTTTGAGTGAGATTTTCTCCTCTCTATCTTTCGTACGAGTATTGATGCTGACTTATCAAGCGTTGCTTGTGGCGTCAGTCGTTTCTCATCCATCAACTTATACCGTAGGTTCTTATCTTTATAGATAACGGGTCTTGGTCAATCATCGACTTCCATTTTCTATCTTAAACAAATATAGAACCCGGGATGACACTTTCCTAGTGTTGAATCGATTCTTTGTTTAAGTTCTTCTATCCATCTCCTCCAACTATCTTAATATATATCCTTTTGATTATTTCTATTAAACCCAAGTCCATCCACTATATGCATCTTCCTTGTTTGCATCCTAACTGAACTTATCTCCATCTTCCATCCAAATCTTAACCTTTTTGATCAGCTTCGGCAACTTTAACCTTATTTCACCTATTTTTCGACAACTTTTCAATTACTCCTCGTAGACGATTGGGCAACTTCACATACGACTCGACTCACCCCGAGGCGGATCGTATCAAATTGCTATATTTTGATGAAGAAGTGTCCATCATTTAATCTTGAACTTGAACAGCCATGCAGGTGTGAAAATGGCATTGGAAGAGACTTGGTGGTGTGAACTAGTCCAACCGAACAGCCTTTAATTTGTGCAGCAAATGTGAACATCATTGATGTGCATTGGGGATACAATCGGTCAAGCATCATCCTTTAATTTGCTGTCCTTTGGGGGCCGAATAGTTGCTTTGAAACACCAAAAGGCAGTAGCTACAAGCAATGTACCATGCGTCCCATGTACCAGCCACATACATTGCACCAGGTGCATGAATCTTCTTTAATGCTCCAAGAACATTCGGCTAAACCTACATGAATGAGAAAAACTAATCAAATCATCTTAATTCAGTTGAATAAAATTACTTTAATGGACACTTAATAATATTTAGACAAAATAAATACAAGCTATCTAAGACACAATCAATATTCAGCTAGAACAAGACACATTAAAAACCTATAGTAAAAATTAAGACAAATTAAATTGAGTTTGGACATCATAAATTTGGCCTAATTAAAACATTATGACACATTAACTTGCTGTAATAAAATAATTAAAATAAGTTCAATTTATTTAAGCATTTAAAATTAAGTAGATTAATTAACCAGCTCAATGAGCTCAAATGAGCTAATCCGAGCACATAACGACTCCATGGTAATTTGTATCCTTTGATCTGAACTTGGGAATTTGATTTTTCGAGATTGCAAGATCATCGGATCACGAAACTTTGGTTGCCCCGGGTTGGGTCACATCAGTATTGATTGGTGAATCCGTCGTGTTTGACTCGCCTGTCAAACTGCCACGGTCTTCCAAGCAGTAGGTGGCCCGCATGCATGGGCACGACATCGCACAAGACCTCATCATGGTAATTTCCAATTGAGAATGGAATCTTTGCTTCTTTGGTCACCTTGAGTTCAACTCCTTCGTTGAGCCGTTGTAACTTATAAGGGCTCGGGTGCTTGAGAGTGGGTAAAGACAACTTTTCGATCATAAGTGATACGATCTGCCTCGGGGTGAGTCGAGTCGTATGAGATTTTTCCCGATCGTCGATGAAGAAGTATCGTTCGGCTCTTTTATAAAGGATGTCTTTAGGTAAAATGATGCGGAAGATGTTAAAAGGGGCTTCAAGGATAAGTTTAAGGATAAGAGATTTGTATGGGTTCGGTTAACATAAATAAAGATGGCGATTGGTTTGGAAGTAGGTTAACAAATGATGGATGAGAAAGTGAAAGAAGTGGCTCGGTTGAAATGGAAGGGAAAAGGTGAAAGAAAATTAATAGATGGTGGAGATGGATAATAGTACTTAAGTTTCAAGTAAGATTCGATACTATAGAGAGTATCACCCCAGCACTAATATCACTTAAGGTGGTAGATGGAAAATAGATTAAACCTCGACCCGTTACTTAGCAAAGTAAGAACCTCGGTATATTGACGCCACTAAAACTAGACAAGCCAACGAAGTCTTCAACAAAATTAGAGAGAAAAGAATCTCACCAAAATAAGATAGTTTCATTAACAATTTAGCAAAAGTTCCCATCAATAGGTTGATTACATGTTTTTATAGTGTCAAAAGAGGCTAGTTGAATGGTCACTTTTAATGAAACTAATAATGAGCTCAAATGAAAAGTCACAACTTTTAAAATTCTAACCCAAGTAACTCCAACATTCAATGTGATTCTTCTTCAATTAAGTTGCTTTCAAAGTCTTTTGAAGTCTCCATGACCAACCGAAAAGACACCAGCTTCTTTGATGGAAAATTGAATGCATGTAGTGATTTACTCATGAAGCAAACGGTTATGGAAGATGAAACAAAGATGCTGCCGAATTTAAAGAAGAATAATGCTCTCCTTTAATTGATTAAACAACTTCTTAATGATGTATAAAGCCTCTTTGTAATAGCCCCTCTTTTGTAACCGAAATCTCTTAAAAAGTCACCTTATTGAATGCATAACAGCCTTTAAATGTAATGGATGTGAGCTGAAAAGTCACCTGCTCCACTGGTTCTTTAGCTTGATTTCTCGAAGCATTCTTGCTTGGGCCTTGGCCCCATTTTGAGACGTTGGGATTAGCATAGCTTCGAACGACTCATTTACGCTTAAGTTGTTTCTCGATCTTGATCGCCATATGCACCATATCCGTGATTTCAACGTAATGTTGAAGCTCAACGATGTTGGCAATGTCTTGGTTGAGACCGGCTAGAAAATGCACCATTGTTGCTTCTCGATCCTCTTGGAGATCCACTCGAATCATTGCGATTTCCATTTCTTTATAGTAATCTTATACACTCCTCGAACCTTGAGAAAGATTTTGGAGTTTTTGATAGAGCTTTCGGTGATAATATGTTGGAATAAATCACCTCCGCATCACCGCCTTCATCTCGACCCCCAAGTGGAAATTGGCCATTCGCCGTTTCTTCTCCGGCTCGTGGTGAGTTGGTCCCACCATATCACGGCATAATCGGAGAACTCGATTGCTACCAACTTCACCTTCTTGGTTCCCGAGTAGTTATGAAACTCGAAAACTAATTCGATCTTCTTTTCCCACTCTAAGTACGCCTCCGGGTCGGATTTGCCTTAGAATGGGGGAATTGACAATTTGATATTTTTCAGATCGTCATCTACTCGGCCTCGATCTCGTTGGCCATGATTTTTTGGCCTCTCCGTCATCCACTAAAGTTGGACCCACGATCACTCTCAGCATCGTTTGGCTCGGTCCAATCTTCTTCGAGTGCTCGTTGCCTTCCGTGTCACCTTGGTGGACTTTGGGGCGTCCTTTGATGCGCACGTTCCTCGACTTGGTCAAGCTGTTCTTGAATAGGCTTGAGCTTCCGATCAAATAACCGCTCCACTTCTCGCAAGAGAGATTGAAGGTTGAGATCCGAAACATTGCGAACTGGTTGCCTTTCATTTCTATCCGCCATGTTTCACTCCGAACTTCTAGACATGAGCAGCTTTCTAAAACCTCACCCAAAACCTCACCTTCTGATACGGGCCGGCTCGGGATGGATCGACACGTATGTGGGTTGCCCAATCGTCTACGAGGAGTGATTCAAGCCTTCGAAAATTAATGGGAAAAATATGGAAAGATAACTAAATTTGAGGAAGCTTTTAGAGAATTTATTTAGAAGATGGTTAAAAGATAGGCGATATTTTGGTGGAAATGGGTTAACGAACTTAAACAAAGAAACGATTCAACGTTAACAAACGTCACCCCGGTTTCTATATTTGCTTAAGGTGGAAATATGGATATCAAATAGGATAGTTGATGGAAATGGCAAAATGAACTTGAACGGAGAAATGATTCAACACAAGTTAGTGTCACCCCAATTTCTATATGGTTCAAGGTGGAATTATGGAAGTCGATATGGACCAAAGACCTGTTACTTAGTGAAGTAAGAACCAATGGTATAATTAAATGGAAGAGAATCGATTGACGCCACAAGCAAGCTTGATAAGTCAAGATCGAAAACTCGAAAGTGAAGAGGAGGCAAGCTCACTCAATGAACAAATGTTCAAGTATTTTTCATTCTCTCTAAAGTTTTTTTTTACCAAGGAAAATTAACAACTATTTATACTAAATAGTTACAAGACTTAGTAACTAAAAAAAAAATTCAAAAAGACTTAACTAGAAAATCTAGAAAATCTAGAAGAAAAATCCTTTAATTGGACTATCTAAATTCGGCTGAATGTGGCCTAATTTGCTTGCAAAATTCGATGGTATTTGGGAGGCAAATAGGCATGAACATTGTGTTTCACGAAATTGTCCCCTTGGAGAACTCCAAAGCATGTGCAAGAATATCCAATAAATTAATCATGCTTCCCCAAGGTTGTCTTTTGTTGAACACGAAAAAGCATATTGGTAAATAAAGCATTTTTCCATCTTTTGTGCCGTCCAAAGCCATGAATGTTGCTGATTTATTGAGCTTCTTTTATGGACGTTTGGGAAAAAGAGAAAAGGCATGTTTGGGGAGTATAAAAGTCATACTTTAGAGTCTCATGCGTGCCCCAATGCTCCTTCTTAAGGGAGCTGTCGTCCATGCCTCAAAGGATGCCCCCAAAGCACCTTTATTTCGTTGGAAAAACAACCAGCAACCAGGCCTTGAAATTGCCCACGCATGCTTCTTGTTCCTCTCAAATTTCAGCCCATACTTCATTGTTTATTCCTAGCTTCAAAGCTTTGTTCATTTAATTCTCTCTCTCCCTTGGCTTTTGTTTTCACGAAGCACAAAGGAAAACATTTAGACTCCTTTAGTGCCCATTGCCGTCCAACATGAAGACACAAGAAGACAAGGATTTTGCTTGATTATTTTATCATCAAATTTGGCAAGCACTATGCAAAATAATTCCCATGCATGCTCCAACAAAGGCATTAAATCCCCATAAAAAATGTTGCACATTAACACATTAATTCCATCCATAAGCATGCCCAACACTTCATTAAATGTGCCTTGGGGAGTTGAAACGTCAACCCCCTTTATGCCCCCTCTAATTTTCGTCCAAAACCATGTGGCTGCAAAGAAACACCCCTTCAATTTATGTCCCCAAATTTGAGCACGAAAATTAGGCTTTGGAAAGCTAAAATATTAATTCATTTAATTGTCCCCATGTTTTCCCAACTTCTCCTTAAATGCTGCTCCTTTTGTTCGTAGAATTTCCAGCATTTAAACATGCCTTTGAATGGCTTTCAAGTGTTTAATTCAGCCATTAAAATCCCATTGATCTTTGCATTGCACTAACAGCCCCTTGGAAGATGAATGAGTTGCTACCCATTTCAATCAATGCTTCTCCATTCGGCTGAAACTAAACAATTTTAAAACATCAATTAAAACATGAAACAAAATTAAATTAGACTAAAATAAATTAAAATACACACTAAATTTAATATTTAAACACATTTAATGTACACTTAAACAAGTAACATATTAAAAAAATTGCAGCAACTACAAATTCACAAGAAGACGAAAAAAAATCTGCGCATTTAATTTTAAAATCAAACATCTTAAAAACATGTAATAAAATGTGAAAATTAATTTAGACTAAGAAAAAGTATTTTAGACACTAAATAAAATATTTAGACAAATTAATTTGCTGTAGAAAATTAATTAAATAAATGAAGATGTTCAATTTATTTAATTAAATTCAGCAATTTAATTTCCTACAATTTAAAGACTCAATTTTATCTAAAGCATAAAAATTAAAGATTTGGCGTCGAGCTTCGTCGACTTGAAAATTCGGTGGATGCCCCGGGCATGCCTGTATCACGTTCACTCGGAAAGAAAAAGTAGATGTCACTCACACTCGTGTTTGCGCTCTTTTTTCAGCTTTTACCTCCTCTCTAATGCATTCACAAACTAGTGCCTTTTTCCACTTGTCTTTCTCTCGTGACTTCGTAAGAGACTCGATGGGACGTTATCGTAGTCTAACGGGTCAGCTTCAAATGGGTTTACAAATGATGCGAGCTCGCCCATGAAGCAAGACATCGAGTCTATGGAGCTGCCATTGGGGCTAATTACTCGAGCCCATGCCAAGAGATTCCAAGATGCTGTAGCAAGCTACATTGCTCGAGTATGGATTGAGGGAATGGCTAAACATAAAGGGACCAGCTCGAATAGCTCGATGTGCACTTTCCTACAAGCTGACTTAGCTCGTGCTAGCTCAAAGGAGTTCAATTCGGCATTTAGCTAGCTCAATGAGCTGATTGCATTTATTTTTGAATAAGTTTAATTAGTTGTGTTAGTCTAATTCAACTCAAATAATTAAATTAAATAAATGTGTATAAATCTGGACATTTTAATTTTAATTATTAAATGTGTCTTATGTTAGTACATGTTTTTAATATGTCTTAAGTTAAGACATAAATTAAATATGTTTAGTTTAAGACATAATTTTAATGTGTCTAGTTTTAGGACATGATTTTAATGTGTCTCAACCTTGTTTTAATTGCTGCCATTTATTTTGTCAAGGAAGCATGTGTGGAGCCGAATTTATTGCAGCCACTAAAGACCTTTTTCGTGATCAGCGGTAGTAATAAAGGAAGCATGCTGGCCGAATTTAATGTGCAGCAAAAATGGGAGCTGTTCAGCATGCAAGGGACGTCCATTTAATGAGCTACTGGCTACTCCTTTTTCCATTTAATGAGTTAATGTCCAGCTGATGCATTTCGTGAACATAAAAAAAACTGCTGGTTGGAGTTTCCAAGTGACCATTTGGCCAACAGCATGAATGGAGATTAATTTCTTCAAGCTGGTCGTTTCTCTTCCCCAAAGAAGCATTCAAGCTCCATTAAAGACCAAGGCTGAATGTAGACAAGCCTTCATCTTTGTCCAGCCGAACCATTCTTGTTCTAGAAGCAAACCGTTCAGATTTCCAAGCTACATCTTTCTAGAATATGTCTAGGAATCTGCTAGGAAGTTTCCTAAAAAAACTTAAGGATTAAGGGAGCTGAAAGAGACCATTTGGCTAGCTTAGCTAAGTCTATAAATTTACTGTGTAATCCATCTTTAGGGGCTAGTGAATAATTTTATAAACATTGCTTATTTTGTGAGTTTGTTTTCAACTCTCTTTGCTCTCCAAAGACTTGTCCAACTTATCTAGTAACCCTTGTGGCGTCAACCCGTCTTTGTTATCCCGAACTTATCACTCTGTACCCAAAGTGTGGCGTTCAAATTATCTCGAGGTTCCTATCATCTTTGATAGTGGGTCGAGGTTCTAATTCACTTCCTTCTATCCTATCGAAACTATCCCAACCTAAGTATTCACATAAGTCTCGGGTTAACAAACCTTATTGTGTTAGTTCGGTCTTGAATTCTTAGCCCAAAATTCCATCCATCACTTTCCAACCATTCCATACACCAACGAACCTATTCGAGCCTAATTCTTTTCTTTCTTAAACCCTTTCTTGGAAAAACCATAACTTACTGAATTTACGATCGGGTAAACTTTACGACTCAAATCTTAACCGAGACTAGTTCATATTGTTTGGTATCAGAGCTAGTTAAATCCAAACCTTAAACGTTCAAAATCCCGTTTCTCGTTGCTTGTTAACAAAAACTAGTTTTACTCGAAATCATTTCCTTTTTGTAAAACCTTATTATGCAATTATCATTTTGCTTTTAAAAACTTGTCTGTTACGGAAGCTTGATTAAACCGTTGCGGAAACGTGATGTTTAAAAATAGATGTTATTGTTTTAAAACCCGTTTTTAACAAATTTGCAATGATATAAGGAATACCAAATAGAAGTTTAAAAAAAAATCCCAAAGGCCTTATTACATAAAATATTAACCCAAAAATAACATAAAATAAACTAAATCCAAAATTACTATGCTTCGTTAAGAAGCAAATCCAACGTATGGCCACCTCCGAGTCCTCCACAGCTCCAAATCCTCTAATGCTGGGGATTACATGCACGGTTAAAAGGAAGGGGTGAGTTACAAGAACTCAATGTGTAATCCCTTGTCACAGTCACAGTCTGGGCCCAAGCCCATGCAGTATCAGTTCGGGCCCTAGCCCCAAAATCATGGCAATACAAATAAAAATGCAGCCCAACCCAATCCAACCATCACACCACCCGTACCAACCCTACACACCATGTGGGGACCAAGTCAACCCACCCAGCCTTACACACGAAAAGCGCAGACGAGCTGCTATTATCAACGCAGCAAAGCTGCCAGTAACAGTATACGTGGCTGAGCCACTAAAATTAGTATATCATGGCATAGCCACCAATACAGTACTTCCTCCATAAGCATAACCCAACCCAATGCAACATGCAGTGACATATTAACATAAATTACCATCATAAGCAATTAAACAGGGTACACATAAAACACTAGATCTACCACTAGGGGTATAATGGTCATTTGGTCGGTAGGGGTAAAATGGTAATTTACCCCTCAGGGGTATTCCAGTAATTTCACCCAACGAGGGAATTTTAGTAATTTCACCCTTTAAGGATATTTTGGTAACTTTACCCGCCGAGGGTATTTCAGTAACTTTATCCACCTAGGGTATTTCGGTAATTTATCAACTAACAGCCTTTCTGAAGAAGTGACACAGATTCCCTTTTGGGTCACTACGGTGTAATTGGACCTAAAATCCATTTTCGGCCCAAACGGGCCCACACACTCATGTGGCCCATTCAACTCCTTTTTGGTCTCGATTCTGCAGACTTTGTAGTCGCAGCAATTCAACTGGTACTTACCATCGATTTCACTTATGTAGGCCCGTTAACCCATTGGGCCCACTTAGCCCACTTCGGCTCAACAAGGCCCGATACGGCCTCAGTTTCACGAGAGTGTTCGTGACACTCTCCACAGTCTATCGCCAATCCTTAGTGGCTCGATTTATCATTACGAGCGCTCACACGCTCGATTGATCTTGGTTGTCGATACTCCGGCTTTCGGCATTTCGGCTTTTGGCCGATTCACAAAATAGTGCATACTATCACAAACAATGGTGTGAGATTACACACCTATTACGAGCATAGGTTGAAGCTCCCGAGATTATGCACCTATGAAATCAATACATTCTAATCCATTAGTCTTAACCCTGATAAAACATCTCCAAAGATTGAATCCGAATAATCAACTAACACCACTTACCACCAAACAAGAGGTCTACTGTAAAGGAAGAGTGTTCAGTCGGCTCCTTGATTAAGCAAGTCAAGTCCCTAGCAATGTTTAAATAGAAAGGAGATGTTAGCCACATAATACCCACGGCCATAATTGAAAACATAATTGCAAGAATCGAATATTGTGGGAAGAAAAGAAAAGAATCAATTGAAGAGTAAAAAAAATGGAAAGATTCGGCTATAGAGAGGAAAGAGGTGTCGACTACTGGAGAGAACCGAATGGAACAATGATAAGGGAGGAGGGAACCGTATGTTCCAAAGTTAGAAGTGTAGAAGAGAGAGAGCCAAGAGGAGAAAATAGTTTGACAAAAAGAAAAGAAAAGATGCACGAGTGGTCAATTCCCAAGTAGATTCAGCAATTTCAGAGGAAAAGAAGAACAAGAATTCGGCACCTACACTTTCCACTAGCCAAAAATGCCTAACACAACCCCCTTAGCCGAATTTTTCCTACACAAGACCCCTTATTCGGCCATAACACTTCCCCCACTTGAATCCCATGATTTTCTCCATGAATCCCTCCTTAATTCACTCTCCACCTCCCATTAAAATTCACCCAACAACCTTGACCAATTCAAATACTTCTCTATCAGTATTTGATTCCAACACAACCTCTTGTCTTCTCCTGAGCAAAATAATTACATTTTGCATGCAAGGGGTTTCGAACTCAAACTCTCTTGTACATAATCCACGCCACTAGCCACCTTGCCACATGGCCCACTTGTGTTATTAAAACACACTCAATTTTACTTAAGTCCAACCTCAACCAGCCCTCTCCATTAAAGGGCCAAAAACCAAAATTTTTCCAGGGCTCAGACTCGAACCCAGGCCTCTTTAGGACCCCCAAATACACTCAAACAACTAGTTGAGCAAGCACAACATACAACTATGCAAAAATTTACAACCCCTAATTTTTGAGACATTACAACTCTACCCCCTTAAAGAAATTTCGACCTCAAAATTTACCTGATCAAAAGAGATGAGGGTATTGCTGTTGCACCGCCTCCTCAGGCTCCCACGTAGCTTCCTCTGAATCGTGATTATGCCACAGTACGGAACAGATTTCCTTCTCAGCACCCCAGGCCTCTTTAGGACCCCCAAATACACTCAAACAACTAGTTGAGCAAGCACAACATACAACTATGCAAAAATTTAAAACCCCTAATTTTTGAGACATTACAACTCTACCCCCTTAAAGAAATTTCGACCTCGAAATTTACCTGATCACAAGAGATGAGGGTATTGCTGTTGCACCGCCTCCTCAGGCTCCCACGTGGCTTCCTCTGAATCGTGATTACGCCACAGTACGGAACAGATTTCCTTCTCAGCACTGTAACATCGCGATCCAAAATCTACACCGGTTCTTCTTTGAATGTCAAGTCAGGTCTTACTTTGATCTCCTCCACTAGCACTACATGAGAAGGATCGGAACGGTAGCACCTTGCATAGAAACATGAAATACATCATGTATCCGGTTCAATTCAAGAAGCAGCTCAAGCTGATAGGCGACCGGTCCAACACGTTTTGACACCCGGTAAGGTTCGATGAATCTGGGGCTCAACTTGCCCTTCCGTCCGAATCTCAGAATCTTTTTCCACAGTGAGACCTTCAAGAAGACATAATCCCCTATAGAATACTCTATCTCTTTACGCTTTAAGTCAGCATACGACTTTTGTCTATCTGACCCTTCTTTTAACTGATCTCATATCAACTTCACTTTCTCCTCAGTTTCAGTTATTAACTCTGGACCCAACAGTCGTCGCTCACCCAATTTTGTCCAACAAGTAGGGGTACGACACCTACGCCCATACAATGCCTCGTATGGTACCATCTGAATGATGGATTGGTAGCTTTTGTTGTAAGCAAATTCTACCAACAGTAAATAGTTCTCCCAACTACCTTTTCAATCAATCACACAGCTTTTTAACATGTCTTCCAAAATCTGAATTATTCTCTCCGATTGACTATCAGTCTGCGGATGAAACGCTGTGCTAAAATCTAACCTTGTACCCAGAGCTTCATGTAACACCCTCCAAAATCATGATGTGAATCTAGGATCCCTGTCCGAAATGATAGACACTGGCACCCCATGTAACCTCACAATTTTCGCCACATATAACCTGGCCAACTTTTGCCAAGAGTAATCGGTACGAACTGGTATGAAGTGGGCAGATTTAGTCAGTCGGTCGACAATTACCCACACCAAATCTTTCTTAGTAGGCGTCAGGGGTAGTCCACTAACAAAATCTATTGTTATCCTCTCCCACTTCCAGAGTGGAATCTTAACAGGTTGCAGCAGTCCCGAAGACAGTTGATGCTCAGCCTTCACTTGCTGGCATGTCAAACACTTACTTACAAAGTCTGTAACCTCACGCTTAAGTCCTAGCCACTAGTACAGTTCACGTAGATCTCAGTATAATTTGTTTCCACCAGGATGCATAGCATATGGGCTACTATGCACCTCCCACAGAATCAACTACCTTAGCTCAGAGTCCCTCGGTACACAAAATCTTCCACAGAAGGATAACACTCCTTCACTATTCAGCCCAAACTCCTTAGTCTCTCCCTTCTTCACCTGTTGAAAATGAGAAACCAACTATTGATCCAACATCTGCTTATTTTTAATTTGATCAACCCATGTCGGTTTCACCTGAAGTTCAGCCAACAAACTACCATATTCAAATAGGCTACGACAAGCAAACATTGCTCTTAGATCAGACACCACCTTACGACTCAGTGCGTCCGCCACCACGTGATACGGCCGTGGCTCGGATGCCTCCAAATGTGGCTGACGATCCCTTAGCACTTCTTAAAGGGCTGATTACTCGTGCACGAGCTAAGAGGTTCAAGGAAGTTGTCTCGGCTCTCGTAGACAAAATGTGGAGCAATGTCAAGGCTGGACAGTTCGGGGACGAAGAATCGAGCAAACCATGAATATTCTTCACGTTCAGCTAGATCAAAATTAGCTCAAGGAGCTCGTCTTTATTTTACATTTGCATGCGCTAATAAAATTGCTGCATTAAAATTAAATAAGATATTAGTTAATTTAGGTGCATCTTTTAAAATTATGAAATTTAATTGAGTTCAATAAATAAGTGTGAATTCAATTCATAATGTTTAATTATGCTCTTTTAAATACAAATAATTAATTTGTCAAGAATAAATGCTATTTTAAGGTTGTCTTGTTTCAGCCGAAATTAATGCAAGCTTATTTAATTTGTCCTAGTTGAAACATGCTTTTAATGTGTCTAAATGGCTGCCAAATTTATGATGCCTAAATATCCTAAGGGTTGCCGAATTTGAGGTGTCTAGTTGCCCTTTTAATGTGCTGATTTAATGAACTAAAAGAATAATTAATTTGCTGCAGGTTTTTAATACCTTGGACGGCATGAAGAGGATATTAAAGGCTGCTGAACTTTGGTTTTCTCTAGGGGAATTTCGGCCAGCATTAAAAGGAGTTTGTGGGATCCCAAGTTTGGTCGTCACGCTCCCCCAACATCCATTTAAATTTTGCTTAGCATGGGGCAGCAAAATAAATGCTAGGCTGCTACATTTTCCAAGCTTCCATCGTGAACTACAATGGCATTAAAGGGTTGCTGTTTGCATTCCTCCATGCGCCCATTCTTCCCACCAAGCACCATGCTTAATGTGTCGAATTAATGCATGAGCCCATCCGAAATTAATTCAAGTCAATGGCCGAATTTATGGAGTTGTTGGACAAAGCAAAGGCACGGATTCATTGGACCTTTGGGCATGCGTGAATTACATTTAAGGTGCTTGATACGGGCATGCCCGGGGAGCTCAACTTCTTGCAGCTGATGAGCTCGAATCATCGAGACCAAGTGCCATGGAGCTCATGTGCATCTTCATGCACTTCCAAATTGAGCCGGATTAGCTCATTCTAGCTTAACTTGAGCTCACTCGAGCCCACTCCAGCTTATTAAGCTTATTGCTTTTTAATTTAATGCTTTAAATGAATTGCAACTTTAATTTTTTTTATTTTTCTACAGCCCATTAATGTGTCTAAATAATTTAATTAGCGTCTAAATTAATTTTTCCAAGCTTTAATTAATATGTCTCATTTTATTACATGTTTTTAAGATATTTTAAAATTAAAATCAATGTGCAGATTTTTCTACTTAAATAGGGGGCTGCCGAATTTAGTATGTGTGCTAAGTGTGTGTTTAATGTGTCCAAAGTGTCTATTGATGTGTCTTGGACGTGATTAATTCTTATTCAATTCATTTGGCTTGATTTAATATGCATTCATACCCTTTTGTAGGTACAGCCGAATGTACATGAAGTAATTAAAAGATACATGCACCTAGGTGCATTGTACTTGGACGAATACATCCATGTATTTGGTGGGTGCATGGACAGTTGGAAGCATGTTTAAATGCTGCTGATTTTTGGATTATCAAGGTGCCTATTTGGTTGGAAAATTAATTCCATGAAGACACATGCATGGAGGAGTTAAATGCATGATGCATGAATAGCCAGTTACAACGAATGAAGAAATACATGCATGGTTGGAGTCATGAACGTCCAAGGGAGTTTTAATGGCTGAATTAAACACTTGCAAGCCATTCAAAGACATGTTTAAATGCTGGAAATTCTTCAAACAAAAGGTGCAGCTCATCCCCAATGTTGGCCGAACCTAAACAAGCCTTTTCAGCTCCTTTGCTGTCCAAATTCGTTTGGCCACTTTCTTCTTCATTAAGATGTCTTCAAAATGTCCCAAATGGCTGAATTTACACATCCAAAGGAGTTATTCATCTTCATCAATATTGCTAGACATTTTTCAGCCAAAAGAAAGCTAATTAAGAGGTCAATTATTGCATGGGACGTACCTAGCTGCTGCATGCATTCTCAAGTGACCCAAAATTCATTCCCTCTTCTAGAAACATGGCTAATGATGTTCCCAAGGGCTGCACATGGACTTGGACGAATTTCTTCTTCATGAAACATAGCTATTGACGTTCCAAGAGGCTGAATTTGGACTTGTCCATTGCTGTCCTTCAAGCATTCATCTACCAAGTTAATTGATCCATCTAGAAGCTGTCCACTTGACTCCCATTTAGCCGAATCTGCCCATAGCCACTTAATGATTTTATTCCAAATTTTTCAGCTCAATTAAGCCTTCTAGAAGTGGCCTTTGACGTCCTCAATGCATGGGAAACTACAAGGAAACCTTCTCCAAAATTCTGGAATTTTCTAGTTTAATTTTTACTTAGCCTTTAAGCTATTTGGATGACTATTCGGCTAGCACTTTAGGAGCCTATAAATACTTGTTATTTTTCATTTGTAAAGTTGGTTAATCTTTAATTAAACATATATGAACTTTGGTTCTTTGAGTGAGATTTTTTTCTCCTCTCTATCTTTCGTACGAGTTTTGATTTTGACTTATCAAGCTAGCTTGTGGCGTCAATCGTTTCTCTTCCATAACTTTATACCAACGATTCTTATCTATCTAGATAACGGGTCTTTGGTCCATCTTCGATTCCCATTTCCACCTTAAACGCTATAGAAACCGGGGTGACACCTTCGAGTGTTGAATCGTTTCTTGTTTAAGTCCTATTCTCCATTTCCACCAAACTAACACAATATCACCTATCTTTTATCCATCTTCTTTCTAAAATCGAACCTATCCTTCTCCTTATCCGAATCATTCCCACACTTAAACACCTCCATTTCTAACTTAAACCATCTTCTAAATAAATACATTAAAAGCTTCTGCAAACTTAATTATCTTTCCATATTTTTTTTCATTAATTCCCGAAGGCTTGAATTACTCATCGTAGACGATTGGGCAACTCGCATACATTTCGACTCTCCCCGAGGCGAACTGTATCAGTGCTGCTGGGAATATTCATGCAGGGGAACATCATTTATTGATCTGCTGGTGGGCAGAATTAATGGCTTTAATGCTCATTTTGTGGAGTCTAAGAGACATGGAAGTAAAGTGGCTGTTGCTGTTTCGTGGAGCTCAAAAAGGAGTCAAAATTGTGCCTTTCCAAGGAGCCATGTCGTGAGAAGCAATGAACAGCTTTCAAAGCTGTTCGGTTAGCCCAAAAGCCACTTCTAGAAGCCATCCCAAGTGTGTCCAAGTTCAGCCGAACATTGAAGGAGATTAAGAGATCTTTTCTAGAATTTTCTAATTCAATTAATGCTGAATTTTACTTAGCCACTAAGAACATATTTGGCCATTCAGCTAGCCATTGAAATGGGCTATAAATAGTTGTCATTTTTGAATGTTAAAGGACTTTTTGAACCTTAAGGAATTGCTGCCAAATTTTTGTGAGACTCTTCTCTCAAATTTTGTCCAAAGATTCATTGACTTATCTATCTAAATTAGTGGCGTCAATCGTTTCTTTGTTAAACCGAACTTATCACATTTTTTGTGTGGCGTTTGAAATCCTTATACTGAGGTTCCAATCTCTTTAGATTGCGGGTCGAGGTTTCGTAATACCTATTCATAATTCCAACTTAAAGTCTTATAAGTCCCGGGTCAACCTTCTTCTGAAGCTTAGTTCGATCTTAACTTTGAGTTTCCATTTCACTCCCTATTCCCGAGTCTTTTCCAACTCAACCAATATTGAACCATCTTAACCCGATTACCCGATAACCCTAAACTTATCCATTTCTTTCCTAACCGAGCCTACCTAAATCGAAACCTTTTCATCAACCTAACCCATATTTGTTATCCAACCCTTCTAAACCCAAACTTTCTAAACCTTTCCATACTCAAACAAAACCTTCTTGTTTAACGATCGGGCAACTTTACGATTCGGATTAATCTACGTAATTGAGATCGTATCATCTGGTATCAGAGCTAATTAAACGAGAAGCTCAGACGTTCGAAACAATCCCGGGTTAGGTACGTACTAAACTAAAAAAAGAATATACGAATTAAAAAAATCAAAAAAATATATACAAATTAAAAAAAATTGAATTGGTTTCTTTCTTTGTTTCATTCCCAATCCTCCATCTATTCGTTCCTATAGTTTCCAACCCAACGCCACACTTCTTCAACTTTATACTTGCTTTTAGCCACCCGAGCCATAACACTTTAATCCTTGTTAACCACTTTGAAGCCGACCTACTAATCTAGTAGAATTGGTCACTCGAATCTTATACGAAATCACGAGAGAAAAAACGAGTGAAAAAAGGCACGAGTGTGTGAGCACAATAGAGCGGAGGTAAAAGCCGAAATTGAGTGCAAACACGAGTGTGAGTGAAATCTACTCTTACTTTCTGAGTGATCAAGAGGATTTGTAGTGAGGTTTTAAATTTTATTCATGTCCCGAAGCCCGGAACGCAACATGGCCAAAAGAATAGATAGACAACCTGTTAGAAATGTACCTGATCTCAATCTACAAGCCTTGTTACGAGAAGTAGAACTCTTGTTCGACCTTAAGCTCAAACTAATCCAAGAACAGATCGACCAAGTCGAAGAGCGTGGCTGTCGAGAAAGAACTCCTCAAAGTCCACCGAGGTAACATGGAAGGCAACGAGTACTCGAAGAAGACTGGTCCGAACCAAGTGAAGCCGAGAGTGATTATAGATCCAATCAAAGTGGACGACGGAGGGGCCAACAAAACCGTGGCCAACGAGATCGAGGCCGAGTAGATGATGATTTGAAGAACATCAAGTTGTCAATACCCCAATTTTAAGGCAAATCCGACCCAGAGGCGTACTTAGAATGGGAAAAGAAGATCGAGTTAGTTTTCGAGTGTCACAACTACTCGAAAAGTAAGAAGGTGAAGATAGCGGCCATCGAATTTTCTGATTATGCAATGGTTTGGTGGGATCAACTAACCACTAGCCGAAGAAGGAACGAAGAGCGGCCTGTTAATACTTGGGCCGAGATGAAAGCATTGATGCGTAAGAAGTTCATCTCGACTTACTATCATCGAGAATTATACCAGAAGTTACAACATCTCACTTAAGGGAGTCAGAGTGTAGATGATTATTATAAAGAGATGGAGATAGCCATGTTCCGAGCAAACATCAAGGAAGACCGTGAGGCTACCATGGTGAGATTTTTGGCTGGATTAAACAAAGACATCGCCAACGTAGTTGAACTTTAGCATTATGTCGAGACCAAAGAGATGGTGCACATGGCCATCAAAGTGGAGAAGCAGCTCAAGAGGAAAGGTCCCGCTTGCGGTGCCTATCCAAGCTCCACTCCTACCCAAAAGTGGAACCAAGGAGCCGACAAGAAGGAAACCCCCTTTCGGGCACGAGAAAACGTTGCAAGACTGAAGATTAACAAGCCAAGTGGGGAAACAAGCAAACCTAACAATGAGGCCGGATGCAATTCTACTAGAGACATCAAGTGTTTCAAGTGCTCGGTAGGGGCCATTTAGCCCGCCAGTGTCCAAATCGACGGGTGATGATCGTGAGACCCGACGGAGAGATCGAATCGGTGATGAAGAAGAAAATGAACCCGACCCTCCTATCGAAGAAGAAAGGGAAGAAGAACTCGAGTATACTGTTGAAGGAGAATTGTTTGTAGTAAAATGAAGCTTGAGTATTCAAAGCACCGATGATGAACTTCAACGCGAAAACATCTTTCATTCGAGATGTCACATTCGTGGCAAGATTTGTAGCCATGGACGGCAAAAACAAGAAGGAATGTTTAAATGCCCATGTGCTAAGACATTTTTTTTATTGAAGATGATGGATGGCACTTAAGGGGACAAGAAGACATGGATTTATTATTTATTCAAGGTGGTTAAAATGGAGCATGGAGCTTAAAATATATATATATAAACTTTAAAAGGGAGCATGGATGTTGGACGGTAAAGCATGATCACACCATTTATTAACCCATGCTTTTATGATGGAACGTGACCATGTGCTTGTTGGAAGCATGAAAATAATTGTTGTTTATTGGAGCATCAATATATTGGAGCAAGATATGGACGACAAGGCTTAATGCTCATGGCTGAAATTTTTATTCCATTTGATATCCTATTCAGCCGAATCCATTCGTCTACCTAGTTTAGGCCTATAAATAGTTGCTCATTTTCAATGTAAGGCACGAATGAATTTTCTTGAATGAATTACTCACTATTATTTTGATTGAATTTGTGAGACAATTTCTTTTCTCCAAACTTCGTTTAGGACTTGTTAGTTTATCTAGCGAGCTAGTGGCGCTAACTTTTCCTTGTTATCCATTTCCATACCGAGGTTCCTATCCTTTTCGATAGCGGGTCGAGGTCCTATCCCCATTTAAAACTGAACTTTAAGAATCGTATAAATATTTTGGGTCGATACCAAATTGGTATTGGTTCGTATTTGATTCTTAAAATTCTTTCATACCTTTTATTTCAATATACACCTAGTTTCATTTCACCCACATTTATTCTTTCCTAATTCACCTATCTTACTTGCCGTTTACGATTGGGCAAATTTGCATACGATCCGACTCATCCCCGGGCCGGCCCGTATCAAAAGAGCTTCTAGAACCTAATTTTTGGGTGCTTCAAGGATGAACGTAGACAGCAAAAACCAAAGGTCAGCTTCTAGAATAATTTAGGGTCATTTAAGGACGAAAATAACTTAGAAATTAAACTAAGTTTCATGACTTTTCAATTAGCTTCTAAGCACTATAAATATCCGAAAATGGACAATTGTAAAGGACTTTTTGGATGAATTATATACTGTTATTCTATCGAATTTGTGAGAACACTTCTCCAATTTTGTTTTAGGATCCGTTGGCTTATCTAGCGAGCTAGTGGCGTCAACTCTTCCTTTTTCTTATCCCGATACCGAGGTTCCTATCGTATTTCTATAGTGGGTCGAGGTCCGTTTTATACCCAAAATCGAACCTTAGGAAACGTATAAGTAATCCGGGTCGATACCTTTCAGTATTGGTTCATACTTGTTTCTTAAGCCTTAAATCGAAACCTTCCTTTCTAAAATCGAACCCCGAACATCCTTCGAACTATTTCCGTGAGTCCCTTTCTTTCATATCAACTTTAACTATCCCTCTTCAAACAATTACCCAAGTTACTATCCCGACTTAACTTCCAACCTCAACCCATCCATACCAATCTCGAACTAACTCTTAAACCGAGATCATTCCTGAGTACCTCTTCTAAACTCGAGCCAATCCCGAACCTTTCGTATTTCAGCTTAACCGAACTTCTTACCTTCCTATCTAAATCTATACTTCTTCTAATTTACTTTACTCTTCTCCTTTTATCTTCTAATTTCATATTTCTCGATTACGATCGAGCAACTAAGTATACATCTCGATTTCATCTCGAGACCAGGACTGTATCATCTGGTATCAGAGCTAGTTAAATCGAGAATTACAAAGCTCCGATGACTATTCCGAATCTGTTAAACGAAGATCCAAAGTAAGTAAAAAAATATTCGAAGTTAAAAAAATTCGTATATAATATTAAAAAAAGAAAAAAAAGAAATTCGTAATTAAAAAAAGTTCGAACGAATTCGATATTCCTTCTTCTTCTGTAAATTTCTTCTTTCTCTCTCGACCCACTCTGATCACCCCGTTCCAACCCACCCAAATTTCTTCTTTCAGCCTACCCTAATACCCAACTCGTTACGACCCTTGAAACCCTTTTATGATCGACCCCCTAAGCCCTAATAGGCCTTGGCAAATCCGAACAACGAAATCACGAGAAAGTGTAGAGGTAAAAGGCACGAGAGTGTGAGATCATTCGAGGGGAGGTAAAAGCTGAACTAAGAGTGTTAAACACAAATGTGAGTGTCATTAAACTTCTTTCTTTTCGAGTGAACTGTGAGGATTTAATTTTTACTACAATGTCTCAAGATGCCGGGAGAAATGCGGAGGAACAACAAGGAAGACAAGCGGTTGGAAATGTCCCCGACTTGCAAATGCAAGCCCTCTTGAGCGAAATGGAAAGATTACTCGATCGAAGGCTCAATCCTCTTGAAGATCGACTCTTTCAGGTGGAAGCCCAAAGACCACGAGAGGTGACCACCGAAGTTGCCAGGCAAAGGCGTGGACGAAAGCGATCATGAATCCAACATCAGTGTTGGAAGGAAAGAGCCCCAAAACTGCAGCCAAAGAGATCAGAGGCGAGAAGATGACGATCTCAAGAACATCAAGTTGACCATCCCTCCCTTCCAAGGTAAGTCAGATCCTGAAGCCTATCTGGAATAGGAAAAGAAGATCGAACTTGTGTTCAATTGCCACAACTACTCCAAAAATAAGAAGGTCAAATTAGCCACTATAGAGTTTTCCAACTACGCCATGATCTGGTGGGATCAGTTGACTACGAGTCGAAGGCGCAACAGCGAACGATCAATCACTACATGGCCTGTGATGAAAGTGGCCATGAGACGACGATTCATCCCTTCTTACTATCATCAGGAGTTACATTAGAAACTCCAACATCTTACACAAGGGACGAGAAGCGTCAAAGATTATTATAAAGAAATGGAGGTTGCTATGATCCGATCCGATATCCAAGAAGAACGAGAAGCTACCATGGCTCGATTCCTAGTCGGACTCAACCGGGAGATAGCAAATGTTCTGGAATTACAACATTATGTCGAAATGGAAGATATGGTCCATATGGCCATTAAAATCGAAAAGCAATTAAAGCAAAAGGGAGCGTCCCGAAGCTATTCCAATCTGAAACCCTCGAAGTGGGGCCAAAGTACGAGCAAGGGGTTCCCTACTAACAAGACGAAATACTCTACTTTCACCCCTAAGACAAACAAGCCTTTGGCTGAAACAAGCAAAGGCAAGGCTCCAGAAAATTCTAATGCTAGATCGAGGGACATCAAATGCTTCAAGTGCCTTGGTCGTGGACACATCACAAGCCAATGCCCGAATAGACGAACTATGGTGATGCGGGCCGACGGAGAAATTGAAACTGAAGACGAAGAAGAATGTGAGTCTGAACCCAATTCTGAAGCTGATGAGGATATAGAACAACTTGTTAAGGGTGAATTGCTCGTCGTGAAGCGAAGCCTCAGTCTTCAAAGCGCGGGAAACGAGGAGCAACGAGAAAATATCTTTCATTCGAGATGCCAGGTGCAAGGCAAGGTTTGTAGCCTTATCATCGACGGAGGGAGTTGCACGAACGTAGCAAGTACCCTCATGGTGGAAAAGCTAGGATTGACAACGACAAAGCATCCGACTCCATATAAGCTTCAGTGGCTTAACGACGGTGGAGAACTCAAAGTTACTAAGCAAGTCTTAGTATCCTTCAGCATTGGGAAATACTCCGATGCAGTGCTATGTGACGTAGTGCCGATGCACGCGGGCCACTTACTCTTGGGACATCCATGGCAATATGACCGCCGGGTGATGCGCGATGGCTACACTAATCGATATTCCTTCAAGCATCTTGGAAGGATTATAACACTTGCCCCCTTAACGCCTAAGCAAGTCTTTGATGATTAGCAAAAACTTAGGATTTCCATTGAACAATCAAAAGAAAAAGAAAAGAATACAAAAGAGAAAAGTAAGAAAAATGAGCAAGAGAAAAATACGAGTGCAAAAACAAATGAGAGAAAACAAAAGAAAGAAAAAGATGAAGATGAAAAAGAGAGTGGAAAAATGAGTGTTTTTGCAAAAACGAGTGCTATTCGAAAAGCTTTGAGTTTGAGACATCCAATGTATTTGCTCCTGTACAAAGAAGTGTTTTTGAACGCTAACGATTTACCAGAGAATCTTCCTTCTTCTGTGCTGTCTTTGATTCAGGAATTCGAAGACATATTTCTGGAGGAGATCCCAAGTGGGTTGCCACCCATTCGAGGCATTGAACACCAAATCGACTTGGTGCCCGGAGCTGCTTTACCTAATCGACCTGCGTACCAGAGCAATCCCGAGGAAACAAATGAGCTCCAAAAGCAAATCACTGAATTGCTCAAAAAAGGTTATATTCGAGAGAGTCTGAGCCCTTGCGCGGTACCTGTGTTATTTGTGCCGAAGAAAGATGGCTCGTGGCGCATGTGTGTCGATTGTCGCGCCATCAACAAGATTACCATTAAGTATCGACACCCGATACCCCGACTTAACGACATGCTTGATGAGTTAAGTGGAGCGAGAATCTTCACAAAGGTCGACCTCAAAAGTGGATATCACCAAATACGAATGAGCGAGGGCGACGAGTGAAAAATAGCTTTCAAAACAAAGCTAGGTTTGTACGAATGGTTGGTAATGCCATTCGGGCTTACAAACGCTCCAAGTACTTTCATGCATCTTATGAATCATGTTTTATGAGCTTTTATTGGAAAATCATGTGTTGTTTATTTTGATGATATCTTAGTGTACAGTAAATCTTTGGAGGAACATGTCCAACATCTATGTGCGATCCTAGAAACATTACGGAAAGAGGTATTGTACGCTATCTCAAGAAATGTTCTTTTTGTACTGACAAGGTTGTTTTCTTAGGATATGTTGTGAGTGCAAATGGCTTAGAGGTAGATCAAGAGAAGATTCGAGCCATCCAAGAATGGCCACATCCTACGACGATAAGTCAAGTACGAAGCTTTCATGGGTTGGCTAATTTCCACCACCGATTCGTGCCCAATTTCAGCACGATAGCTGCTCCTTTAATGAGTGTGATCAAGAAGAATTCGGCCTTTCGTTGGTCCGATGAGCAAGAACGGTCTTTTAATGCAATTAAAGAGTGTCTTGTTAAAGCTCCATTGTTATCCCTTCCTGATTTTACTAAAACCTTTAAAATTGAGTGTGATGCTTCAGGTGTAGGGATCGGAGCCGTGCTAACTTAGAATGGAAGACCGGTGGCGTACTTTAGCGAGAAATTGAACGGAGCTACCCTTAATTACCCCGTGTATGATAAGGAGATGTATGCTCTCATAAGGTCGCTTGAAACGTGGCAGCACTACTTGAGGCCGAAAGAGTTTGTTATTCATTCAGATCATGAAGCGCTCAAGTACATCAAAGGTCAGGTAAGCTCAACAAACGGCATGCAAAATGGATCGAATATTTAGAATCATTTCCGTACGTAATCAAGTATAAGAAAGGTAAGGAAAATGTAGTAGCTGATGCGCTATCACGAAGGTATACTGTATTGACTTTTCTTGATTCTAAACTACTTGGTTTCCATCATATAAAAGATTTGTATGTTGATGATGTTGACTTTGGGAACATATATAATGCTTGCAAAAATGGTGCCTTTGATAAGTTTTATAGCTACGAAGGATTTCTCTTCAAAGAGAACAAGCTATGCATAGAGGCACATAGTGGTGGCCTTATGGGTCACTTCAGACGAGACAAAATGATGTCAACTCTACAAGAACACTTCTTTTGGCCGGGGATGCGAAAGGATGCCGAACAGATATGCGAGCATTGTATAGCTTGCAAACGAACGAAGTCGCGGGTTCAACCTCATGGTTTATACACGCCCCTTCCTATTCCGGACACTCCTTGGACCGACGTCTCCATGGACTTTATCCTTGGCTTACCGAGATCTAAAATAGGGAAGGACTCGATTTTCGTTGTAGTTGATCGATTTTTCTAAAATTTCCCATTTTATTCCTTGTTCTAAGTCTGATGATGCTGTGCATATTGCAAAATTGTTTTTCAGAGAAGTCGTGTGCCTGCATGGAGTTCCGAGAATGATCGTATCAGATCGAGACGTAAAATTTTTAAGTCATTTTTGGTGAACTCTGTGGGGAAAGCTAGGAACGAAACTAATGTTCTCGACCACTTGTCATCCTCAGACGGATGGACAGACCGAGGTGGTGAACCAAGTCCTATCGACTCTGCTTCAAGCATTGGTGCGGAAGAATCTCAAAACATGGGAGGAATGCCTGCCTCACATCGAATTTGCTTACAACCGAGCTGTTCATTCCGCGACTAAATTTTCTCCCTTCGAGACTGTTTACGGGTTTAATCCTCTCACTCCTCTTGATCTATTACCATTGCCTTCTGATAAGTTTATCCATTCTGATGCTAGGAAAAAGGCAGACTATGTTAAAGAACTGCATAGAAAGGTGCGCAGAACATCGAGGTGAGAACTGAGCAATACACATAGTGAGCCAACAAAGGACGAAAACAAATTATGTTTGAACCCGGAGACTGGGTCTGGATGCATATGAGAAAAGAACGGTTCCCAGCTCGTCGTCAAAACAAATTATCACCTAGACGAGACAGACCTTTCCAAGTCCTAGAGTGGATTAATGAGAATTCATATAAACTCAACTTGCCCGGTGAGTATAATATCAGCGCTAGTTTTAATGTGGCTGATTTAACGCCGTTTGATGCAGGTCCTGACTTGAGGACAAGTCATTTTCAAGAGGGGGAGGATGATACGGGCACGCCCCATCATGAGCCGAGTTCAAGCCGAGACCCGATGGTGTTACCTCAAGGACCGATTACAAGGGCTTGTGTAAAACAATTTAAAGAGGCAATCGGAGTTCTAATCTAGCAAGCTTGGGACGATGCTAAGACCAGTTCAAACGGTAACTTAACTCCGTGTTGCACGCTTCTACAAGCTCACGATCAGGAAGAACCCCATATGGCCATTCGGCCTTAGTCATTTGGCCATTCGGCCTTAGTTAATTAATTAGTTGAAATTAATTAAATAATTTCGGATAACTTAAATAAGTATTTTAATTATTTGTTGCATTTAAATAAGTCTAATTAAGTCATAGTCATTGCATAGTAATAGCTAGCTTTAATATGTCTAGTTTAGGACATAATTAAAAGATGCTGCACATTAAATGTGTCCAGCCGAACCCCCATTTATTGTGTCCTAAATTTTCCAGCCAAATTTTAGACCACTTAAGGCCCTATTTATTGCGTGTTCTTTAGCTTAAAACATGTCTTAAATATGTGTTTTGTTGCTGGAAAAACTAATGGCCGAAATTAATTATTTGTAGGTGCTTTTAGGACATGTTTAATGCATGTGCGGCAGAGTTTATGGCCATGTTGGACCACGCGTGGGATTTAATTTGCTGCTGGTTTAAGCTTCCCAACGTGTCCGTTGGTGTCTCCTACATGTCCATTAAGGTGGACAACAATCAGCATGCTAAAATCTTATTTAAGGAAGTGCTGGTGCATGCGTGGGACAACATTTAAAGCATTTAGTGCTGGTTGCCATTCCCAAATGATGTGTTGCTTCCTATCTCCCATGCGTGTTGAGTATTACCAAGCATCAACCATTGCATACATTGGACGGCAACAAAGGAGCATGGACGTTTCATCTCCCAAGATGCTTTCTCGTGAGTGACAAAGAAATTAAAAGAAAAAGTTGCTTCGTGAAAGTGAAAAGTGCAGCAAATTAAAGGGCCGAACTTTAATGTAATGTTGGGAGTTTGCCTTTTCAAACGATGGCAGTATTAAAGAGAGTGCATGAGGGAGTGTGATGGCCTTTCACGTTCCCAATACCACCTAGTACCAAGGCATGACCGTTCGGCTCTTCCAAGGTGTCTTTTGCACAATCCTAAGGCCGAATTTAAGAGCTTTCAGCCCCCTTTCTTCCTAGTGCATTCGGCTACACTTAAAGAGCTTCTAAAAGCTGATTTTTGGGTGCTTCAAGGATGAACGTGGACAGAAAAAACCAAAGGCCAACTTCTAGAATAATTTAGGGTCATTTAAGGACGAAAATAACTTAGAAATTAAGCTAAGTTTCATGACTTTTCAATTAGCTTCTAAGCACTATAAATATCCAAAAATGGACAATTGTAAAGGACTTTTTGGATGAATTATATACCGTTATTCTATCGAATTTGTGAGAACACCTCTCCAATTTCGTTTTAGGATTCGTTGGCTTATCTAGCGAGCTAGTGGCCTCAACCCTTCCTTTTTCTTATCCCGATACCGAGGTTCCTATCGTATTTCGATAGTGGGTTGAGGTCCGTTTTATACCCAAAACTGAACCTTAGGAAACATATAAGTAATCCAGGTCGATACCTTTCGGTATTGGTTCATACTTGTTTCTTAAGCCTAAAATCAAAACCTTCCTTTCTAAAATCGAACCCCGAACATCCTTCGAACTATTTTCGTATCCTTTTCGTAATCCTCCTAGAATAGAGTCCCTTTCTTTCATATCAACTTTAACTATCCCTCTTCGAACAATTACCCGAGTTACTATCCCGAATTAACCTCCAACCTCAACCTATCCATACCAATCTCGAACTAACTCTTAAACCGAGATTATTCCTGAGTACCTCTTTTAAACTCAAGCCAATCCCGAACCTCTCATATTTCAGCTTAACCGAACTTCATACCTTCCTATCTAAATCTATAATTTTTCTAATTTACTTTACTCTTCTCCTTCTATCTTCTATTTTTGTATTTCTCGATTACGATCGGGCAACTAAGTATACATCTCAATTTCATCTCGAGACTGGGACTGTATCAACCTCACTCTTTTCTTTTAATTTTCCACTCTTTGTCTCTTTTTCTTTTTCCTCCCTCTTGGTTTGTTCTTTCACTCTCATTTGTTGAACAGAACTTTTCAAATGCACTTGATCTTCGTACACTTGTTTGGGAGTCATTGATGCTAGAGTAACGTTCTTGCCAAGGTGTTGAAAGGTATATCGGTTTGTATATCCGTCATGGATGGCCCGCCGATCAAATTGCCATGGTCTTCCCAAAAGTAGGTGGCTCGCATATATTGGTACCACATCGCAAACAACCTCGTCACTGTACTTGCCAATGGAAAAGGGAATGACAGCTTGTTTAGTGACTTTCAATTCACCTCCGTCGTTCAACCATTGGAGTTTGTATGGCTGAGGATGTTTCGTAGTTGGCAATTCTAGTTTTTCAATGAGCATGTTGCTTACAACATTCGTGCAACTTCCCCCATCGATAATCATACTACAAATCTTGGCACAAATGTGACATCTCGAATGAAAGATGTTTTCGCATTGAAGTTCATCATCGGTGCTTTGAATACTCAAGCTTCATTTTACTACAAACAACTCTCCTTCAACAGCATACTTGAGTTCCTCTTCCTTCTCTTCTTCAGTAGGAGGGTCGGGTTCATTTTCTTCTTCATCACTCGATTCGATCTCACCGTCGGTTCTCACGATCATCACCCGCCGATTTGGACACTAGCTGGCTATATGGCCCCTACCGAGACATTTGAAACACTTGATGTCTCGAGTGGGATTACGCCTGACTTCATTGTTAGATTTGCCCGTCTCCCTACTTGGCTTGTTGATCTTCGGGTTTGACACATTCTCTTGTGCCCGAAAGGGGGTTTCCTTTTTGCCGACTCCTTGGTTCCACTTTTGGGTAGGAGTGGAGTTTGGATAGGCACCGCGAGCAGGACCTTTCCTTTTAAACTGTTTCTCCACTTTGACGGCCATGTGTACCATCTCTTCGATCTCGACGTAGTGTTGGAGTTCCACTACGTTGGCTATGTCTCTATTTAATCCAGCCAAGAATCTCGCCATGGTAGCCTCACGGTCTTCTTCGATGTTGGCTCGGATCATGGCTATTTCCATTTCCTTGTAATAGTCATCCACACTCCGACTACCTTGTGTAAGATGTTGCAGTTTCTGGTACAACTCCTGGTAGTAGTATGCGGGGATGAACCTCTTGCCCATCAATGCTTTCATCTCGGCCCAAGTGTTAACAGGCCACTCTCCGTTCCTTCTCCGGCTAGTGGTTAGCTGATCCCACCAGACCATTGCATAATCAGAAAATTCGATGGCCGCGATCTTTACCTTTTTGCCTTCCGAATAATTATGACACTCGAACACCAACTTGATCTTCTTTTCCCATTCTAAGTACGCCTCCAGGTCAGATTTGCCTTGAAATGGGGGTATGGACAATTTGATGTTCTTCAAATTGTCATCTACTCGAACACAATCTTGTTGGCCACGGTTTTGTTGGCCTCTCCTTTGCACGCTTTGATTAGAACCATGTTCGCTTTCGGCTTTGCTAGGCTCCGTCCAATCTTCTTCGAGTACTCGTTGCCTTCCTCGTCACCTTGGTGGACTAGGAGGCGTTCTGCACTCAAAATCAAGAAAACAAAATAAAAAGTTAAAAAAAAAACCAAATTTGAAAATTCACAAAAAAAAACACAAAAAAAATCAGATTGGAAACACAACAATAAAATAGAAACAAAAAAAAAAAGAAGAAAGTGTGCTAATTTGTTGAAATGATAAAAGATGCTCATATTATGCCATGAAATGCTTGGAAATCAACCGAAACAACTTATTCTTGTCTGTTCGGTGATAGGGTCGTTGTAAGCGTTTCTATTGCAGTAAGTTGTTGATTTTTCTTTTTTTTTCCTTCTTATTTTCATCCGTGTTTTCTTCATTTCCTTTGTTAATTTTCCAGCCTTGTATTTCATTATTTTCAGCCTTTATGATGCGATCCTAGTCGCATCATGGTTCGACTCTTTCTGACGCCATCGAGAGTGGCCTAAGCTCGAGGGGCCAAAGTGCAAAATGAAGCTGATTCCAGCTCATTTTCAGCTCAATTAAACTCCTTTTCTATGTGGTTCAGTTCACATGAGTTCATCTCAGCTTATTGAGATTGGTTTAAGTTCACATTCAGTTCATTTAGTTTGTGTTTAGCTTGATTTAATTCATGCATTTTTAATTTGCTGAATACAAACTTTTTAATTATGTATTAGCTTTAAATAAAGGTGTTTAGTTTAAATAGATAAGTTGTGTTTAATAAGAGGCTTATTAATTAATCTAGTTACTAGGATGTTTTAATGAAGTATGAGTTTAAGTTAGTTTAATTCTGCTTCCATAAATTAACTAGTTGCTGCATTAATTGAAGTCTTAACTTTTAGTTCATTTAATAAAGTGTTTAAGTTAGTTTAATTCTGCTTCCATAAATTAACTAGTTGCTGCATTAATTGAAGTCTTAACTTCTAGTTCATTTATTAAGTCAAGAGTTTAATGTGTTGAGTTAAATTAGTGTTTAATAAGTGTTTAATGTGTTAAGTTAAATTAGTTTCTTTAATAAGTGTTTAATGTGTTTAAGTTAAATTAGTGTTTAATAATTGATTAAATGTGGTTAATATGTCTGTTTAATGTGTTTGAATGTAGGAAACCTTTTAGCTGGAAACCGTTACACTTGTGGGATGTTACAAAGAGTTTAATGTGACTTTTCAAGTGAAAATCAGTTACACACATAAAGGAAGCATTATTCAACATTAAAAGGGAGCTGTTATGAAAATTGAAGGAAGCATTATTCATCAATTAATTTCAGTAGCAACCTCTTCTTCTTCCAATAACCGTTTGAAGCTTAAAGGTCACACATGAGTTACAAATTTTTATTTAGTTGCTGGAGACTTTTCAGCTAGCCAAGGACAACTCAAGGGACATATTTTAAAAGCATTCAAGATGGACATTTAAGCCTTTTAAAACACTATTAGTTGCTGGAGAAGGCAACTTAAAGGACATTTTTAAAGTATTCAAATTCATTTAAATTAGCTCATTAGGAGTCATAAAGTTGCTGTTATTTGGCTGGAGGAATTCAAGAGTTTTTTAGATTTTATTTCAACCTTTTAAATGCATATTAAAGCTAAATTCATTTGACTCTTCAGCTAACCACATGTAAATACTATATAAACTTGTTATTAGCTTGTAAAAAATTAGTTTTTTTTAGCCTTGAATATATTTTATGAACTTTGTTCTTCGAGTGAGATTTTCTCCTCTCTATCTTTCGTACGAGTATCAGTTCCGACTTATCAAGCGTTGCTTGTGGCGTCAGTCATTTCTCATCCATCAACTTATACCATAGGTTCTTATCTTTATAGATAACGGGTCTTGGTCCATCATCGACTTCCATTTTCCATCTTAAACAAATATAGAACCCAGGGTGACACTTTCCTAATGTTGAATCGATTCTTTGTTTAAGTTCTTCTATCCATCTCCACCATTTATCTTACTATATTTCCTTTTGATTATTTCTATTATAACCAAGTCCATCCACTATATTCATCTTCCTTGTATGCTTCCTAACTGAACCTATCTCTATCTTCCATCTAAATCTTAACCCTTTTTGATCAGCTTCCGCAACTTTAACCTTATTTCACCTATTTCTCGACAACTTTTCAATTACTCCTTGTAGATGATTGGGCAACTTCACATACGACTCGACTCACCCCGAGGCGGATCGTATCATTTAGTATCAGAGCTAAAAAACGAGGAGCTACGATGAACATCGTAAATCTGAAGTAGTAAATTCAAAAAAAAATCAAAAAAATAAAAAAATTCAAAAAAGAAAAAGAAAAAATTCAAAAAAATTTAAGTTGTAATCTCAAAGTTTTATTTGTGTTATTTTCGTGCATTTGAGGTGAAAAAAAAAAGAAAAAAATGAAAAAAAAGAGAAAAAAAAAGTGAAGTTTTCTTTTGGAAGTTTGGCAAGTACTTGTTGTTTCTGTTCTCCTCTTCTAATACCTGATCATCAAGAATCATTCCCATCATCATTTGGTTTCCCTCCATCTTACCCAACGCCACTATACCAAATTTTTTTTCTTTCTTCTTTCATCCTACCCTATACCCAACATTATTCCTTGATAACCATTTTTGAAACCGACCCTCAAGCCGCGATTAGTCTATTTGAAATGAAGTACGAATTTGCGAGAGTGAGGAAGAGTGGTAAAAGGCACGAGTGCTACATTAGAAAAAGAAACCTTATACGAGTGAAACACGAGTGTGAGCGATTTTTTTCTTTGCGAGTGACTTCTGAGAATTTTGTGGTAAGGATTTAATTTTCTATTTTATTCTTTTTGAAAGTCTTTCTTCTCAGAAAATAAACATGAATCAAGAAGCGTTGACAGAATCTGATTATCAATACTTGTTGAACGGGATACGAAAAGTCATGAATGTCAAGTTTGACAAGTTACATAAGCGGTTGGATCGAATAGAGGAACGAGACCAACAAGAACAACTTTCTTCAAGTCAAAGAACGGAGTCAAGGTCATCTCGAAGACACACTTTTGAAGATCATTCAAGAAGAGATTTCGATCAAGATTATGGTTCATATAGAAGTTCAAGACGGCATGAATCAAACCGTGAATGTGAGACCTCTCGTGATTACCATCGAGAAGGTATGATTTCTTCTTCACAAGCTTCAAATATCCATCTACGGAGAAATCTTTACGAGGAAGTGAATGTGGTTCATATGCGTTGAAGAATTCATCCACGAATGATCATTCTCGAAGTAGTTCAAATCGTGACTCTTATTCGACGAAGGATTCAAGGCGAATCAAAGCAAAGTTCGAAGCCTACTATGGTGACGAACAAGAAGAAAGTATGAGTTACTCGTCTTATTAATCAAAGATGTCGAGCACAAAGGATTTTTCACAAAGCATTGATCGTGATGTCTATGAAAATATTTCCTCGATCCTTGAGTCAAAATTTTCTCTTTTCAATTCTTTTGAATCATCCCCTTGTTGTAATGAAAAAGAACTTGAAAAAGAGTTCAAGAGAAAAGAAAATAAAAATGAGAAAAAAGAAAAAGAGATTGAAAAAGAAGAAAAAGAAATTGAGAAAAAAAAGGAGAATGAAGAAAAGAAAATTGAAAAGAAACTTGAAATTGAAAAAGATCTTGAAAAAGAAAGTGAAAAAGAGTGTGAAAAAGAGACAAAAGAACAAGATGAGCGAGAAAAAGAGAATGATTTTTCAACTAACCCATTTGAAGTTTTTTCTTATTCTGTTTCTTCATTTCAGATTCCCGACGTATCGGACAAAGATATTCAACTTCAATACCTCCCGGAAGAACGACGTTTTCAAATGATCGAAAAAGGTAAGGTTGAAAGTGAAATTGAACTGCCTACGCCGGAAGGTAAGGAAGGTAAGTGTTTTGATGAGATTCAATCTCCACCGAATCTTTCTACTATTTGTGATTATATGGATAATTTTGTCATTTTCCCTCCTTTGATTCGTTATGATGATTTAAAAGATGGTAAGACAGGTTTACCCCATAATAATCATTGTGAAGCAAAGTGTGAAGGTGGAGTAACGTCTATTCGACAAGTGCAAGACTCAAGTAAGTATGACGATGAATTTTCTCTTAATCCCAACTTGTTTGATTGTGGTTATTACGAAATCAATTCATTGTCTAATACGGAAACTTTGAGTTTTTGTAAATTGGTTTTGAAACATATAAAGAGTTTTGATTGCTCGATCTTGAATGTGCATAATTCTTATTGGTTTAACGTGTTTGATGTTTCTAAACCCTTGTCACATCTTGAGTTTAATAAACAAAATCATGTATTTAAACTGGGACTATGTTCTGTATCATTTGGTATGCCTTGTTGGAAAATTAAGCAAAGACAATTGTGTTTGAAGAATTACAATCATTTTGATACTTGGTTTTTGATTAAGGTTACAAAATTTGCCCATTTTGTGTTCAATTTTTATTCGCTCCTTAAACAAATTCTATGGTTGCACTTGAAATTCACATTCCATTTGAAAAGTGCTGAATCAAATGCGAGGCTTCGACTGCATTATCTTTCCGAAGAGAGAAGGTTTGTATTGCTTGACCACGGTAAGACTGATCTTTTTTCTTTCTGACAATAAAGGTAAGTCTTCTAAACTTGTTGACACCTTTGTGATCTTTTTGAAAAGTGACAAGCTTTGCGTTGATGAACTAGTTTTTATAAAACATTTAGATCATGTTATGATTAATCATTCTATTTTGCCTGTTTGTGATTTATATGTTTCGTTGAATGATGACAGGATTCTTGAGTTTGATAATTTTGATAATTTTCGTGTGAAAGAATCCATATTGCGTCACATGTGTGATCCATGTAAAATTTTTGAGATGTCTTTGTTCTCTTTCGTTGTTGATAGAACACATGATGCTGATTTTCATCATTTAGATCATGAAAAGTTTGAACGTCCTATCCTGTTTAATGATGGTCTACTTGTTGACAAAAGGAATCTTTGTTTGATAATTTTTGTTCATGTGCGAGTGATTACATATGTCGTTCAATGCAAGATTTGGATGTTCACTTTCGAGTGCCATATGCATTTTCTTGATATGGGCCGGCTCGGGATGAGTCGAATCGTATGCGGATTGCCCAATCGTCTAAGAGGAGGAATCAAGCCTTCGAAAAATAATCGGAAATATTGACGAGTTGGCGGAAGCTTTAATTGAATAAAATGATGGTTCGATTTGATAAAAAAATAAAATAAATAAAAATGATAATTGGATGGAGATGGATAAAAGAACTTAAACAAGAATCAATTCAACACTAAAGAGTGTCACCCCGGGTTCTATAATGTTTAAGGTGGAAAATGGTAATCGAAGATGGAAATAGAAATACGAACTTAACTTAAGAAAGATTCAACACTATATAACAGTGTCACCCCGTTTCTTATATCGTTAAGGTGGATATATGGAGATAGGTTGATGAACGCCACACCAAACGAAATTTGGTGATAAGTTCAAACAAGTCGAAGACGCCACAAGCAGCTTGATAAGTCTAACGAAACTTGTACAAAAACAAAGAGGAGATAAACTCACTCATAAAATTTCAATGAAGTCTGAATTCTTAAATGATAATTACATAGCCTTTTTATAGGCTAAACAAAGGCCAACCACAACCTTGGCCTTTAACCCTTAAAGTTTCGAAAAGACACTAGTAATCTTGTCCCTTAACCCTTAACTTTTCGAAAAGGCACTAGTAACCTTGTCCCTTAGCCCTTAGGTTTTCGAAAAGGCACCAGCAACCTTGTCCCTTCATGTTCACCAAAAGGCACCTGGCAACTTTGTCTCTTCATGTTCACCAAAAGGCACTTGGCAACTTTGTCTCTTCATGTTCACCAAAAGGCATTGGGCTAGTTGAATATCGAATGAAGCTGAACTAAGCTAACACGACTAAATCAGCTTGAAGAACGATGCAAATCAAGCTAATTGAGCATGAAGCTGGGAAGCAGTTTAATGTAGAAAAGCCAAGAGATGACCAAGATATGTTGGAGGAGGTAACAATTGCGGGGGAGCCAACTATAGTTGATTTCCAACATCTTATAGAGCTAACTAATTATACAGACAATGGCTCGTCTCAGTTAGTATACTTTGTAAAACACTGGGAATATAAGCAAGCAAATGTCGTTCGTCTTCTTAGAGAAGAACTTGACAATCTAAGCAGGCAAAGGCAGGAATCTAAGCTCAAGAGGATTGAAATTTGAATATTGAGTTGCTCCGGGCGTGCTCGTATCATCCCCTCCCTCTTCAAGACGATTCGTCCTCGAATCGACCCGTTGGTTGTTCGAACGAAACTCCTTGCTCATCTTTCTTCGATCAAACGGGGTGGATGATAATCGCAATACCTGGAAAGAAAATTCAAGAATTAGCAAGAAATGTTTTAAGCATACTTGCAACCCGAATAAAAAAAAAACAACACCAAACAAATAAATCTCATGCGGCCAGGCATAAGCAATTTATCATACAAAAGGATCAATGCCTTGTCAAATTTGTGGAACAAAATAGGATAAGCTTCAAAACATGCACACGATTTGAATGGATTCCACAAGTCAAAATAAACATGCGAATAGCACATCAAATGATAGATATAATCGTCAAAAGCAAGTAATGAAGAAAACGCATATGGCACTTGAAATTGAACATTCAAACCTTGCGTTGTATTCGCACATGAATAAAAATTATCAAACACAAAATTCTTTTTGTCTTCTTTTAAAACAAATAGACCATCAATAAACAAAATAGGGCATTCAAATGATTCTTGATCTAAATGCTTTACAAAATGGAAGTCATCATTATGAGCTTTTTCAACATCCAAAATGAACAAAAATGCTTCAACAAATGCTTCATGACACTTATCGAAAATAATTATCTTTTTGTCAAGAACCAAAACAGATAGTTCATTATCAAACAAGATAGAACAATGAAGAACATCACGTTTTAAAGATTTTACAAGAATGGATTCAGCAACGTGATTCTTGTCAATATCCGAAGAAAACAAAATGGGTTCATAGGTTTCAAGTGTCTTACCTTTGGGTGTTGAAAGAAAGAATTCGACCTTACCTTTACGCGCAGTATGACAAAAGTCATTTTTACCTTGCTTGTTTTCACAAGCTGAAACTCGAAGATCGAATTTATCTTGCTTGATCAAGACGAACTTTCTCTCCTCGGGTATGTAATATAGTCGATGCTTTATTCACGAATCAACATTTTTCAAACAAAATGGGAATTCCATGTACACGAATTGCATGCACCAACACAAAATTTGCTTAAGGAACGAATAAAAATTGAAAACAAAGTTGACAAAATTCGTTACCTTATTTAGAAACCAAGTATCGAATCGATGGGAATTTCTCACACACAATTGTTGAGACTTGGTTTTTCCACAAAATATACCGAATGATACAAGACATATTCCCGGTTTAAAAACATGCGTTTGATTATCTAAATCAAAATGTAACAACGGTTGCATTAAATCAAACATGTTAAACCAAAAAGAATTTTCCTTACACGATATCATATGTACACAACTCTTTGTACCCGTCAAAATAAAATTACACAATTTCAACGATTTTTCAAGAGTCAAAAATTGATTCACTAAATCACCGTATTTGAACAATTTATTTGCTTTTCGTGAAAACTTGTCATTTCACAAAATCATTGGGTTTTGTCGAGAAGAACAAAAAATATCATCCATATGTAACGAGAAAAAATTGATCGGATGAAAATAGGGAAAGCTTTTAAAAACTGAGTCACCAAAGATTTCATTGACAAATGTCAAATCGAATTTCTGCGACTTGGTTGTTAAAATTTCCTTACCTCACTTACCTTCCGGCTCGTGGGGTTCAACTTCACCTTCAACTTTACCTCTTTCAATCAAAGAAATACGTCACCCTTCCGGGAGGTATTGAAGTTGTAGGTTCTTGTGCGATACGTCAGGAACCTGAAATGAAGAAGCAGAAGAAGAACAAACTTCAAATGAGTTAGTTAAATCAACACTCACTTCTACTTGCTCATCTCGTTTTCTTGTTTCCCTTTCACACTCTTTTTCGTTTTCTTCTCTCTCTTTTTCTTGTTCTTTTTCAATGATCTTCTCAATGGCCTTTTCAAGCTTTCTCAAAACTTGCTCATTTTCTCTCTTTCTTGCTTCTTTTCTTTCTATTTCTATTTCTTTTTCTTTTTCTTTGTTTTTATTACATGAAGTTATAAAAGAATCATAATAATAAGAATTTCTAAAAGAAGAAAAATTTTTTACGGATGAATCACGATAATTTCTTCGGGAAGAATACTCCAAAGACGTTTTCTTGGAAGTTTCTGAATGAATATATCGATCAACTCGCGTGTTTTCTTGAAGGGAGTAAGAATCATAGTAAACCTTTCTTTGCCTCGAGTTTCTTGACGAATAAGAATCTCGATCGAAATCTCGTTTTGAATAATCTTCGAAAACATGTCTTTGCGACGACCTTGACTCCGTCCTTTGTCTTGAAGAAATTCGCCCTCGATGATAGGAAGATGGGAGGTACCGCTTACGCATCACATCTTTCATTTCGGACCACGTTAATATTGGGTTCTCTCCATTTTGCTTTCTACTCTTGGTGAATTGGTCCCACCAAGTCATGGCATAATCGGTGAAACTATTTTCCGCCAGCCTTACCTTCTTGCTTTCCAAATAATCGTGGTACCCAAAAACCATTTCTACGTGCATTTCCCATTCAAGGTATGCATCCGGATCGGCTCTACCTTGAAACGGTGGAATGTTTGGCTTGTTATTCTTTTTGATGTCATTAAAACATTCTTGATCTCTAAAGCCCCGGTTTCTTTGATTGCATCGCCTTTCGCTTTGGTTGTATGATGGATCAAACCAATCGCCATCTACAGTACTTCTTCTTTCAAAATATAAAGACATGCTATCATTGCTGAAAAAAAATGTTAGTGCTCAAATTAAAACAAAATTAGATACCTTACCACAAAAACCTCACAAGTCACTCACAAAGAAAATTCACTTACACTCGTATTTTAACTCGTATTAAGGCTTTTCTTTGATGAATACACTCGTGCCTTTTACCGCTCAATCTCGTCTCACAATTTTATACTTCGTTTCGAAAAGACTAACCGTGACTTGAGGTTCGGTTTCAAAGTGGGTAACAAGGGATTGATGTTGGGTATAGGGTAGGCTAAACAAAAGAAAAGTTTTTTTTTGTCTCGGGTAGGCTAAAATAAAAAAAAATAGTGGCGTTGGGGTGAAATGATGTGAACTTGAATGATGGAATTTTTTTTAGATCGGGGGTAGAAATATGAAAGTAAAGCAAAACTTACAAACTTCACACTTCTTTTTTTTTTTAACTTCGAATTTTTTTTGAACTTTTTCTTTTGTATCTTTTGTTTTTTTTTTGAACTTCAAATACAATATATGCTAAATACAATAAAATACAACCCTTTTTTTTTGAAGTTTTTTAACACGAATTTTTTTAAATTTTTTTAACTTACGAACTTATTTCGGCGTTGTCGTGCCCCTCGTTTTGTAGCTCTGATACCAGATGATACGGGCTGGCTCGGGATGAGTCGAATCGTATGCGGATTGCCCAATCGTCTACGAGGAGGAATCAAGCCTTTGAAAAATAATCGGAAATATTGACGAGTTGGCGGAAGCTTTAATTGAATAAAATGATGGTTCGATTTGATAAAAAATAAAATAAATAAAAATGATAATTGGATGGAGATGGATAAAAGAACTTAAACAAGAATCAATTCAACACTAAAGAGTGTCACCTCGGGTTCTATAATGTTTAAGGTGGAAAATGGTAATCGAAGATGGAAATAGAAATACGAACTTAACTTAAGAAAGATTCAACACTATATAACAGTGTCACCCCGTTTCTTATATCGTTAAGGTGGATATATGGAGATAGGTTGATGAACGCCACACCAAACAAAATTTGGTGATAAGTTCAAACAAGTCGAAGACGCCACAAGCAAGCTTGATAAGTCTAACGAAACTTGTACAAAAACGAAGAGGAGATAAACTCACTCATAAAATTTCAATGAAGTCTGAATTCTTAAATGATAATTACATAGCCTTTTTATAGGCTAAACAAAGGCCAACCACAACCTTGGCCTTTAACCCTTAAAGTTTCGAAAAGACACTAGTAATCTTGTCCCTTAACCCTTAACTTTTCGAAAAGGCACTAGTAACCTTGTCCCTTAGCCCTTAGGTTTTCGAAAAGGCACCAGCAACCTTGTCCCTTCATGTTCACCAAAAGGCACCTGGCAACTTTGTCCCTTCATGTTCACCAAAAGGCACTTAGCAACTTTGTCTCTTCATGTTCACCAAAAGGCATTGGGCTAGTTGAATATCGAATGAAGCTGAACTAAGCTAACACGACTAAATCAGCTTGAAGAAAGATGCAAATCAAGCTAATTGAGCATGAAGCTGGGAAGCAGTTTAATGTAGAAAAGCCAAGAGATGACCAAGATATGTTGGAGGAGGTAACAATTGCGGGGGAGCCAACTATAGTTGATTTCCAACATCTTATAGAGCTAACTAATTATACAGACAAGGGCTCGTCTCAGTTAGTATACTTTGTAAAACACTGGAAATATAAGCAAGCAAATGTCGTTCGTCTTCTTAGAGAAGAACTTGACAATCTAAGCAGGCAAAGGCAGGAATCTGAGCTCAAGAGGATTGAATATTGAGTTGCTCCTGGCGTGCTCGTATCATTTCTCAACTATGTGCTTGTGGTGAATATATCTATCATTTGATGTGCTACTCGCATGTTGATTTTGACTTGTGGAATCCATTCGAATTGTATGCATACCATGAAACCTATCCAATTCAGATTTAAATATTTGATAAGGCTTTGTTCTTTTTGTATGATAATGCGAATATGCCTATTTGCGTTCGATCTATTTGTTTTGTTTTGTTCATATTTCGACTGCAAGTTTGTTTGACACAACTCTTGCTAACTCTTGGTTATATTTTATAGGTGTCTCGATTACCATTCTCCCTGTTTGATCAAGGAAAGCCGATCAAAAAGAATTCTATTCGAGAGAACCATCAGCTCGATTCAAGGACGAATCGCTTTCAAGAGGGGGGTATGATGCAATCCTGGTCGCATCATGGTTCGACTCTTTCCGACGCCATCGAGAGTGGCCTAAGCTTAAGGGGCCAAAGTGCAAAATGAAGTTGATTCCAGCTCATTTTCAGCTCAATTAAACTCCTTTTCTATGTGGTTCAATTCACATGAGTTCATCTCAGCTCATTGAGTTGGTTTAAGTTCACATTCAGTTCATTTAGTTTGTGTTTAGCTTGATTTAATTTATGCATTTTTAATTTGATGAATACAAACTTTTTAATTATATATTAGCTTTAAATAAAGGTGTTTAGTTTAAATAGATAAGTTGTGTTTAATAAGAGGCTTATTAATTAATCTAGTTACTAGGATGTTTTAATGAAGTATGAGTTTAAGTTAGTTTAATTCTGCTTCCATAAATTAACTAGTTGCTACATTAATTGAAGTCTTAACTTTTAGTTCATTTAATAAAGTGTTTAAGTTAATTTAATTCTGCTTTCATAAATTAAATAGTTGCTGCATTAGTTGAAGTCTTAACTTCTAGTTCATTTATTAAGTCAAGAGTTTAATGTGCTGAGTTAAATTAGTGTTTAATAAGTGTTTAATGTGTTAAGTTAAATTATTTTCTTTAATAAGTGTTTAATGTGTTTAAGTTAAATTAGTGTTTAATAATTGATTAAATGTGGTTAATATGGTTGTTTAATGTGTTTGAATGTGGGAAATCTTTCAGCTGGAAACCGTTACACTTATGGGATGTTACAAAGAGTTTAATGTGACTTTTCAAGTGAAAATCAGTTACACACATAAAGGAAGCTTTATTCAACATTAAAAGGGAGCTGTTATGATAATTGAAGGAAGCATTATTCATCAATTAATTTCAGCAGCAACCTCTTCTTCTTCCAATAACCGTTTGAAGCTTAAAGGTCACACACGAGTTACAAATTTTTATTTAGTTGCTGGGGACTTTTCAGCTAGCCAAGGACAACTCAAGGGACATATTTTAAAAATGGACATTTAAGCCTTTTAAAACACCATTAGTTGCTGGAGACTTTTCAGCTAGCCAAAGGCAACTCAAAGGACATTTTTAAAGCATTCAAATTCATTTAAATTAGCTCATTAGGAGTCATAAAGTTGTTGTTATTTGGCTGGAGGAATTCAAGAGTTTTTTAGATTTTATTTTAGCCTTTTAAATGCATATTAAAGCTGAATTTATTTGACTCTTCAGCTAACCACATGTAAATACTATATAAACTTGTTATTAGCTTGTAAAAAAAAAACTTTTTTTTGAGCCTTGAATATATTTTATAACTTTGTTCTTCGAGTGAGATTTTCTCCCCTCTATCTTTCGTACGAGTATCGATTTCGACTTATCAAGCGTTGCTTGTGGCGTCAATCGTTTCTCATCCATCAACTTATACCATAGGTTCTTATCTTTATAGATAACGAGTCTTGGTCCATCATCGACTTCCATTTTCCATCTTAAACAAATATAGAACCTGGGGTGACACTTTCCTAGTGTTGAATTGATTCTTTGTTTAAGTTCTTCTATCCATCTCCACCAACTATCTTACTATATATCCTTTTGATTATTTCTATTATAACCAAGTCCATCCACTATATTCATCTTCCTTGTATGCTTCCTAACCAGACCTATCTCCATCTTCCATCTAAATCTTAGCCCTTTTTGATCAGCTTCCGCAACTTTAACCTTATTTCACCTATTTCCCGACAACTTTTCAATTACTCCTTGTAGATGATTGGGCAACTTCACATACGACTCGACTCACCCCGAGGCGGATCGTACCACTTTATATCTTTTTTTCTTTTCAGCCCTATTTCTCATTCAAACCCTTGATTCTTTATCCTTATTGTTTCTTACAAGTTGACACGATAAACAGATTCTGAAAGATCGAAATTATTTCCTTTAAAGAACTGATTATGAGAGATTGAGTGGAAAAGGCAATTGAGCGTGTGAGATCAAAAGGGGAGACAAAAAGAGCCTTTCTAGTATTCTCCCGAGTGAAACACGAGCGCTGAGTGAAATTGTTGAGTGTTCTTTCTTTGGAAGCGATCTGTGAGACTATGTTGAGTGTGATGTGAGATCCATTCCTTTATTTTCACTAACCTTTAATAGTGTTTTTGCTTGTTTCTTTTTTCTTTTTATTATTATTATTATTATTTAAAATGACAGGCTCTAATGAGAGCAACCCGGATGGTCAGCAACCAAACTTGCAAATGCAGGCCATAACACGTGAACTTCAGCGTCTTTTAAGACAAGAACTCGAACCCCTACAATCGAGGATGGACAGAATTGACGGTGGTGGTTCCCAATCAGTCCCTAATGAAGGAAATGACGAGAATGAAGTTGATCAGTCTTCGAGGCAGAGTCTGAGAAGACATATACAACTTGATGATAATCTGTCTAACATTAAAATTGCTATTCCATCATTTCAGGGACAAACAGATCCTGATGCTTATCTCGTTTGGGAAAGCAAAGTCGAACATGTTTTTGAGTGTTACAATTACTCAGAACAGAAGAAGGTTTTGGCTGTGATGGAATTCACTGATTACGTTTTGATCTGGTGAGATCAATTGCTAATTAGTCGGAGACGCACCGGTGAAGGTCCAGTGAGAACGTGGAATGAAATGAAACAAATCATGCGCAAGAGATTTGTTCCTTCTCATTACCATCGTGACTTATTCCAGAAGTTGCAAATGTTATAACAGGGGAGTAGGAGTGTTAAGACTACTACAAGGAAATGGAAGTGTCCATAATGCGAGCCAACATTGTTGAGGATTGAGAGGCTACTATGGCACATTTTCTTGCAGGTTTGAATTCCGAGATTGCTAATATTGTTGAGTTGCAGTATTATGTCAAGTTGGAGGACATGGTGCATATGGCGATAAAAGTTGAACGACATCAACGTAGGAAGTCTTCAAATAGATTCGAGATAAGGCAGAGTCAAGCAAACCAAAGAATCCTATTACTGAAAATAGGCGTGACAAGCAGGTGGTGACACAAGAACATTCGAGGGACATTCTGTGTTTCAAGTGCCTTGGTTGAGGGCATGTTGCCAGTCAGTTCCCAAATCGGAGGACCATGATGTTGTTGGATAGTGGCGAGATTGAATCTGAGTCCGAAGAAGACGAACAGGAGCCCCCTACAGTGGAAGTTGAAGAAAATGATGATAATGTGTAGAAGTTTGCCACCGATGAAGCACTTGTTGTCAAGAGGAGTCTGAATACTCAACCGATTCAGGATGAACATCAACGAGAGAATATCTTTCACACGAGATGTCTCATTAATGACAAGGTATGTGTTGTAATTATCGATGGTGGTAGTTGCACTAATATTGCTAGTTCCGTGATGGTTGATAAGTTGGGTTTGAAGATGACACGGCATCCAAATCCTTACAAGTTACAGTGGCTAAATGACGGAGGAGAAATTAGAGTGACTAGGCAGGTTCTTGTGCCGTTTGCAATTGGAAAGTACAACGATGAAGTACTTTGCGATGTCATTTCACGAGCCATTTACTGTTGGGACGCCCATGGCAGTTTGACAAGAGGGCGATATATGATGGCTTTACAAACAGGTATTCTTTTGTTCATGCAGATAAAAAGATCATCTTAGCACCTTTGACACTGAGCCAAGTGCAAGAAGACCAAGTGAGATTGCGACAGAATATCGAAGAAGCTCGAGGGAAAAAGAAGATGAATGTGTACGCTAGCAGCAAGGAAATCAGGAAATGTCTTTCCTCTCAGCATTCTATGCTTATTTTGTTGTTTAAAGATAATTGTTTATTAGCTGAGATTCCTAGTGATTTGTCTGTTTATATTTCATCTCTTTTGCAGGAATTCGAGGATGTGCTTCCTGATGAAACACTGAAGGGTTTACCCCCCATTCATGGCATCGAACATCAGATTGACTTTATTCCAGGAGCCACGATTCCGAATAGACTAGCATACCTCTGTAACCCTCAAGAGACGAAGGAACTTCAAAGACATATTTTTGAGTTGTTAGACAAGGGGTACATTCGAGAGAGTTTGAGTCCTTGTGCTGTACCAGTGTTATTGGTACACAAAAAGGATGGAACTTGGAGGATGTGTGTTAATTGTCGAGCAGTGAACCAGATTACAATCAAGTATCGACATCCCATTCCTCGACTTGATGACAAGTTGGATGAGTTGTGTGGAGCGACTACCTTCTCCAAAATTGATTTGAAGAGTGGATATCATCAGATTCGTATGAAAGAAGGCGACGAGTGGAAGACAGCCTTCAAGATGAAACTAGGACTGTATGAATGGTTAGTGATGCCTTTCGATTTAACTAATGCTCCTAGTACTTTTATGCATTTGATGAATCATGTTCTACGATCTTTTATTGGTAAGTTTTGTGTTGTGTACTTTGGTGACATTTTGATTTATAGCAAGACTTTGCAGGATCACGTAAAACATTTGCGAGCTATTTTACAGACTTCGCAAGAAGAGAGATTGTTTGGTAATATGGAGAAATGTGTGTTTTGTACTGATAAGCTTATATTTCTTGGATATATTGTTAGTTCACAGGGAGTTGAAGTTGAACCTGAGAAGATTAAAGCGATTCAAGAGTGGCCACGACCGACATCGGTTAGTCAAGTTAGATCGTTTCATGGTTTAGCTAGTTTCTACCATTGGTTTGTTCCCCATTTCAGTTCTATTACCGCCCTCTTAACCGGGATTATAAAGAAGAATTCAGTCTTCTCATAGGGTAAAGAACAAGAAGATGCCTTTCTGAAAATAAAGGAGTGTTTGACAAAAGCACCCGTTTTAGCATTACCTAACTTTGACAAAATGTTTGAACTTGAATGTGATGCTTCTGGAGTTGGTATAGGTGTTGTTTTGTCACAGGAAAAGAGGCCCATTGCATATTCCAGTGAGAAGCTTAGTGGAGCGATGTTGAACTATCCTATCTATGATAAGGAGGTGTATACACTGATTCGGGCATTGGAAACTTGGCAGCATTATTTGTTACCTAAGGAGTTTGTGATTCACACTGATCATGAGGCTTTGTGATATATCACAGGACAGCATAAATTAAACAAACGACATGCTAAATGGGTTGAATTTCTTGAGTCTTTTCCTTATGTCATTCGTTACAAGAAAGGTCAAGACAATGTCGTTGCTGATGCTTTATCACGCAGGTATGCACTTTTAAATTACCTTGATTCTCATTTGATTGGATTTGCATATATTTGTGAGCCATACACTGATGATCCTAATTTTAGAGATAAGTTTAATGCTTGCGCAAAAGGTGCAGAAGGAAAATTTTATAGGCATGATGGCTATCTTTTCAAAGAGAACAGGATATGCATTCCACAAGGATCCATGCGTGGTATTCTGATCCATGAAGCACATGAAGGTGGACTGATGGGTCATTTTGGAGTCATCAAAATGTTACAGACATTCAAGGAGCATCTATTTTGGCCTAAAATGTGTAGGGACGTTGAACGGTACTGTGAACATTGTGTGACACGCAAGAAGCAAAATCGAAGGTTTCACCACATGGTATGTACTTGCCTTTACCTATTCCTGATTCCCCTTGGACTGATATTTTGATGGATTTTGTTTTGGGATTGCCTAGAACTAGGACCGGTAGAGATAGTATATTTGTTGTGGTTGATAGGTTCTCGAAGATGGCACATTTTATTACTTGCCATAAGACTGATGATGCTGTAAATGTGGCTAACTTGTTCTTTAGGGATGTTGTTCATTTACATGGTATTCCTAGGTCAATTGTTTCTGATAGGGATGTAAAGTTTTTGAGTCACTTCTGGAGGACTCTTTGGAGCAAATTAGGTAAGAAACTTATGTTTTCTACAACTTGTCATCCCCAGACTGATGGACAAACTGAGGTTGTTAACAGGGTTTTATCTACTTTACTTCATTCCATAATTAAAAAGAACATAAAAACTTGGGAAGATTGTTTGCCACATGTTGAATTTGCTTATAATCACGTTGTACATTCTGCTACTAAGATGTCACCATTTGAGGTTGTTTATGGATTTAATCCTATTACTCCTCTAGATATGTTGCCTTTGCCACAAGAATAGGTGATGAACAGGGACGGTAAAGTGAAAGCAGAATATGTGAAGAAGTTGCATCAACAGGTTAAGGAGAACTTAGAACGGGGGACTCAGCAGTACGAAAAGCAAGCAAACAAAGGAAGAAAGCGAGTCACCTTCGATGTTGGTGATTGGGTGTGGGTTCATTTCCGAAAGGAACGTTTTCCAGCCCTGCATTATCAAATTAAGTTTTGCATTAAGTAACTCATTTGTTCATTTAGTTTGTGTTTCAAACCATGCATTTAAGCATCTTAGTTTAATAAATGAGTTGCTGGACATTTATTCAACTCATCTTAGTTTAATTAATAAGTGTTTTTGTTGAATTTTATTTAATAAGTGTAGCTCCTAATTAATCTAGTTACCAGGATTATTTATTGATGCATGAGTTTAAGTTTATTTATTAATGCTTCTTTAATTAACTGGTTGCTAGAATAATTGATGCATATGTTTAGTTCATTTACTTAGTGTATGTTATGTTTAATAAGTGTTTAAATGTGTTTAATATGTTTGTTTTAATGTGTTAGTTGTAGGTGTTTTTTCAATTGAAAACCGTTACATTCAAGGGCTGTTACAAATTGATTAAAGAGACTTATCAAGTGAATTTCGGTTACATTCAAGGGGAAGCATTATTCTTCATTAAAAGGAGCTATTATCATTCATTAAAGGGAGCATTATACATCATTAAATTCAGCAGCAGCCTTTTTCATCTTCCATAACCGATTGTTGATTAAAGTGATCACTTCATGAGTTAATTTTTCATTAAAGTTGCTGGTGTCCATTCGATTGACCAAGGGGATTTCAAAGGTTTTTTCTAAGCATTCAAGATCATTGATTCAGCTGAATTGAAGTGTATTGAAGGGTGGAGTTATTTAATTTGGCATTCCAAGAGTTTTTTAGCTTTATTTCAGCTCATTATTAGCTCATTAAGTTGATCATATGTGACCATTCAGTTAGCCTCTTTTAACACTATAATTAGTTGTAATCAACCTATTGTAGGGGACTTTTGGACTTTTGACATTATATTGAATGAAATTATATCATTCTGTGAGATTTGATTCTCTTAAATTTCGTTTGAAGACTCGTTGGCTTATCTAGTCTCTAGTGGCGTCAACCCGTTTTCTTCTATCCGAACTTATCACTATTATATAGTGTGGCGTTCACCTTTATACCAAGGTTCCTACTTTTCTAAGTAGCGGGTCGAGGTTTCACTACTTCCATCATCTACCTTGAAGCTTATAAGTATTTGGGTCATTGCTCTTTAGTAGTGGTTCTTACTTGCTTTGAGTTTGTTCCCTTCCATTCCATCACTATCCTTTATTTTTGTTGCTAGCCGAATTTTCCATTTCTTCCTTGAACCTAAAATCCATTTCATTCCCATTCCATATACCATCCCTCCTTATTTTCAATAACCGAACCTATATATTATTCATTTCCATAAACCCATCTTTGAACTCTTCTTCATAGCTTCCGCCAATATTTACTTAAAGCATCATTATTAAACGAGCCAAACAATACTTTCTCGTAGATGATCAGGCAAACTTGCATACGACTCAAATAACCTCGAGACGGATCGTATCATTTGGTATCAAAGACGTTAAAATGAGAAGTATGGGCTTTCGAAGACAAGCCGGAACAGGTAGTGAAGTGAAGAAAATTGAATTTTTTTTGAAAGTTTCTCATTATACTTATTTCGTGTATTTGAAGTATTGAAAAAAACAAAAATTCAAAAAAAAAAGTGAAGTTTTTGAAGGTTCTTGAATTTTTTTTCTTTTGTTCCCATTTCGATTGGTTCCTGATCATCTATTTTCCCTTCTACCATTTCTTCTACCCCAATGCCATACTTAAAGCCCTTTCCATATTTTCTTCCTGATGCGAACCTAGTCGCATCATGGTTCAACTCCATCCGATGCCATCGAGAGTGGCCTAAGCTCAAGGGGCCAAAGTACAAAATGAAGCCGATTCCAGCTCATTTTCAGCTCAATTAATATTTTTGCATATTTTTAATTTTATATTCGGACTTTGTGTGTTTTGCATTTAATAAAGTTATGCATTATGTAACTTCCATGCTAGTTAAGTATGCATCTTAAATAATGACATGCATTATGTAACTCCCATGTTAGTTTAAGTCTGCATTATTAAATTAAGTCTTGCATTAAGTAACTCATTTGTTCATTTAGTTTGCATTTCAAACCATCCATTTAAGCATCTTAGTTTAATAAATGAGTTGCTGGACATTTATTCAACTCATCTTAGTTTAATTAATAAGTGTTTTTGTTGAATTTTATTTAATAAGTGTAGCTCCTATTTAATCTAGTTACTAGGATAATTTAATGAAGCCTGAGTTTAAGTTTATTTAAATTTTGCTTCTTTAATTAAACTAGTTGCTGCATTAATTGATGTCTTTGCTTTTAGTTCATTTATTGAAGTCAAGTGTTTAATGTGTTTGAGTTTAATAAGTGTTTAAGATGTTTGTTTTAATGTGTTAGTTGTAGGTGTCTTTTCAATTGGAAACCGTTACATTCAAGGGCTGTTACAAATTGATTAAAGAGACTTTTCAAGTGAATTTCGGTTACATTCAAGGGGAAGCATTATTCTTCATTAAAAGGAGCTGTTATCATTCATTAAAGGGAGGATTATACATCATTAAATTCAGCAGCAGCCTCTTTCATCTTCCATAACCGATTGTTGATTAAAGTGATCACTTCATGAGCTAATTTTTCATTAAAGTTGCTGGTGTCCATTCAGTTGACCAAGGGGATTTCAAAGGTTTTTTCTAAGTATTCAAGACCATTGACTCAGCTGAATTTAAGTGTATTGAAGGGTGGAGTTATTTAGTTTGGCATTCCAAGAGTTTTTGAGTTTTATTTTAGCTCATTATTAGCTCATTAAGTTGATCATATGTGACAACTCAGTTAGCCTCTTTTAACACTATAAATAGTTGTAATCAGCCTATTGTAGGGGACTTTTGGATCTTTAATGAAAATTTCTTATTGTGAGTTATCTACTCTCATTATTCTTCAAGGTTCAAATTGACTTATCTAGTAGCTAGTGGCGTCAATCTGACTTTGTTTCAAACTTATCATCCATTTGGGTGTGGCGTTCAAACCTTTATACCGAGGTTCCTATCTTGCTAGATAGTAGGTCGAGGTTTTTATCCAATTCAACCATCCCTTTGAAACATTTCAGATTTGGGTCCTTAATCTTCTATTAAGGGGTTTGAAATGGCCATGATCTGGGTCGCACCAAGTTCCAACAAAGAGCCATTGGTGTTGTCGCAAGGACCCATCACCCGAGCACGTGCAAAACGTTTCAAGGAGGCTATTACGGCCTTGTTTGAGCAAAAGTGGAGCAAGTCAATGGCTGGACAAAATGAGGAGAATCGGGCTAACTTAATAAGCCCAATGCGCATTCTTTTGCAAGTTGAAATAAGCTCATATTCAGCTTGTGTTTAGTTTGATTTAATTCATGCATTTTTATTTTGCTGAATAAAAACTTTTAAATTAGCTTTAAATAAATAATTTGTGTCTAGTTACTAGGATGTTTTAAAGAAGCATGAGTTTAAGTTAGTTTAATTCTGCTTCCATAATTTAACTAGTTGCTGCATTAATTGAAGTCTTTACTTTTAGTTCATTTAATAAAGTCAAGTGTTTAATGTGTTAGAGTTTAATTAGTGTTCATTTGTGTTTATTAAGTTCATTTTTAGTGTGTTTAATGCAGGAACTTTTCAGCTCACAACCATTACTTTACAAGGCTGTTACAACATTGATTGAAGTGACTTTTTAGTTGATTTTGGTTACAAATGAAGTGGTTGTTACAAGGGATGCTTAATACATTAAATTAAGGAGTTTTAAGAAGCATTTTAACTCCTCTTAAATTCGCCAGCAACCTCTTCACTTACCAGCAGTTTTTTTGGCTCATTTAAAAGATGATAACAAACATTCAAAACACCGTTAGTTGCTGGTGTCTTTTTGGCTAGCCAAAGACAACTCAAGGAACATTTTAAAGCATTCAAGAAGGACATTCAAGCTGATTTAAAGTGAATTCAAGTAAGGAGTTAAGTTGTTACAAGAATATTTTAATTTCATTTTAATTAGCAAATTAAGATGTGACTTTTCAGCTTCTTTTTCTATCACTATAAATATGTGTAACTAGTCATATGGAGGGGACTTTTGATCTTTAATGAAATTTTCTTATTGTGAGTTATCTACTCTCATTATTCTTCAAGGTTCAAATTGACTTATCTAGTAGCTAGTGGCTTTAATCTGACTTTGTTTCGAACTAATTATCCATTCGGGTGTGGCGTTCAAACCTTTATACCGAGGTTCCTATCTTGCTAGATAGTGGGTCAAGGTTTTTATCCAATTCAACTATCCCTTTGAAACCTATAAGATTCGGGTCCTTAATCTTCTATTAAGGGTTTTTTCTTGTTTCAACCATCATTCCATTCATCCATCTATTTTTATCCAACCCAATTTGCTGCCATTTACTAAAATATAACCATTTTCCTTTCTTTTAAACAAATCGAAAGATACTCCTTCGTAGATGATCGGGCAAACTCGCATACGACTCGACTCAGGCAGATCGTATCATTTGGTATTAGAGCTAGAAAACAAGGAGCTCCGACAATCATCGCAATTCCAAAATAGGTATGTAAGTTGAAAAAAATTCAAAAAAAAAGTTCAAATTATATTCAAAGTGTTATATTATACTTAATTTCGTGTATTTGAAGAAAAAAATACGAAAAGAAAAAAAAAAGAAAAAAAGTGAAGTTTGTGATCTTGTTAGTTTTTCCAATCTTCTCCTCAATTTCTGAGTTTCCGAAGTCATTATTTTTCATCTTCCTACCCCGATCATCCAAAAAGCATTTTTACCATCATTTGGTATCATTCGTTTAATCCCAACGCCACTATCCTCAACATTTTATTTTCTTTTAGCCTACCTTTATCTACAATGATTTTTCCTTTGCTTAAACCCCTTGAAGTCGACCTACAAGTTGCTAATAAGTCTAAGGCAACCTTCCAAAACTTTGAGAGGTGGATTCGAGTGGTAAAAGGCACGAGTGACTCATTAAGAAAAAAGCCGAAATTGAGCGAAACATGAGTGTGAGTGTTCAATATTTATTTATTTTTCTTTCCTAATGACTAGTGAGGTTTGTGGTAAGGTTTAAAAAAAAAACTTTTTTATGCCAAGAAGTCTGAACCGAAATATGGAAGAAAGGCCCGAATGGCAACCAGTTCGCAACATTATGGACTTTAATCTTCAAGCCCTATTGCGTGAGGTTGAGTGACTATTAAACCGCAAGCTCGAACCCATTCAAGAGAGGTTAGATCAAGTTGAAGAGAGAGACCAACAAGAGAGGAATCCTCGAGGTCCACGAAGGTAACGAGGCCGCCCAAGGTTCCAAGAAGTCGATCCCATCTCTAGCGAATCCGAAATGACCAAGGGTCTAACTTAAGTGATCGATAGAGGGGTCAATGAAATCGAGACCGAAGAGAACGAGGACAATAGGACGACGACTTGAAGAATATTAAGCTCTCCATACCACCTTTCCAAGGCAAGTCCAATCCGGAGGCATACTTGGAGTGGGAAAAGAAAATCTAGTTGGTGTTTGACTGCCATAATTACTCGGAGGTCAAGAAAGTCAAGTTGGAGATGATCGAGTTCTTCGACTACGCCATGGTGTGGTGGGATCAACTAACAACCAATCGAAGACGTAATGGAGAAAGGCTAATTTCTACATGGTTAGAGATGAAAGCGGTGATGAGAAAGAGATTTATTCCATCTTATTACCATAGGGAGTTATACCAAAAATTGCAAAATCTTACACAAGGCCACTAAGTGTAGAAGATTATTTCAAAGAAATGGAAATTGCAATGATTCGTGTGAACGTGGAAGAGGACTGCGAGGCAACCATGGCCAGATTCCTAGCTGGGTTAAATCGAGAAATTGCTAACGTGGTGGAGCTTCAACAATATGTCGAGGTGAATGACATGGTCCATGTTGCAATTAAAATAGACAAACAATTCAAGATGAAAGGCTCCATTCAGACCTATTCCAACCCTGCAAACACCTCAAAGTGGGGACAAAGTATGAGCAAAAGAGATTTTTCTAACCATTTGAAGGATCAAAATACTCCTGTTAAGTTTAACAAACCCGTTGGTGAATCAAGCAAAGGCAAAGAAGTCGCCAATCTGAATCATACAAGGGACATCAAGTGCTTTAAGTGCTTGGGACGAGGGCACATAGCTAGTCAATGCCCTAACCGACGTTGATGTGAGCTCGCCCAACAAGCTTGGAGCCGAATCTTTGGAACTGCCTTCGGGTCCCATCACTCGGGCTCGTGCTAAGAAATTCCAAGAAGCCGTAGCAAGCTCCATTGGCTGATTGTGGGAAGATGGAGTTGCCGAACACAAAGTGCCCAGCTCAACTAGCTTGATTCGCACCTTTCTTCAAGCTGACTTAGCTCATGTTAGCCTAGTTCAGCTCCATTCGGCATTCAACTAGCTCAATGAGCTGAATGTGTTTTAATTTTAATAAATATGAGTTAGTTTAATTAGTTAATTCAGCTCAAGTTAATTTATTAAATAAATCTGGACATTATAATTATTAAGTATTAAATATGTGTTTTAATTAATGTGTGTTATTATTGTGTCTTAAAATTAGACATGAGTTAATTGCACACTTTTAATGTGTCTAAACTAAAGACAAATTTATTAGCTGCTGTTAATTAATTTGTCTTAGTTCAATTAATATGTCTTAAATTAATTTAATGCATTTCAGTCTAATTAAGTTGTTAGCCGAATTTATTGTGCTTAAGCATCATTTAATTGCTGCTAATTAATTCTTTGCAGCATGCTTGCATGGACGGAAAAAAGGGAGCTCAAAGTGTGCATGAATGGCAATTAAGGGGGGCGGCAACCATTAAAGAACATGTTGGCAGAATTTAAAAAGGTGTTGGCACATAAATGAGCTGATGTTTCAGCTTTCCAAGGTGCTTTTTCGTGTTCAGCAAGAGCACCATCAATGTGCTGGAGTTTTCATGCATAAACATCATTTATTGAGATGTTGGGATGGCAATTAAGGCTTTGTCCAGCATGGATGGATGAATTCAATGCATTGTTGTGCAGCATTTTCTTTTTGCCGAATTTAATGACTTGTTGGGCATGCATGAAGGCCATTTAATGAATGTTGGTGCCTTTTTCGTAAACATAAAAGAGCCAGCTATTAATTTCTGTTGGTGCATCTTGAGAACATCAAAGTAGTTGCTGTTGAAGCTTCCCAAGGAGGTCCATTCGTGGAGTGCAAGAGCCACCAGCTTTCTCATTAATTTCTGCAACTTGTGACCTTAAAAGCTGCTCATATTCGGCCAAGGGACATGTCTCTCCAAAGCTGGCTATTTATCTTTGCAATTAATGCCATTTAAAGGCCAAAACCGAATGAAGACATCTCCAAACAAGTTCAGCCAAATTTTCTTCATTCTAGAAGCAAGACCATTCAAATTTCTACTTTAATTTCTTCTAGAATCTATTTAGGAAATCACTAGGAAGTTTCCTAGGAAAAACTTCAACATTAAGGGATCAAAGAGTGGCTATTTGGCTATCCTTGATTAGCTTATAAATAGGCTATGTAATCCTCATTGTTGAGGCTAATGAGCAATATTATAATTTTATTAACTTGTGAGTTTGTTTTCAACTCTCAATTCTCTCCAAAGACTTGTTGACTTATCAAGCAAACACTTGTGGCGTCATGCTCGTCTTTGTTATCGAACTTATCACTTTGTAACCCCAAGGTGTGGTGTTCACTATACCGAGGTTCTTGTCATCGATTGGTAGGGGGTTGAGGTTCCATCTGTCTATCCTAGCCTTCCACCGAACCCGTACCCAATCTAAGTGTTCACCTAAGACTCAGATTAATACATTTCATTGTATTAGTTTGACTTGAACCTTAGTTTTATTGCCTGCTACTTCTTACGTATCCCTTTGAACATCAACACCCATTTGAACCTAAACTTATTCATTCATAAACCAGTCTTTTCCCGAAAACCCCAACTTACTCCAATTTACGATCGGGCATATTTTACGACTTGACTTCAATGTACCGAGATCGTATCAAGTTGGTATTAGAGCTAGTCAAATTCGAGTAAGTATCGACGTTCTCGGAATTCCAGAAATTAGTTAGTAAAAAAATCGTTAAAAAAATATTAAAAAATATATCAAAGGTTATATTTTGTATTCTAGTCTTGTATTAGAAATATTTTTTTTAAAAAAATACAAATTTAAAAAAAGTGTTTAGTTGTTCGATCTTCTTTCGTCCCGATCCTTTCACTACACCCTTCTTCTATTCCAATCGCCACACTCAAGCTAGTTACCAACTTTTGTTGATAACCTACCTTAGTCCTGACAATTGTCTCCTACCAAGCCACATCAAATTTGTAAACTGACCCCAAAGTGGTGCTGATTCGTCTACCTAGTTTGCGGAGAACTTTGAGAGGGGAAGACCGAGTGGAAAATGGTTAGAGAGAAATAAAAGCCAAAATTGAGTGATCTTTTTTGCGTGTGATCTGTAAGTTTTGTAAGTGAGATTAAAACAAACTCCTTTACATGTCTGAAAGCCCTGATAGACGACAAATGGATGGAGGAGGGTTGCGTCCCGTTCGCAACATTGCTCAAGGTGGGGGAGTTCCCGATATAGGCCAACAAGCCCTGATACGAGAATTCCAACGAATGCTTCAAGAAATAATTGAGCCTATACAAGACCAATTGGATCAACTAGGTGGGGAGGTCCAGCGCCTAAGAACTCCACAAAATCAAAGGCAAGACCGAGAGCGACCTAGACCAGTCCAAGAAGACTTATACGAGCCAAGCGACCATGAGAGTGAACATGCGTCTGTCCAAAGTGTACGGGAACAAGGCCGAAGATATCGAGGCCAACAAGATAGAGATCGACTCGATGATAATCTCAAAAATATCAAGTTGACTATTCCTCTATTACAAGGCAAGAACGATCCCGAAGCCTATTTAGAGTGGGAAAAAAGATGGAACTTGTCTTCGAGTGCCATAACTACTCAGAGAATAAAAAGGTCAAGCTTGTAGCCATCGAGTTCTCGGATTATGCTATCGTATGGTGGGACCAATTGGTGACTAGCCGAAGAAGGAACGGAGAACGGCCTATCTCGACTTGGGCCAAAATGAAGACTATTATGCGGAAGCGATTTGTGCCCTCTTACTACCATCAGAAATTGTTCCAACGGCTACAAAACCTATCTCAAGGCAATCGAAGTGTCGAAGACTACTATAAGGACATGGAGATTGCAATGATAAGAGCCAATGTGGAGGAAGAACGCGAAGCAACAATGGCAAGATTCCTAGCTGGTCTCAACCGAGATATCGCCAACATTGTTGAACTTCAGCACTACATTGAAGTCACGGATTTGGTGCATATGGCAATCAAGGTTGAAAAACAACTAAAGTGAAAAGGAACTATACGGACATATCCGACGGCTTCTACCAGCAAATGGACTCAAGGTACTAGTAAAACTCACTTTCGACCGAAGGAGCCACCCGTTGCTACCAAGCTTAACCCACAATGTGGCGAGACTAGGAAAAACAAAGGCGAGTCTGTTCCAAACTGATCTCGAGATATCAGGTGTTTTAAATGTCAAGGAAGGGGCTACATTGCTAGCCAATGTCCAAACCGACGTGTGATGGTAGTGCGATCCAATGGTGAAATCGAATCTGAGGACGAGCAAGAGGAAGATCCTGAAGATCCCCTGGAGGATGAAGAAGAGCTTGAACTCCCCGTCGAAGGAGGGATTCTCGTTGTCAAGCGAAGTCTACAAATCCAAGGAGTCGAGGAGGAACAATAATGGGAAAACATATTCCACACCCGTTTCCATGTTCAAGGAAAGGTATGTAGTCTCATTATTGACGGAGGAAGCTGCACCAACGTCGCAAGCTCTATGCTAGTCGAAAAGCTTGGTTTAGCTACCACGAAGCACCCGAACCCCTACAAGTTACAATGGTTAAACGAAGGAGGTGAGCTTAAGGTAACAAAGCAAGCCAAGGTGACATTTTCCATAGGCAAGTATCAAGATGAAGTAATTTGCGATATTGTGCCAATGCACGCGGGCCATTTGCTGTTCGGATGCCCTTGGCAATTTGATAGGCGAGTAGTCCACGATGGCTACACGAACCGGTACTCTTTCAAACACCTTGGAAAGAATATTACACTTGCTCTACTCACGCCCAAGCAAGTGTATGAAGATCAACTCAAGATGAAACAATCAGTTGAGAAAGAAAAAGAAAGAGAGCAAAATAAAAAGAATGAAAAGAAAAAGAGAGGAAAAAGTGAGGAGAAGAGGTAAAAACACAAGAGAACAAAGAAAAAGAAAGAGAACGAAAATAAAAAATGAGTGTATTTGCGAAAAAGAGAGAGATTCGAAAGATGTTGTTGGCAAGACAACCCGTTCTTGTACTCATGTACAAGGAATGTTTATTGGACACTAATGAACTTAACGTTTCTTTACCTTCTCCTATTGTTTATTTGTTACAGGAATTCAGTGATGTATTTCTCGAAGAGGTGCCAAACGGATTGCCTCCTATTCAAGGCATCAAACAACAAATTGATTTTGTCCCCGGTGCGGCCATTCCTAATAGACCGGCCTATCAAAGTAATCCCGAAGAGACAAAGGAGTTAGAAAGACAAGTAGCTGAATTGATGGACAAAGGCTATATTCGTGAAAGCTTAAGCCCATGTACAGTTCCAGTTTTGTTGGTTCTGAAGAAAGACGGATCATGGTGTATGTGCATCGACTGCCGTGCCATTAACAAAATAACCATCAAATACCGCCACCCCATTCCCCATTTAGACGACATGCTCGATGAACTTAGCGGAGCCCAACTCTTCTCGAAGATCAATTTAAAGAGTGGTTACTATCAGATTTGAATGCGGGAGGGAGATGAATGGAAAACGACATTCAAGACCAAGTATGGTTTGTATGAATGGTTGGTAATGCCATTCGGGCTTACCAACGCCCCTAGTACTTTCATGCGCTTAATGAATCATGTTTTACGTTCATTTATTGGAAAATTTTGTGTGGTGTACTTTGATGATATCTTGGTTTATAAGATTAAGGAATGTTTAAGTAATGCTCCATTGTTATCGTTGCCTGACTTTAACAAAACATTCGAGATTGAATGTGATGCTTCAGGTCTTGGTATCGGTGCTGTGTTGATGCAAGATGGGAGACCTATTGCATATTTTAGCGAGAAACTCAACGGGGCGACGTTGAACTACCCAACATACGACAAAGAGTTGTACGCATTGATCTGTGCCTTAGAAATGTGGCAGCATTATCTATGGCCAAAAGAATTTGTTATTCATTCGGACCACGAGGCTCTCAAGCATCTCAAAGGCCAAACAAAGCTCAACAAATGTCATGTTAAGTGGGTGGAATTTTTGGAGTCATTTTCGTACGTGATCAAGTACAAGAAAGGTAAGGAAAACGTTGTAGCCGACGCCTTGTCACGTAGGCCGAAGGATATATTTTTCGGGCAGGCAAACTTTTCGTGCCTCAAGGATCTGTACGAGATGTGCTCGTTGGAAGCACATAGTGGCGGACTTTTGGGCCACTTCAGAGTCGTCAAAACTCTAGCAATGTTGCACAAGCATTTCTTTTGGCCTAAAATGAAGCGCAATGTCATTAGGAAATGTGATCGGTGCATCACGTGCAAGCACGCAAAGTCACGGATTAAGCCGCATGGGTTGTATACTCCATTGCCCATTCCCGACGCGCCATGGGTAGACATATCAATGGATTTTGTTCTAGGACTTCCTAGAACCAAACGAGGAAAGGACTCTATTTTTGTTGCCGTAGATCATTTTTTAAAAATGGCTCATTTTATTCCTTGCAATAAGACTGACGATGCTACTAATGTTGCTAATTTGTTTTTCAAAGAAGTTGCCAGGTTGCATGGGATTCCTCGAACAATAGTTTCCGATCGAGACACTAAGTTTTTAAGTCACTTTTGGAGGACTTTGTGGGGGAAGTTGGCACTAAGCTGCTGTTCTCAACGACATGCCACCCCCAAACGGATGGCCAAACCGAAGTAGTTAACCGTGTACTATCAACTTTGCTTCGGGCTATCTTGCACAAAAACTTAAAGTTGTGGAAAGATTGCTTGCCTCGTGTGGAATTTACATATAACCGATCAGTTCACTCGGCTACAAAGTACTCTCCATTTGAGGTAGTATATGGTTTCAATCCAATTACCCCTTGATACGATCCATCTCGGGATAAGTCGAAACGTATTTGAGTTGCCCAATTGTCTACGAGGAGGAATCAAGTCTTCGGAAAATAATCGAAAAAATATGGATGAGTTTACGGAAGCTTTAGGTGAATTTGTTTAGAAGGTGGGTTTAAGTTAGGAATGGAGGTGTTTAAATGAAAGAGTTGATTTGGATAATTAAAAGGATAGGTTCAGTTTAAGATGAAGGGAAAGAAGATGGGATTCGGTTTAAGGTTGAACAAACAATGATAGGCTGATGGTAATGGAATTGGATAGATGGATAAGTGATGGTTTAGATAAATGATAGGTGATAGTTGGTGGGAATGGATGAAAGAACTTAAACAAAGAATCGATTCAACACTAATAAAGTGTCACCCCGGGTTCTATATTTGTTTAAGGTGGAAAAATGGTAGTCGATGATGGACCAAGACCCGTTATCTATAAAGATAAGAACCTATGGTATAAGTTGATGGAAGAGAACGATTGACGCCACAAGTAAGAAAACTTGATAAGTCGAAATCGAAACTCGTACGAAAGATAGAGAGGAGAATAATCTCACTCAATGAGCAAAAGTTCATAAAATATATTCAAAGTTCAAAAGTTCAAAAAGTTCCTCCACAATATGTTGATTACATGTATATATAGTATTAAATGAGGATAGTTGAATGGCCACTTTTAATGAGGCTAATAATGATTTCAAATGAAGAGCCTTAACCTTTGGAATTTTAGCCATAAAACTCCCATCTTCAATGTGAGTAACTCTTGAATTAAATTATTTGTCAAAATCCTTTTAGTTCTCCATAATCAACCGAAAAGTCACCAACCAAATGAAGAGTCTCAACCTTTGAAATTCTAGCCATGTAACTTCCATCTTCAATGTGATTAACTCTTGAATTAAATTGTTTGTCAAAAATCCTTTGAGTTCTCCATAATCAACCGAAAAGTCACCAACCAAATGAAGAGTCTCAACCTTTGGAATTCTAGCCATGTAACTTCCATCTTCAATGTGAGTAATTCTTCAATGAATGCATAACAGCCTTTAGAAATAATGGTTGTAAGATGAAAAGTCACCTGCAATTATCACATGTAACCGACACATTAATGTAATTATTAAACTTAAAACAAATTAACAACTAACTTAATTAAATGAACTAACACTTAAGCATCATATATTCCAGCAACTAGACTTAAATAAATGAACTAACACTTAAGCTTCATTTATTCTAGCAACTAGACTTAAATAAATGAACTAACACTTAAGCTTCATTTATTCTAGCAACTAGAGTTAAATAAATGAACTAACACTTAAACATCATTTATTCCAACAACTAGTTTAATGAGAAAAAACATTATTAAATGAACTTAACTCATGCATTAATAAATTAACCTAGTAACTAGATTAATTAATGAAGCAACAATAAAATTAAATTCATTAAATAAACTCAGTTAATTAAACTAAGATGAGTTGAATTATTGACTAGCAACCATTTATTGAACTAAAATGCTTAAATGCAAATATTTAAAATGCAAACTAAATGCAAAACTGAAAATTAAATAAAGAGTTCAATTTAGTCGGATCGGTTCAAAGAGCTGGAATCAGCTTCATTTTGCACTTTGCCACTCTCGATGGCATCAGATGGAGTCGAACCATGATGCGACTAGGATAGCATCACCCCTGTTGACTTAGTACCCATGCCTTCTAAGGAATTAGTCAATGTAGATGGAAAAAGAAGGCCGAGTTTGTTAAGCAATTCATAAGAACGTTAAAGATAATATCAAGAGGAGGACTGAACAGTATGTTAGAGGTGCCAACAAAGGGCGCAAACGAGTTGTATTCGAACCCAGAGATTGGGTTTGGATCCACATGCGCAAAGAACAATTTCCCAAGCAACGAAAATCTAAACTTCAACCAAGGGGAGATGGTCCGTTTCAAGTGTTGGAACGGATCAACGATAATGTTTATAAAATTGATCTACCGGGTGAGTACGGAGTTAGTGCAAGCTTCAATGTTGTTGATCTCTCTCCTTTTGATGTAGGTGACGATTCGAGGACAAATCGCCTTGAAGAGGGTGGATGATGTGAGCTCGCCCAACAAGCTAGGAGTCGAATCTTTAGAACTGCCTTCAGGTCCCATCACTCGGGCTCGTGCTAAGAAATTCCAAGAAGCCGTAGCAAGCTACATTGGCCGTTGTGGGAAGATGGAGTTGTCGAACACAAAGTGCCTAGCTCAACTAGCTTGATTCGCACATTTCTTCAAGCTGACTTAGCTCGTGTTAGCCTAGTTCAGCTCCATTCGGCATTCAACTAGCTCAATGAGCTGAATGTGTTTTAATTTTAATAAATATGAGTTAGTTTAATTAGTTAATTCAGCTCAAATTAATTTATTAAATAAATCTGGACATTTTAATTATTAAGTATTAAATATGTGTTTTAATTAATGTGTGTTATTATTGTGTCCTAAATTTAGACATGAGTTAATTGCACACTTTTAATGTGCCTAAACTAAAGACAAATTTATTAGCTGCTGTTAATTAATTTGTCTTAGTTCAATTAATATGTCTTAAATTAATTAATGCATTTCAGTCTAATTAAGTTGTTAGCCGAATTTATTGTGCTTAAGCATCATTTAATTGCTGCTAATTAATTCTTTGCAGCATGCTTGCATGGACGGCAAAAGGGGAGCTCAAAGTGTGCATGAATGGCAATTAAGGGGGCGGCAACCATTAAAGAATATGTTGGCCGAATTTAAAAAGGTGTTGGCACATAAATGAGCTGATGTTTCAGCTTTCCAAGGTGCTTTTTTGTGTCCAGCAAAAGCACCATCAATGTGCTGGAGTTTTCATGCATGAACATCATTTATTGAGATGTTGGAACGGCAATTAAGGCTTTGTCCAGCATGGATGGACGAATTCAATGCATTGTTGTGCAGCATTTTCTTTTTGCCAAATTTAATGACTTGTTGGGCATGCATGAAGGCCATTTAATGAATGTTGGTGCCTTTTTCGTAAATATAAAAGAGCCAGCTATTAATTTCTGATGGTGCATCTTGAGAACATCAAAGTAGTTGCTGTTGAAGCTTCCTAAGGAGGTCCATTCGTGGAGTGCAAGAGCCAACAGCTTTCTCATTAATTTCGGCAACTTGTGAGCCTAAAAGCTGCTCATATTCGGCCAAGGGACATGTCTCCCCAAAGCTGGCTATTTATCTTCGCAATTAATGCCATTTAAAGGCCAAAACCGAATGAAGACATCTCCAAACAAGTTCAGCCAAATTTTCTTCATTCTAGAAGCAAGACCATTCAAATTTCTACTTTAATTTCTTCTAGAATCTATTTAGGAAATCACTAGGAAGTTTCCTAGGAAAAACTTCAACATTAAGGGATTAAAGAGTGGCTATAATTCAACCGCGAAGCCTCGGCCACACTATAGTTTTGAGGAGAGAAGATTTGTGTTAATGGAGAAAGGTAAAATCGACCCTTATAAATGGTTGATACGATCTCAGTTATGTAGATTAATTCGAGTCGTATAGTTGCCTGATCGTTAGACAAGAAGGTTTCATTCAAGTACGGAAATGTTTAGAAAGTTCAGGTTTAGAAGGGTCAGATAACAAAGATGGGTTAGGTTGATGGAAGAGTTTCGATTTAAGTAGGCTCGATTATAAAAGAGATGGATGAGTTCGGGATTATCGGGTATTTGGGTTAGAAGGTTTCGGGATTGTTAGAATTGGAAAGGTTTGGAAGTAGGGGTAGAATGGAAACTCGAAGTCAAGAATGAACCAAGCTTCGGATGAAGGTTGACCCGAGACTTATAGGACTTTAACTTGGATTACGAATGGGTTTGATGAGACCTTGACCCACTATCTAAGGAGATAGGAACCTCGGTATAAGAGTTTTTGAATGCCACACGAAGATCGTGATAAGTTCGGTTTAACAATGAAACGGTTGATGCCACTAAGTTAGATAGATAAGTCAACTAGTCTTTGAACGAAATTTGAGAGAAGAGATCTCACAAAATTTTGGCAGCAATTCATTAAGGTTCAAAAAGTTCTTTTACATAACAATTTAACTAGTATTTATAGGCTAAGCTTATGCCAATCGAACGGTCAAATATTTCCTTAGTAGCTAAGCAAAATTCGACATTAATGGAGTTAGAAAATTCTGGAAAAATCCCTTAATCTCCTTGCAAGGTTCGGCTGAACTTGGGAGCTCTTGGGACGTCTTCTAGAAGTGGCTTTTTAGCTAACCGGTCAGCCTTAAAGGATGTTCATTGCATCTCACGAAAGGCTCCTTGGAAAGGTACAATATCATCTCCCTTTTGAGTTCCACAAAGTAGCAACAACCACTTTACTCCCATGTCTCTTAGTCTCCACGAAATGAGCATTAAAGCCATTAATTTCGCCCAACAGCAGATCAATAAATGATGTTCCCCTTCATGAATATTTCCAACAGCACCTTAAATGTAATTCACGCATGCCCAAAGGGCCTTGAATCCGTGCCATGCTTTGTCCAACACCTCCATAAATTTGGCCATTGACTTGAATTAAATTCGGTTGGACTCATGCATTAATTCAGCACATTAAGCATGGTGCTTGGTGAGATGAATGGACGCATGGAGAAATGCAAATAGTAGCCGATTTATTGCCATTGTTATTCACGATGGAGGCTTGGAAAAAGTAGCAGCAACCCATTTAATTTGCCATCCCTTGCTTATTAATGTTTGCCGAAAGTCCCCTTGGAAGCATCAAAGTGCAGCCGCCCTTTAATTTTCTCTTCTTGCCGTCCAAAGTAATTAATTCTGCGACAAATTAAATCAAAATCAGCACATTAAAATGGGTAGTTGGGCACCATAAATTCGACAGCCCTTTAGACACATTAAAAGCATGTTTCAACTAAGACAAATTAAATAAGCTTGCATTAAATTCAGCTGAAACAAGACAACCTTAAAACAACATTTATTCTTGACAAATTAATTACTTGTATTTAAAAGAGCATAATAAACATTACGAATTAAATTCAGACTCATTTATTGAAACTCAATTAAATTCATAATTTAAAAGATGCAACTAAATTAACTAATATCTTATTTAATTTTAATTCAGCAATTTTATTAACGTATGCAAATGTAAAATAAAGACGAGCTCCTTGAGCTAATTTTAAGCTAGCTAAACGTGAAGAATATTGCATGGTTTGCTCGATTCTTCGTCCCTGAACTGTCCGCCCTTGACATTGCTCCACATTTTGTCTACGAGCGCTGAGACATCTTCCTTTAACCTCATAGCTCGTGCACGAGTAATCAGCCCCTTCAGAAGTTCCAAGGGATCTTTAGCAACATTGGTCGATGTCCGAGCCGCGGTCGTATCATCCCCTCCCCCTTCGAAACGACTTGTCCTCAAGTTGTCGCCTACGTCATAAGGAGAGAAGTCAGCCACATTAAAGCTAGCGCTAATGTTATACTCACCTGGAAGATCAATTTTGTAAGAATTGTCATTGATCTTCTCTAGAACTTGAAAAGGCCCGTCGCCTTTCGGCATCAGTTTAGATCTTCGTTGGGCTGGGAATCTTTCTTTTCTCATGTGCACCCAAACCCAATCTCCGAGCTCAAAGGTAACTCTCTTGCGTCCTTTGTTAGCCTTTTGTTCATATTGTTTTGTCCTCTCTTCGATATTCCTTCACACCTTCTCGTGCAGACCTTTCACGAAATCAGCTTTCTTTTTCACATCTGCATTCACAAATTGTTCGTTAGGCAATGGAATGAGATCTAAGGGTGTTAAAGGATTGAAACCATAAACAATTTCAAAAGGAGAGTGTTGAGTAGCCGAATGGGTAGATCAGTTATATGCAAACTCAATGTGCGGTAGGCACTCCTCCCATGACTTGAGGTTCTTCCAAATGATGGCACGCAATAATGTCGACAAGACTCGGTTTACAACTTCTATTTGTCCATCTGTCTGAGGGTGGCAAGTGGTCAAAAATAACAATCTCGTGCCAATCTTTCCCCAAAGCGTTCTCCAAAATGACTTAGGAACTTTGTGTCTCGATCAGAAATACTAGTCATCGGCACTCCATGCAAGCGTACCACCTCTCTGAAAAACAAGTTAGCTACATGCAAGGCATTATCAGTTTTATTACATGCAATGAAGTGTGCCATTTTTTAGAACCTATCTACAATGACAAAAATGGAATCTTTGCCATTCTTGGTCCTAGGGAGACCTAGCACAAAGTCCATCGAGATGTCGATCCATGGCCCCTCCGGAATAGGCAACGGATGGTACAATCCATAAGGTTGAACTTTCGATTTAGCCTTCTTGCAGGTGATACACCGGTCACAAACCCGCTCAACATCTCTCTTCATTTTAGGCCAATAGAAATGCTTGCGCAACGTTGCCATCGTCTTTGCTATGCCAAAATGGCCCATGAGGCCTCCACTATGTGCCTCATTCACCAGCACGTTCCGAATGGATCCTTGAGGAATACAAAGCTTGCCTTCTCGGAATAGGAAATCATCACTTCGATAAAATTTATCATAAGTACTAGATTCACAAGCTTTATATATTTAAGCAAAATTAAGGTCAGTAGCATACAGCTCTTTCAGATACGCAAAACCCATCAATTTAGACTCTAACGAGTTAAAAAGAGCATACCTTCTCGACAAAGCGTTCGCCACCACATTTTCCTTACCTTTCTTGTATTTGATAACGTATGGGAATGACTCGAGAAACTCCATCCATTTTGCATGCCGCTCGTAATGACTCGAGAAACTCCATCCATTTTGCATGTCGCTTGTTCAATTTATGTTGGCCTTTCAAATGCTTCAAGGCTTCGTGATCCGTATGGATGACGAATTCCTTTGGCCACAAGTAGTGCTGCCACGTCTCCAAAGCCCGAATTAACGCATACATTTCCTTATTGTACGTGGGGTAATTAAGTGTCGCTCTATGCAAGCTATTGGGCATCCTTCTTGCATCAACACGGCTCCAATGCCTAATCTCGAGGCATCGCACTCAATTTCGAACGTTTTCTGAAAATTTGGCAACACAAGTAAAGGAGCATTAGTTAATAGATCTTTAATGGAGTTAAAAGCACGCTCTTGTTCATCATTCCAAAAGAAGGCAGAATTTTTTCTTAATGACACTAGTTAAGGGTGCGGCAATGGTGCTGAAATTTGGAACAAAACGCCTATAGAAGCTTGCCAAGCCGTGGAAGCTTCGAACTTGGCTGATGCTAGTGGGTCTCGGCCACTCACAAATTGCCTTAACCTTCTCTTGATCCACTTTGAGCCCCTTCTCGCTAACGACAAATCCTAAGAAGACAACTTGGTTAGAACAGAAAGTGCACTGCTTAAGATTAGCGTACAACGTCTCCTTATGCAAAACTTCAAGTATGGCTCGCAAATGGTTTATATGATCTTCCAACAATCTGTTATACACAAGAATATCGTCAAAATATATGACACAAAATTTTCCAATGAAAGCATGCAGAACATAATTCATTAACCGCATAAAGGTACTAGGCACGTTAGTTAAGCCGAAAGGCATAACCAACCACTCATACAAACCATGCTTCATTTTAAATGTTGTTTTCCACTCATCTCCTTCCCGTATTCGAATTTGATGATATCCACTCTTGAGGTCGATTTTGGAGAAGAGTTGCGCCCCACTTAATTCATCCAACATGTCATCAAGGCGCAGGATGGGATGCCGATACTTGATGGTTATCTTATTGACCGCACGACAATCCACACACATACGCCAAGTACCGTCTTTCTTGGGCACCAAAAGTACAGAAACAGCACATGGGCTTAAACTTTCCCGGATGTAACCTTTGGACAACAACTTGGATACTTGTTGTAGTTCTTTTGTTTCCTCAGGGTTGCTTCGATATGCTAGACGATTCGGTATGGTGGCTCCGGGAACGAAGTCAATCTGATGCTCGATCCCTCGAATAGGCGGAAGGCCACTAGGAATGTCGTCCGGAAAGACGTCTTCAAAATCCTGCAACAAAGACACAATCGAAGATGGGAGTGAAGCATCCAATTCGTTAGTATTAAGAAAATTCTCCTTATACATAAGAACAACCATTAGTTGCCGAAGCAACAACATTTTGCGAATCTCTCGTTCTTTTGCAAACACACTTAATTTTGCAATTCCTCCCTCATCTAATTTGCCTATTAGGACTTAATTGCAAAAGTTGATAAATATGAGTTTTAGATGTTAAAGGATTTAATTGAAGAGCATAATTGAAGTAGAGGTCCTTAAATGGTAATTATACCATTAGGCTTTCATGGACAAAAATGGACATATATAGGTAGAAAAAACCAAAGTTTTTAATGAAGGGTAATTTAGTCATTTGGTAATAAAAAGAAATTAAAAGGGAAAAAGATGGCAAAATATGCTCATCTTCTTCATTAGGCCGAATTTTCAAGGGTTCACCATAGCTAGGGTTTGTTTCAAGCTTTCAAGCTCTATAGTAAGTGATTCCAAGCCCCGTTTTTAATGTTCTTTACATTTTTAAGCCCCGGTAGCTCGGTTTAGCTTATTCTATCAATAATTCATGCTAGGGTTCATATTTGGAAAAATACCCATAGGTGAAATGTGTTTATTTTGATATTTTATGATATAATATGAAGTCTGAAATTATGTCAAACAACTTTTGCTAAGTGATTTTAAGTAAAAACGAGTAAAACGGCCTAATCGGTAAAAATACCTAATGTTCATAAGTACATGTTAGAGTGAGAATTTGATGTTGTCATAGAAGGGAAAAATGATCAGCATGTCATAAAACATAAGAATAAGGGATAAAGTTTAATTTCTGAGCTTTGGGGCAAATGTGTAAATATGTAAAAGTTTAGAGGCAAAATTGTAATTTTTCCAAAGTTAGAGTTAAGGGCTGTTTTAATAAATGTGAGTATTAAATAAGCTAAATTTGCTATTATAGATCAAGAGGAATGGAATCCAAAGTTAGATAGTGATGCGATCTTGGTTGCATCATGGTTCGACTCCATCCGATGCCATCGAGAGTGGCCTAAGTTTGAGGGGCCAAAGTACAAAATGAAGCTGACTCCAGCTCTTTGAAACGAACCAACTAAATTGAACTTTTTATTTAGTTTTCAGCTTTGTATTTAGTTTGTATTTTTAATACTTGCATTTAAGCATCTTAGTTCAATAAATGGTTGCTGGTCATTAATTCAACTCAACTTAGTTTAATTAATTGAGTTCTTTTAATGAATTTAATTTAATAGTTGTTTCTTTAATTAGTCTAGTTACTAGGTTAATTTATTGATGCATGAGTTAAGTTCATTTAATGATGCTTTATTTAATTAAGCTAGTTGCTTTAAGTGTTAGTTTATATAATTAAGCTAGTTGCTTTAAGTGTTAGTTTATTTAATTAAGCTAGTTGCTGGAATAAATGATGTTTAAGTGTTAGTTTATTTATTTAAGTTAGTTGCTAATTTATTTTAAGTTTAATAATTTCATTAATTTGTCGGTTACATGTGATAATTGTAGGCGACTTTTCATCTTACATCCATTATTACTATTGAATAAAGAAGAGCATTATGGTTCTTTAAATTTGGCAGCCTCTTTGTCTTCAACTTCCATAACATTTGCTTCATGGTATTTACTACAAGCAATCATTTCTCCATCATTTGGCTGGTGACTTTTCGGTTGATCATGGAGAACTCAAATAACATTGACAAGCAATTTAATTGAAGAATTAATCACATTGAAGATGGGAGTTATATGACTAGAATTCCAAAAGTTGAGACTTTTCATTTGGCTGGTGACTTTTCAGTTGATCATGGAAGAACTCAAGGGACACTTTTTAAGCATTCAAATTCATTTAATCAGCTCATTAGGAGTCATAAAGTTGCTGTTATTTGGCTGGAGGAATTCAAGAGTTTTTAGATTTTTATTTTAGCTATTTAAATGCATATTAAAGTTGAATTCATTTGTCTCTTCAGCTAACCACATGTAAGCACTATATATACCTGTTATTAGTTTGTAAAAATGGACTTTTGATTCTGGAATATATTTATGAACTTTTGTTCATCGAGTGAGATTTTCTCCTCTCTATCTTTCGTACGAGTTTCGATTCGGACTTATCAAGCATTGCTTGTGGCGTCAGTCGTTTCTCTTCCATTCAATTATACCATTGGTTCTTACTTTGTTAAGTAACGGGTCTTTAGTCCATCTTCGATTCCATCTTCCACCTTAAACTATTATAGAAACCGGGGTGACACTAATATAGTGTTGAATCGTTTCTTTGTTTAAGTTCTTTAATCCATTTCCACCAAAATATCACCTATCTTTTATCCATCTTCCTTCATCTTAAAACCGAACCTATCATCTAAATCGTCCCCATCATTTCTCAATCCTCCATTCCTAACTTAATCTATTTCTTAAAACAAATTCACTTAGAAGCTTCCCCAATTCTTCCAAATTTTCCTATAATTTCTTGAAAGGCTTGTTTCCTCTTCATAGACGATCAGGCAACTCAAATATGTTTCGACTCACCCTGAGGTGGATCATATCAGATCGGGGAAAGAAAAAGATAGTGGACTAAATCGATATAGTTTATTGTATTTTGTTTCGAGGTAAGTTTGCGGTAAATAAATGCAATATTCTATTATTTTACATTTAATACTATTAAATTCCAGCATTTACATAATTATTTTATAAATTTATCATTTAAAGACTCAAGTATGAATTGACGGAAAAGCTATCTCAGAAAGTTCCGGTTGAACCTTAGGACTGTGTAGGATACAAATGTCATGACATAAGGGTTTAAGGAAATCATGTAAGACCATGTCAATACATGGCATTGATAAGTTTCTATAAGGCAAAGGTCCCATGTAAGACCATGCCAAGGCATGGCATTGGTGAGTTTATAAGGCAAAGGTCCCATGTAAGACCATGCCAAGGCATGGCATTGGTGAGTTCATAAGGCAAAGATACCATATAAGACCATGTCAAGACATGACAATGGTTAAGTTTCATAAGGAAAAGGTACCCGCGTATCCTTAGTATTCCAAGTGGTTCAACGGGAAAATTCAAAGAGTATACCAAAGGAAAGGTAAGACAAGTTCAAGCTAAAAAGGTACAGGTAAGAATTTAAGACCTAAGTATATTAAATTAAAGGCTTAAATAATCTTGGTAAGAAAAGATTAAGATAATTCATTAAGAATGTTGTTATTTATTTACATGTAAACTTACTAAGCTTTATGCTTACTCCCATTCCTTTCTCTTTTTTTTTTAGTATTACAAGCCAACTCGGGGGTCGCAAGGACGTCTGAGTTCGTTACACACTATCAAAGGATTATATTGGTATTTTGTGACTTGAACATTTTAAGTTATGGCATGTATAGGGACTTAGCCATTTTGTGTGTATGTCCTTATGATATGCCTTAATATTGGCTTGTAAATGCTTCATAATGGTTAGCCATTAAAATGGTTAATTAAGAACATGTTTTGGATGTTATGTATGTCTAGATGATAGTTTTTACAAAGAAATTATGAAAGAGTAAAAAAATCTGCAGGGGAACAGTTTTGCAACTGTGGCGTGATTTTGAAAAATCACTAAAAATAGTATAAATGGAATTATGATGTGAATGAGATATAGAATTAAATCTTATTGAGTCTATTTTTATATGAAGGAAACGGTGTAGGCAAAAGAGCTGTATATTATGAGATAATTGATTTTTTGTGCAGAGGGGTTAGAACTATCGAACTATGTAACAGGGGAGACTTTAACTAATAAACTGTACTAATTGGCCACACCAAAAATTATGTAAAAACTATAGTAAGAAGATATGTGAGTCTAGTTTCAGGGAAAATTTATGGATCTAAATTTCAAGTTTCGTAACTCGAGTTATAGTCAATTTAGTGAACATGACGCAGATGGACAGTTTCAATTTTTATGCCCCGAACTAGTAAGTTAAGTCTAGTAATGCCTCGTGCTCGACTCTAGCAACGATCTTGGGTAAGGAGTGTTACATTTATTGGTATCAGAGCAAGAGTTTAGTCGGTTCTTGGAATATTCAGTATGAGTAAGAGTCTAACTATACATGCCATACTTATATTTTAATAGTGTGACGACTCCTGATAATTTTAAAATGTTTTTCTTTTATAGTTATGGATCCCGAACGAGCTGGTGCAGATGATGTAGAGAGTAATGCACTCGCTCCTGCTGAAGGGACGATGCCACCATATAGTAGTGAAAGGCCCGTTACAGTTAGTCAGGGAGGAGGGGCTCGAGAAGCCTTCTTCCAAATTATGAATGAATGGTTTGCTGAGTTCGTTATTACGAACCCGACTGTTAGACCTCCACCCCCTCATGATCCTCAGACCACCCATGTAGCTTCCCTAGTTACAAATGCAGTTAGAAGAGAGAAGCCACCCGTTGACAAGATCAGAAAACAAGGGGCTGAGGAGTTTCGGGCTACCAAAGATGATGATGTAGAGAAAGCTGAATTTTGGCTTGAGAACACTATCAGAGTCTTTGATAAGTTATCCTGCACACCAGAATAGTGTATTAAATCTGTAGTGTCACTTCTTAGAGATTCGGCCTACCAGTGGTGGAAGACACTTGTGTCAGTAGTACCTAAAGAAAGAGTTACTTGGGATTTCTTTCAGGAGGAGTTCCATAAGAAGTACATCAGTCAGAGGTTTATTGACCAGAAAAGAAAAGAGTTCCTTGAATTAAAACAGGGTAAGATGACTGTGACTGAGTATGAACATGAATTTATCCGACTCAGCAATTATGCTCGAGAGTGTGTGTCTACAGAGGCTATCATGTGTAAAAGATTTGAGGATGGGCTCAATGATGATATCCGACTGTCAATTGGTGTTCTAAAGATAAAGGAGTTTGTTGTTTTAGTTGGCCGAGCCTGTAAGGTAGAGGAGTTGTTAAAAAGAAAGAGTAAAGCTGAAATTGAGATGCAAGATATGAAGAAAAGACAGATGAGCAAGTCGTTTCAGTCTACATCCAAGAGGCCTAGAGAGTTTTCTACGAGATCTAATTTTTCAGCCGGGTATTCTAGCCGAAACAGAGGTAGAAGATTTATGGATCCAAAAGCTCAAACCACTTCGGTTGCGAGTGTTGGCAGTATTCAGCCTAATAGACCTGAGTGTCCTCAATGTGGTCGACGTCACCCAGGTCAATGTCAAGCAACTGAGACTGGATGTTTCCGATGTGGTGCACCAGATCATTTCATTCGGGAGTGTCCCGAAATGGTTAAAAAAGAAGTAATACCGAGTGCAAGATCAGGCAATGCCCCTGTTAGAGGCAGATCTCAAAGAAATCCCTGAGTAGGGGCAGGTAGAGGAACATTTAGAGATATAGCAACGAGATCAGATGTTAGAGCACTCGCAAGGACTTATGCTATCCGTGCTCGTGAAGAGGCATCTTCCCCCGACGTAATTACGGGTACATTTTCTCTTGATGATATTAATGTTATTGCTTTGATTGATCTGGGTTCAACCCATTCCTATGTTTGCATGAAATTAATGCCTAGTATGAACATGCCCATAGAGTTTACGGAATTTGTGATTAAAGTATCGAATCCATTAGGTCAGTATGTGTTAGTAAACAAAGTATGTAGAAATTGCCCTTTGATGATTAGAGGTTACTATTTTTTGGTCGATCTCATGCTATTGCCGTTTGATGAGTTTGATGTGATTCTTGGTATGGATTGGTTAACTGCACATGATGTGATAGTGAATTGTGGAAAGAAATTCATTGAGTTGAAATGTGAAAATGGTGAGATACTTCGGGTTAATTCAGATGAGTCAGGTAGTTCAATTTCCATGATTTCTGTTATGTCTGCTCAGAAATGTTTGAGGAAAGGATGTGAAGCTTATCTTGCTTTTGTGTTGAATACTAAAGATCCAGAATTGAAAATTGAATCAGTGCCTGTGGTAAATGAGTTTCCTAATGTGTTCCCAGAAGAACTACCAGGTTTGCCTCCTATCAGAGAAGTTGAGTTTGGTATTGAATTGATTCCAGGTACCACACCTATTTCTATTGCTCCTTATAGAATGGCTTCGATAGAATTGAAAGAATTAAAAGCTCAGCTACAGGAATTAACTGATAAAGACTTTGTAAGACCTAGTTATTCACCATGGGGCGCCCCAGTGTTATTTGTGAAAAAGAAGGGCGGTTCCATGAGATTGTGCATAGACTATCGGTAGCTTAACAAGGTAACCATCAAGAACAAATATCCATTGCCTAGAATAGATGATTTATTTGATCAATTGAAAGGAGCCACTGTGTTCTCTAAGATAGATTTGAGATCCGGATACTATCAGTTGCGAGTTAAAGAGTCAGATGTTCTGAAAACTGCTTTTCGAACTAGTTATGGTCACTATGAGTTTCTTGTGATGCCATTTGGCTTAACCAATGCTCCTGCCATTTTTATGAATTTAATGAACCAAATTTTTAGACCTTATTTGGACAAGTTTGTAGTTGTGTTCATTGATGACATCTTGATTTATTCTCATGATGAGACTGAGCATGCAGAACATTTGAGAACAGTTTTACAGATTTTGAGAGATAATCAGCTTTATGCCAAGTTTAGTAAAAGTGAGTTCTGGTTACAGGAAGTTTGTTTTCTTGGACATATTGTCTCAGGTGAAGGTATTAAAGTTGATCCGAGTAAGATTTCAACCATTGTTGGTTGGAAGCCTCCCAGGAATGTATCAGAGGTCAGAAGTTTTCTTGGTCTTACCGGTTATTATAGACGATTTGTAGAGGGATTTTCTATGATAGCTACTCCATTGACAAGACTGCTACAGAAAGATGTCAAGTTTGAATGGACTGAGAAGTGCCAGCAGAGTTTCGACAAGTTAAAGGCGTTGTTAACTGAAGCTCCTATCTTAGTGCAACCAGAACCGGGTAAAGAGTTTGTGATTTACAGTGATGCATCCTTGAATGGACTAGGCTGTGTATTTATGCAGGAAGGAAGGGTAATTGCTTATGCCTCTAGACAGTTAAAACCACATGAGAAAAATTATCCGACACATGATTTAGAGCTAGCTGCTATAGTATTTGCATTAAAAATTTGGAGATATCACTTGTATTGTGAGAAATGTCGAATATTCACTGATCATAAAAGTTTGAAATACTTGATGACTCAGAAAGATCTGAACTTGAGGCAAAGAAGATGGCTAGAGTTGATTAAAGATTATGAGCTAGTGATCGATTATCACCCGGGTAAGGCAAACGTTGTTGCTGATGCTTTGAGTAGAAAATCATTATTTGCATTGAGAGCTTTGCACACTAGTTTGGCCTTACCAGATGATGGTTCTATTTTAGCTGAGTTGAGAGCTAAACCGACGTTTCTTGAAGAAATTTGTGAAGCTCAGAAGGATGATAGTGAGTTGCAAGCCAAAAGAGTTCAGTGAGAGTCAAGTGTAGAGTCTGATTTTCAGATTGGTTCTAACGGTTGTTTGATGTTCAGAGATAGAGTATGTGTACCCAAGAATGATGAACTTATTCGGAAAGTCTTACAGGAAGCACATAGCAGTTCTTTGTCTATTCACCCAGGTAGTACAAAGATGTATAATGATTTGAAGAAAATGTATTGGTGGACAGGAATGAAAAGAGATATTTCAGAGTTTGTTTCCAGATGTTTGATCTGTCAGCAGGTAAAAGCCAAACATCAGGTACCTTCAGGTTTATTGCAGCCTGTATTAGTTCCCAAGTGGAAATGGGACCGAGTTACTATGGATTTTGTGACAAGATTGCCTTTGACACTGAGAAAGAAAGATGCAGTATGGGTTGTGATTGATAAGTTAACGAAGTCGGCTCATTTTATTCCAGTTCGTATGGATTATTCACTTGACAAGTTGGCCGAGTTGTATATTTCAGATATAGTTAGACTACATGGAGTACCGTTATCGATTATCTCAGATAGAGATCCGAGATTTACTTCACGGTTTTGGAAGAAATTGCAGGAAGCTTTAGGTACAAAGTTGAGTTTTAGTACAGCTTTCCATCCTCAGACTGATGGTCAGTCAGAAAGAGTTATTCAGGTACTTGAAGATATGCTTAGATGTTGTGTATTGGAATTTCAAGGTAGTTGGGAGAAATACTTACCGTTAATAGAGTTTGCCTACAATAATAGTTATCAATCGAGTCTGAAGATGGCACCTTATGAAGCTTTGTATGGACGTAAATGTCGTACACCTTTGTATTGGAAGAGCTTAAGGAAAATCAGATTTACGGGGTTGATTTAGTCAAAGAAACAGAAGAGAAAGTAAAAGTCATCAGAGATTGCTTGAAAGCAGCTTCAGATAGGCAGAAATCCTATGCAGATTTGAAAAGAAAAGAAATTGAATTTCAAGTTGGTGATAGGGTATTCTTGAAAGTATCCCCGTGGAAGAAAGTTCTCAGATTTGGCAAGAAAGGCAAATTAAGTCCTCGTTTTATTGGACCGTTTGAGGTGATCGAGAGAGTTGGGCCATTGGCATATCAGTTAGCTTTGCCGACTGAGTTAGAGAAGATTCATAATGTGTTTCATGTGTCTATGCTACGTCGTTATCGTTCAGATCCATCACATGTAATTTCGCAGACAGAGGTTGAGATTCAACCAGATATGACTTACAGTGAGGAACCGGTAAAAATTCTAGCTCGTGAGGTTAAACAATTAAGGAACAAAAGTATTGTACTTGTGAAAGTATTATGGAATAGGCATGGGATAGAAGAGGCTACATGGGAGCCCGAAGAAACTATGCGAAAACAATACCCAAATCTCTTTACAGGTAAGATTTTCGGGGACGAAAATCCCTAAAGGGGGAGAAATGTAACATCCCGAAATAGGGCCTAAACAGAATAGTGGTTGCAAAACCACGAATCCGAGATATAAAAGTTTATTAGGATTAATTATTATGATTTATCGATTGATTAGATGCATGTGTTAGAATATCGATAGAAAATTTCACAAATTGCATGTCTAATTTGCCTATTAGGACTTAATTGCAAAAGTTGATAAATATGAGTTTTAGATGTTAAAGGATTTAATTGAAGAGCATAATTGAAGTAGAGGTCCTTAAATGGTAATTATACCATTAGGCTTTCATGGACAAAAATGGACATGCATAGGTAGAAAGAACCAAAGTTTTTAATGAAGGGTAATTTAGTCATTTGGTAATAAAAAGAAATTAAAAGGGAAAAAGATGGCAAAATATGCTCATCTTCTTCAATAGGCTGAATTTTCAAGGGTTCACCATAGCTAGGGTTTGTTTCAAGCTTCCAAGCCCCATTTTTAGTGTTCTTTACATTTTTGAAGCCCCGGTAGCTCGGTTTAGCTTATTCTATCAATAATTCATGCTAGGGTTCATATTTGGAAAAATACCCATAGGTGAAATGTGTTTATTTTGATGTTTTATGATAGAATATGAAGTCTAAAATTATGTTAAACAACTTTTGCTAAGTGACTTTAAGTAAAAACGAGTAAAACAGCCTAATCGATAAAAATACCTAATGTTCATAAGTACATGTTAGAGTGAGAATTTGATGTTGTCATAGAAGGGAAAAATGATCAGCATGTCATAAAACATAAGAATAAGGGATAAAGTTTAATTTCTGAGATTTGGGGCAAATGTGTAAATATGTAAAAGTATTTTGTGACTTGAACGTTTTAAGTTATGGCATGTATAGGGACTTAGCCATTTTGTGTGTATGTCCTTATTATATGCCTTAATATTGGCTTGTAAATGCTTCATAATGATTAGCCATTAAAATGGTTAATTAAGAACATGTTTTGGATGTTATGTATGTCTAGATGATAGTTTTTACAAAGAAATTATGAAAGAGTAAAAAAAATCTGCAGGGGAACAGTTTTAGACAGCAACTGTGACGTGATTTTGAAAAATCACTGAAAATAGTATAAATAGAATTATGGTGTGAATAAGATATAGAATTAAATCTTATTGAGTCTATTTTTATATGAAGGAAACGGTGTAGGAAAAAGAGCTGTATATTATGAGATAATTGATTTTTTGTGCAGAGGGGTCAGAACTGTCAAACTGTGTAACAGGGGAGACTTTAACTAATAAACTGTACTAATTGGCCACACCAAAAATTATGGAAAAATTATAATAAGAAGATATATGAGTCTAGTTTCAGGGAAAATTTACGAATCTAAATTTCGAGTTTCGTAACTCAATTTATAGTCAATTTAGTGAGCATGACGCAGATGGACAGTTTTAATTTTTATGCCCCAAACTAGTAAGTTAAGTCTAGTAATGCCTCGTGCTCGACTTCGGCAACGGTCTCGGGTAAGGAGTGTTACAAGAACCCCATATGGCCATTCGGCCTTAGTCATTTGGCCATTCGGCCTTAGTTAATTAATTAGTTGAAATTAATTAAATAATTTCGGATAACTTAAATAAGTATTTTAATTATTTGTTGCATTTAAATAAGTCTAATTAAGTCATAATCATTGCATAGTAATAGCTAGCTTTAATATGTCTAGTTTAGGACATAATTAAAAGATGCTGCACATTAAATGTGTCCAGCTGAACCACCATTTAATGTGTCCTATATTTTCCAGCCAAATTTTAAACCACTTAAGGCCCTATTTATTGCGTGTTCTTTAGCTTAAAACATGTCTTAAATATGTGTTTTGTTGCTGGAACTAATGGCCGAAATTAATTATTTGTAGGTGCTTTTGGGACATGTTCAATGCATGTGCGGCAAAGTTCAACTGTGTAACATAACAAATGAAAATAACAACAATTTATAGGCTATCATAGGTTAGCCGAATAGTCACTAGAAAGCCTTAATGGCTAAGCAAAATTAATCTAGAAAATGCTAGAGAAATCCAGAAGAAAATCCTTTAAACTCCATGGCTAAATTCGGCTGATTGGGAAAGCAAATAGGCAGCTTCTAGATGGTGCAATTCATATGGCAAGATGAATGTACTTGGGAGATTAAATGCCATGTCCATGTTCATCCTTTGGGAACACCAATAGCCACCTTAATGGAGAAGGAAGTGAGCTGATTGTATTTGGACAGCAAGGGCACTCCAATGCTAGAAGGATGAATGTCCAAAAATTCGTCCAAGTTAATGGGCAGCCTTTGGGAACGTCAAGGGCCATCTTTCTAGAAGGGAAAATGTATTTTGAAGCCCTCAAAGATGCATGCAACAGCTATGTAACACCCCTAACCCATATCTATCACTGGATTAGGGTTACGAGGCATTTACAAAGAAAATACAGCTTTCATATATTCACATTATCACATAGAACCTATCCACAAATACATATACAGATATATCATTTTACTAATTAAATATTAGTCTTAAATTATTAATCACACCTGATATACTAATCATATCTCAAAGTTCAATCAAATTCATTTCAATTTTATACCATTTTATCAAGTCAATATACATGTCTTAAAATACACACATAAATCATGAGCTTATCATTATAATGACATATTCGAACCAAGCTTATAATGTTTATTAGCCATGTGCAAATGCAATCCAAAACCAAATATACATACAAGAACATTTTCTACTTAATACCATGTATTGCCGAATACATAACTCATGAGATTGATCTTTTATTATTTTTTTTCTTTTTCACATTTAAGCAAAACATGCAACTTAATACACATCACTTACTTACTTAAGCATTTGGCCGAATATACAAAGTCCCATTTATGACATTTCATGTTTATTACCTAACACAAGTCGAATTTGGTGATTTCTTGCACCTAGTAAAATTCAAACAATCTCACAAGCCATTTATAAATATAAAAGTATATAAATCATAGTTATGCACATTTCTATATTCGAACATAAGGAAATACTATTAACCTAACACACACATGAGCTAATATATCCATTGGAATTACATAAGTATAATCAATTCTTCAACCACATGCTCTTATCTCAAATAAACACTCTAGTGCTCAACTTCAAATATTCATGCATAGACATTTTCACTACCATCATCAACTCAACTTAACTACTCAATATAACTATCATAATATATACTTTCAAGCTAAACTTAAAACATAACAAAAGCACACAACCAAGAACATTTATACAAACCAATCTATCTAACACATAAGTAAAGTTTTTGCCAAGAGTAATAGCCATTTCGCAAGGCTATGCATATATATACAAGATCTAATACCATTAATTAACGACATAACCTAGCTAATACATGCCTTTCGAACCAAACTATATTTAAGTACCAAAAGAGTTGATAGTGTGGATGACTTTCTTGACGATCCCTTTGAGCTTGTAGCCTTAACCGAATCCATAAAACAGAGGAGAATATTTCACACAAGTAAGCTTACTAGCTTAGTAAGTCCTAAGCTCATAATAATATAAAATTCAAACACTTAAACATTTAAATCATTCAACTTATGACATTGCATATAAACATTTAAATATGTTCATTCATACAGGACCGAATACTAACAGTTCATTAACTTAAGTAATTGTACTTCATTTCTATAAACTTGTATCTCTTCAAAACACAAAATAAATATATTTGTAACACCCCAAACCCGGCCCACGAGCCATGACCGGATCTGGTATGTCACGGGATAAAGAAGTTTGAAAGGTTTGGATTAATAGTAGAAATTTAAAATTTTGTTAAGGGTATAAAACGGTGTTCGTTAAACCTCAAGTGGGTTGATTTGGTAAATCCGATTGAGTTGAAAATCCTTTCTCCCTTTAAAATAATTTGACCCCTCAATTTTAGAACAATAGAGTGATCGATAACTTAGAAAATTTCGTTACCCGATGGTAGCATTTTTGAAAACGCGTACAAGTGCTTATTTTTGAAAACGTTACTTTTAACCGATTTGCATAACCATTCGTAAGTTTATCAGTTATAAAGTAAAGTAAAAACGACTACCTAACCATCCAAAATAATAATAAGCGGCCATATTACAACCCAATCGAATTGTAGTGAATAATTAAACTTAAAACGGGGTAAAATAAAATTTCAAGTCCACAAAACCAACATGGCCACCTTGAGCTCTCCTCGGCTCCGCATCCGTGCTCTACTCACCTGCAAGATGATATGGGAAGGGGTGAGTCACCAAGACTCAGTGTATAAATCCCCAACCCGGGAAATAACACTCATACACAAGATATTAGTATGGCATGCAATTATGCAACCCAGCCTAGCCATCCATGCTCCTTTTCTACCCGTGTGGTACCAAACCACTGGTGGTGCCAAACCACTGGTGACGTATAGTCACAATATCCGTCAATACGTGTGGTGCCAAACCACTGGTGGTGCCAAACCACTGGTGACCCGAAGTCACAATCAAGTGATGGGGCCAACCCATCGTGTGATACCAAATCACTGGCGTCGATCCCGTATCTCAAATGTGGGGCCAACCCACGGTGGTACTAAGCCACAGGGACGAGACGCTATGAGGTGCCAAACCTCTGGAGGTACCAAACCTCTGGTGACCGTAGCCACAATGTGTTACCAAAACACTGGTGTCCGTCGACACGAATATTACTCCCTCTCATCAATCCCACCATCATCATGCTCATATTACAAGTATCATGATTCCATATATCATGCAATCGAATATAGCATAGCATTTTTCAGCATATGATGGCATATACAACATATATCGTAAATCGAGTAATAAGGAAACTTACCCGAGAACCAAGCTTATGCCCACTAAGCCAAGTTACCATATGAGAGGTTATTAATATCATTAAATAACAGTTTATACTAATAAAGTGTGTAAGAGTTTACACACCTATTTAATCGAAGATTTAACTAGGATTCTCGTATCTATGCGATATTGAAAAAGTCCCGAACTTGTCCTCGTAATGCCCCTATATTCGGCCATCATAGATTATTAATAAGGGGGTCTCATGTGATTAATTAACAATCCAAGGGATTGGTCATATTTTTCAACAGAATAGGGCCTTAGGCCGAACCTTGATTAATACGAACTAATGTGACTTGAAGTCTCGAAAACTTCTGGTTTCGTAGCCGGTTTTGTCCCCTAAATCAAAGTGCATGAATCGATCATACATAAATACCAAAATGGTCTTGGCCGAATGTCAATAACCTCATACCTTGTCTATTGAAGTTTCGAAATTTCCCTTGTGCGTTAGATAATCAAGACCCTATACACCAAAAGTCAGATTCGACCTTAAATACGTAAATCCACATCTAAAACTCCTAGTCGAAAATTACGAGTTACCATACCTCGAAGATGCGAGACCAGAAAGACACTTCCAAGTCCCTTTAGCGTCGGCTACACAAGGAAGATATACCATTAATATGGCCTATGCTCATTCGGCCTATCCATATAAGGATTTTAACTCATGCCTTCGGCATGCATTAAGAGAAATGGGTTAAAACCGAAGTCAAGAGAGAGCTTACATACAAATAGGTTCGGCCAGGTCCTTCAATGGACGATGGAGAAGTCGGCCACCCGATGCAACACCCCTTTACTTCGATGCTCACTAAGGTTTCAAGAAACGCAAGGAAATGGCTAACAAGCAAAGTATTCGGCCAACACTTCGGTACCTCCTTAGCTAGCTCCTTAGCCGATTGTAGGGATCCTTAAAGTGGGCTTCATTTGGCCAAGAAAAATTTCAAGAAGGAAGGCAAAACCACAAGGAGAAATTCGGCCATAGCTATGCAAGGGAAGGAAACAAATCCCTCAAAATCTTGACCCTATATCATTCGGCCAAGCAATGGATTTTGAAAAGAAAAAGGAATTAAAAATCCCTCAAAAACTTCATGGCCGGCCAACAACTCCACCCCTCTCCAATTTCAAAGCTTTAATTTCCCATTATCATAGAAACATGAAATCTATTGTTTATTAGCCTCCCATGCTCCAACAAAAGTGAAATAAAAAGGACTTAACCCATACATCTTGTAATTACAAAAAATAATAATAAATTAAATAAAATAAACATAGAAAAGAACAAAGGAAATGTGCAGCCAACCTTGTCTCCACGCGTGCATGTGCATGCAATTACCAAAGCATGCCGTCCCTAGCAAAAAGAGAAAAAGAATTCCTTCCATGCGCTGCTGGGTCTCGAACCCGAGACCTGGGGCAGTACCCTCCAAGCGCTAGCCACTCGGCTAGCATGTCTTTCATGACATAATGCGTCGGGAATTTCTTTTAAACACTCGGTTGCTGGCTCCTGCACGCATTAAAGCCCAAGACGAAAAACAAAAGAATTTCGTTCATGCGCCACCCTCGGGTCTCGAACGCGAGACCTGAGGCTAAATCCCCCACGCTCGAACCACTCGGCTACCGGGTATTTCATGACATGGGCGCAACATGAATTTATTTAAACACTCCTTCGGCAAGTTCCATTGCCACATCGCTAAAACAAAAACAATTAAAACCTGCTTATGCGCTATTCAGGAGTTTCGAACTCCAGACCTGAAGCAACATGCCCAAGCCTCCTGCCATCTTTGCTACTGAACTTTCATGCCATAACTCAATGCGAATTTCTTTTAAACTATCCTTGCCTTGGCTCCCTTCTCTATAGCGTTAAAAGCAAAAATGGAGTGCTTCAAGGGCGAATTCCAGGACTCGAACGTGAGTCCTCCTAGTCGCCACTCCCCAGCAGAGTCCTTAACCACTCGGCCCTATTGAATTTCATGCTAGCACACGTATCGACAATCCTTTTAACCCTTACCTTGCCAGTTTCCCAGGTCTAAACGCTTAAAATGAAAATAAAGGGCACCACGCGTGATCCTGGGACTCGAACACTCGACCTCGAGAGGGCCCCAAGCTGCAAGCGTCCTAGCCACTCGGCCAGGCGCCTTTTTGTGTTGCGAGCCATCTCGCATTTCCCTTAAAGCCTTCCCTGCTGTAGCGCATAAAAATAAAAATAAAAATGCTATGCGCCCCAAGCCACTCGAACCTCTGACCTATTCTGGCGCACCCTCAAGCTCCCTTGGCCGTGCCCTTAGCCACTAAACCACTCACTTCCTTGTGCCATAATCCGCCCAAATTTATACTTAACCCCTATCTTCTGAGGCCCCCTACCTTTAAAGCTTTCAAATTAGAATTTTCCACTAACCCAAGCCCACTCAAGACCTTTATTTAAGCCGTATTATTCCACGATTAAAACTATAGCAAATTTAAACACAAGAAAATCATTCAATCACAACTAGCCCCGGTTCTAGGATGTTACAGTTCTACCCCCTTAAAATAATTTCGTCCGCGAAATCACCTGGATCAGAAGAGTTGGGGGTATTGCTGCCGCATCGCATCCTCGGGCTCCCACGTTGCTTCCTCCATGCCATGGTTCCGCCATAGGACCTTCACTAAAGGGACTGACTTCCTACGCAAAACTTTCACATCCCGATCTAGGATCTGCACAGGTTCCTCTTCCATCGTCAAATCTGGACTCACCTCAACTTCCTCAACTGCCAAGATGTGTGATGGATCAGAACGATAGCGTCTAAGCATGGAGACATGGAACACATCGTGAATCTGACTCAGTTCTGCAGGTAACTCGAGCTGATAAGCTACTGGTCCCACTCATCTCAGCACCTTAAACGGTCCAATGAACCTTGGGCTTAATTTGCCCTTCTTCCCAAATCTTAGCACCTTCTTCCATGGCGAGACCTTCAGAAAAACTTCGTCTCCTACGGCAAACTCTATGTCCCTCCGTTTGAGATCAGCATAAGACTTTTGCCTATCCGAGGCTTCTTTCAACCTAGCTTGGATCTTCTTCACCTTATCCTCAGTTTCTGCAACCAATTCCGGTCCTAACATCTGTCGCTCACCCAACTCCGTCCAACAAGTAGGTGTGCGACACCTCCTACCATACAATGCTTCATATGGGGCCATTTTAATGCTTGCCTGATAACTGTTGTTGTATGCGAACTCAGCTAATGGCAAAAATTCCTCCCAACTACCTCCGAAGTCCAAAACGCAGCCTCTTAACATGTCCTCTAAAATCTGAATAACTCTTTCCGACTGCCCGTCAGATTGTGGATGGAAGGCTGTACTGAAATCCAGCCGTGTACCCAATGCCTGATGTAGTGCTCTCCAAAACCTCGATGTAAATCTGGGGTCTCTGTCTGAGATGATTGACACTGGCACACCATGCAGCCTCACTATCTCCGCCACATACAACTTAGCTAACCTCTGGAGCGAGTAATCCACCCTTACCGGTATGAAGTGAGCCGACTTGGTCAGACGGTCCACAATCACCCAAACTGCGTTCTTCTTGCTGGGCGTGAGGGGTAGCCCACTGACGAAGTCCAAAGTGATCCTCTCCCATTTCCACTGAGGAATCTTCACTGGTTGAAGTAACCCAGATGGCAACTGATGTTCAGCCTTTACCCGCTGACATGTGAGACACCTTCTCACGAATTCAGTTACCTCGCGCTTCAATCCTGGCCACCAGAACTGCTTACGCAAATTTCCATACATCTTGCTACCTCCAGGATGCATAGCGTATGGGCTGCTATGTGCATCCTGAAGAATTCTTTGTCTCAAACCCACATCATTCGGTATACAAGGCCGTCCTTGAAAACACAGCACCCCATCACCATTCAAACTATACCCTTCCAAACTGCCATCTTGAACTTGCAATCTCCGCGCGCTCAAACTGTCGTCTCCTAATTGCTTTTCCTTAATCTCCTCGATCCAAGTTGGCTTAACTTGCAGCTCTGCCAAAAGACTTCCGTCGTCGTATAGACTAAGACGAGCAAACATCGCCCTTAAGTCTGTCACGACCTTTCGGCTCAACGCATCAGCCACCACGTTAGCCTTGCCTGGATGGTACTCAATTGAACAGTCGTAGTCCTTCAGCAGTTCAATCCATCGACGTTGTCTTAGATTTAAGTCCTTCTGAGTCAAGAGATACCTCAGACTTTTGTGATCCGTGTAGACTATCGACTTTTCCCCATACAAGTAATGCCTCCATATTTTCAAAGCAAAAACCACTGCTGCTAACTCCAAGTCATGGGTAGGATAGTTAACCTCATGTGGTCTTAGCTGACGGGATGCATAGGCCACTACCTTCCCTTCCTGCATCAACACACATCCCAACCCATTATGGGACGCATCACAATAAACTGTGAACAATTTCCCCGCCTCAGGCTGCACCAAAACGGGAGCTTCCGTCAGAATCTTTCTTAGCTTATCAAAGCTTTCTTGCTGCTTCTCTGACCAAACAAATAGGACTCCTTTCCTTAGCAACTTAGTTAACGGCGCGGCGATTAAAGAGAATCCTTCCACAAATCTTCGATAGTACCCGGCCAGACCCAGAAAACTTCGAATTTCCGCCACTGACCGAGGTGGTTTCCACTCCAACACCGCTTCGACCTTGCGGGGGTCCACTCTAATCCCTTCAGCTGACACCACGTGACCCAAGAAGGTCACCTCTCTAAGCCAGAATTCGCATTTACTGAATTTGGCATACAACTGCTCCTCCCTCAGCACTTGTAGGACTATGCGCAAATGCCTATCATGCTCCTCCTCCGTCTTCGAGTATACCAATATGTCGTCTATAAACACCACGACAAATTGATCTAAGTATTGCTGAAACACCCTATTCATCAAGTCCATGAATGCTGCCGGTGCGTTGGTCAAACCAAACGGCATCACTAAGAACTCGTAATGCCCATACCGGGTACGAAATGCCGTCTTGTGCACATCAGCCTCCTTTACCTTAAGTTGATGATAGCCCGACCTAAGGTCTATCTTCGAGAATACCGATGCACCCTTCAGTTGATCAAACAGGTCATCAATCCGAGGCAACGGATACTTGTTTTTGATCATCAATTTGTTTAGCTGACGGTAGTCGATACACATCCGCATTGACCCGTCTTTCTTCTTGACAAACAACACCGGTGCTCCCCACGGAGATATACTAGGTCGAATGAACCCTCTATCCAAGAGTTCCTGAATTTGAGCCTTTAGCTCCACCAACTCCTTCGGTGCCATTCGGTAGGGTGCTATGGACACAGGTGCCGTTCCGGGCAACAAGTCTATACCGAACTCAACTTCCCGATCTGGAGGCAGACCCGGAAGTTCTTCAGGAAACACATCAGCGAATTCCCCTACAGTTCGGACCTTCTCAACTGTTGACTCCTTAGCCTCCAAGGCATAAATTTGAACCAACAGTGCTTCACACCCTTTTCTGATCATTTTCTCGGCCTTCAAGGCAGACACTACATTGGATAGATAGTCTCTTCTGTTACCTATCATGACCACTTCATCACCCTTGGCCGACCTTAGAATCATGCGCTTAACAGCGCAATCCAGCCTTGCCTGATACTTAACCAGCCAGTCCATTCCAAGAATTAGATCAAACTCCCCAAACGGCAGTTCCATCAGATCGGCCACAAACACTACCCCTTGGAGTTCGAGGGGTATATCTCTATATAGCTTGTTCACCATCACAGAGTGTCCCAGAGGGCTAATTACAGTCATCTTGCTAGAAGTAGTTTCAAAATCCAAGTCCATAGCCTCTACCACACTACTGGCAATGTATGAATGCGTCGAACCCACATCAATTAATGCAACATAGGGGAGACCAAAAATTAGGAACGTACCGGTGATGACGTCCGGAGCGTCACCCTCGTCGCGTCGCCTCGCTGCGTAGACTAAGCCAGGCTGTCTGGCTTCGGTGTTGCCTGCTCCTCTGCCCTGAACTCCGCGACCTCGATTAGGACCATTGCCTCCTCTACCATTTCCACGACCCCTCTGCGGTGGCCCCACATTCCTTGCTGGAGTACGGTTCTGACCTTCTGGCTGATTCCTTGCCATCTTCCGAGGACAATCCCTTACACGGTGATCCGGAGATCCACATTCAAAGCAACCCCTCTCACCGGTGTAACAACCTCCCCAATGTGACTTTCCACAGCGATTACACTGAGCCGGTCTCTGGTTAGAAGCCATGGGCCTTCCAGCCTGATTCGGCCCACTCTGTCTGGCCCTCTTTTGTGCATTAAAACCCGACCCAGATGATCCAACACCTCTTTTCTGCTTGCTCCTATCATAGCTCTGCCTCACAGACTCCCGGACCCTCTCGGCCACCTTGGCCTTTTCCACCAGAACAGCGAACTCACGCACCTGTTGTGGAGCAATCAGCAGCCTTAAGTCATCCCTAAGTCCGTCTTCAAAACGGACGCAACGATCATGCTCGGTAGACACAACTCCCTGAGCATAGCGGCTCAGTCTCAGGAATTCTGCCTCATACTCAGATACCGACTTGTTTCCTTGTACCAGTCCCAGAAAAGTTTTCCTCTGAGTATCAGTGTAACTGGTGCCCACGTACTTCTTCTGATACGTAGCTTTGAAGTATTCCCAAGTAAGGTCTTCTGCTGTAGCACCGTCTCGAACCGTGAGCCACCACTGGTAGGACTCATCTTTCAGAAGCGACACTGCTCCTTTCAGCTTCTCCACATCTGTTAAGTCGAGATCGTCCATGATCCTCTCGGTTGATTCTAACCAATATTCAGCTGCATTGGGGGCGACACCTGACACACCCCGAAATACTTCAGCTCCATTGGATCGGAGCCGCTCAGATACAGACTTCCGAGCTCCTGCACCTCTATTGGTCTCAGCCATCATTTCTAGCACACGCAGCATAGCCTGCGATACCGACTCACCCCCCGTCTGATCTTGAGGTCCAACACCAAAAGTTGGGGGTGGCGGTGGGGGTGGTATCTCATTATCCGATCCTTGGCCCGACCTGACTGGTTCTGTCACGGCCATCCGGCCTCTACCGCGTCCCCGACGGCCGCGACCTCTAGAACTCATTTCTTATGGCGCAATCTAAAAAGTTTTATGAGTTAGTCAACGTTCCACTGATCATTAGCAAAGAATCTTATGCGCAAAATTAAGAAGTTGTTCTTTCGATCAAACAAGTTTCAAGTCTTCTATCGTAGTTCGAAGATATACATTCACTTATTCCATCACTCTCTCTGTCCAATTCTTAACCCGGGGGTATTTTCGTCCTTTACCCTACAGGGGTATTTTGGTAATAAAACAATGTAAGTTTGACGAATCAAAGGAGATTTAAAAATTTGCCAAACTTGGGGGATTCCTTTTGAAAAAATGTCTTCCCAAATTGGTAGTGTTGCGAAAACTTTGAAAATCAAGGTCATTTTGGTAATTTGCAATTCAGGGGAAATTTTGAAATTTTCCAAAAGCACAACATTTTTGACATTTTGCAAAATTAGGGATTTTAGGTATGCTTGTAAAATAAGGAAAATTTTGTTTAAAAAGAAAATTTGGGGTTATTTGGTAGAATTTTTAAAACTAGGGGCATTTTTGTAATTTACCTCTAAGGGTATTTTAAAATGTTCATAAATCAAAGGAAGTTTGTAGAAATTCTCATAAGTTTGAGGGAAGTCTTTAAAAATTAGTCTTTATAAAAATGCGGCTAATTCCCTTTCGGGTTTTAATAATAGGGGTTTAGCCCGTGATCAAGTTCTCACGGTTAGGGTGAACCGAAGCTACGCACCAGGTCGGATTCCTGCGAAGAGGAGGTGAGTCACTAAGACCACTTAAATACCAAGCTCGTCCGGATCCAATCCTAGACATGCGTACAAGGGTTACCACACCCTAACTCGGCGACTTAGTCATGGGTTTGTTTAATTAGGCAATTAGAATCTTATGCGATTGTTTGGGGTAAACTAGTCCTAGAGTTCATATACCTTTCATACTATCTACGTCCCATTTCTACCCATTCACAGATAACCATTCATACATAGATTTAAAAATACTTACAAGAGCGGATCGGTGCCGGAGACTCGACGCCATGTTGTTCAACCAAAATCATTTTCAACGGGGTTTTCAAAAGCCTATCTATCAAAAATATTTTTGGGTCTTAGGCCCTCACAGCCGAGTTTTTTGAACCGGGCTCTGATACCAAAATTGTAACACCCCAAACCCGGCCCACGAGCCATGACCGGATCTGGTATGTCACGGGATAAAGAAGTTTGAAAGGTTTGGATTAATAGTAGAAATTTAAAATTTTGTTAAGGGTATAAAACGGTGTTCGTTAAACCTCAAGTGGGTTGATTTGGTAAATCCGATTGAGTTGAAAATCCTTTCTCCCTTTAAAATAATTTGACCCCTCAATTTTAGAACAATAGAGTGATCGATAACTTAGAAAATTTCGTTACCCGATGGTAGCATTTTTGAAAACGCGTACAAGTGCTTATTTTTGAAAACGTTACTTTTAACCGATTTGCATAACCATTCGTAAGTTTATCAGTTATAAAGTAAAGTAAAAACGACTACCTAACCATCCAAAATAATAATAAGCGGCCATATTACAACCCAATCGAATTGTAGTGAATAATTAAACTTAAAACGGGGTAAAATAAAATTTCAAGTCCACAAAACCAACATGGCCGCCTTGAGCTCTCCTCGGCTCCGCATCCGTGCTCTACTCACCTGCAAGATGATATGGGAAGGGGTGAGTCACCAAGACTCAGTGTATAAATCCCCAACCCGGGAAATAACACTCATACACAAGATATTAGTATGGCATGCAATTATGCAACCCAGCCTAGCCATCCATGCTCCTTTTCTACCCCGTGTGGTACCAAACCACTGGTGGTGCCAAACCACTGGTGACGTATAGTCACAATATCCGTCAATACGTGTGGTGCCAAACCACTGGTGGTGCCAAACCACTGGTGACCCGAAGTCACAATCAAGTGATGGGGCCAACCCATCGTGTGATACCAAATCACTGGCGTCGATCCCGTATCTCAAATGTGGGGCCAACCCACGGTGGTACTAAGCCACAGGGACGAGACGCTATGAGGTGCCAAACCTCTGGAGGTACCAAACCTCTGGTGACCGTAGCCACAATGTGTTACCAAAACACTGGTGTCCGTCGACACGAATATTACTCCCTCTCATCAATCCCACCATCATCATGCTCATATTACAAGTATCATGATTCCATATATCATGCAATCGAATATAGCATAGCATTTTTCAGCATATGATGGCATATACAACATATATCGTAAATCGAGTAATAAGGAAACTTACCCGAGAACCAAGCTTATGCCCACTAAGCCAAGTTACCATATGAGAGGTTATTAATATCATTAAATAACAGTTTATACTAATAAAGTGTGTAAGAGTTTACACACCTATTTAATCGAAGATTTAACTAGGATTCTCGTATCTATGCGATATTGAAAAAGTCCCGAACTTGTCCTCGTAATGCCCCTATATTCGGCCATCATAGATTATTAATAAGGGGGTCTCATGTGATTAATTAACAATCCAAGGGATTGGTCATATTTTTCAACAGAATAGGGCCTTAGGCCGAACCTTGATTAATACGAACTAATGTGACTTGAAGTCTCGAAAACTTCTGGTTTCGTAGCCGGTTTTGTCCCCTAAATCAAAGTGCATGAATCGATCATACATAAATACCAAAATGGTCTTGGCCGAATGTCAATAACCTCATACCTTGTCTATTGAAGTTTCGAAATTTCCCTTGTGCGTTAGATAATCAAGACCCTATACACCAAAAGTCAGATTCGACCTTAAATACGTAAATCCACATCTAAAACTCCTAGTCGAAAATTACGAGTTACCATACCTCGAAGATGCGAGACCAGAAAGACACTTCCAAGTCCCTTTAGCGTCGGCTACACAAGGAAGATATACCATTAATATGGCCTATGCTCATTCGGCCTATCCATATAAGGATTTTAACTCATGCCTTCGGCATGCATTAAGAGAAATGGGTTAAAACCGAAGTCAAGAGAGAGCTTACATACAAATAGGTTCGGCCAGGTCCTTCAATGGACGATGGAGAAGTCGGCCACCCGATGCAACACCCCTTTACTTCGATGCTCACTAAGGTTTCAAGAAACGCAAGGAAATGGCTAACAAGCAAAGTATTCGGCCAACACTTCGGTACCTCCTTAGCTAGCTCCTTAGCCGATTGTAGGGATCCTTAAAGTGGGCTTCATTTGGCCAAGAAAAATTTCAAGAAGGAAGGCAAAACCACAAGGAGAAATTCGGCCATAGCTATGCAAGGGAAGGAAACAAATCCCTCAAAATCTTGACCCTATATCATTCGGCCAAGCAATGGATTTTGAAAAGAAAAAGGAATTAAAAATCCCTCAAAAACTTCATGGCCGGCCAACAACTCCACCCCTCTCCAATTTCAAAGCTTTAATTTCCCATTATCATAGAAACATGAAATCTATTGTTTATTAGCCTCCCATGCTCCAACAAAAGTGAAATAAAAAGGACTTAACCCATACATCTTGTAATTACAAAATAATAATAATAAATTAAATAAAATAAACATAGAAAAGAACAAAGGAAATGTGCAGCCAACCTTGTCTCCACGCGTGCATGTGCATGCAATTACCAAAGCATGCCGTCCCTAGCAAAAAGAGAAAAAGAATTCCTTCCATGCGCTGCTGGGTCTCGAACCCGAGACCTGGGGCAGTACCCTCCAAGCGCTAGCCACTCGGCTAGCATGTCTTTCATGACATAATGCGTCGGGAATTTCTTTTAAACACTCGGTTGCTGGCTCCTGCACGCATTAAAGCCCAAGACGAAAAACAAAAGAATTTCGTTCATGCGCCACCCTCGGGTCTCGAACGCGAGACCTGAGGCTAAATCCCCCACGCTCGAACCACTCGGCTACCGGGTATTTCATGACATGGGCGCAACATGAATTTATTTAAACACTCCTTCGGCAAGTTCCATTGCCACATCGCTAAAACAAAAACAATTAAAACCTGCTTATGCGCTATTCAGGAGTTTCGAACTCCAGACCTGAAGCAACATGCCCAAGCCTCCTGCCATCTTTGCTACTGAACTTTCATGCCATAACTCAATGCGAATTTCTTTTAAACTATCCTTGCCTTGGCTCCCTTCTCTATAGCGTTAAAAGCAAAAATGGAGTGCTTCAAGGGCGAATTCCAGGACTCGAACGTGAGTCCTCCTAGTCGCCACTCCCCAGCAGAGTCCTTAACCACTCGGCCCTATTGAATTTCATGCTAGCACACGTATCGACAATCCTTTTAACCCTTACCTTGCCAGTTTCCCAGGTCTAAACGCTTAAAATGAAAATAAAGGGCACCACGCGTGATCTCTGGGACTCGAACACTCGACCTCGAGAGGGCCCCAAGCTGCAAGCGTCCTAGCCACTCGGCCAGGCGCCTTTTTGTGTTGCGAGCCATCTCGCATTTCCCTTAAAGCCTTCCCTGCTGTAGCGCATAAAAATAAAAATAAAAATGCTATGCGCCCCAAGCCACTCGAACCTCTGACCTATTCTGGCGCACCCTCAAGCTCCCTTGGCCGTGCCCTTAGCCACTAAACCACTCACTTCCTTGTGCCATAATCCGCCCAAATTTATACTTAACCCCTATCTTCTGAGGCCCCCTACCTTTAAAGCTTTCAAATTAGAATTTTCCACTAACCCAAGCCCACTCAAGACCTTTATTTAAGCCGTATTATTCCACGATTAAAACTATAGCAAATTTAAACACAAGAAAATCATTCAATCACAACTAGCCCCGGTTCTAGGATGTTACAGTTCTACCCCCTTAAAATAATTTCGTCCGCGAAATCACCTGGATCAGAAGAGTTGGGGGTATTGCTGCCGCATCGCATCCTCGGGCTCCCACGTTGCTTCCTCCATGCCATGGTTCCGCCATAGGACCTTCACTAAAGGGACTGACTTCCTACGCAAAACTTTCACATCCCGATCTAGGATCTGCACAGGTTCCTCTTCCATCGTCAAATCTGGACTCACCTCAACTTCCTCAACTGCCAAGATGTGTGATGGATCAGAACGATAGCGTCTAAGCATGGAGACATGGAACACATCGTGAATCTGACTCAGTTCTGCAGGTAACTCGAGCTGATAAGCTACTGGTCCCACTCGTCTCAGCACCTTAAACGGTCCAATGAACCTTGGGCTTAATTTGCCCTTCTTCCCAAATCTTAGCACCTTCTTCCATGGCGAGACCTTCAGAAAAACTTCGTCTCCTACGGCAAACTCTATGTCCCTCCGTTTGAGATCAGCATAAGACTTTTGCCTATCCGAGGCTTCTTTCAACCTAGCTTGGATCTTCTTCACCTTATCCTCAGTTTCTGCAACCAATTCCGGTCCTAACATCTGTCGCTCACCCAACTCCGTCCAACAAGTAGGTGTGCGACACCTCCTACCATACAATGCTTCATATGGGGCCATTTTAATGCTTGCCTGATAACTGTTGTTGTATGCGAACTCAGCTAATGGCAAAAATTCCTCCCAACTACCTCCGAAGTCCAAAACGCAGCCTCTTAACATGTCCTCTAAAATCTGAATAACTCTTTCCGACTGCCCGTCAGATTGTGGATGGAAGGCTGTACTGAAATCCAGCCGTGTACCCAATGCCTGATGTAGTGCTCTCCAAAACCTCGATGTAAATCTGGGGTCTCTGTCTGAGATGATTGACACTGGCACACCATGCAGCCTCACTATCTCCGCCACATACAACTTAGCTAACCTCTGGAGCGAGTAATCCACCCTTACCGGTATGAAGTGAGCCGACTTGGTCAGACGGTCCACAATCACCCAAACTGCGTTCTTCTTGCTGGGCGTGAGGGGTAGCCCACTGACGAAGTCCAAAGTGATCCTCTCCCATTTCCACTGAGGAATCTTCACTGGTTGAAGTAACCCAGATGGCAACTGATGTTCAGCCTTTACCCGCTGACATGTGAGACACCTTCTCACGAATTCAGTTACCTCGCGCTTCAATCCTGGCCACCAGAACTGCTTACGCAAATTTCCATACATCTTGCTACCTCCAGGATGCATAGCGTATGGGCTGCTATGTGCATCCTGAAGAATTCTTTGTCTCAAACCCACATCATTTGGTATACAAGGCCGTCCTTGAAAACACAGCACCCCATCACCATTCAAACTATACCCTTCCAAACTGCCATCTTGAACTTGCAATCTCCGCGCGCTCAAACTGTCGTCTCCTAATTGCTTTTCCTTAATCTCCTCGATCCAAGTTGGCTTAACTTGCAGCTCTGCCAAAAGACTTCCGTCGTCGTATAGACTAAGACGAGCAAACATCGCCCTTAAGTCTGTCACGACCTTTCGGCTCAACGCATCAGCCACCACGTTAGCCTTGCCTGGATGGTACTCAATTGAACAGTCGTAGTCCTTCAGCAGTTCAATCCATCGACGTTGTCTTAGATTTAAGTCCTTCTGAGTCAAGAGATACCTCAGACTTTTGTGATCCGTGTAGACTATCGACTTTTCCCCATACAAGTAATGCCTCCATATTTTCAAAGCAAAAACCACTGCTGCTAACTCCAAGTCATGGGTAGGATAGTTAACCTCATGTGGTCTTAGCTGACGGGATGCATAGGCCACTACCTTCCCTTCCTGCATCAACACACATCCCAACCCATTATGGGACGCATCACAATAAACTGTGAACAATTTCCCCGCCTCAGGCTGCACCAAAACGGGAGCTTCCGTCAGAATCTTTCTTAGCTTATCAAAGCTTTCTTGCTGCTTCTCTGACCAAACAAATGGGACTCCTTTCCTTAGCAACTTAGTTAACGGCGCGGCGATTAAAGAGAATCCTTCCACAAATCTTCGATAGTACCCGGCCAGACCCAGAAAACTTCGAATTTCCGCCACTGACCGAGGTGGTTTCCACTCCAACACCGCTTCGACCTTGCGGGGGTCCACTCTAATCCCTTCAGCTGACACCACGTGACCCAAGAAGGTCACCTCTCTAAGCCAGAATTCGCATTTACTGAATTTGGCATACAACTGCTCCTCCCTCAGCACTTGTAGGACTATGCGCAAATGCCTATCATGCTCCTCCTCCGTCTTCGAGTATACCAATATGTCGTCTATAAACACCACGACAAATTGATCTAAGTATTGCTGAAACACCCTATTCATCAAGTCCATGAATGCTGCCGGTGCGTTGGTCAAACCAAACGGCATCACTAAGAACTCGTAATGCCCATACCGGGTACGAAATGCCGTCTTGTGCACATCAGCCTCCTTTACCTTAAGTTGATGATAGCCCGACCTAAGGTCTATCTTCGAGAATACCGATGCACCCTTCAGTTGATCAAACAGGTCATCAATCCGAGGCAACGGATACTTGTTTTTGATCATCAATTTGTTTAGCTGACGGTAGTCGATACACATCCGCATTGACCCGTCTTTCTTCTTGACAAACAACACCGGTGCTCCCCACGGAGATATACTAGGTCGAATGAACCCTCTATCCAAGAGTTCCTGAATTTGAGCCTTTAGCTCCACCAACTCCTTCGGTGCCATTCGGTAGGGTGCTATGGACACAGGTGCCGTTCCGGGCAACAAGTCTATACCGAACTCAACTTCCCGATCTGGAGGCAGACCCGGAAGTTCTTCAGGAAACACATCAGCGAATTCCCCTACAGTTCGGACCTTCTCAACTGTTGACTCCTTAGCCTCCAAGGCATAAATTTGAACCAACAGTGCTTCACACCCTTTTCTGATCATTTTCTCGGCCTTCAAGGCAGACACTACATTGGATAGATAGTCTCTTCTGTTACCTATCATGACCACTTCATCACCCTTGGCCGACCTTAGAATCATGCGCTTAACAGCGCAATCCAGCCTTGCCTGATACTTAACCAGCCAGTCCATTCCAAGAATTAGATCAAACTCCCCAAACGGCAGTTCCATCAGATCGGCCACAAACACTACCCCTTGGAGTTCGAGGGGTATATCTCTATATAGCTTGTTCACCATCACAGAGTGTCCCAGAGGGCTAATTACAGTCATCTTGCTAGAAGTAGTTTCAAAATCCAAGTCCATAGCCTCTACCACACTACTGGCAATGTATGAATGCGTCGAACCCACATCAATTAATGCAACATAGGGGAGACCAAAAATTAGGAACGTACCGGTGATGACGTCCGGAGCGTCACCCTCGTCGCGTCGCCTCGCTGCGTAGACTAAGCCAGGCTGTCTGGCTTCGGTGTTGCCTGCTCCTCTGCCCTGAACTCCGCGACCTCGATTAGGACCATTGCCTCCTCTACCATTTCCACGACCCCTCTGCGGTGGCCCCACATTCCTTGCTGGAGTACGGTTCTGACCTTCTGGCTGATTCCTTGCCATCTTCCGAGGACAATCCCTTACACGGTGATCCGGAGATCCACATTCAAAGCAACCCCTCTCACCGGTGTAACAACCTCCCCAATGTGACTTTCCACAGCGATTACACTGAGCCGGTCTCTGGTTAGAAGCCATGGGCCTTCCAGCCTGATTCGGCCCACTCTGTCTGGCCCTCTTTTGTGCATTAAAACCCGACCCAGATGATCCAACACCTCTTTTCTGCTTGCTCCTATCATAGCTCTGCCTCACAGACTCCCGGACCCTCTCGGCCACCTTGGCCTTTTCCACCAGAACAGCGAACTCACGCACCTGTTGTGGAGCAATCAGCAGCCTTAAGTCATCCCTAAGTCCGTCTTCAAAACGGACGCAACGATCATGCTCGGTAGACACAACTCCCTGAGCATAGCGGCTCAGTCTCAGGAATTCTGCCTCATACTCAGATACCGACTTGTTTCCTTGTACCAGTCCCAGAAAAGTTTTCCTCTGAGTATCAGTGTAACTGGTGCCCACGTACTTCTTCTGATACGTAGCTTTGAAGTATTCCCAAGTAAGGTCTTCTGCTGTAGCACCGTCTCGAACCGTGAGCCACCACTGGTAGGACTCATCTTTCAGAAGCGACACTGCTCCTTTCAGCTTCTCCACATCTGTTAAGTCGAGATCGTCCATGATCCTCTCGGTTGATTCTAACCAATATTCAGCTGCATTGGGGGCGACACCTGACACACCCCGAAATACTTCAGCTCCATTGGATCGGAGCCGCTCAGATACAGACTTCCGAGCTCCTGCACCTCTATTGGTCTCAGCCATCATTTCTAGCACACGCAGCATAGCCTGCGATACCGACTCACCCCCCGTCTGATCTTGAGGTCCAACACCAAAAGTTGGGGGTGGCGGTGGGGGTGGTATCTCATTATCCGATCCTTGGCCCGACCTGACTGGTTCTGTCACGGCCATCCGGCCTCTACCGCGTCCCCGACGGCCGCGACCTCTAGAACTCATTTCTTATGGCGCAATCTAAAAAGTTTTATGAGTTAGTCAACGTTCCACTGATCATTAGCAAAGAATCTTATGCGCAAAATTAAGAAGTTGTTCTTTCGATCAAACAAGTTTCAAGTCTTCTATCGTAGTTCGAAGATATACATTCACTTATTCCATCACTCTCTCTGTCCAATTCTTAACCCGGGGGTATTTTCGTCCTTTACCCTACAGGGGTATTTTGGTAATAAAACAATGTAAGTTTGACGAATCAAAGGAGATTTAAAAATTTGCCAAACTTGGGGGATTCCTTTTGAAAAAATGTCTTCCCAAATTGGTAGTGTTGCGAAAACTTTGAAAATCAAGGTCATTTTGGTAATTTGCAATTCAGGGGAAATTTTGAAATTTTCCAAAAGCACAACATTTTTGACATTTTGCAAAATTAGGGATTTTAGGTATGCTTGTAAAATAAGGAAAATTTTGTTTAAAAAGAAAATTTGGGGTTATTTGGTAGAATTTTTAAAACTAGGGGCATTTTTGTAATTTACCTCTAAGGGTATTTTAAAATGTTCATAAATCAAAGGAAGTTTGTAGAAATTCTCATAAGTTTGAGGGAAGTCTTTAAAAATTAGTCTTTATAAAAATGCGGCTAATTCTCTTTCGGGTTTTAATAATAGGGGTTTAGCCCGTGATCAAGTTCTCACGGTTAGGGTGAACCGAAGCTACGCACCAGGTCGGATTCCTGCGAAGAGGAGGTGAGTCACTAAGACCACTTAAATACCAAGCTCGTCCGGATCCAATCCTAGACATGCGTACAAGGGTTACCACACCCTAACTCGGCGACTTAGTCATGGGTTTGTTTAATTAGGCAATTAGAATCTTATGCGATTGTTTGGGGTAAACTAGTCCTAGAGTTCATATACCTTTCATACTATCTACGTCCCATTTCTACCCATTCACAGATAACCATTCATACATAGATTTAAAAATACTTACAAGAGCGGATCGGTGCCGGAGACTCGACGCCATGTTGTTCAACCAAAATCATTTTCAACGGGGTTTTCAAAAGCCTATCTATCAAAAATATTTTTGGGTCTTAGGCCCTCACAGCCGAGTTTTTTGAACCGGGCTCTGATACCAAAATTGTAACACCCCAAACCCGGCCCACGAGCCATGACCGGATCTGGTATGTCACGGGATAAAGAAGTTTGAAAGGTTTGGATTAATAGTAGAAATTTAAAATTTTGTTAAGGGTATAAAACGGTGTTCGTTAAACCTCAAGTGGGTTGATTTGGTAAATCCGATTGAGTTGAAAATCCTTTCTCCCTTTAAAATAATTTGACCCCTCAATTTTAGAACAATAGAGTGATCGATAACTTAGAAAATTTCGTTACCCGATGGTAGCATTTTTGAAAACGCGTACAAGTGCTTATTTTTGAAAACGTTACTTTTAACCGATTTGCATAACCATTCGTAAGTTTATCAGTTATAAAGTAAAGTAAAAACGACTACCTAACCATCCAAAATAATAATAAGCGGCCATATTACAACCCAATCGAATTGTAGTGAATAATTAAACTTAAAACGGGGTAAAATAAAATTTCAAGTCCACAAAACCAACATGGCCGCCTTGAGCTCTCCTCGGCTCCGCATCCGTGCTCTACTCACCTGCAAGATGATATGGGAAGGGGTGAGTCACCAAGACTCAGTGTATAAATCCCCAACCCGGGAAATAACACTCATACACAAGATATTAGTATGGCATGCAATTATGCAACCCAGCCTAGCCATCCATGCTCCTTTTCTACCCCGTGTGGTACCAAACCACTGGTGGTGCCAAACCACTGGTGACGTATAGTCACAATATCCGTCAATACGTGTGGTGCCAAACCACTGGTGGTGCCAAACCACTGGTGACCCGAAGTCACAATCAAGTGATGGGGCCAACCCATCGTGTGATACCAAATCACTGGCGTCGATCCCGTATCTCAAATGTGGGGCCAACCCACGGTGGTACTAAGCCACAGGGACGAGACGCTATGAGGTGCCAAACCTCTGGAGGTACCAAACCTCTGGTGACCGTAGCCACAATGTGTTACCAAAACACTGGTGTCCGTCGACACGAATATTACTCCCTCTCATCAATCCCACCATCATCATGCTCATATTACAAGTATCATGATTCCATATATCATGCAATCGAATATAGCATAGCATTTTTCAGCATATGATGGCATATACAACATATATCGTAAATCGAGTAATAAGGAAACTTACCCGAGAACCAAGCTTATGCCCACTAAGCCAAGTTACCATATGAGAGGTTATTAATATCATTAAATAACAGTTTATACTAATAAAGTGTGTAAGAGTTTACACACCTATTTAATCGAAGATTTAACTAGGATTCTCGTATCTATGCGATATTGAAAAAGTCCCGAACTTGTCCTCGTAATGCCCCTATATTCGGCCATCATAGATTATTAATAAGGGGGTCTCATGTGATTAATTAACAATCCAAGGGATTGGTCATATTTTTCAACAGAATAGGGCCTTAGGCCGAACCTTGATTAATACGAACTAATGTGACTTGAAGTCTCGAAAACTTCTGGTTTCGTAGCCGGTTTTGTCCCCTAAATCAAAGTGCATGAATCGATCATACATAAATACCAAAATGGTCTTGGCCGAATGTCAATAACCTCATACCTTGTCTATTGAAGTTTCGAAATTTCCCTTGTGCGTTAGATAATCAAGACCCTATACACCAAAAGTCAGATTCGACCTTAAATACGTAAATCCACATCTAAAACTCCTAGTCGAAAATTACGAGTTACCATACCTCGAAGATGCGAGACCAGAAAGACACTTCCAAGTCCCTTTAGCGTCGGCTACACAAGGAAGATATACCATTAATATGGCCTATGCTCATTCGGCCTATCCATATAAGGATTTTAACTCATGCCTTCGGCATGCATTAAGAGAAATGGGTTAAAACCGAAGTCAAGAGAGAGCTTACATACAAATAGGTTCGGCCAGGTCCTTCAATGGACGATGGAGAAGTCGGCCACCCGATGCAACACCCCTTTACTTCGATGCTCACTAAGGTTTCAAGAAACGCAAGGAAATGGCTAACAAGCAAAGTATTCGGCCAACACTTCGGTACCTCCTTAGCTAGCTCCTTAGCCGATTGTAGGGATCCTTAAAGTGGGCTTCATTTGGCCAAGAAAAATTTCAAGAAGGAAGGCAAAACCACAAGGAGAAATTCGGCCATAGCTATGCAAGGGAAGGAAACAAATCCCTCAAAATCTTGACCCTATATCATTCGGCCAAGCAATGGATTTTGAAAAGAAAAAGGAATTAAAAATCCCTCAAAAACTTCATGGCCGGCCAACAACTCCACCCCTCTCCAATTTCAAAGCTTTAATTTCCCATTATCATAGAAACATGAAATCTATTGTTTATTAGCCTCCCATGCTCCAACAAAAGTGAAATAAAAAGGACTTAACCCATACATCTTGTAATTACAAAATAATAATAATAAATTAAATAAAATAAACATAGAAAAGAACAAAGGAAATGTGCAGCCAACCTTGTCTCCACGCGTGCATGTGCATGCAATTACCAAAGCATGCCGTCCCTAGCAAAAAGAGAAAAAGAATTCCTTCCATGCGCTGCTGGGTCTCGAACCCGAGACCTGGGGCAGTACCCTCCAAGCGCTAGCCACTCGGCTAGCATGTCTTTCATGACATAATGCGTCGGGAATTTCTTTTAAACACTCGGTTGCTGGCTCCTGCACGCATTAAAGCCCAAGACGAAAAACAAAAGAATTTCGTTCATGCGCCACCCTCGGGTCTCGAACGCGAGACCTGAGGCTAAATCCCCCACGCTCGAACCACTCGGCTACCGGGTATTTCATGACATGGGCGCAACATGAATTTATTTAAACACTCCTTCGGCAAGTTCCATTGCCACATCGCTAAAACAAAAACAATTAAAACCTGCTTATGCACTATTCAGGAGTTTCGAACTCCAGACCTGAAGCAACATGCCCAAGCCTCCTGCCATCTTTGCTACTGAACTTTCATGCCATAACTCAATGCGAATTTCTTTTAAACTATCCTTGCCTTGGCTCCCTTCTCTATAGCGTTAAAAGCAAAAATGGAGTGCTTCAAGGGCGAATTCCAGGACTCGAACGTGAGTCCTCCTAGCCGCCACTCCCCAGCAGAGTCCTTAACCACTCGGCCCTATTGAATTTCATGCTAGCACACGTATCGACAATCCTTTTAACCCTTACCTTGCCAGTTTCCCAGGTCTAAACGCTTAAAATGAAAATAAAGGGCACCACGCGTGATCTCTGGGACTCGAACACTCGACCTCGAGAGGGCCCCAAGCTGCAAGCGTCCTAGCCACTCGGCCAGGCGCCTTTTTGTGTTGCGAGCCATCTCGCATTTCCCTTAAAGCCTTCCCTGCTGTAGCGCATAAAAATAAAAATAAAAATGCTATGCGCCCCAAGCCACTCGAACCTCTGACCTATTCTGGCGCACCCTCAAGCTCCCTTGGCCGTGCCCTTAGCCACTAAACCACTCACTTCCTTGTGCCATAATCCGCCCAAATTTATACTTAACCCCTATCTTCTGAGGCCCCCTACCTTTAAAGCTTTCAAATTAGAATTTTCCACTAACCCAAGCCCACTCAAGACCTTTATTTAAGCCGTATTATTCCACGATTAAAACTATAGCAAATTTAAACACAAGAAAATCATTCAATCACAACTAGCCCCGGTTCTAGGATGTTACAATATTACCAGAATCACATGCTCCAAATCATATAAGTACAGCATTCATATCAACCATGTTATCGTACTAAAATTCCTTTCACTCTTAGCATTTCTATTTGAAAACCGAATCTCCACAATAGTACATTCAAGCTCAAATTCAATCATATAATACTCATGCACATCAATCTTAATCTCAAATGTACCTAACACTGTTCTCATAGTATTAACTCAACTCAAGTAACCTTATACATAACCTACCTTACTTGCTTACCTGAGCCTTTAACTAGATACATTAGCTATGTTTTGCCTTGAACAAAATTCGGTTTATCCTTTGTAAAACACCTCACTGGCATCATGCCTGCTAGGCGTCAAAGCCCGATAAATAACACCGGCACAAGGCCTGCTAGGCTCAGAGCCCGTAATAAGTCACCGGCACTAGGCCTGCTAGGCTTAAAGCCTGAAATAAGTCACCGGCACTAGGCCTGCTAGGCTTAAAGCCTGAAACATATCAATGTGGTCAATCATTCCACACACATTTCATAACTATATTACATATCCAATTCAACTAAACTTGTTCATATCACATTATCAAATTATGCAATCAATCTAATATACTTATATACATTCGGCTATGACATAATTATGTACTAAAATTTATCAAACATTATCATTTAATATGTTCATAAATAACTCTTTGATATATTTCGGCTTAAGGACTTACCTCGGCTGTCGATAGACCGTGTAAATCGGCTATTCGAGAACCTTCATTTTTCCCCGATCTAATTCCGTTTTTCTTTGTTCTTGATCTAAACATATCAAAAATAGTCTCATTCAAGCACATTTCATTTCAATTTAGTCCCAAAACACATAAATGGGCAAATTACTATTTTACCCCTAATGTTTCACATTTTTACAATTTAGTCCTATTTGCATAAAACACAAAATACACATAATTTGCACATAAAACTCTAGGGCCGAATCTTCTATACCTTCATACCAAGGCATACATTTCATTTATTTTGCAACCAAGTCCCTCAAAATTTTTATTTTTACAAATTAGCCCAAAATACTCAAATTACTAAAATTTCTAATGCAAAACATATCAATCCTTAACATATCTTTAATTTAAAAATCATCAAACATCAAAACCTCAAGAATTCATCAATGGCTGAATCATATATACACACTAATCTTAGAAATTCTAGCATGGGTCGGGTAATATACTAAGCAACGATCTCAAAAACGTAAAAATTAACAAAAACCAATGTCAAACTAACCTTCAATTTGAGCTTCTAAATGCCGAAATTTCAAAGCCACAAACCCTTTTTTTTTTCTTTCCTTAACATTCGGCCAAGAAGAAAGCTAAAAGATGATGGCTTATTTTATGGTATTTTAACATATATTAACTTAATAAACTAATTACTAATATAACCTTTTAATAATAATAAAACCAACTTATAAAGGAAGGGTAATTTAGTCCAAAGCCATCCACTATCTTAAATAATGGGCCAATTACCCTTTTAGGACTTCTATTTATAAAGCCACAATCAATTTGGTATATTTCACTATAGTTTACAACTTTTACCTTTTACGCGATTTAGTCCTTTTTCTAAATTAAACACACAAACGATAAAATTTTTCTACGAGATTTTCACACATATTAATTCACATATAAAAAACACAAAACATAATATAAAAATATTTCTCGGACTCGGATTCGTGGTCCCGAAACCACCGTTCTGATTAGGGTCAAAATAGGTCTGTCACAAGCTAGGTACGTCCCTTGACTTAATTAGGCTCTTAAAATGCCACCTTTTGATGAAAAATTAGCAACTGAACAGCCCATGAATTTGTACAGCAAATGTGAAACGTTTTTAATGTGTGATGGGGAGACATTCGGCCACCTTGGAGACTTGAATGGGCTGGTGACTTTTAGGACGAATAGGTGCCTTTTAAGGAGCCAAAATGAACAGCCAACATGCATGTTCCAGCCATCCATGCATCCACCAAGGTTCATTGGTGCATTCGGCCACATACAATGCACCTAGGTGCATGTATCTCTTTAATGCTTCATGGAAGATTCGGCTGAACCTACAAAGTGAATGAACTCACATTAAATCAATCCAAATCAGATGCATAACATTAAATACATGCTATGGATACTTCAATTGACGTTTTGGACACTTAAAGACACCATTATGCTTCATTGAAAATTCGGCAGCCCCTTTAACTAGTCAAAAAAATTCTGCACATCAATTTTAATTTTAAAACAACTTAAAAAACATTAAATAAAATATGGAAAATTAATTTAGACTAAGACAAATTAATTTAGACACTAAATAAAATATTTAGACACATTAATCGGCTGTAGGCAAGAAATTAAAATAATTTATTTTAAAGCATTAAATTAAAGCAATAAGGTCAATGAGCTGGAGTGAGCTCGAGTGAGCTCAAATTGAGCTAGAATGAGCTAATCCGGCTCAATTTGGAAGTGCATGTAGATGCACATGAGCTCCACGGCACTTGGTACTTCGGGTTTGAGCTCATCAACTTGAAATTTGGTGGGTGCCCCGGGCGTGCCCGTATCACCATTCCCAAACGATATGTTGCTTCCTATCTCCCATGCGTGTTGAGTATTACCAAGCATCAACCATTGTATACATTGGACAACAACAAAGGAGCATGGACGTTTCATCTCCCAAGATGCTTTCTTGTGAGTGACAAAGAAATTAAAAGAAAAAGTTGCTTCATGAAAGTGAAAAGTGCAGCAAATTAAAGGGCCGAACTTTAATGTAATGTTGGGAGTTTGCCTTTTCAAACGATGGAAGTATTAAAGAGAGTGCATGAGGGAGTGTGATGGCCTTTCACGTTCCCAATACCACCTAGTACCAAGGCATGACCGTTCGGCTCTTCCAAGGTGTCTTTTGCACAATCCCAAGGCCGAATTTAAGAGCTTTCAGCCCCCTTTCTTCCTAGTGCATTTGGCTGCACTTAAAGATGATACGGGCACGCCCGATCATGAGACTAGCCCGAGCTGGGATCCTATGGTGTTACCTCGAGGGCCGATCACGAAGGCACGAGCAAAGCAATTTAAAAACACTATTGGGATTATGGTTCAGCAATTGTGGAAAGACAACAATGCTAGCTCATTCGAACAAGTCAATGGCTCATTTGAACAAGTCAATGGCCACCCAAGGAGTCATGGCCATACCCTCCTTCAAACAAAATTTCAGTCAAACGAGCTCACCTTAGCTCGTTTCTAGCTCATGCAAGCACAATGAGCTGTTTATGGCCTTTCAGCCTTGGCTATTTAATTAGCCAAAATCATTAAATAAAATTTGGACTTTAATTTTAATTATGTGTTTTAAATATTTTTGCAGCAATTATATTATTTCTTGTTTATTACCTGCATCTTTAAATAATGTTGTGCATTAATTTATCACATTTTATTGCTTTTTTAATGTTTTTAAGTGTTTTAATTCAAGAATTAATATGCAGGAATTAATGAACTTATGGCTTAACTTCAATTGGTCTCAAAATGGCTGAATTTAATGGGTGCAGGTTTCTGTATTGGTTCTTACTTGTTTTCTTAAGCCTTAAACCGAGCCCAAACATTTTATGAACTACTTTCCAAACCCATTTTCGTAACCTCTCTAAACCCGAACACCTTCTTTACTTCTCCACTTCATCTACCCCTTTCCGAACACTTACTCGATTTATTATCCCGACCTTTCTCGACATCACTATTCCATACCAAATCCGAGCCATCCCTACCGGTTATTATAGACGATTTGTAGAGGGATTTTCCATGATAGCTACTCCATTGACATGATTGCTACAGAAAGATGTCAAGTTTGAATGGACTGAGAAGTGCCAGCAGAGTTTCGACAAGTTAAAGGCGTTGTTGACTTAAGCTCCTATCTTAGTGCAACCAGAACCGGGTAAAGAGTTTGTGATTTACAGTGATGCATCTTTGAATGGACTAGGCTGTGTATTTATGCAGGAAGGAAGGGTAATTGCTTATGCCTCTAGACAGTTAAAGCCACATGAGAAAAATTATCTGACACATGATTTAGAGCTAGCTGCTATTGTATTTGCATTAAAAATTTGGAGATATCACTTGTATTGTGAGAAATGTCGAATATTCACTGATCATAAAAGTTTGAAATACTTGATGACTCAGAAAGATCTGAACTTGAGGCAAAGAAGATGGCTAGAGTTGATTACAGATTATGAGCTAGTGATCGATTATCACCTGGGTAAGGCAAACGTTGTTACTGATGCTTTGAGTAGAAAATCGTTATTTGCATTGAGAGCTTTGCACACTAGTTTGGCCTTATCAAATGATGGTTCTATTTTAGCTGAGTTGAGAGCTAAACCGACGTTTCTTGAAGAAATTTGTGAAGCTCAGAAGGATGATAGTGAGTTGCAAGCCAAAAGAGTTCAGTGAGAGTCAAGTGTAGAGTCTGATTTTTAGATTGGTTCTAACGGTTGTTTGATGTTCAGAGATAGAGTATGTGTACCCAAGAATGATGAACTTATTCGGAAAGTCTTACAGGAAGCACATAGCAGTTCTTTGTCTATTCACCCAGGTAGTACAAAGATGTATAATGATTTGAAGAAAATGTATTGGTGGACAGGAATGAAAAGAGATATTTCAGAGTTTGTTTCTAGATGTTTGATCTGTCAGCAGGTAAAAGCCAAACATCAGGTACCTTCAGGTTTATTGCAGCCTGTATTAGTTCCCAAGTGGAAATGGGACCGAGTTACTATGGATTTTGTGACAAGATTGCCTTTGACACCGAGAAAGAAAGATGCAGTATGGGTTGTGATTGATAAGTTAACGAAGTCGGCTCATTTTATTCCAGTTCGTATGGATTATTCACTTGACAAGTTGGCCGAGTTGTATATTTCAGATATAGTTAGACTACATGGAGTACCGTTATCGATTATCTCAGATAGAGATCCAAGATTTACTTCACGGTTTTGGAAGAAATTGCAGGAAGCTTTAGGTACAAAGTTGAGTTTTAGTACAGCTTTCCATCCTCAAACTGATGGTCAGTCAGAAAGAGTTATTCAGGTACTTGAAGATATGCTTAGATGTTGTGTATTGGAATTTCAAGGTAGTTGGGAGAAATACTTGCCGTTAATAGAGTTTGCCTACAATAATAGTTACCTTATGAAGCTTTGTATGGACGTAAATGTCGTACACCTTTGTATTGGAAGAGCTTAAGGAAAATCAGATTTACGGGGTTGATTTAGTCAAAGAAACAGAAGAGAAAGTAAAAGTCATCAGAGATTGCTTGAAAGCAGCTTCAGATAGGCAGAAATCCTATGAAGATTTGAAAAGAAAAGAAATTGAATTTCAAGTTGGTGATAAGGTATTCTTGAAAGTATCCCCGTGGAAGAAAGTTCTTAGATTTGGCAAGAAAGGCAAATTAAGTCCTCGTTTTATTGGACCGTTTGAGGTGATCGAGAGAGTTGGGCCATTGGCATATCAGTTAGCTTTGCCGACTGAGTTAGAGAAGATTCATAATGTGTTTCATGTGTCTATGCTACGTCGTTATCGTTCAGATCCATCACATGTAATTTCGCAGACAGAGGTTGAGATTCAACCAGATATGACTTACAGTGAGGAACCGGTAAAAATTCTAGCTCGTGAGGTTAAACAATTAAGGAACAAAAGTATTGCACTTGTAAAAGTATTATGGAATAGGCATGGGATAGAAGAGGCTACATGGGAGCCCGAAGAAACTATGCAAAAACAATACCCAAATCTCTTTACAGGTAAGATTTTCGGGGACGAAAATCCCTAAAGGGGGAGAAATGTAACATCCCGAAATAGGGCCTAAACGGAATAGTGGTTGCAAAACCACGAATCCTAGATATAAAAGTTTATTAGGATTAATTATTATGATTTATCGATTAGATGCATGTGTTAGAATATCGATAGAAAATTTCACAAATTGCATGTCTAATTTGCATATTAGGACTTAATTGCAAAAGTTGATAAATATGAGTTTTAGATGTTAAAGGATTTAATTGAAGAGCATAATTGAAGTAGAGGTCCTTAAATGGTAATTATACCATTAGGCTTTCATGGACAAAAATGGACATATATAGGTAGAAAGAACCAAAGTTTTTAATGAAGGGTAATTTAGTCATTTGGTAATAAAAAGAAATTAAAAGGGAAAAAGATGGCAAAATATGCTCATCTTCTTCAATAGGCTGAATTTTCAAGGGTTCACCATAGCTAGGGTTTGTTTCAAGCTTCCAAGCCCCATTTTTAATGTTCTTTACATTTTTGAAGCCCCGGTAGCTCGGTTTAGCTTATTCTATCAATAATTCATGCTAGGGTTCATATTTGGAAAAATACCCATAGGTGAAATGTGTTTATTTTGATGTTTTATGATAGAATATGAAGTCTAAAATTATGTTAAACAACTTTTGCTAAGTGACTTTAAGTAAAAACGAGTAAAACAGCCTAATCGATAAAAATACCTAATGTTCATAAGTACATGTTAGAGTGAGAATTTGATGTTGTCATAGAAAGGGAAAATGATCAGCATGTCATAAAACATAAGAATAAGGGATAAAGTTTAATTTCTGAGCTTTGGGGCAAATGTGTAAATATGTAAAAGTTTAGGGGCAAAATCGTAATTTTTCCAAAGTTAGAGTTAAGGGCTGTTTTAATAAATGTGAGTATTAAATAAGCTAAATTTGCTAATATAGATCAAGAGGAACAAAATTCAGAGTTAGATCGGGGAAAGAAAAAGATAGTGGACTAAATCGATATAGTTTATCGTATTTTGTTTCGAGGTAAGTTTGCGGTAAATAAATGCAATATTCTATTATTATACATTTAATACTATTAAATTCTAGAATTTACATAATTATTTTATAAATTTATCATTTAAAGACTCAAGTATGAATTGACGGAAAAGCTATCTCAGAAAGTTCCGGTTGAACCTTAGGAATGTGTAGGATACAAATGTCATGACATAAGGGTTTAAGGAAATCATGTAAGACCATGTCAAGACATGGCATTGATAAGTTTCTATAAGGCAAAGGTCCTATGTAAGACCATGCCAAGGCATGGCATTGGTGAGTTTATAAGGCAAAGGTCCCATGTAAGACCATGCCAAGGCATGGCATTGGTGAGTTCATAAGGTAATGATACCACATAAGACCATGTCAAGGCATGGCAATGGTTAAGTTTCATAAGGAAATGTACCCGCGTATCCTTAGTATTCCAAGTGGTTCAACGGGAAAATTCAAAGAGTATACCAAAGGGAAGGTAAGACAAGTTCAAGCTAAAAAGGTACAGGTAAGAATTTAAGACCTAAGTATACTAAATTAAAGGCTTAAATAATCTTGGTAAGAAAAGATTAAGATAATTCATTAAGAATGTTGTCATTTATTTACATGTAAACTTACTAAGCTTTATGCTTACTCCCATTCCTTTCTCTTTTTTTTTTTTAGTATTACAAGCAAACTCGAGGGTCGCAAGGACGTCGGAGTTCGTTACACACTATCAAAGGATTATATTGGTATTTTGTGACTTGAACGTTTTAAGTTATGGCATGTATAGGGACTTAGCCATTTTGTGTGTATGTCCTTATGATATGCCTTAATATTGGGTTGTAAATGCTTCATAATGATTAGCCATTAAAATGGTTAATTAAGAACATGTTTTGGATGTTATGTATGTCTAGATGATAGTTTTTACAAAGAAATTATGAAAGAGTAAAAAAAATCTGCAGGGGAACAGTTTTAGACAGCAACTGTGACGTGATTTTGAAAAATCACTGAAAATAGTATAAATAGAATTATGGTGTGAATGAGATATAGAATTAAATCTTATTGAGTCTATTTTTATATGAAGGAAACGGTGTAGGAAAAAGAGTTGTATATTATGAGATAATTGATTTTTTGTGCAGAGGGGTCAGAACTGTCAAACTGTGTAACAGGGGAGACTTTAACTAATAAACTGTACTAATTGGCCACACCAAAAATTATAGAAAAATTATAATAAGAAGATATATGAGTCTAGTTTCAGGGAAAATTTAAGGATCTAAATTTCGAGTTTCGTAACTCGATTTATAGTCAATTTAGTGAACATGACGCAGATGGACAGTTTTAATTTTTATGCCCCAAACTAGTAAGTTAAGTCTAGTAATGCCTCGTGCTCGACTTCGGCAACGGTCTCGGGTAAGGAGTGTTACAAGAACCCCATATGGCCATTCGGCCTTAGTCATTTGGCCATTCGGCCTTAGTTAATTAATTAGTTGAAATTAATTAAATAATTTCGGATAACTTAAATAAGTATTTTAATTATTTGTTGCATTTAAATAAGTCTAATTAAGTCATAATCATTGCATAGTAATAGCTAGCTTTAATATGTCTAGTTTAGGACATAATTAAAAGATGCTGCACATTAAATGTGTCCAGCTGAACCACCATTTAATGTGTCCTATATTTTCCAGCCGAATTTTAAACCACTTAAGGCCCTATTTATTGCGTGTTCTTTAGCTTAAAACATGTCTTAAATATGTGTTTTGTTGCTGGAACTAATGGCCGAAATTAATTATTTGTAGGTGCTTTTGGGACATGTTCAATGCATGTGCGGCAAAGTTCAACTGTGTAACATAACAAATGAAAATAACAACAATTTATAGGCTATCATAGGTTAGCCGAATAGTCACTAGAAAGCCTTAATGGCTAAGCAAAATTAATCTAGAAAATGCTAGAGAAATCCAGAAGAAAATCCTTTAAACTCCATGGCTAAATTCGGCTGATTGGGAAAGCAAATAGGCAGCTTCTAGATGGTGCAATTCATATGGCAAGATGAATGTACTTGGGAGATTAAATGCCATGTCCATGTTCATCCTTTGGGAACACCAATAGCCACCTTAATGGAGAAGGAAGTGAGCTGATTGTATTTGGACAGCAAGGGCACTCCAATGCTAGAAGGATGAATGTCCAAAAATTCGTCCAAGTTAATGGGCAGCCTTTGGGAACGTTAAGGGCCATCTTTCTAGAAGGGAAAATGTATTTTGAAGCCCTCAAAGATGCATGCAACAGCTATGTAACACCCCTAACCCATATCCGTCGCCGGATTAGGGTTACGAGGCATTTACAAAGAAAATACAGCTTTCATATATTCACATAATCACATAGAACCTATCCACAAATACATATACAGATATATCATTTTACTAATTAAATATTAGTCTTAAATTATTAATCACACCTGATATACTAATCATATCTCAAAGTTCAATCAAATTCATTTCAATTCTATACCATTTTATCAAGTCAATATACATGTCTTAAAATACACACATAAATCATGAGCTTATCATTATAATGACATATTCGAACCAAGCTTATAATGTTTATTAGCCATGTGCAAATGCAATCCAAAACCAAATATACATACAAGTACATTTTCTACTTAATACCATGTATTGCCGAATACATAACTCATGAGATTGATCTTTTATTATTTTTTTTTTCTTTTTCACATTTAAGCAAAACATGCAACTTAATACACATCACTTACTTACTTAAGCATTTGGCCGAATATACAAAGTCCCATTTATGACATTTCATGTTTATTACCTAACACAAGTCGAATTTGGTGATTTCTTGCACCTAGTAAAATTCAAACAATCTCACAAGCCATTTATAAATATAAAAGTATATAAATCATAGTTATGCACATTTCTATATTCGAACATAAGGAAATACTATTAACCTAACACACATGAGCTAATATATCCATTGGAATTACATAAGTATAATCAATTCTTCAACCACATGCTCTTATCTCAAATAAACACTCTAGTGCTCAACTTCAAATATTCATGCATAGACATTTTCACTACCATCATCAACTCAACTTAACTACTCAATATAACTGTCATAATATATACTTTCAAGCTAAACTTAAAACATAACAAAAGCACACAACCAAGAACATTTATACAAACCAATCTATCTAACACATAAGTAAAGTTTTTGCCAAGAGTAATAGCCATTTCGCAAGGCTATACATATATATGCAAGATCTAATACCATTAATTAACGACATAACCTAGCTAATACATGCCTTTCGAACCAAACTAGATTTAAGTACCAAAAGAGTAGATAGTGTGGACGACTTTCTTGATGATCCCTTTGAGCTTGTAGCCTTAACCGAATCTATAAAACAGAGGAGAACATTTCACACAAGTAAGCTTACTAGCTTAGTAAGTCCTAAGCTCATAATAATATAAAATTCAAACACTTAAACATTTAAATCATTCAACTTATGACATTGCATATAAACATTTAAATATGTTCATTCATACAGGACCGAATACTAACAGTTCATTAACTTAAGTAACTGTACTTCATTTCTATAAACTTGTATCTCTTCAAAACACAAAATAAATATATTACCAGAATCACATGCTCCAAATCATATAAGTACAACATTCATATCAACCATGTTATCATACTAAAATTCCTGTCACTCTTAGCATTTCTATTTGAAAACCGAATCTCCACAATAGTACATTCAAGCTCAAATTCAATCATATAATACTCATGCACATCAATCGTAATCTCAAATGTACCTAACACTGTTCTCATAGTATTAACTCAACTCAAGTAAACTTATACATAACCTACCTTACTTGCTTACCTGAGCCTTTAACTAGATACATTAGCTATGTTTTACCTTGAACAAAATTCGGTTTATCCTTTGTAAAACACCTCACCGGCATCAAGCCTGCTAGGCGTCAAAGCCCGATAAATAACATCGGCACAAGGCCTGCTAGGCTCAGAGCCCGTAATAAGTCACCGGCACTAGGCCTGCTAGGCTTAAAGCCTGAAATAAGTCACCGGCACTAGGCCTGCTAGGCTTAAAGCCTGAAATAAGTCACCGGCACTAGGCCTGCTAGGCTTAAAGCCTGAAACATATCAATGTGGTCAATCATTCCACACACATTTCATAACTATATTACATATCCAATTCAACTAAACTTATTCATATCACATTATCAAAGTATGCGATCAATCTAATATACTTATATACATTCGGCTATGACATAATTATGTACTAAAATTTATCAATCATTATCATTTAATATGTTCATAAATAACTCTTGAATATATTTCAGCTTAAGGACTTACCTCGGCTGTCGATAGACCGTGTAAATCGGCTATTCGAGAACCTTCGTTTTTCCCTGATCTAATTCCGTTTTTCTTTGTTCTTGATCTAAACATATCAAAAATAGTCTCATTCAAGCACATTTCATTTCAATTTAGTCCCAAAACACATAAATGGGCAAATTACTATTTTACCCCTAATGTTTCACATTTTTACAATTTAGTCCTATTTGCATAAAATACAAAATACACATAATTTGCACATAAAACTCTAGGGCCGAATCTTCTATACCTTCATACCAAGGCATACATTTCATTTATTTTGCAACCAAGTCCCTCAAAATTTTTATTTTTACAAATTAGCCCAAAATACTCAAATTACTAAAATTTCTAATACAAAACATATAAATCCTTAACATATCTTTAATTTAAAAATCATCAAACATCAAAACCTCAAGAATTCATCAATGGCCGAATCATATATACACACTAATCTTAGAAATTCTAGCATGGGTCGGGTAATATACTAAGCAACGATCTCAAAAACGTAAAAATTAACAAAAACCAATGTCAAACTAACCTTCAATTTGAGCTTCTAAATGCCGAAATTTCAAAGCCACAAACCCTTTTTTTTTCTTTCCTTAACATTCGGCCAAGAAGAAAGCTAAAAGATGATGGCTTATTTTATGGTATTTTAACATATATTAACTTAATAAACTAATTACTAATATAACCTTTTAATAATAATAAAACCAACTTATAAAGTAAGGGTAATTTAGTCCAAAGCCATCCACTATCTTAAATAATGGGCCACTTACCCTTTTAGGACTTCTATTTATAAAGCCACAATCAATTTGGTATATTTCACTATAGTTTACAACTTTTACCTTTTACGCGATTTAGTCCTTTTTCTAAATTAAACACACAAACGATAAAATTTTTCTACAAGATTTTCACACATATTAATTCACATATAATAAACACAAAATATAATATAAAAATATTTCTCAGACTCGGATTCGTGGTCCCGAAACCACCGTTCCGATTAGGGTCAAAATAGGTCTGTCACAAGCTAGGTACGTCCCTTGACTTAATTAGGCTCTTAAAATGCCACCTTTTGATGAAAAATTAGCAACTGAACAGCCCATGAATTTGTACAGCAAATGTGGAACGTTTTTAATGTGTGATGGGGAGACATTCGGCCACCTTGGAGACTTGAATGGGCTGGTGACTTTTAGGACGAATAGGTGCCTTTTAAGGAGCCAAAATGAACAGCCAACATGCATGTTCCAGCCATCCATGCATCCACCAAGGTTCATTGGTGCATTCGGCCACATACAATGCACCTAGGTGCATGTATCTCTTTAATGCTTCATGGAAGATTCGGCTGAACCTACAAAGTGAATGAACTCACATTAAATCAATCCAAACCAGATGCATAACATTAAATACATGCTATGGATACTTCAATTGACGTTTTGGACACTTAAAGACACCATTATACTTCATTGAAAATTCGGCAGCCCCTTTAACTAGTCAAAAAAATTCTGCACATCAATTTTAAATTTAAAACAACTTAAAAAAATTAAATAAAATATGGAAAATTAATTTAGACTAAGACAAATTAATTTAGACACTAAATAAAATATTTAGACACATTAATCGGCTGTAGGCAAGAAATTAAAATAATTTATTTTAAAGCATTAAATTAAAGCAATAAGGTCAATGAGCTGGAGTGAGCTCGAGTGAGCTCAAATTGAGCTAGAATGAGCTAATCCGGCTCAATTTGGAAGTGCATGTAGATGCACATGAGCTCCACGGCACTTGGTACTTCGGGTTTGAGCTCATCAACTTGAAATTTGGTGGGTGCCCCGGGCATGCCCGTATCACCATTCCCAAACGATGTGTTGCTTCCTATCTCCCATGCGTGTTGAGTATTACCAAGCATCAACCATTGCATACATTGGACAACAACAAAGGAGCATGGACGTTTCATCTCCCAAGATGCTTTCTTGTGAGTGACAAAGAAATTAAAAGAAAAAGTTGCTTCGTGAAAGTGAAAAGTGCAGCAAATTAAAGGGCCGAACTTTAATGTAATGTTGGGAGTTTGCCTTTTCAAACGATGGCAGTATTAAAGAGAGTGCATGAGGGAGTGTGATGGCCTTTCACGTTCCCAATACCACCTAGTACCAAGGCATGACCGTTTGGCTCTTCCAAGGTGTCTTTTGCATAATCCCAAGGCCGAATTTAAGAGCTTTCAGCACCCTTTCTTCCTAGTGCATTCGGCTACACTTAAAGATGATACGGGCACGCCCGATCATGAGACTAGCTCGAGCCGGGATCCTATGGTGTTACCTCGAGGGCCGATCACGAGGGCACGAGCAAAGCAATTTAAAAACACTATTGGGATTATGGTTCAGCAATTGTGGAAAGACAACAATGCTAGCTCATTCGAACAAGTCAATGGCTCATTTGAACAAGTCAATGGCCACCCAAGGAGTCATGGCCATACCCTCCTTCAAACAAAATTTCAGTCAAACGAGCTCACCTTAGCTCGTTTCTAGCTCATGCAAGCACAATGAGCTGTTTATGGCCTTTCGGCCTTGGCTATTTAATTAGCCAAAATCATTAAATAAAATTTGGACTTTAATTTTAATTATGTGTTTTAAATATTTTTGCAGCAATTATATTATTTCTTGTTTATTACTTGCATCTTTAAATAATGTCGTGCATTAATTTATCACATTTTATTGCATTTTTTTAATGTTTTTAAGTGTTTTAATTCAAGAATTAATATGCAGGAATTAATGAACTTATGGCTTAACTTCAATTGGTCTCAAAATGGCTGAATTTAATGGGTGCAGGTACATTCATTTTCATGAGTTTAATGGAAGCAGGATTAATTATTTTATCAAGGCTAAATAGGAGACATGGAGGTCACTTAAAGGGACAAGAAGCATGATTTAAATTGTTTGCCCATGAACCACAAGCCATGGACGGCAAAAACAAGAAGGAATCTTTAAATGCCCATGTGCTAAGATATTTTTTTTTATTGAAGATGATGGATGGCACTTAAGGGGACAAGAAGACATGGATTAATTATTTATTCAAGGTGGTTAAAATGGAGCATGGAGCTTAAAATATATATATATATATATATATATATATATATATATATATATATAAAAACTTTAAAAGGGAGCATGGATGTTGGACGGTAAAGCATGATCACACCATTTATTAACCCATGCTTCTATGATGGAACGTGACCATGTGCTTGTTGGAAGCATGAAAATAATTGTTGTTTATTGGAGCATCAATATATTGGAGCAAGATATGGACGACAAGGCTTAATGCTCATGGCTGAAATTTTTATTCCATTTGATATCCTATTCAGCCGAATCCATTCGTCTACCTAGTTTAGGCCTATAAATAGTTGCTCATTTTCAATGTAAGGCACGAATGAATTTTCTTGAATGAATTACTCACTATTATTTTGATTGAATTTGTGAGACAATTTCTTTTCTCCAAATTTCGTTTAGGACTTGTTAGTTTATCTAGCGAGCTAGTGGCGCTAACTTTTCCTTGTTATCCATTTCCATACCGAGGTTCCTATCCTTTTCGATAGCGGGTTGAGGTCCTATCCCCATTTAAAACTGAACTTTAAGAATCGTATAAATATTTTGGGTCGATACCAAATTGGAATTGGTTCGTATTTGATTCTTAAAATTCTTTCATACCTTTTATTTCAATATACACCTAGTTTCATTTCACCCACATTTATTCTTTCCTAATTCACCTATCTTACTTCCCGTTTACGATTGGGCAAATTTGCATACGATCCGACTCATCCCCGGGCCGGCCCGTATCAAAAGAGCTTCTAGAACCTGATTTTTGGGTGCTTCAAGGATGAACGTAGACAGCAAAAACCAAAGGCCAGCTTCTAGAATAATTTAGGGTCATTTAAGGATGAAAATAACTTAGAAATTAAGCTAAGTTTCATGACTTTTCAATTAGCTTCTAAGCACTATAAATATCCGAAAATGGACAATTGTAAAGGACTTTTTGGATGAATTATATACCGTTATTCTATCGAATTTGTGAGAACACTTCTCCAATTTTGTTTTAGGATCCGTTGGCTTATATAGCGAGCTAGTGGAGTCAACTCTTCCTTTTTCTTATCCCGATATCGAGGTTCCTATCGTATTTCTATAGTGGGTCGAGGTCCGTTTTATACCCAAAACCGAACCTTAGGAAACGTATAAGTAATCCGGGTCGATACCTTTCAGTATTGGTTCATACTTGTTTCTTAAGCCTTAAATCGAAACCTTCCTTTCTAAAATCGAACCCCGAACATCCTTCGAACTATTTCCGTGAGTCCCTTTCTTTCATATCAACTTTAACTATCCCTCTTCGAACAATTACCCAAGTTACTATCCCGACTTAACTTCCAACCTCAACCCATCCATACCAATCTCGAACTAACTCTTAAACTGAGATCATTCCTAAGTACCTCTTCTAAACTCGAGCCAATCCCAAACCTCTCGTATTTCAGCTTAACCGAACTTCTTACCTTCCTATCTAAATCTATACTTCTTCTAATTTATTTACTCTTCTCCTTCTATCTTTTAATTTCATATTTCTCGATTACGATCGAGCAACTAAGTATACATCTCGATTTCATCTTGAGACTAGGACTGTATCATCTGGTATCAGAGCTAGTTAAATTGAGAATTACAAAGCTCTGATGACTATTCTGAATCTGTTAAACGAAGATCCAAAGTAAGTAAAAAAATATTCGAAGTTAAAAAAAATTCGTATATAATATTAAAAAAAGAAAAAAATAAATTCGTAATTAAAAAAAAGTTCGAACGAATTCGATATTCCTTCTTCTTCTGTAAATTTCTTCTTTCTCTCTCAACCCACTCTGATCACCCCGTTCCAACCCACCCGAATTTCTTCTTTCAGCCTACCCTAATACCCAACTCGTTACGACCCTTGAAACCCGTTTATGACCGACCCCCTAAGCCCTAATAGGCCTTGGCGAATTCGAACAACGAAATCACGAGAAAGTGTAGAGGTAAAAGGCACGAGAGTGTGAGATCATTTGAGGGGAGGTAAAAGCTGAACTAAGAGTGTTAAACACGAATGTGAGTGTCATTAAACTTCTTTCTTTTCGAGTGAATTGTGAGGATTTAATTTTTACTACAATGTCTCAAGATGCCGGGAGAAATGCGGAGGAACAACAAGGAAGACAAGCGGTTGGAAATGTCCCCGACTTGCAAATGCAAGCCCTCTTGAGCGAAATGGAAAGATTACTCGACCGAAGGCTCAACCCTCTTGAAGATCGACTCTTTCAGGTGGAAACCCAAAGACCACGAGAGGTGACCACCGAAGTTGCCAGGCAAAGGCGTGGACGAAAGCGATCATGAATCCAACATCAGTGTTGGAAGGAAAGAGCCCCGAAACTGCAGCCAAAGAGATCAGAGGCGAGAAGATGATGATCTCAAGAACATCAAGTTGACCATCCCTCCCTTCCAAGGTAAGTCAGATCCTGAAGCCTATCTGGAATGGGAAAAGAAGATCGAACTTGTGTTCAATTGCCACAACTACTCCAAAAATAAGAAGGTCAAATTAGCCACTATAAAGTTTTCCAACTACGCCATGATCTGGTGTAACATCCTGCAACTAGGGTTAATTGTATTTTATTTTTTTTATTTTTTTATTTTAGTGATTGCCTGAGGAAACCTTATTTTTATTTTGGTGCGAACCTGGCCATAAGAAATGATTTGGTAGAGTGGTTGAGGCGCTAAGGAGCTCTAGGAGGGAAGGGGTTCGAGCTGCATGAGTATTTTATTTTTGAATTCTGGGTTGAAGCGAGGGAAGGCTTAAAGAAAAATGTTGGCGAGTTGTGTCACACAAAAATCAATTTGGCCGAGTGGCGAAGGGCATGACAGGATGATGCGGCACGAGGGCTCGCGTTCGAGTCCTGATAGGAGCACCAGGAGTATTTTATTTTGTTTTGCCTTTGGCAGTTAATGCGGGAAGGAGCCAAGATTTGAGTGTTTAAATAAATTTGTGATGCGCCTATAACATGAAACGCCCAGTAGTCGAGTGGTTGAAGCATGGTGGATTCTGCCTCAGGTCTCGGGTTCGAGACCCAAGGGCAACACCTGGATGGGTTTCTCTTCCTTTTTACTTCTGTGATAATTTTGGCCTGTGCATGGGCACATGCACGCGTGAAAATCAGTTTAATGGCTGCCCTATTCTTTTGCTCTTTTATTTATTATTTTGTTGCATAAGTATGGGGTGAATTTCCCTTATTTTGTTAGGAGTATGGGATGTATTTATTGTTTTTATAAATATTATATATTATTATTATTAATATTTATTGGAGATGGAAAGCATGGGTATTATATACCTTGGTTGCTTATTATATATATATATATTAGATGATGGGATTAAAGGATGGGGTAGTTATGGGGGAATGTTTAAACAATGTTATTTTGAATTGGTGATGGAATTATCCCAAGGAAATGAAACATGGCCGGCCTTGTAATTGGAAAAAGGAGCATGGCCGAATTTTTGAGGTCTTGGGGGGGCTTGATGCTCACGGTTTTGGAAGGAAATATTGGAAGTATTTCGGCCTACACATGCTACCTCTCTTCTTCTTTTACTAGTGTTCAAATGAAACCCCATTCTCCTTTGCTACTTTGTGAATTTCTTTGAAACATGCCATAAACCTTGTACCAAAAACCATTCATCTATCCTTGTCAAAAACACCCTAAGCCTTTCCTTTCAAAACCCGACTCCATCCTCTTTCTTTGTGGCCGATCATCCCTTGCCACATAGGGCCTCAACCGAACCCCCCAAAAGAAGGTGCAGACGATTGCGTGGGATGGTAAGTGTACCTTCTTAGCATTCGGTTTCCTTCTTTTCTTTTATGGTGTACCGAAAGTTGAGTTAAGGCCTTGTAAGGTTGGCCAAGGGGTTATAGTATCTTAATAATGTATCCTTTGTAGGTAGCCGATACTTAGAGGCTTGGAAGGTGTCTTTTGGGTTTCATTTCTTCGAGGTAAGGAGACATGGAGATTCGGCCAAGGCCGCATGTCGTTTCTAACAAATATTTTTGGTAGGAAGCTCGACAAGACGAGTGGCAACTCCGGGACTTCGGTTCATTTTGATTAGTAATAGTAAGTTTCGGTCCAAGTATTCCGCGTACGACATATCCTTCGGGATTTTTCTTGATTGATAGCCCAATAGCCTATATTACTATTATTATTAATTTTGGTGTTGGCCGAATATAGGGCAAGAAATCTAGCGCGATAGATCAATTTTTCGGGCTTTCGTTGTTGAGTAGTTCGGGATTCACTTAGACTTACGTTTGATCAGGTGTGTAAGCTCTTACACACTTTATTAGTATAGATTGTTATCATGATGATATTTATAACCTCTCATGTAGTAATTTTGCCTTGTGGGCATAAGCTTGGTTTTCGGGTAAGTCCCCTATTACTCGATCTATGATATATGTTGTGTATGCCATCATATGCTGTTAAATGCTATGCTATATACAAATGCATGATATATGGGATCATGATACTCGTTATGTGAGCATGATGATGGTGGGGATTGATGAGAGGGAGTAAAAATCGTGTCGACGGACACCAGTGGTTTGGTACCACATTTTGTGACTACGGTCACCAGAGGTTTGGCACCTCCAGAGGTTTGGCACCTCATAGCGTCTCGTCCTTGTGGATTAATTCCACCGTGGGTTGGCCCCACATTTGAGATACGGGATCGACGCCAGTGATTTGGTATCACACGATGGGTTGGCCCCATCATTTGATTGTGACTTCGGATCACCAGTGGTTTGGCACCACCAGTGGTTTGGAACCTCAAGTATTGACGGATATCGTGACTTTAAGTCACCAGTGGTTTGGCACCACCAGTGGTTTGGTACCACACGGGGTAGAAAAAGGAGCATGGATGGCTAGGTTGGGTTGCATAATTGCATGTCATACTAATATCTTGTGTATGAGTGGTATTTTCGGGTTGGGGATTTACACACTGAGTCTTGGTGACTCACCCCTTCCCATATCATCTTACAGGTGAGTAGAGCGCGGATGCGGAGCCAGGGAGAGCTCGAGGCGGCCATGTTTGTTTTGTGGACTTGAAATTTTATTTTGCCCCGCTTTAAGTTTATTATTCACAAAAATTCGATTGGGTTGTAATATGGCCGCTTATTATTTTGGATGTTTAGGTAGTTGTTTTTACTTTATTATATAACTGATGAACTTATGAACTGTTAAGCAAATCGGTTAAAGGTAACGTTTTCAAAATAAGTACTCGTATGCGTTTTCAAAAATGTTACCATCGGGTAACAAAATTTTCTAAGTTATCGATCACTCTAATGTTCTAAAAATTTAAATGATCAAATGGTTTTAAAGGAAGAAAGGATTTTCAACTCAATCGTATTTATCAAATCAACCCACTTGAGTTTTAGCAAATACCGTTTTATACCCTTAACATTTTTTTTTATTTCTACTATTAGTCCAAACCTTTCAAACTTCTTTTTACTCCGTGACATACCAGATCCGGTCAAGGCTTGTGGGCCGGGTTTGGGGTGTTACATTTTGGTATCAGAGCCCGGTTCAAAACTTGGCTGTGGGGGCCCAAGGCCCAAAAATGTTTTCTTGATAGACTTTTGTGGAACCTCTATGAAAATGGTTTTGTTTGGAACAACATGGCATCGAATCTTCGGCACCGATCCGCTCGTGTAAGTATTTCTAATCTATGTGTGAATAATTATCTGTAAAGGGGTAGAAATGGGACGTAGATAGTATGAAAGGTATATGAACCCTAGGGCTAGTTTACCCCAAACAATCGCATAAGATTTATAATTGCCTAATTAAACAAACCCATGACTAAGTCACTAAGTTAGGGTGTGGTAACCCTTGTATGCATGTCTAGGATTGGATCTGGAAGAGCTTGGTATTTAAGCGGTCCTAGTGACTCACCTCCTCTTCGCGGAAATCCTACCTGGTGCGTAGCTTCGGTTCACCCTAACCGTGAGGACTTGTTCGTGGGCTAAACCCTATTATTAAAACCCGAAAGGGAATTAGCCGCGTTTTGATAAAAACTCTAGTTTTAAAGACTTCCCTCAAACTTGTGAGATTTATATTACAAAATTCTCTTGATTTATGGACATTTTAAAATACCCTTAGTGGTAGATTACAAAAACGCCCCTAGTTTTAAAACCTACTAAGCTACCCCAAAATTTTTAACAAGATTTTCCTTATTTTACAAGCATACCCAAAATCCCTAATTTGCAAAATATCAAAAATGTCGTGATTTTGGAAAATTACGAAATTGCCCCTAATTTGCAAATTACCAAAATGACCCTGATTTTCAAAGTTTTTGCAACACTACCAATTGGGAAGACAATTTTTCAAAAAGAACCCCCAAGTTTTGCAAATTTTTAAATTTCCCTTGATTTGTCAAGATTTACAAATTTACTCTGTTTTATTACCAAAATACCCCTATAGGGTAAATGACGAAAATACCCTTGAATTTTTTTCTTTTGTTCCCATTTCGATTGGTTCCTGATAATCTATTTTCCCTTCTACCATTTCTTCTACCCCAATGCCACACTTAAAGCCCTTTCCATATTTTCTTCCTGATGCGAACCTAGTCGCATCATGGTTCAACTCCATCCGATGCCATCGAGAGTGGCCTAAGCTCAAGGGGCCAAAGTACAAAATGAAGCCGATTCCAGCTCATTTTCAGCTCAATTAATATTTTTGCATATTTTTAATTTTAGATTTGGACTTTGTGTGTTTTGCATTTAATAAAGTTATGCATTATGTAACTTCCATGCTAGTTAAGTATGCATCTTAAATAATGACATGCATTATGTAACTCCCATGTTAGTTTAAGTCTGCATTATTAAATTAAGTCTTGCATTAAGTAACTCATTTGTTCATTTAGTTTGCATTTCAAACCATCCATTTAAGCATCTTAGTTTAATAAATGAGTTGCTGGACATTTATTCAACTCATCTTAGTTTAATTTAATAAGTGTTTTTGTTGAATTTTATTTAATAAGTGTAGCTCCTATTTAATCTAGTTACTAGGATAATTTAATGAAGCCTGAGTTTAAGTTTATTTAAATTTTGCTTCTTTAATTAAACTAGTTGCTGCATTAATTGATGTCTTTGCTTTTAGTTCATTTATTGAAGTCAAGTGTTTAATATGTTTGAGTTTAATAAGTGTTTAAGATGTTTGTTTTAATGTGTTAGTTGCAGGTGTCTTTTCAGTTGGAAACCATTACATTCAAGGGCTGTTACAAATTGATTAAAGAGACTTTTCAAGTGAATTTTGGTTACATTCAAGGGGAAGCATTATTCTTCATTAAAAGGAGCTGTTATCATTCATTAAAGGGAGCATTATACATCATTAAATTCAGCAGCAGCCTCTTTCATCTTCCATAACTGATTGTTGATTAAAGTGATCACTTCATGAGTTAATTTTTCATTAAAGTTGCTGGTGTCCATTCAGTTGACCAAGGGGATTTCAAAGGTTTTTTCTAAGTATTCAAGACCATTGACTCAGCTGAATTGAAGTGTATTGAAGGGTGGAGTTATTTAGTTTGGCATTCCAAGAGTTTTTGAGCTTTATTTTAGCTCATTATTAGCTCATTAAGTTGATCATATGTGACCACTCAGTTAGCCTCTTTTAACACTATAAATAGTTGTAATTAGCCTATTGTAGGGGACTTTTGGATCTTTAATGAAAATTTCTTATTGTGAGTTATCTACTCTCATTATTCTTCAAGGTTCAAATTGACTTATCTAGTAGCTAGTGGCGTCAATCTGACTTTGTTTCAAACTTATCATCCATTTGGGTGTGGCGTTCAAACCTTTATACCGAGGTTCCTATCTTGCTAGATAGTAGGTCGAGGTTTTTATCCAATTCAACCATCCCTTTGAAACATATCAAATTTGGGTCCTTAATCTTCTATTAAGGGGTTTGAAATGGCCATGATCTGGGTCGCACCAAGTTCCAACAAAGAGCCATTGGTGTTGTCGCAAGGACCCATCACCCGAGCACGTGCAAAGCGTTTCAAGGAGGCTATTACGGCCTTGTTTGAGCAAAAGTGGAGCAAGTCAATGGCTGGACAAAATGAGGAGAATCGAGCTAACTTAATAAGCCCAATGCGCATTCTTTTGCAAGTTGAAATAAGCTCATATTCAGCTTGTGTTTAGTTTGATTTAATTCATGCATTTTTATTTTGCTGAATAAAAACTTTTAAATTAGCTTTAAATAAATAATTTGTGTCTAGTTACTTGGATGTTTGAAAGAAGCATGAGTTTAAGTTAGTTTAATTCTGCTTCCATAATTTAACTAGTTGCTGCATTAATTGAAGCCTTAACTTTTAGTTCATTTAATAAAGTCAAGTGTTTAATGTGTTAGAGTTTAATTAGTGTTCATTTGTGTTTATTAAGTTCATTTTTAGTGTGTTTAATGCAGGAACTTTTCAGCTCACAACCGTTACTTTACAAGGCTGTTACAACATTGATTGAAGTGACTTTTTACTTGATTTTGGTTACAAATGAAGTGGTTGTTACAAGGGGTGCTTAATACATTAAATTAAGGAGTTTTAAGAAGCATTTTAACTCCTCTTAAATTTGCCAGCAACCTCTTCACTTACCAGCAGTTTTTTTGGCTCATTTAAAAGATGATAACAAACATTCAAAACACCGTTAGTTGCTGGTGTCTTTTTGGCTAGCCAAGGACAACTCAAGGAACATTTTAAAGCATTCAAGAAGGACATTCAAGCTGATTTCAAGTGAATTCAAGTAAGGAGTTAAGTTGTTACAAGAATATTTTAATTTCATTTTAATTAGCAAATTAAGATGTGACTTTTCAGCTTCTTTTTCTATCACTATAAATATGTGCAACTAGTCATATGGAGGGGACTTTTGATCTTTAAAGAAAATTTCTTATTGTGAGTTATCTACTCTCATTATTCTTCAAGGTTCAAATTGACTTATCTAGTAGCTAGTGGCTTTAATCTGACTTTGTTTCAAACTAATCATCCATTCGGGTGTGGCGTTCAAACCTTTATACCGAGGTTCCTATCTTGCTAGATAGTGGGTCGAGGTTTTTATCCAATTCAACTATCCCTTTGAAACCTATAAGATTCGGGTCCTTAATCTTCTATTAAGGGTTTTTTCTTGTTTCAACCATCATTCCATTCATCCATCTATTTTTATCCAACCCAATTTGCTGCCATTTACTAAAATATAACCATTTTCCTTTCTTTTAAACAAATCGAAAGATACTCCTTCGTAGATGATCAGGCAAACTCGCATACGACTCGACTCAGGCAGATCGTATCATTTGGTATTAGAGCTAGAAAACAAGGAGCTCTGACAATCATCGTAATTCCAAAATAGGTATGTAAGTTGAAAAAATTCAAAAAAAGTTCAAATTATATTCAAAGTGTTCTATTATACTTAATTTCGTGTATTTGAAGAAAAAAATACGAAAAGAAAAAAAAAGAAAAAAAGTGAAGTTTGTGATCTTGTTAGTTTTTCCAATCTTCTCCTCAATTTCTGAGTTTCCGAAGTCATTATTTTTCATCTTCCTACCCCGATCATCCAAAAAGCATTTTTACCATCATTTGGTATCATTCGTTTAATCCCAACGCCACTATCCTCAACATTTTATTTTCTTTTAGCCTACCTTTACCTACAATGATTTTTCCTTTGCTTAAACCCCTTGAAGTCGACTTACAAGTTGCTAATAAGTCTAAGGCAACCTTCTAGAATTTTGAGAGGTGGATTCGAGTGGTAAAAGGCATGAGTGACTCATTAAGAAAAAAAGCCGAAATTGAGCGAAACATGAGTGTAAGTGTTCAATATTTATTTATTTTTCTTTCCTAATGACTAGTGAGGTTTGTGGTAAGGTTTAAAAAAAAACTTTCTTATGCCAAGAAGTCTGAACCGAAACATGGAAGAAAGGCCCGAACGACAACCAGTTCGCAACATAGTGGACCTTAATCTTCAAGCCCTATTGCGTGAGGTTGAGCGACTATTAAACCGCAAGCTCGAACCCATTCAAGAGAGGTTAGATCAAGTTGAAGAGAGAGACCAACAAGAGAGGAATCCTCGAGGTCCACGAAGGTAACGAGGCCGCCCAAGGTTCCAAGAAGTCGATCCCATCTCTAGCGAATCCGAAATGACCAAGGGTCTAACTTAAGTGATCGATAGAGGGGTCAATGAAATCGAGACCGAAGAGAACGAGGACAATAGGACGACGACTTGAATACCACCTTTCCAAGGCAAGTCCAATCCGGAGGCATACTTGGAGTGGGAAAAGAAAATCTAGTTGGTGTTCGACTGCCATAATTACTCGGAGGTCAAGAAAGTCAAGTTGGCGATGATCGAGTTCTTCGACTACGCCATGGTGTGGTGGGATCAACTAACAACCAATCGAAGACGTAATGGAGAAAGGCCAATTTCTACATGGTTAGAGATGAAAGCGGTGATGAGAAAGAGATTTATTCCATCTTATTACCATAGGGAGTTATACCAAAAATTGCAAAATCTTACACAAGGCCACTAAGTGTAGAAGATTATTTCAAAGAAATGGAAATTGCAATGATTCGTGTGAACGTGGAAGAGGACCGCGAGGCAACCATGGCCAGATTCCTAGCTGGGTTAAATCGAGAAATTGCTAACGTGGTGGAGCTTCAACAATATGTCGAGGTGAATGACATGGTCCATGTTGCAATTAAAATAGACAAACAATTCAAGATGAAAGGCTCCATTCAGACCTATTCCAACCCTGCAAACACCTCAAAGTGGGGACAAAGTATGAGCAAAAGAGATTTTTCTAACCGTTCGAAGGATCAAAATACTCCTGTTAAGTTTAACAAACCCGTTGGTGAATCAAGCAAAGGCAAAGAAGTCGCCAATCTGAATCATACAAGGGACATCAAGTGCTTTAAGTGCTTGGGACGAGGGCACATAGCTAGTCAATGCCCTAACCGACGTTGATGTGAGCTCGCCCAACAAGCTAGGAGTCGAATCTTTAGAACTGCCTTCAAGTCCCATCACTCGGGCTCGTGCTAAGAAATTCCAAGAAGCCGTAGCAAGCTACATTGGCCGATTGTGGGAAGATGGAGTTGTCGAACACAAAGTGCCTAGCTCAACAAGCTTGATTCGCACATTTCTTCAAGCTGACTTAGCTCGTGTTAGCCTAGTTCAGCTCCATTCGGCATTCAACTAGCTCAATGAGCTGAATGTGTTTTAATTTTAATAAATATGAGTTAGTTTAATTAGTTAATTCAGCTCAAGTTAATTTATTAAATAAATCTGGACATTTTAATTATTAAGTATTAAATATGTGTTTTAATTAATGTGTGTTATTATTGTGTCCTAAATTTAGACATGAGTTAATTGCACACTTTTAATGTGTCTAAACTAAAGACAAATTTATTAGCTGCTGTTAATTAATTTGTCCTAGTTCAATTAATATGTCTTAAATCAATTAATGCATTTCAGTCTAATTAAGTTGTTAGCCGAATTTATTGTGCTTAAGCATCATTTAATTGCTGCTAATTAATTCTTTGCAGCATGCTTGCATGGACGGCAAAAGGGGAGCTCAAAGTGTGCATGAATGGCAATTAAGGGGGCGGCAACCATTAAAGAACATGTTGGCTGAATTTAAAAAGGTGTTGGCACATAAATGAGCTGATGTTTCAGCTTTCCAAGGTGCTTTTTCGTGTCCAGCAAAAGCACCATCAATGTGCTGGAGTTTTCATGCATGAACATCATTTATTGAGATGTTGGGACGGCAATTAAGGCTTTGTCCAGCATGGATGGATGAATTCAATGCATTGTTGTGCAGCATTTTCTTTTTGCCGAATTTAATGACTTGTTGGGCATGCATGAAGGCCATTTAATGAATGTTGGTGCCTTTTTCGTAAACATAAAAGAGCCAACTATTAATTTCTGTTGGTGCATCTTGAGAACATCAAAGTAGTTGCTGTTGAAGCTTCCCAAGGAGGTCCATTCGTGGAGTGCAAGAGCCACCAGCTTTCTCATTAATTTCGGCAACTTGTGAGCCTAAAAGCTGCTCATATTCGGCCAAGGGACATGTCTCTCCAAAGCTAGCTATTTATCTTCGCAATTAATGCCATTTAAAGGCCAAAACCGAATGAAGACATCTCCAAACAAGTTCAGCCAAATTTTCTTCATTCTAGAAGCAAGACCATTCAAATTTCTACTTTAATTTCTTCTAGAATCTATTTAGGAAATCACTAGGAAATTTCCTAGGAAAAACTTCAACATTAAGGGATTAAAGAGTGGCTATTTGGCTATCCTTGATTAGCTTATAAATAGGCTATGTAATCCTCATTGTTGAGGCTAATGAGCAATATTATAATTTTATTAACTTGTGAGTTTGTTTTCAACTCTCAATTCTCTCCAAAGACTTGTTGACTTATCAAGCAAACACTTGTGGCGTCATGCTCGTCTTTGTCATCGAACTTATCACTTTGTAACCCCAAGGTGTGGTGTTCACTATACCGAGGTTCTTGTCATCGATTGTTAGCGGGTTGAGGTTCCATCTGTCTATCCTAGCCTTCCACCGAACCCTTACCCAATCTAAGTGTTCACCTAAGACTCAGATTAATACATTTCATCGTATTTGTTTGACTTGAACCTTAGTTTTATTGCCTGCTACTTCTTACGTATTAGTTTTATTGCCTGCTACTTCTTACGTATCCCTTTGAACATCAACACCCATTTGAACCTAAACTTATTCATTCATAAACCATTCTTTTCCTGAAAACCCCATCTTACTCCAATTTACGATCGGGCATATTTTACGACTTGACTTCAATGTACCGAGATCGTATCAAGTTGGTATTAGAGCTAGTCAAATTCGAGTAAGTATCGACGTTCTCGGAATTTTCGAAATTAGTTAGTAAAAAAAATCGTTAAAAAAATCATTAAAAAATATATCAAAGGTTATATTTTGTATTCTAGTCTTGTATTAGAAATATTTTTTAAAAAAAATATGAATTTAAAAAAAAGTGTTTAGTTGTTCGATCTTCTTTTGTCCCGATCCTTTCACTACACCCTTCTTCTATTCCAATCACCACACTCAAGCCAGTTACCAACTTTTGTTGATAACCTACCTTAGTCCTGACAATTGTCTCCTACCAAGCCACATCAAATTTGTAAACTGACCCCAAAGTGGTGCTGATTCGTCTACCTAGTTTGCGGAGAACTTTGAGAGGGGAAGACCGAGTGGAAAATGGCAAGAAAGTTGGTAAGATTATTAGAGAGAAATAAAAGCCAAAATTGAGCGATCTTTTTTGCGTGTGATCTGTAAGTTTTGTAAGTGAGATTAAAACAAACTCCTTTACATGTCTGAAAGCCTTGATAGACGACAAATGGATGGAGGAGGGTTGCGTCTCGTTCGCAACATTGCTCAAGGTGGGGGAGTTCCCGATTTAGGCCAACAAGCCCTGATACGAGAATTCCAACGAATGCTTCAAGAAATAATTGAGCCTATACAAGACCAATTGGATCAACTAGGTGGGGAGGACCAGTGCCTAAGAACTCCACAAAATCAAAGGCAAGACCGAGAGCGACCTAGACCAGTCCAAGAAGACTTATACGAGCCAAGCGACCATGAGAGTGAACATGCGTCTGTCCAAAGTGTACGGGAACAAGGCCGAAGATATCGAGGCCAACGAGATAGAGATCGACCCGACGATAATCTCAAAAATATCAAGTTGACTATTCCTCTATTACAAGGCAAGAACGATCCCGAAGCCTATTTAGAGTGGGAAAAAAGATGGAACTTGTCTTCGAGTGCCATAACTACTCAGAGAATAAAAAGGCCAAGCTTGTAGCCATCGAGTTCTCGGATTATGCTATCGTATGGTGGGACCAATTGGTGACTAGCCGAAGAAGGAGCGGAGAACGGCCTATCTTGACTTGGGCCGAAATGAAGACTGTTATGCGGAAGCGATTTGTGCCCTCTTACTACCATCAGGAATTGTTCCAACGGCTACAAAACCTATGTCAAGGCAATCGAAGTGTCGAAGACTACTATAAGGACATGGAGATTGCAATGATAAGAGCCAATGTGGAGGAATAACGCGAAGCAACAATGGCAAGATTCCTAGCCGATCTCAACCGAGATATCGCCAACATTGTTGAACTTCAGCACTACATTGAAGTCACGGATTTGGTGCATATGGCAATCAAGGTTGAAAAACAACTAAAGTGAAAAGGAACTACACGGACATATCCGACGGCTTCCGTTGCTACCAAGCCTAACCCACAAAGTGGCGAGACTAGGAAAAACAAAGGCGAGTCTGTTCCAAACCGATCTCGAGATATCAGGTGTTTTAAATGTTAAGGAAGGGGCTACATTGCTAGCCAATGTCCAAACCGACGTGTGATGGTAGTGCGATCCAATGGTGAAATCGAATCTGAGGACGAGCAAGAGGAAGATCCTGAAGATCCCCCGGAGGATGAAGAAGAGCTTGAACTCCCCGTCGAAGGAGGGATTCTCGTTGTCAAGCGAAGTCTACAAATCCAAGGAGTCGAGGAGGAGCAACAATGGGAAAACATATTCCACACCTGTTTCCATGTTCAAGGAAAGGTATGTAGTCTCATTATCGACGGAGGAAGCTGCACCAACGTCGCAAGCTCTATGCTAGTCGAAAAGCTTGGTTTAGCTACCACGAAGCACCCGAACCCCTACAAGTTACAATGGTTAAACGAAGGAGGTGAGCTTAAGGTAACAAAGCAAGCCAAGGTGACATTTTCCATAGGCAAGTATCAAGATGAAGTAATTTGCGATGTTGTGCCGATGCACGCGGGCCATTTGCTGCTCAGATGCCCTTGGCAATTTGATAGGCGAGTAGTCCACGATGGCTGCACGAACCGGTACTCTTTCAAACACCTTGGAAAGAATATTACACTTGCTCTACTCACGCCCAAGCAAGTGTATGAAGATCAACTCAAGATGAAACAATCAGTTGAGAAAGAAAAAGAAAAAGAGCAAAATAAAAAGAATGAAAAGAAAAAGAGAGGAAAAAGTGAGGAGAAGAGGTAAAAACACAAGAGAACAAAGAAAAAGAAAGAGAACGAAAATAAAAAATGAGTGTATTTGCGAAAAAGAGAGAGATTCGAAAGATGCTGTTGGCAAGACAACCCATTCTTGTACTCATGTACAAGGAATGTTTATTGGACACTAACGACCTTAACGTTTCTTTACCTTCTCCTATTGTTTATTTGTTACAGGAATTCAGTGATGTATTTCTCGAAGAGGTGCCAAACAGATTGCCTCCTATTCAAGGCATCAAACAACAAATTGATTTTGTCCCCGGTGCGGCCATTCCTAATAGACCGGCCTATCAAAGTAATCCCGAAGAGACAAAGGAGTTAGAAAGACAAGTAGCTGAATTGATGGACAAAGGCTATATTCGTGAAAGCTTAAGCCCATGTACAGTTCCGGTTTTGTTGGTTCCGAAGAAAGATGGATCATGGTGTATGTGCATCGACTGCCATGCCATTAACAAAATAACCATCAAATACCGCCATCCCATTCCCCATTTAGACGACATGCTCGATGAACTTAGCAGAGCCCAACTCTTCTCGAAGATCAATTTTAAGAGTGGTTACCATCAGATTTGAATGCGGGAGGGAGATGAATGGAAAACAACATTCAAGACCAAGTATGGTTTGTATGAATGGTTGGTAATGCCATTCGGGCTTACCAACGCCCCTAGTACTTTCATGCGCTTAATGAATTATGTTTTACGTTCATTTATTGGAAAATTTTGTGTGGTGTACTTTGATGGTATCTTGGTTTATAACATTAAGGAATGTTTAAGTAATGCTCCATTGTTATCGTTGCCTGACTTTAACAAAACATTCGAGATTGAGTGTGATGCTTCAGGTCTTGGTATCGGTGCTGTGTTGATGCAAGATGGGAGACCTATTGCATATTTTAGCGAGAAACTCAACGGGGCAACGTTGAACTACCCAACATACGACAAACAGTTGTACGCATTGATCCGTGCCTTAGAAACGTGGCAGCATTATCTATGGCCAAAAGAATTTGTTATTCATTCAGACCACAAGGCTCTCAAGCATCTCAAAGGCCAAACAAAGCTCAACAAACGTCATGTTAAGTGGGTGGAATTTTTGGAGTCATTTCCGTACGTGATCAAGTACAAGAAAGGTAAGGAAAACATTGTAGCCGATGCCTTGTCACGTAGGCACGAAGGATATATTTTTCGGGACGGCAAACTTTTCGTGCCTCAAGGATCTGTACGAGATGTGCTCGTTGAGGAAGCACATAGTGGCGGACTTTTGGGCCACTTCAGAGTCGCCAAAACTCTAGCAATGTTGCACAAGCATTTCTTTTGGCCTAAAATGAAGCGCAATGTCATTAGGAAATGTGATCAGTGCATCACGTGCAAGCAAGCAAAGTCACGGATTAAGCCGCATGGGTTGTATACTCCATTGCCCATTCCCGACGCGCCATGGGTAGACATATCAATGGATTTTGTTCTAGGACTTCCTAGAACCAAATGAGGAAAGGACTCTATTTTTGTTGCCGTAGATCATTTTTTAAAAATGGCTCATTTTATTCCTTGCAATAAGACTGACGATGCTACTAATGTTGCTAATTTGTTTTTCAAAGAAGTTGTCAGGTTGCATGGGATTCCTCGAACAATAGTTTCCGATCGAGACACTAAGTTTTTAAGTCACTTTTGGAGGACTTTGTGGGGGAAGTTAGGCACTAAGCTGCTGTTCTCAACGACATGCCACCCCCAAACGGATGGCCAAACCGAAGTAGTTAACCTTGTACTATCAACTTTGCTTCGGGCTATCTTGCACAAAAACTTAAAGTTGTGGAAAGATTGCTTGCCTCGTGTGGAATTTACATATAACCGACCAGTTCACTCGGCTACAAAGTACTCTCCATTTGAGGTAGTATATGGTTTCAATCCAATTACCCCTTGATACGATCCATCTCGGGATAAGTCGAAACGTATTTGAGTTGCCCAATTGTCTACGAGGAGGAATCAAGTCTTCGGAAAATAATCGAAAAAATATGGATGAGTTTGTGGAAGCTTTAGGTGAATTTGTTTAGAAGGTGGGTTTAAGTTAGGAATGGAGGTGTTTAAATGAAAGAGTTGATTTGGATAATTAAAAGGATAGGTTCAATTTAAGATGAAGGGAAAGAAGATGGGATTCGGTTTAAGGTTGAACAAACAATGATAGGCTGATGGTAATGGAATTGGATAGATGGATAAGTGATGGTTTAGATAAATGATAGGTGATAGTTGGTGGGAATGGATGAAAGAACTTCAACAAAGAATTGATTCAACACTAATAAAGTGTCACCCCGGGTTCTATATTTGTTTAAGGTGGAAAAATGGTAGTCGATGATGGACCAAGACCCGTTATCTATAAAGATAAGAACCTATGGTATAAGTTGATGGAAGAGAACGGTTGACGCCACAAGTAAGAAAACTTGATAAGTCGAAATCGAAACTCGTACGAAAGATAGAGAGGAGAATAATCTCACTCAATGAACAAAAGTTCATAAAATATATTCAAAGTTCAAAAGTTCAAAAAGTTCCTCCACAATATGTTGATTACATGTATATATAGTATCAAATGAGGATAGTTGAATGGCCACTTTTAATGAAGCTAATAATGATTTCAAATGAAGAGCCTTAACCTTTGGAATTTTAGCCATAAAACTCCCATCTTCAATGTGAGTAACTCTTGAATTAAATTGTTTGTCAAAATCCTCTGAGTTCTCCATAATCAACCGAAAAGTCACCAACCAAATGAAGAGTCTCAACCTTTGGAATTCTAGCCATGTAACTTCCATCTTCAATGTGATTAACTCTTGAATTAAATTGTTTGTCAAAAATCCTTTGAGTTCTCCATAATCAACCGAAAAGTCACCAACCAAATGAAGAGTCTCAACCTTTGGAATTCTAGCCATGTAACTTCCATCTTCAATGTGAGTAATTCTTCAATGAATGCATAACAGCCTTTAGAAATAATGGTTGTAAGATGAAAAGTCACCTGCAATTATCACATGTAACCGACACATTAATGTAATTATTAAACTTAAAACAAATTAACAACTAACTTAATTAAATGAACTAACACTTAAGCATCATTTATTCCAGCAACTAGACTTAAATAAATGAACTAACACTTAAGCTTCATTTATTCTAGCAACTAGACTTAAATAAATGAACTAGCACTTAAACTTCATTTATTCTAGCAACTAGAGTTAGATAAATGAAGTAACACTTAAACATCATTTATTCCAACAACTAGTTTAATTGAGAAAAAAAATTATTAAATGAACTTAACTCATGCATTAATAAATTAACCTAGTAACTAGATTAATTAATGAAGCAACAATAAAATTAAATTCATTAAAATAAACTCAGTTAATTAAACTAAGATGAGTTGAATTATTGACTAGCAACCATTTATTGAACTAAAATGCTTAAATGCAAATATTTAAAATGCAAACTAAATGCAAAACTGAAAATTAAATAAAGAGTTCAATTTAGTCGGATCGGTTCAAAGAGCTGGAATTAGCTTCATTTTGCACTTTGCCCCCTCAAACTTAGGCCATTCTCGATGGCATCGGATGGAGTCGAACCATAATGCGACTAGGATAGCATCACCCCTCTTGACTTAGTACCCATGCCTTCTAAGGAATTAGTCAATGTAGATGGTAAAAAGAAGGCCTAGTTTGTTAAGCAATTCATAAGAACGTTAAAGATAATATCAAGAGGAGGACTGAACAGTATGTTAGAGGTGCCAACAAAGGGCGCAAACGAGTTGTATTCGAACCTAGAGATTGGGTTTGGATCCAGATGCGCAAAGAACAATTTCCCAAGCAACGAAAATCTAAACTTCAACCAAGGGGAGATGGTCCATTTCAAGTGTTGGAACGGATCAACGATAATGTTTATAAAATTGATCTACCGGGTGAGTATGGAGTTAGTGCAAGCTTCAATGTTGTTGATCTCTCTCCTTTTGATGTAGGTGACGATTCGAGGACAAATCACCTTGAAGAGGGTGGATGATGTGAGCTCGCCCAACAAGCTAGGAGTCGAATCTTTAGAACTGCCTTCAAGTCCCATCACTCGGGCTCGTGCTAAGAAATTCCAAGAAGCCGTAGCAAGCTACATTGGCCGATTGTGGGAAGATGGAGTTGTCGAACACAAAGTGCCTAGCTCAACTAGCTTGATTCGCACATTTCTTCAAGCTGACTTAGCTCGTGTTAGCCTAGTTCAGCTCCATTCGGCATTCAACTAGCTCAATGAGTTGAATGTGTTTTAATTTTAATAAATATGAGTTAGTTTAATTAGTTAATTCAGCTCAAGTTAATTTATTAAATAAATCTGGACATTTTAATTATTAAGTATTAAATATGTGTTTTAATTAATGTGTGTTATTATTGTGTCCTAAATTTAGACATGAGTTAATTGCACACTTTTAATGTGTCTAAACTAAAGACAAATTTATTAGCTGCTGTTAATTAATTTGTCCTAGTTCAATTAATATGTCTTAAATCAATTAATGCATTTCAGTCTAATTAAGTTGTTAGCTGAATTTATTGTGCTTAAGTATCATTTAATTGCTGCTAATTAATTCTTTGCAGCATGCTTGCATGGACGGCAAAAGGGGAGCTCAAAGTGTGCATGAATGGCAATTAAGGGGGCGGCAACCATTAAAGAACATGTTGGCTGAATTTAAAAAGGTGTTGGCACATAAATGAGCTGATGTTTCAGCTTTCCAAGGTGCTTTTTCGTGTCCAGCAAAAGCACATCAATGTGATGGAGTTTTCATGCATGAACATCATTTATTGAGATGTTGGGACGGCAATTAAGGCTTTGTCCAGCATGGATGGACGAATTCAATGCATTGTTGTGCAGCATTTTCTTTTTGCCAAATTTAATGACTTGTTGGGCATGCATGAAGGCCATTTAATGAATGTTGGTGCCTTTTTCGTAAATATAAAAGAGCCAGCTATTAATTTGTGATGGTGCATCTTGAGAACATCAAAGTAGTTGCTGTTGAAGCTTCCCAAGGAGGTCCATTCGTGGAGTGCAAGAGCCACCAGCTTTCTCATTAATTTCGGCAACTTGTGAGCCTAAAAGCTGCTCATATTCGGCCAAGGGACATGTCTCCCCAAAGCTGGCTATTTATCTTTGCAATTATTGCCATTTAAAGGCCAAAACTGAATGAAGACATCTCCAAACAAGTTCAGCCAAATTTTCTTCATTCTAGAAGCAAGACCATTCAAATTTCTACTTTAATTTCTTCTAGAATCTATTTAGGAAATCACTAGGAAGTTTCCTAGGAAAAACTTCAACATTAAGGGATTAAAGATGGCTATAATTCAACCGCGAAGCCTCGGCCACACTATAGTTTCGAGGAGAGAAGATTTGTGTTAATGGAGAAAGGTAAAATCGACCCTTATAAATGCTTGATACGATCTCGGTTATGTAGATTAATTCGAGTCGTATAGTTGCTCGATCGTTAAACAAGAAGGTTTCGTTCAAGTACGGAAAGGTTTAGAAAGTTTGGGTTTAGAAGGGTCGGATAACAAAGATGGGTTAGGTTGATGGAAGAGTTTCGATTTAAGTAGGCTCGATTATAAAAGGGATGGATGAGTTTGGGATTATCGGGTATTTGGGTTAGAAGGTTTCAGGATTGTTCGAATTGGAAAGGTTTAGAAGTAGGGGTAGAATGGAAACTCGAAGTCAAGAATGAACCAGGCTTCGGATGAAGGTTGACCCGAGACTTATAGGACTTTAACTTGGATTACGAATGGGTTTTATGAGACCTCGACCCGCTATCTAAGGAGATAGGAACCTCGGTATAAGAGTTTTCAAATGCCACACGAAGATCGTGATAAGTTCGGTTTAACAATGTAACGGTTGATGCCACTAAGTTAGATCGATAAGTCAACGAGTCTTTGAACGAAATTTGAGAGAAGAGATCTCACAAAAATTCGGCAGCAATTCATTAAGGTTCAAAAAGTTCTTTTACATAACAATTTAACTAGTATTATAGGCTAAGCTTATGCCAACTGAACGGTCAAATATTTCCTTAGTAGCTAAGCAAAATTCGACATTAATGGAGTTAGAAAATTCTGTAAAAATCCCTTAATCTCCTTGCAAGGTTCGGCTGAACTTGGGAGCTCTTGGGACGTCTTCTAGAAGTGGCTTTTTAGCTAACCGGTCAGCCTTAAAGGATGTTCATTGCATCTCACGAAAGGCTCCTTGGAAAGGCACAATATCATCTCCCTTTTGAGTTCCACGAAGTAGCAACAACCACTTTACTCCCATGTCTCTTAGTCTCCACGAAATGAGCATTAAAGCCATTAATTTCGCCCAACAGCAGATCAATAAATGATGTTCCCCTTCATGAATATTTCCAACAGCACCTTAAATGTAATTCACGCATGCCCAAAGGGCCTTGAATCCGTGCCATGCTTTGTCCAACACCTCCATAAATTTGGCCATTGACTTGAATTAAATTCAGTTGGACTCATGCATTAATTCAGCACATTAAGCATGGTGCTTGGTGAGATGAATGGACGCATGGAGAAATGCAAATAGTAGCCCATTTATTGCCATTGTTATTCACGATGGAGGCTTGGAAAAAGTAGCAGCAACCCATTTAATTTGTCGTCCCTTGCTTATTAATGTTTGCCGAAAGTCCCCTTGGAAGCATCAAAGTGCAGCCGCCCTTTAATTTTCTCTTCTTGCCGTCCAAAGTAATTAATTCTGCGGCAAATTAAATCAAAATCAGCACATTAAAATGGGTAGTTGGGCACCATAAATTCGACAGCCCTTTAGACACATTAAAAGCATGTTTCAACTAAGACAAATTAAATAAGCTTGCATTAAATTCAGCTGAAACAAGACAACCTTAAAACAACATTTATTCTTGACAAATTAATTACTTGTATTTAAAAGAGCATAATAAACATTATGAATTAAATTCAGACTCATTTATTGAAACTCAATTAAATTCATAATTTAAAAGATGCAACTAAATTAACTAATATCTTATTTAATTTTAATGCAGCAATTTTATTAACGTATGCAAATGTAAAATAAAGACGAGCTTCTTGAGCTAATTTTAAGCTAGCTGAACGTGAAGAATATTGCATGGTTTGCTCGATTCTTCGTCCCTGAACTGTCCACCCTTGACATTACTCCACATTTTGTCTACGAGAGCCGAGACATCTTCCTTGAACCTCATAGCTCGTGCACGAGTAATCAGCCCCTTCAGAAGTTCCAAGGGATCTTTAGCAACATTGGTCGATGTCCGAGCCGCGGTCGTATCATCCCCTCCCCCTTCGAAACGACTTGTCCTCAAGTTGTCGCCTACATCATAAGGAGACAAGTCAGCCACATTAAAGCTAGCGCTAATGTTATACTCACCTGGAAGATCAATTTTGTAAGAATTGTCATTGATCTTCTCTAGAACTTGAAAAGGCCCATCGCCTTTCGGCACCAGTTTAGATCTTCGTTGGGCTGGGAATCTTTCTTTTCTCATGTGCACCCAAACCCAATCTCCGAGCTCAAAGGTAACTCTCTTGCGTCCTTTGTTAGCCTTTTGTTCATATTGTTTTGTCCTCTCCTCGATATTCCTTCGCACCTTCTCGTGCAGACCTTTCACGAAATTAGCTTTCTTTTTCGCATCTGCATTCACAAATTGTTCGTTAAGCAATGGAATGAGATCTAAGGGTGTTAAAGGATTGAAACCATAAACAATTTCAAAAGGAGAGTGTTGAGTAGCCAAATGGGTAGATCAGTTATATGCAAACTCAATGTGCGGTAGGCACTCCTCCCATGACTTGAGGTTCTTCCAAATGATGGCACACAATAATGTCGACAAGACTCAGTTTACAACTTCTATTTGTCCATCCGTCTGAGGGTGGCAAGTGGTCGAAATAACAATCTCGTGCCAATCTTTCCCCAAAGCGTTCTCCAAAAATGACTTAGGAACTTCGTGTCTCGATCAGAAATACTAGTCATCGGCACTCCATGCAAGCGTACCACCTCTCTGAAAAACAAGTTAGCTACATGCAAGGCATTATCAGTTTTATTACATGCAATGAAGTGTGCCATTTTTTAGAACCTATCTACAATGACAAAAATGGAATCTTTGCCATTCTTGGTCCTAGGGAGACCTAGCACAAAGTCCATCGAGATGTCGATCCATGGCCCCTCCGGAATAGGCAACGGATGGTACAGTCCATAAGGTTGAACTTTCGATTTAGCCTTCTTACAGGTGATACACCGATCACAAACCCGCTCAACATCTCTCTTCATTTTAGGCCAATAGAAATGCTTGCGCAACGTTGCCATCGTCTTCGTTATGCCAAAATGGCCCATGAGGCCTCCACTATGTGCCTCATTCACCAGCACGTTCCGGATGGATCCTTGAGGAATACAAAGCTTTCCTTCTCGGAATAGGAAATCATCACTTCGATAAAATTTATCATAAGTACTAGATTCACAAGCTTTATATATTTAAGCAAAATTAAGGTCAGTAGCATACAGCTCTTTCACATACGCAAAACCCATCAATTTAGACTCTAACGAGTTAAAAAGAGCATACCTTCTCGACAAAGCGTTCGCCACCACATTTTCCTTACCTTTCTTGTATTTGATAACGTATAGGAATGACTCGAGAAACTCCATCCATTTTGCATGTCGCTTGTTCAATTTATGTTGGCCTTTCAAATGCTTCAAGGCTTCGTGATCCGTATGGATGACGAATTCCTTTGGCCACAAGTAGTGCTGCCACGTCTCCAAAGCCCGAATTAACGCGTACATTTCCTTATTGTACGTGGGGTAATTAAGTGCCGCTCCATGCAACTTTTCGCTAAAGTAGTTATTGGGCATCCTTCTTGCATCAACACGGCTCCAATGCCTAATCTTGAGGCATCGCACTCAATTTCGAACGTTTTCTGGAAATCTGGCAACACAAGTAAAGGAACATTAGTTAATAGATCTTTAATGGAGTTAAAAGCACGCTCTTGTTCATCATTCCAAAAGAAGGCAGAATTTTTTCTTAATGACACTAGTTAAGGGTGCGGCAATGGTGCTGAAATTTGGAACAAAACGCCAATAGAAGCTTGCCAAGCCGTGGAAGCTTCGAACTTGGCTGATGCTAGTGGGTCTCGGCCACTCACAAATTGCCTTAACCTTCTCTTGATCCACTTCGAGCCCCTTCTCGCTAACGACAAATCCTAAGAAGACAACTTGGTTAGAACAGAAAGTGCACTGCTTAAGATTAGCGTACAACGTCTCCTTATGCAAAACTTCAAGTATGGCTCGCAAATGGTTTATATGATCTTCCAACAATCTGCTATACACAAGAATATCGTCAAAATATATGACACAAAATTTTCCAATGAAAGCATGCAGAACATAATTCATTAACCGTATAAAGGTACTAGGCACGTTAGTTAAGCCGAAAGGCATAACCAACCACTCATACAAACCATGCTTCATTTTAAATGTCGTTTTCCACTCATCTCCTTCCCGTATTCAAAATTGATGATATCCACTCTTGAGGTCGATTTTGGAGAAGAGTTGCGCCCCACTTAATTCATCCAACATGTCCTCAAGGCGCGGGATGGGATGCCGATACTTGATGGTTATCTTATTGACCGCACGACAATCCACACACATACGCCAAGTACCGTCTTTCTTGGGCACCAAAAGTACAGAAACAGCACACGGGCTTAAACTTTCCTGAATGTAACCTTTGGACAACAACTTGGATACTTGTCGTTGTAGTTCTTTTGTTTCCTCAGGGTTGCTTCGATATGCTGGACGATTTGGTATGGTGGCTCCGGGAACAAAGTCAATCTGATGCTCGATCCCTCGAATAGGCGGAAGGCCACTAGGAATGTCGTCCGGAAAGACGTCTTCAAAATCCTGCAACAAAGACACAATCGAAGATGGGAGTGAAGCATCCAATTCGTTAGTATTAAGAAAATTCTCCTTATACATAAGAACAACCATTAGTTACCGAAGCAACAACATTTTGCGAATCTCTCGTTCTTTTGCAAACACACTTAATTTTGCAATTCCTCCCTCATCTCATTTTTCTTGTCCTTGGCTCACTTTTACCTCTTTCTCTTTATTTTTACCTCTTGATTTTACCTCTAATACGGGCACGCCCCATCATGAGTCGAGTTCAAGCCAAGACCCGATGGTGTTACCTCAAGGACCGATTACGAGGGCTCGTGCCAAACAATTTAAAGAGGCAATCGGAGTTCTAATCCAACAAGCTTGGGACGATGCTAAGACCAGTTCAAATAATAACTTAACTCTGTGTTGCACTCTTCTACGAGCTCACAATCAGGAAGAACTGTAACATCCCGAAATAGGGCCTAAACGGAACAGTGGTTGCGAAACCACGAATTTGAGATATAAAGGTTTATTACTATTAATTATTATGATTTATCGAGTGAATAGATGCATGTGTTAGAATATCGATAGAAAATTTCATAAATTGCATGTCTAATTTGCCTATTAGGACTTAATTGCAAAAGTTGATAAATATGAGTTTTAGATGTTAAAGGATTTAATTGAAGAGCATAATTGAAGTAGAGGTCCTTAAATGGTAATTATACCATTAGGCTTTCATGGACAAAAATGGACATATATAGGTAGAAAGAACCAAAGTTTTTAATGAAGGGTAATTTAGTCATTTGGTAATAAAAAGAAATTAAAAGGGAAAAAGATGGCAAAATATGCTCATCTTCTTCATTAGGCCGAATTTTCAAGGGTTCACCTTAGCTAGGGTTTGTTTCAAGCTTTCAAGCTCCATAGTAAGTGATTCAAAGCCCCGTTTTTAATGTTCTTTACATTTTTGAAGCCCCGGTAGCTCGGTTTAGCTTATTCTATCAATAATTCATGCTAGGGTTCATATTTGGAAAAATACCTATAGGTGAAATGTGTTTATTTTGATGTTTTATGATATAATATGAAGTCTGAAATTATGTCAAACAACTTTTGCTAAGTGATTTTAAGTAAAAACGAGTAAAACGGCCTAATCGGTAAAAATACCTAATGTTCATAAGTACATGTTAGAGTGAGAATTTGATGTTGTCATAGAAGGGAAAAATGATCAGTATGTCATAAAACATAAGAATAAGGGATAAAGTTTAATTTCTGAGCTTTGGGGCAAATGTGTAAATATGTAAAAGTTTAGGGGCAAAATTGTAATTTTTCCAAAGTTAGAGTTAAGGGCTCTTTTAATAAATGTGTGTATTAAATAAGCTAAATTTGCTATTATAGATCAAGAGGAATGAAATCCGAAGTTAGATAGTGATGCGATCTTGGTTGCATCATGGTTCGACTCCATCCGATGCCATCGAGAGTGGCCTAAGTTTGAGGGGCCAAAGTACAAAATGAAGCTGACTCCAGCTCTTTGAAACGAACCAACTAAATTGAACTTTTTATTTAATTTTCAGCTTTGTATTTAGTTTGTATTTTTAATACTTGCATTTAAGCATCTTAGTTCAATAAATGGTTGCTGGTCATTAATTCAACTCAACTTAGTTTAATTAATTGAGTTCTTTTAATGAATTTAATTTAATAGTTGTTTCTTTAATTAGTCTAGTTACTAGGTTAATTTATTGATGCATGAGTTAAGTTCATTTAATGATGCTTTATTTAATTAAGCTAGTTGCTTTAAGTGTTAGTTTATATAATTAAGCTAGTTGCTTTAAGTGTTAGTTTATTTAATTAAGCTAGTTGCTGGAATAAATGATGTTTAAGTGTTAGTTTATTTATTTAAGTTAGTTGCTAATTTATTTTAAGTTTAATAATTGCATTAATTTGTCGGTTACATGTGATAATTGTAGGCGACTTTTCATCTTACATCCATTATTACTATTGAATAAAGAAGAGCATTATGGTTCTTTAAATTTGGCAGCCTCTTTGTCTTCAACTTCCATAACATTTGCTTCATGGTATTTACTACAAGCAATCATTTCTCCATCATTTGGCTAGTGACTTTTCGGTTGATCATGGAGAACTCAAAGAACATTGACAAGCAATTTAATTGAAGAATTAATCACATTGAAGATGGGAGTTATATGACTAGAATTCCAAAAGTTGAGACTTTTCATTTGGCTGGTGACTTTTCAGTTGATCATGGAAGAACTCAAGGGACACTTTTTAAGCATTCAAATTCATTTAATCAGCTCATTAGGAGTCATAAAGTTGCTGTTATTTGGCTGGAGGAATTCAAGAGTTTTTAGATTTTTATTTTAGCTATTTAAATGTATATTAAAGTTGAATTCATTTGTCTCTTCAGCTAACCACATGTAAGCACTATATATACCTGTTATTAGTTTGTAAAAAGGGACTTTTAATTCTGGAATATATTTTATGAACTTTGTTCATCCAGTGAGATTTTCTCCTCTCTATCTTTCGTACGAGTTTCGATTCGGACTTATCAAGCATTGCTTGTGGCGTCAGTCGTTTCTCTTCCATTCAATTATACAATTGGTTCCTACTTTGTTAAGTAACGGGTCTTTGGTCCATCTTCGATTCCATCTTCCACCTTAAACTATTATAGAAACCGGGGTGACACTAATATAGTGTTGAATCGTTTCTTTGTTTAAGTTCTTTAATCCATTTCCACCAAAATATCACCTATCTTTTATCCATCTTCCTTCATCTTAAAACCGAACCTATCATCTAAACCGTCCCCATCATTTCTCAATCCTCCATTCCTAACTTAATCTATTTCTTAAAACAAATTCACTTAGAAGCTTCCACAATTCTTCCAAATTTTCCTATAATTTCTTGAAAGGCTTGTTTCCTCTTCGTAGACGATCAGGCAACTCAAATATGTTTCGACTCACCCTGAGGCGGATCATATCAGATCGGGGAAAGAAAAAGATAGTGGACTAAATCGATATAGTTTATTATATTTTGTTTCGAGGTAAGTTTGCGGTAAATAAATGCAATATTCTATTATTTTACATTTAATACTATTAAATTCCAGCATTTACATAATTATTTTATAAATTTATCATTTAAAGACTCAAGTATGAATTGACGGAAAAGCTATCTCAGAAAGTTCCGGTTGAACCTTAGGAATGTGTAGGATACAAATGTCATGACATAAGGGTTTAAGGAAATCATGTAAGACCATGTCAAGACATGGCATTGATAAGTTTCTATAAGGCAAAGGTCCCATGTAAGACCATGCCAAGGCATGGCATTGGTGAGTTTATAAGGCAAAGGTCCCATGTAAGACCATGCCAAGGCATGGCATTGGTGAGTTCATAAGGCAAAGATACCACATAAGACCATGTCAAGACATGACAATGGTTAAGTTTCATAAGGAAAGGTACCCGCGTATCCTTAGTATTCCAAGTGGTTCAACGGGAAAATTCAAAGAGTATACCAAAGGAAAGGTAAGACAAGTTCAAGCTAAAAAGGTACAGGTAAGAATTTAAGACCTAAGTATATTAAATTAAAGGCTTAAGTAATCTTGGTAAGAAAAGATTAAGATAATTCATTAAGAATGTTGTTATTTATTTACATGTAAACTTACTAAGCTTTATGCTTACTCCCATTCCTTTCTCTTTTTTTTTAGTATTACAAGCCAGCTCGGGGGTCGCAAGGACGTCTGAGTTCGTTACACACTATCAAAGGATTATATTGGTATTTTGTGACTTGAACGTTTTAAGTTATGGCATGTATAGGGACTTAGCCATTTTGTGTGTATGTCCTTATGATATGCCTTAATATTGGCTTGTAAATGCTTCATAATGGTTAGCCATTAAAATGGTTAATTAAGAACATGTTTTGGATGTTATGTATGTCTAGATGATAGTTTTTACAAAGAAATTATGAAAGAGTAAAAAAATCCGTAGGGGAACAGTTTTGCAACTGTGACGTGATTTTGAAAAATCACTAAAAATAGTATAAATGGAATTATGATGTGAATGAGATATAGAATTAAATCTTATTGAGTCTATTTTTATATGAAGGAAACGGTGTAGGCAAAAGAGCTGTATATTATGAGATAATTGATTTTTTGTGCAGAGGGGTCAGAACTATCGAACTATGTAACAGGGGAGACTTTAACTAATAAACTGTACTAATTGGCCACACCAAAAATTATGGAAAAACTATAGTAAGAAGATATGTGAGTCTAGTTTCAAGGAAAATTTATGGATCTAAATTTCAAGTTTCGTAACTCGAGTTATAGTCAATTTAGTGAACATGATGCAGATGGACAGTTTCAATTTTTATGCCCCAAACTAGTAAGTTAAGTCTAGTAATGCCTCGTGCTCGACTCTAGCAACGGTCTCGGGTAAGGAGTGTTACATTTATTGGTATCAGAGTAAGAGTTTAGTCGGTTCTTGGAATATTCAGTATGAGTAAGAGTCTAACTATACATGCCATACTTATATTTTGATAGTGTGACGACTCCTGATAATTTTAAAATGTTTTTCTTTTATAGTTATGGATCCCGAACGAGCTGGTGCAGATGATGTAGAAAGTAATGCACTCGCTCCTGCTGAAGGGACGATGCCACCATATAGTAGTGAAAGGCCCGTTACAGTTAGTCAGGGAGGAGGGGCTCGAGAAGCCTTCTTCCAAATTATGAATGAATGGTTTGCTGAGTTCATTATTACGAACCCGACTGTTAGACCTCCACCCCCTCATGATCCTCAGACCACCCATGTAGCTTCCCTAGTTACAAATGCAGTTAGAAGAGAGAAGCCACCCGTTGACAAGATCAGAAAACAAGGGGCTGAGGAGTTTCGGGCTACCAAAGATGATGATGTAGAGAAAGCTGAATTTTGGCTTGAGAACACTATCAGAGTCTTTGATAAGTTATCCTGCACACCGGAATAGTGTATTAAATCTGTAGTGTCACTTCTTAGAGATTCGGCCTACTAGTGGTGGAAGACACTTGTGTCAGTAGTACCTAAAGAAAGAGTTACTTGGGATTTCTTTCAGGAGGAGTTCCATAAGAAGTACATCAGTCAGAGGTTTATTGACCAGAAAAGAAAAGAGTTCCTTGAATTAAAACAGGGTAAGATGACTGTGACTGAGTATGAACATGAATTTATCTGACTCAGCAATTATGCTCGAGAGTGTGTGTCTACAGAGGCTATCATGTGTAAAAGATTTGAGGATGGGCTCAATGATGATATCCGACTATCAGTTGGTGTTCTAAAGATAAAGGAGTTTGTTGTTTTAGTTGGCCGAGCCTCTAAGGTAGAGGAGTTGTTAAAAAGAAAGAGTAAAGCTGAAACTGAGATGCAAGATATGAAGAAAAGACAGATGAGCAAGTCGTTTCAGTCTACATCCAAGAGGCCTAGAGAGTTTTCTACGAGATCTAATTTTTCAGCCGGATATTCTAGCCGAAACAGAGGTAGAAGATTTATGGATCCAAAAGCTCAAACCACTTCGGTTGCGAGTGTTGGCAGTATTCAGCCTGATAGACCTGAGTGTCCTCAATGTGGTCGACGTCACCCAGGTCAATGTCAAGCAACTGAGACTGGATGTTTCCGATGTGGTGCACCGGATCATTTCATTCGGGAGTGTCCCGAAATGGTTAAAAAAGAAGTAATACCGAGTGCAAGATCAGGCAATGCCCCCATTAGAGGCAAATCTCAGAGAAATCCCTGAGTAGGGGCAGGTAGAGGAACATTTAGAGATACAGCAACGAGATCAGATGTTAGAGCACTCGCAAGGACTTATGCTATCCGTACTCGTGAAGAGGCATCTTTCCCCGACGTAATTACTGGTACATTTTCTCTTTATGATATTAATGTTATTGCTTTGATTGATCTGGGTTCAACCCATTCCTATGTTTGCATGAAATTAATGCCTAGTATGAACATGCCCATAGAGTTTACGGAATTTGTGATTAAAGTATCGAATCCATTAGGTCAGTATGTGTTAGTAAACAAAGTATGTAGAAATTTCCCTTTGATGATTAGAGGTTACTATTTTTTGGTCGATCTCATGCTATTGCCGTTTGATGAGTTTGATGTGATTCTTGGTATGGATTGGTTAACTGCACATGATGTGATAGTGAATTGTGGAAAGAAATTCATTGAGTTGAAATGAGAAAATGGTGAGATACTTCGGGTTAATTCAGATGAGTCAGGTAGTTCAATTTCCATGATTTCTGTTATGTCTGCTCAGAAATTTTTGAGGAAAGGATGTGAAGCTTATCTTTTGTGTTGAATACTAAAGATCCAGAATTCAAAATTGAATCAGTGCCTGTGGTAAATGAGTTTCCTGATGTGTTCCCAGAAGAACTACCAGGTTTGCCTCCTATCAGAGAAGTTGAGTTTGGTATTGAATTGATTCCAGGTACCACACCTATTTCTATTGCTCCTTATAGAATGGCTTCGATAGAATTGAAAGAATTAAAAGCTCAGCTACAGGAATTAACTGATAAAGACTTTGTAAGACCTAGTTATTCACCATGGGGCGCCCCAGTGTTATTTGTGAAAAAGAAGGGCGGTTCCATGAGATTGTGCATAGACTATCGGTAGCTTAACAAGGTAACCATCAAGAACAAATATCCATTGCCTAGAATAGATGATTTATTTGATCAATTGAAAGGAGCCACTGTGTTCTCTAAGATAGATTTGAGATCTGGATACTATCAGTTGCGAGTTAAAGAGTCAGATGTTCCGAAAACTGCTTTTCGAACTAGTTATGGTCACTATGAGTTTCTTGTGATGCCATTTGGCTTAACCAATGCTCCTGCCATTTTTATGAATTTAATGAACCAAATTTTTAGACCTTATTTGGACAAGTTTGTAGTTGTGTTCATTGATGACATCTTGATTTATTCTCATGATGAGACTGAGCATGCGAACATTTGAGAGCAGTTTTACAGATTTTGACAGATAATCAGCTTTATGCCAAGTTTAGTAAAAGTGAGTTCTGGTTACAGGAAGTTTGTTTTCTTGGACATATTGTCTCATGTGAAGGTATTAAAGTTGATCTGAGTAAGATTTCAACCATTGTTGGTTGGAAGCCTCCCAGGAATGTATCGGAGGTCAGAAGTTTTCTTGATCTTACCGGTTATTATAGACGATTTGTAGAGGGATTTTCCATGATAGCTACTCCATTGACAAGATTGCTACAGAAAGATGTCAAGTTTGAATGGACTGAGAAGTGCCAGCAGAGTTTCGACAAGTTAAAGGCGTTGTTGACTGAAGCTCCTATCTTAGTGCAACCAGAACCGGGTAAAGAGTTTGTGATTTACAGTGATGCATCTTTGAATGGACTAGGCTGTGTATTTATGCAGGAAGGAAGGGTAATTGCTTATGCCTCTAGACAGTTAAAGCCACATGAGAAAAATTATCTGACACATGATTTAGAGCTAGCTGCTATTGTATTTGCATTAAAAATTTGGAGATATCACTTGTATTATGAGAAATGTCGAATATTCACTGATCATAAAAGTTTTAAATACTTGATGACTCAGAAAGATTTGAACTTGAGGCAAAGAAGATGGCTAGAGTTGATTAAAGATTATGAGCTAGTGATCGATTATCACTCGGGTAAGGCAAACGTTGTTGCTGATGCTTTGAGTAGAAAATCGTTATTTGCATTGAGAGCTTTGCACACTAGTTTGGCCTTATCAGATGATGGTTCTATTTTAGCTGAGTTGAGAGCTAAATCGACGTTTCTTGAAGAAATTTGTGAAGCTCAGAAGGATGATAGTGAGTTGCAAGCCAAAAGAGTTCAGTGAGAGTCAAGTGTAGAGTCTGATTTTTAGATTGGTTCTAACGGTTGTTTGATGTTCAGAGATAGAGTATGTGTACCCAAGAATGATGAACTTATTCGGAAAGTCTTACAGGAAGCACATAGCAGTTCTTTGTCTATTCACCCAGGTAGTACAAAGATGTATAATGATTTGAAGAAAATGTATTGGTGGACAGGAATGAAAAGAGATATTTCAGAGTTTGTTTCTAGATGTTTGATCTGTCAGCAGGTAAAAGCCAAACATCAGGTACCTTCAGGTTTATTGCAGCCTGTATTAGTTCCCAAGTGGAAATGGGACCGAGTTACTATGGATTTTGTGACAAGATTGCCTTTGACACCGAGAAAGAAAGATGCAGTATGGGTTGTGATTGATAAGTTAACGAAGTCGGCTCATTTTATTCCAGTTCGTATGGATTATTCACTTGACAAGTTGGCCGAGTTGTATATTTCAGATATAGTTGGACTACATGGAGTACCGTTATCGATTATCTCAGATAGAGATCCGAGATTTACTTCACGGTTTTGGAAGAAATTGCAGGAAGCTTTAGGTACAAAGTTGAGTTTTAGTACAGCTTTCCATCCTCAAACTGATGGTCAGTCAGAAAGAGTTATTCAGGTACTTGAAGATATGCTTAGATGTTGTGTATTGGAATTTCAAGGTAGTTGGGAGAAATACTTGCCGTTAATAGAGTTTGCCTACAATAATAGTTACCTTATGAAGCTTTGTATGGACGTAAATGTCGTACACCTTTGTATTGGAAGAGCTTAAGGAAAATCAGATTTATGGGGTTGATTTAGTCAAAAAACAGAAGAGAAAGTAAAAGTCATCAGAGATTGCTTGAAAGCAGCTTCAGATAGGCAGAAATCCTATGAAGATTTGAAAAGAAAAGAAATTGAATTTCAAGTTGGTGATAGGGTATTCTTGAAAGTATCCCCGTGGAAGAAAGTTCTCAGATTTGGCAAGAAAGGCAAATTAAGTCCTCGTTTTATTGGACCGTTTGAGGTGATCGAGAGAGTTGGGCCATTGGCATATCAGTTAGCTTTGCCGACTGAGTTAGAGAAGATTCATAATGTGTTTCATGTGTCTATGCTACGTCGTTATCGTTCAGATCCATCACATGTAATTTCGCAGACAGAGGTTGAGATTCAACCAGATATGACTTACAGTGAGGAACCGGTAAAAATTCTAGCTCGTGAGGTTAAACAATTAAGGAACAAAAGTATTGCACTTATAAAAGTATTATGGAATAGGCATGGGATAGAAGAGGCTACATGGGAGCCCGAAGAAACTATGCAAAAACAATACCCAAATCTCTTTACAGGTAAGATTTTCGGGGACGAAAATCCCTAAAGGGGGAGAAATGTAACATCCCGAAATAGGGCCTAAACGGAATAGTTATAAAAGTTTATTAGGATTAATTATTATGATTTATCGATTGATTAGATGCATGTGTTAGAATATCGATAGAAAATTTCACAAATTGCATGTCTAATTTGCCTATTAGGACTTAATTGTAAAAGTTGATAAATATGAGTTTTAGATGTTAAAGGATTTAATTGAAGAGCATAATTGAAGTAGAGGTCCTTAAATGGTAATTATACCATTAGGCTTTCATGGACAAAAATGGACATATATAGGTAGAAAGAACCAAAGTTTTTAATGAAGGGTAATTTAGTCATTTGGTAATAAAAAGAAATTAAAAGGGAAAAATATGGCAAAATATGCTCATCTTCTTCAATAGGCTGAATTTTCAAGGGTTCACCATAGATAGGGTTTGTTTCAAGCTTCCAAGCCCCATTTTTAATGTTCTTTACATTTTTGAAGCCCCGGTAGCTCGGTTTAGCTTATTCTATCAATAATTCATGCTAGGGTTCATATTTGGAAAAATACCCATAGGTGAAATGTGTTTATTTTGATGTTTTATGATAGAATATGAAGTCTAAAATTATGTTAAACAACTTTTGCTAAGTGATTTTAAGTAAAAACGAGTAAAACAGCCTAATCGATAAAAATACCTAATGTTCATAAGTACATGTTAGAGTGAGAATTTGATGTTGTCATAGAAAGGAAAAATGATCAGCATGTCATAAAACATAAGAATAAGGGATAAAGTTTAATTTCTGAGCTTTGGGGAAAATGTGTAAATATGTAAAAGTTTAGGGGCAAAATCGTAATTTTTCCAAAGTTAGAGTTAAGGGCTATTTTAATAAATGTGAGTATTAAATAAGATAAATTTGCTAATATAGATCAAGAGGAACAAAATTCAGAGTTAGATCGGGGAAAGAAAAAGATAGTGGACTAAATCGATATAGTTTATCGTATTTTGTTTCGAGGTAAGTTTGCGGTAAATAAATGCAATATTCTATTATTATACATTTAATACTATTAAATTCTAGCATTTACATAATTATTTTATAAATTTATCATTTAAAGACTCAAGTATGAATTGACGGAAAAGCTATCTCAGAAAGTTCCGGTTGAACCTTAGGAATGTGTAGGATACAAATGTCATGACATAAGGGTTTAAGGAAATCATGTAAGACCATGTCAAGACATGGCATTGATAAGTTTCTATAAGGCAAAGGTCCTATGTAAGACCATGCCAAGGCATGGCATTGGTGAGTTTATAAGGCAAAGGTCCCATGTAAGACCATGCCAAGGCATGGCATTGGTGAGTTCATAAGGTAATGATACCACATAAGACCATGTCAAGGCATGGCAATGGTTAAGTTTCATAAGGTAATGATACCACATAAGACCATGTCAAGGCATGGCAATGGTTAAGTTTCATACGGAAATGTACCCGCGTATCCTTAGTATTCCAAGTGGTTCAACGGGAAAATTCAAAGAGTATACCAAAGGAAAGGTAAGACAAGTTCAAGCTAAAAAGGTACAGGTAAGAATTTAAGACCTAAGTATACTAAATTAAAGGCTTAAATAATCTTGATAAGAAAAGATTAAGATAATTCATTAAGAATGTTGTCATTTATTTACATGTAAACTTACTAAGCTTTATGCTTACTCCCATTCCTTTCTCTTTTTTTTAGTATTACAAGCAAACTCGAGGGTCGCAAGGACGTCGAAGTTCGTTACACACTATCAAAGGATTATATTGGTATTTTGTGACTTGAACGTTTTAAGTTATGGCATGTATAGGGACTTAGCCATTTTGTGTGTATGTCCTTATGATATGCCTTAATATTGGGTTGTAAATGCTTCATAATGATTAGCCATTAAAATGGTTAATTAAGAACATGTTTTGGATGTTATGTATGTCTAGATGATAGTTTTTACAAAGAAATTATGAAAGAGTAAAAAAAATCTGCAGGGGAACAGTTTTAGACAGCAACTGTGACGTGATTTTGAAAAATCACTGAAAATAGTATAAATAGAATTATGGTGTGAATGAGATATAGAATTAAATCTTATTGAGTCTATTTTTATATGAAGGAAACGGTGTAGGAAAAAGAGTTGTATATTATGAGATAATTGATTTTTTGTGCAGAGGGGTCAGAACTGTCAAACTGTGTAACAGGGGAGACTTTAACTAATAAACTGTACTAATTGGCCACACCAAAAATTATGGAAAAATTATAATAAGAAGATATATGAGTCTAGTTTCAGGGAAAATTTACGGATCTAAATTTCGAGTTTCGTAACTCGATTTATAGTCAATTTAGTGAACATGACGCAGATGGACAGTTTTAATTTTTATGCCCCAAACTAGTAAGTTAAGTCTAGTAATGCCTCGTGCTCGACTTCGGCAACGGTCTCGGGTAAGGAGTGTTACAAGAACCCCATATGGCCATTCAGCCTTAGTCATTTGGCCATTCGGCCTTAGTTAATTAATTAGTTGAAATTAATTAAATAATTTCGGATAACTTAAATAAGTATTTTAATTATTTGTTGCATTTAAATAAGTCTAATTAAGCCATAATCATTGCATAGTAATAGCTAGCTTTAATATGTCTAGTTTAGGACATAATTAAAAGATGCTGCACATTAAATGTGTCCAGCTGAACCACCATTTAATGTGTCCTATATTTTCCAGCCGAATTTTAAACCACTTAAGGCCCTATTTATTGCGTGTTCTTTAGCTTAAAACATGTCTTAAATATGTGTTTTGTGTTGGAATGCCGGTACCCCATGTCGCAGCAGAATAAAATTAGATCCGGCGATCCAAACCATGGATCCATGTGTGAGGAACGAATCGGGGTGAAATAAAGGTTTCGATCTTACCAAAACTTCAATCTGAGTAGACAGCAACGCCTTGGCAACAAGAGTTTTGATCTACTGTCGAATCCAGCCTCAACCTTTTCCGATGTCGGCCTCTACGTAATCCACCCGGTTTGACTATGAACGGAAGAAATCTCCATAACTGTTTTGGAGGCTTATTTGCTTGACGGCTGCTAGACCTAACAAGCAATCACTTAGGGTTTTCTTATTAAGTTTTGTCTCCTTTTAATACCTTTTATATTGGGTGCCTTTCTCATTGGGCCTTTTATAATAGGTATCTTCTTAATAGGGCCTTTTATAATTGGTATTTCTTGAATATATTACAAGATTAAATAAATACAATACCGAAAATTATAATTACATTAATTATATCTAAAAATTATAATTACATTAATTATAATAAGGATTTCGGTAAACTATATTTATTTAAATTTATATATGAATCAAATTCATATATTAATAAAATTATGTTATCATTATGTGTACAACATCCTTGTACATATAATATGTTCAATATTTGATTGTCCAATTAAATTAATTCTTTAATTAATTTAATTTATGTGACAACCAAGCACAATACCAACTATATTTTATTCCGTTCATTTCAACCATAGGGTGTGACCCTGTAGGTTCTTGCAACGTTAGCAATAATACTAGAACGATTCTATTGTCACAGACAATGAGTGGCATCTAGCAATGCATCATTGCTACCTAAGTTACAAGAAGTCATGATTCGACATAACCTTTCGTGATTAAACTTTTATGCATTAATCCTTAAGTCCTTTATCTCTGGAACGGATACAAGTCATGGGATAGTCACACTTGCATAGTCCATCCCATGTTTCTTGATATCTTGAGTAGACTATGATATACAAATTAGTATGACATCTCATATCAACTTATTTGAGCATGGCCATGCATTTCTAGTCTCACTCAATCAAGTGGCCTAAGATATTACTCCTATTATGTAGGAGGGACTTATCCTTTATTGATCAACTATATCCCTCTACATAAATTGTGGTATATCCAACATCAGCCTTTATAGAACAACCTGTTACGGTGTACGTTTGACTGTATCAAAATATACAACTCACGATGCTGGGATAATAATGATCTCAAGTCTGAGGATCATATACATATTAATCACTATGAGTAATGTTGTGACAATTACATAATAATCCAAGAAACATACTCATAGCGGGTCAATCCAATATGTTGTTCTCTAACACACATATTCATGCATTGATTTTGACATTCCATATCAATGACAACTCTTTATCATCAATCAACTACATGTTAGTCTTAAATGCATCATTATTGTCCTAGTCAACAATAATACTCGACTAAGGATCTTTTAAGAATAATCATATTATTCTCAGGACATTATTATAAAACAGTTTATCTATACACACAGAAAGAAAAATTGAAATAATAATGACAACGCTTTATATTAATAAATATGGTAAATAAAGTATGTTATTACAACCATCTCATGATTGATCTTTGGGCATACTCTTACAATCTCCCACTAGCACTAAGACCAATCACTCATATATCTAATACCAAGCGACTTAGTGTGACGATCATGCTTCTGCTGTGTCAGAGGCTTGGTCAGGGGATCAGCGATGTTATCATCTGAAGGTACTCTGCATATTTCTACATCTCCTCGATCGATAATCTCTCGAATAAGATGGTAGCGCCTAAGTATATGTTTGGATCGCTGGTGAGATCTGGGTTCTTTAGCTTGTGCAATAGCTCCATTGTTATCACATCGGAGTTCTATAGCATCTGATATGCTAGGCACAACCCCTAGTCCAGTAATGAACTTTTTGATCCAAACCGCTTCCTTTGCTGCCTCACTGGCTGCAATATACTCAGCCTCTGTTGTAGAATCAGCTACTGTACTTTGCTTTGAACTTTTCCAGCTCACAGCACCACCATTAAGGCAAAACACAAAACCTGATTGCGATCGAGAATCGTCCTTGTCGGTTTGGAAGCTGGCATCAGTGTAACCTTTTACACTTAACTCTTCCTCACCTCCATATAATAGGAATGTATCCTTAGTTCTTCTTAAGTACTTAAGGATACTCTTGACTGTGGTCCAGTGACCTTCACCGGGATCTACTTGATACCTGCTCGTCATACTTAAGGCATACGAGACATCTGGACGGGTACATAACATAGCATACATGATAGATCCAATAGCGGAAGCATATGGAATTTTACTCATACGTTCTCTCTCTTGTGGAGTTGAAGGACACATTTCCTTCGAGAGTGAAATACCATGTCTCATAGGTAGGAATCCTCTTTTAGATTCTTCCATACTGAACCTTTTTAGTACTTTATCTATGTATGTACTTTGGCTTAGACCTAGTAGTCGTCTTGATCTATCTCTATAGATCTTGACTCCTAAGATATAAGTGGCTTCGCCCAAGTCCTTCATAGAAAAACAACTTCTTAACCAAGTCTTAATAGATTGCAAGGTAGGTATGTCATTTCCCATGATAAGTATGTCATCCACATATAGTACCAAGAATGTGATAGTGCTCCCACTAACTTTCTTGTAAACACATGGTTCATCTTCATTTTTTATAAAACCAAACTCTTTGATTGCATCGTTAAAACGAAGATTCCAACTTCGAGAAGCTTGCTTTAATCCATAAATGGATCTCTGTAGCTTACATATCTTTCTAGCATCCTTTGGATTTACAAAACCTTCAGGTTGTGTCATGTACACATCCTCTTCAAGTTTCCCGTTAAGGAAAGCTGTTTTGACGTCCATCTGCCAGATTTCATAATCATGAAATGCAGCTATGGCGAGCAAGATCCTGATGGATTTAAACATAGCTACAGGAGAAAAGGTTTCATCATAGTCAACACCATGAATTTGGCGAAAACCTTTAGCGACTAATCGCCCTTTGTATGTTTGTACATTACCATCCATGTCTGTTTTCTTTTTGAAAACCCACTTGCACCCTATAGGTTTAACCCCTTCGGGTGGGTCAATCAAGGTCCATACTTGGTTTTCATACATGGAATCCATCTCAGATCTCATGGCCTCAAGCCATTTCTCAGAATCTGGGCTTGTCACCGCTTCTTGATAAGTCCTAGGCTCATCTTGATCTATAAGAAGAACGTCACCATGCGTTGTAATGAGAAATCCATATCTCTCAGGTGCACGGCGTTCTCTTAAAGATCTGCGCGGTGGTTGTGTTTCTACAGCAGTTATTTGTTCCTCAATTTCTTGTGGAATTTGCTGTTGTTCAATCTCTGGTTCAGTGGTATCTTGTGATTCTCGAATTTCTTCAAGTTCAATCTTTCTCCCACTTCCTTTTCTAGAAGTAAATTCTTTCTCTAGGAAGACACCAGTCCGAGCAACAAAAATTTTGTTCTCAGTGGGATTAAAAAAATAATATCCTTTGGTTTCTTTTGGATACCCCACAAAAATACACCTTTCAGATTTGGGTTCAAGCTTAGTAGACGTCTGACGTTTAACATAAGCTTCACAACCCCAAATTTTCATAAAAGACATACTAGGACGTTTCCCAGTCCACATCTCATATGGCGTCTTTTGAACCGATTTAGATGGAACACGATTTAGTGTGAAGGCAGCAGTCTCAAGTGCATGTCCCCAAAAGGAAGTCGGTAGATCAGCATGACTCATCATGGATCGAACCATGTCTAACAAAGTTCGATTTCTTCTCTCAGATACTCCATTCCATTGAGGAGTACCAGGAGGAGTAAGTTGTGAGACAATCCCACATTCTTTCAAAAGATCATCAAACTCTAGGCTCAAATACTCTCCACCTCGATCAGATCGAAGTGACTTGATAGTTTTGCCTAGTTGATTTTGTACTTCATTTTTAAATTCCTTGAACTTTTCAAGGGACTCAGACTTATGGCGCATGAGATAAACATACCCATATCTACTGAAATCATCAGTGAAAGTAATGAAGTAGTGAAATCCACCTCTGGCCTGTGTATTTATTGGTCCACATACATCAGAATGTATTAGGCCCAATAAATCACTAGCTCGTTCACCTTTTCCAGAAAAGGGAGATTTAGTCATTTTTCCCAATAAGCAAGATTCACATACTTCAAATTGTTCAAAAACAAATGAATTCAAGAGACCATCTCTATGGAGTTTGGATATGCGTTTCTCACTTATGTGGCCCAAACGACAATGCCAAAGATAAGTTTGATTTGAGTCATTTATTTTAGATCTTTTAGTATTTATGTTGTAAATGGGATTCGTCTGATCTAAAATATAGAGGCCATTAATCAATTGTGCCGAACCATAGAAAACATTATTGAGATAAAATGAACAACAATTATTCTTAATAATTATCTCAAAACCAATTTTGTCTAAACAAGAAATTGAAATAATGTTTTTAGTCAAACTGGGCACAAAATAACAATCCTCTAAACATAAATCAAGTCCACTAGGCAAAGATAAAGTATATGTTCCCACAGCTAATGCAGCAACTTTTGCTCCATTTCCAACTCGTAGGTCCACATCTCCTCTAGCCAAAGTCCTACTCCTTTGTAGTCCCTGTACAGAAGTACAAATATGAGAACCACAACCAGTATCTAATACCCAAGAAGTAGTAGTTGATAAATTAATATCAATAACATAAATACCTGAAGCAGACATTCCGCTTGCTTTAGCCTTCTTGACTTCTTCAAGATAGGCAGGGCAGTTCCGTTTCCAATGTCCAGTCACACCACAATAAAAACAGTTTCCTTCCTTAGACACCCCACCTTTAGGTTTCAGCGCAGCCTTTCCTTTTCCAAATTTGGGCTTACCTTTTCCCTTGGGCTTTGTTTGAACTTTGGCCTTTCCCTTGCCCTTGTTATTACGGACCATCAGTATGGGCTTGGGTCCAACCTTTTTCAAGTTACCTTCAGCAGTTCGTAACATACTGAGCAATTGTGGTAGAGTCTTGTCAATTTCATTCATATTGAAATTGAGGACAAACTGGCTGTAGCTATCTGGCAACGATTGTAAAATAACATCAGTGGCCAACTCTTGGCTCAATGGAAACCCAAGCTTAGATAGGCTTTCAATATAGCCAATCATCTTAAGGACATGAGGTCCTACTGGGCTTCCTTCAGCCAACTTACATTGGAATAGGGCTTTAGAGATATCAAACCTCTCTTGCCGTGCTTGCCCCTGATAAAGTTCTTTCAGGTGCTCGATCATATCATAAGCAACCATGTCCTCATGTTGCTTCTGAAGTTCAGGATTCATAGTGGCAAGCATAAGACATCCAACATCTATCATGTCATCGAGATACTTCTTGTAAGTGTCTCTATCAGCCCTCGAGGCATTAGCGGGTGGTTCATTAGGAAGTGGTTGTTCAATGACATATAATTTCCGTTCTTGTTTAAGGACAATCCTCAAGTTACGGAACCAATCAAGAAAATTCAAACCATTCAATTTGTCCTTCTCAAGGACCGATCGCAATGAGAGTGTGCTAGTGTTTGCAGCCATAATATATCTACAACAATTAAATATGCATGTGAGTAAATTTACCAATTTTATATCAATCATTAAAAAGACTTTATTAAATGATATTCCTACTATTTTATTTCAAAATTAATAACCCTCATATATTAATTTCGGAAAAGCTTTCTCAAAAGTATTTCTAGTAGGTTAAGGATCCATATTTCACCACCTCTTAAGTCAGCTTTGGCTTTACTCTTAAGATTATGGTTATTTAGGTAAGCAACATTTGCTAATTACATCATATGTAACTCCTAATATTTGGTGAACAACTCTTGTTCTAATCATCTTATGATTTATCCAATTTACTTGCCTCTAGGTTTCTAATCCTATTAGAGTAACCTAGTTAAGTCATTAACCAATTTTTAACCAGCGAATATCACTTGTTTATTCTTCGCGTTTAACCAAGATAAATACTAGTACTTCGCTTTGGCAGAACCTACATAGTATTGATCGAGGCCTTAACGAGGGCAAAATTGGAAGGCCATTTTGACTTAATATTTTAATAGAGGGATTTTATTAAGGTTGTTGCATCTCACCAATTATGGTCTACTTTAGCCCATTTAGTCTTCTAATCGATCTCATCAATTAATAGGGTTTATTACCAACAAGGTTTATTATCATCCATAGCATCTCATACATGAATAAATAAAGCAATAAATAAATGCAATAGTTATAGCCCATAAACTAAAGTGGTTCAACCCAAGCCAATGGGAAAACCAAAAGGAAACCTAAAGGTGTAAGCCATTTCACAAGCTATCATTCTCAATCATTGTCCCACCTTCCTTCTCGTTTGGCCCACAGCAACTCTTGCAAATTACAATATGCAGAAACTCGTTTTACATACGAGGGAATAAGATGAGAAGAGAAATACAAGAGAATAGTAGTAAGGCACGGCACGCAGGCCGTATTTAAAAAAAATACAACCTTTTATCGAATGTGTCATTGGGCTATAACTATGCATTTCAAACACCATGCATGTCAAAAATAGCATACATAGTTCTATATATATATATTTAAGGTGAATTATAAAATATCCTTTCAACCTTTTGTGGCCCATCAAGTTTATAAATTTCTTTTATTAACAATTTTTTTGCGAGGGTCTGAGGATGTCGGAGGAAGCGGGCCTTCGGCCCGCGGCCGGAGCCATCCTCAGATCCTCATCCCCGGGGGTGCGGGGGCGGAGCCCCCGCGTCATAGACCAGGGGTGCGGGGGCGGAGCCCCCGCGTCATAGACCAGGGGTGCGGGGGCGGAGCCCCCGCAGTATGGACCAGGGGTACGGGGCAGAGCCCCTGCGGTACGAATCGCATACCCCCAGTCAAATGAAACCTCACAATTTGATAACTTTTTATCAACAGAATCGTGTTTTTAGGATTTTAATCCTGGAGGTTTCATATCGGAACAACCCTTGTTCCATTAGCCAGTTAACACTTACTGGAAACTATAAATACCTCCGTCACATTATTACAGATTTGTTAATAATTAACAGTAATAACATAAAATCAAGTAGGCCACAAACCATGATTAACATTTAATCAATTACCAAAAGGAACAGTTATCAGGTTATGCTTAAACGATTTAAACAATCGAAAATACAATAAGATCAAAACATGAATCTCATACAATTGCATCACCCAAGTATTTAAACCCGAGTTCGTATCACACAAGTGGCTCTGATACCACTGTTGGAACGCCGGTACCCCATGTCGCAGCAGAATAAAATTAGATCCGGCGATCCAAACCATGGATCCATGTGTGAGGAACGAATCGGGGTGAAATAAAGGTTTCGATCTTACCAAAACTTCAATCTGAGTAGACAGCAACGCCTTGGCAACAAGAGTTTTGATCTACTGTCGAATCCAGCCTCAACCTTTTCCGATGTCGGCCTCTACGTAATCCACCCGGTTTGACTATGAACGGAAGAAATCTCCAAAACTGTTTTGGAGGCTTATTTGCTTGACGGCTGCTAGACCTAACAAGCAATCACTTAGGGTTTTCTTATTAAGTTTTGTCTCCTTTTAATACCTTTTATATTGGGTGCCTTTCTCATTGGGCCTTTTATAATAGGTATCTTCTTAATAGGGCCTTTTATAATTGGTATTTCTTGAATATATTACAAGATTAAATAAATACAATACCGAAAATTATAATTACATTAATTATATCTAAAAATTATAATTACATTAATTATAATAAGGATTTCGGTAAACTATATTTATTTAAATTTATATATGAATCAAATTCATATATTAATAAAATTATGTTATCATTATGTGTACAACATCCTTGTACATATAATATGTTCAATATTTGATTGTCCAATTAAATTAATTCTTTAATTAATTTAATTTATGTGACAACCAAGCACAATACCAACTATATTTTATTCCGTTCATTTCAACCATAGGGTGTGACCCTGTAGGTTCTTGCAACGTTAGCAATAATACTAGAACGATTCTATTGTCACAGACAATGAGTGGCATCTAGCAATGCATCATTGCTACCTAAGTTACAAGAAGTCATGATTCGACATAACCTTTCGTGATTAAACTTTTATGCATTAATCCTTAAGTCCTTTATCTCTGGAACGGATACAAGTCATGGGATAGTCACACTTGCATAGTCCATCCCATGTTTCTTGATATCTTGAGTAGACTATGATATACAAATTAGTATGACATCTCATATCAACTTATTTGAGCATGGCCATGCATTTCTAGTCTCACTCAATCAAGTGGCCTAAGATATTACTCCTATTATGTAGGAGGGACTTATCCTTTATTGATCAACTATATCCCTCTACATAAATTGTGGTATATCCAACATCAGCCTTTATAGAACAACCTGTTACGGTGTACGTTTGACTGTATCAAAATATACAACTCACGATGCTGGGATAATAATGATCTCAAGTCTGAGGATCATATACATATTAATCACTATGAGTAATGTTGTGACAATTACATAATAATCCAAGAAACATACTCATAGCGGGTCAATCCAATATGTTGTTCTCTAACACACATATTCATGCATTGATTTTGACATTCCATATCAATGACAACTCTTTATCATCAATCAACTACATGTTAGTCTTAAATGCATCATTATTGTCCTAGTCAACAATAATACTCGACTAAGGATCTTTTAAGAATAATCATATTATTCTCAGGACATTATTATAAAACAGTTTATCTATACACACAGAAAGAAAAACTGAAATAATAATGACAACGCTTTATATTAATAAATATGGTAAATAAAGTATGTTATTACAACCATCTCATGATTGATCTTTGGGCATACTCTTACATTTTGTTGCTGGAACTAATGGCCGAAATTAATTATTTGTAGGTGCTTTTGGGACATGTTCAATGCATGTGCGGCAAAGTTCAACTGTGTAACATAACAAATGAAAATAACAACAATTTATAGGCTATCATAGGTTAGCCGAATAGTCACTAGAAAGCCTTAATGGCTAAGCAAAATTAATCTAGAAAATGCTAGAGAAATCCAGAAGAAAATCCTTTAAACTCCATGGCTAAATTCGGCTGATTGGGAAAGCAAATAGGCAGCTTCTAGATGGTACAATTCATATGGCAAGATGAATGTACTTGGGAGATTAAATGCCATGTCCATGTTCATCCTTTGGGAACACCAATAGCCACCTTAATGGAGAAGGAAGTGAGCTGATTGTATTTGGACAGCAAGGGCACTCCAATGCTAGAAGGATGAATGTCCAAAAATTCGTCCAAGTTAATGGGCAGCCTTTGGGAACGTCAAGGGCCATCTTTCTAGAAGGGAAAATGTATTTTGAAGCCCTCAAAGATGCATGCAACAGCTATGTAACACCCCTAACCCATATCCGTCGCCGGATTAGGGTTACGAGGCATTTACAAAGAAAATACAGCTTTCATATATTCACATAATCACATAGAACCTATCCACAAATACATATACAGATATATCATTTTACTAATTAAATATTAGTCTTAAATTATTAATCACACCTGATATACTAATCATATCTCAAAGTTCAATCAAATTCATTTCAATTCTATACCATTTTATCAAGTCAATATACATGTCTTAAAATACACACATAAATCATGAGCTTATCATTATAATGACATATTCGAACCAAGCTTATAATGTTTATTAGCCATGTGCAAATGCAATCCAAAACCAAATATACATACAAGTACATTTTCTACTTAATACCATGTATTGCCGAATACATAACTCATGAGATTGATCTTTTATTATTTTTTTTTCTTTTTCACATTTAAGCAAAACATGCAACTTAATAGACATCACTTACTTATTTAAGCATTTGGCCGAATATACAAAGTCCCATTTATGACATTTCATGTTTATTACCTAACACAAGTCGAATTTGGTGATTTCTTGCACCTAGTAAAATTCAAACAATCTCACAAGCCATTTATAAATATAAAAGTATATAAATCATAGTTATGCACATTTCTATATTCGAACATAAGGAAATACTATTAACCTAACACACACATGAGCTAATATATCCATTGGAATTACATAAGTATAATCAATTCTTCAACCACATGCTCTTATCTACTCAACTTAACTACTCAATATAACTGTCATAATATATACTTTCAAGCTAAACTTAAAACATAACAAAAGCACACAACCAAGAACATTTATACAAACCAATCTATCTAACACATAAGTAAAGTTTTTGCCAAGAGTAATAGCCATTTCGCAAGGCTATACATATATATGCAAGATCTAATACCATTAATTAACGACATAACCTAGCTAATACATGCCTTTCGAACCAAACTAGATTTAAGTACCAAAAGAGTTGATAGTGTGGACGACTTTCTTGACGATCCCTTTGAGCTTGTAGCCTTAACCGAATCTATAAAACAGAGGAGAACATTTCACACAAGTAAGCTTACTAGCTTAGTAAGTCCTAAGCTCATAATAATATAAAATTCAAACACTTAAACATTTAAATCATTCAACTTATGACATTGCATATAAACATTTAAATATGTTCATTCATACAGGACCGAATACTAACAGTTCATTAACTTAAGTAACTGTACTTCATTTCTATAAACTTGTATCTCTTCAAAACACAAAATAAATATATTACCAGAATCACATGCTCCGAATCATATAAGTACAACATTCATATCAACCATGTTATCATACTAAAATTCCTTTCACTCTTAGCATTTCTATTTGAAAACCGAATCTCCACAATAGTACATTCAAGCTCAAATTCAATCATATAATACTCATGCACATCAATCGTAATCTCAAATGTACCTAATACTGTTCTCATAGTATTAACTCAACTCAAGTAAACTTATACATAACCTACCTTACTTGCTTACCTGAGCCTTTAACTAGATACATTAGCTATGTTTTACCTTGAACAAAATTCGGTTTATCCTTTGTAAAACACCTCACCGGCATCAAGCCTGCTAGGCGTCAAAGCCCGATAAATAACATCGGCACAAGGCCTGCTAGGCTCAGAGCCCGTAATAAGTCACCGGCACTAGGCCTGCTAGGCTTAAAGCCTGAAATAAGTCACCGGCACTAGGCCTGCTAGGCTTAAAGCCTGAAACATATCAATGTGGTCAATCATTCCACACACATTTCATAACTATATTACATATCCAATTCAACTAAACTTATTCATATCACATTATCAAAGTATGCGATCAATCTAATATACTTATATACATTCGGCTATGACATAATTATGTACTAAAATTTATCAAACATTATCATTTAATATGTTCATAAATAACTCTTGAATATATTTCAGCTTAAGGACTTACCTCGGCTGTCGATAGACCGTGTAAATCGGCTATTCGAGAACCTTCATTTTTCCCTGATCTAATTCCGTTTTTCTTTGTTCTTGATCTAAACATATCAAAAATAGTCTCATTCAAGCACATTTCATTTCAATTTAGTCCCAAAACACATAAATGGGCAAATTACTATTTTACCCTAATGTTTCACATTTTTACAATTTAGTCCTATTTGCATAAAATACAAAATACACATAATTTGCACATAAAACTCTAGGGCCGAATCTTCTATACCTTCATACCAAGGCATACATTTCATTTATTTTGCAACCAAGTCCCTCAAAATTTTTATTTTTACAAATTAGCCCAAAATACTCAAATTACTAAAATTTCTAATACAAAACATATAAATCCTTAACATATCTTTAATTTAAAAATCATCAAACATCAAAACCTCAAGAATTCATCAATGGCCGAATCATATATACACACTAATCTTAGAAATTCTAGCATGGGTCGGGTAATATACTAAGCAACGATCTCAAAAACGTAAAAATTAACAAAAACCAATGTCAAACTAACCTTCAATTTGAGCTTCTAAATGCCGAAATTTCAAAGCCACAAACCCTTTTTTTTTCTTTCCTTAACATTCGGCCAAGAAGAAAGCTAAAAGATGATGGCTTATTTTATGGTATTTTAACATATATTAACTTAATAAACTAATTACTAATATAACCTTTTAATAATAATAAAACCAACTTATAAAGTAAGGGTAATTTAGTCCAAAGCCATCCACTATCTTAAATAATAGGCCAATTACCCTTTTAGGACTTCTATTTATAAAGCCACAATCAATTTGGTATATTTCACTATAGTTTACAACTTTTACCTTTTACGCGATTTAGTCCTTTTCTAAATTAAACACACAAACGATAAAATTTTTCTACAAGATTTTCACACATATTAATTCACATATAATAAACACAAAATATAATATAAAAATATTTCTCAGACTCGGATTCGTGGTCCCGAAACCACCGTTCCGATTAGGGTCAAAATAGGTCTGTCACAAGCTAGGTACGTCCCTTGACTTAATTAGGCTCTTAAAATGCCACCTTTTGATGAAAAATTAGCAACTGAACAGCCCATGAATTTGTACAGCAAATGTGGAACGTTTTTAATGTGTGATGGGGAGACATTCGGCCACCTTGGAGACTTGAATGGGCTGGTGACTTTTAGGACGAATAGGTGCCTTTTAAGGAGCCAAAATGAACAGCCAACATGCTTGTTCCAGCCATCCATGCATCCACCAAGGTTCATTGGTGCATTCGGCCACATACAATGCACCTAGGTGCATGTATCTCTTTAATGCTTCATGGAAGATTCGGCTGAACCTACAAAGTGAATGAACTCACATTAAATCAATCCAAATCAGATGCATAACATTAAATACATGCTATGGATACTTCAATTGACGTTTTGGACACTTAAAGACACCATTATACTTCATTGAAAATTCGGCAGCCCCTTTAACTAGTCAAAAAAATTCTGCACATCAATTTTAATTTTAAAACAACTTAAAAAATTAAATAAAATATGGAAAATTAATTTAGACTAAGACAAATTAATTTAGACACTAAATAAAATATTTAGACACATTAATCGGCTGTAGGCAAGAAATTAAAATAATTTATTTTAAAGCATTAAATTAAAGCAATAAGGTCAATGAGCTAGAGTGAGCTCGAGTGAGCTCAAACTGAGCTAGAATGAGCTAATCCGGCTCAATTTGGAAGTGCATGTAGATGCACATGAGCTCCACGGCACTTGGTACTTCGGGTTTGAGCTCATCAACTTGAAATTTGGTGGGTGCCCCGGGCATGCCCGTATCACCATTCCCAAACAATGTGTTGCTTCCTATCTCCCATGCGTGTTGAGTATTACCAAGCATCAACCATTGCATACATTGGACAACAACAAAGGAGCATGGACGTTTCATCTCCCAAGATGCTTTCTTGTGAGTGACAAAGAAATTAAAAGAAAAAGTTGCTTCGTGAAAGTGAAAAGTGCAGCAAATTAAAGGGTCGAACTTTAATGTAATGTTGGGAGTTTGCCTTTTCAAACGATGGCAGTATTAAAGAGAGTGCATGAGGGAGTGTGATGGCCTTTCACGTTCCCAATACCACCTAGTACCAAGGCATGACCGTTTGGCTCTTCCAAGGTGTCTTTTGCATAATCCCAAGGCTGAATTTAAGAGCTTTCAGCCCCCTTTCTTCCTAGTGCATTCGGCTGCACTTAAAGATGATACGGGCACGCCCGATCATGAGACTAGCTCGAGCCGGGATCCTATGGTGTTACCTCGAGGGCCGATCACGAGGGACGAGCAAAGCAATTTAAAAACACTATTGGGATTATGGTTCAGCAATTGTGGAAAGACAACAATGCTAGCTCATTCGAACAAGTCAATGGCTCATTTGAACAAGTCAATGGCCACCCAAGGAGTCATGGCCATACCCTCCTTCAAACAAAATTTCAGTCAAACGAGCTCACCTTAGCTCGTTTCTAGCTCATGCAAGCACAATGAGCTGTTTATGGCCTTTCGGCCTTGGCTATTTAATTAGCTAAAATCATTAAATAAAATTTGGACTTTAATTTTAATTATGTGTTTTAAATATTTTTGCAGCAATTATATTATTTCTTGTTTATTACTTGCATCTTTAAATAATGTCATGCATTAATTTATCACATTTTATTGCATTTTTTAATGTTTTTAAGTGTTTTAATTAAAGAATTAATATGCAGGAATTAATGAACTTATGGCTTAACTTCAATTGGTCTCAAAATGGATGAATTTAATGGGTGCAGGTACATTCATTTTCATGAGTTTAATGGAAGCAGGATTAATTATTTTATCAAGGCTAAATAGGAGACATGGAGGTCACTTAAAGGGACAAGAAGCATGATTTAAATTGTTTGCCCATGAACCACAAGCCATGGACGGCAAAAACAAGAAGGAATCTTTAAATGCCCATGTGCTAAGACATTTTTTTTTATTGAAGATGATGGATGGCACTTAAGGGGACAAGAAGACATGGATTAATTATTTATTCAAGGTGGTTAAAATGGAGCATGGAGCTTAAAAAATATATATATATAAAAACTTTAAAAGGGAGCATGGATGTTGGACGGTAAAGCATGATCACACCATTTATTAACCCATGCTTCTATGATGGAACGTGACCATGTGCTTGTTGGAAGCATGAAAATAATTGTTGTTTATTGGAGCATCAATATATTGGAGCAAGATATGGACGACAAGGCTTAATGCTCATGGCTGAAATTTTTATTCCATTTGATATCCTATTCAGCCGAATCCATTCGTCTACCTAGTTTAGGCCTATAAATAGTTGCTCATTTTCAATGTAAGGCACGAATGAATTTTCTTGAATGAATTACTCACTATTATTTTGATTGAATTTGTGAGACAATTTCTTTTCTCCAAATTTCGTTTAGGACTTGTTAGTTTATCTAGCGAGCTAGTGGCGCTAACTTTTCCTTGTTATCCATTTCCATACCGAGGTTCCTATCCTTTTCGATAGCGGGTTGAGGTCCTATCCCCATTTAAAACCGAACTTTAAGAATCGTATAAATATTTTGGGTCGATACCAAATTGGTATTGGTTCGTATTTGATTCTTAAAATTCTTTCATACCTTTTATTTCAATATACACCTAGTTTCATTTCACCCACATTTATTCTTTCCTAATTCACCTATCTTACTTCCCGTTTACGATTGGGCAAATTTGCATACGATCCGACTCATCCCCGGGCCGGCCCGTATCAAAAGAGCTTCTAGAACCTGATTTTTGGGTGCTTCAAGGATGAACGTAGACAGCAAAAACCAAAGGCCAGCTTCTAGAATAATTTAGGGTCATTTAAGGATGAAAATAACTTAGAAATTAAGCTAAGTTTCATGACCTTTCAATTAGCTTCTAAGCACTATAAATATCCTAAAATGGACAATTGTAAAGGACTTTTTGGATGAATTATATACCGTTATTCTATCGAATTTGTGAGAACACTTCTCCAATTTTGTTTTAGGATCCGTTGGCTTATATAGCGAGCTAGTGGAGTCAACTCTTCCTTTTTCTTATCTCGATATCGAGGTTCCTATCGTATTTCTATAGTGGGTCGAGGTCCGTTTTATACCCAAAACCGAACCTTAGGAAACGTATAAGTAATCCGGGTCGATACCTTTCAGTATTGGTTCATACTTGTTTCTTAAGCCTTAAATCGAAACCTTCATTTCTAAAATCGAACCCCGAACATCCTTCAAACTATTTCCGTGAGTCCCTTTCTTTCATATCAACTTTAACTATCCCTCTTCGAACAATTACCCAAGTTACTATCCCGACTTAACTTCCAACCTCAACCCATCCATACCAATCTCGAACTAACTCTTAAACCGAGATCATTTCTAAGTACCTCTTCTAAACTCGAGCCAATCCCGAACCTCTCGTATTTCAGCTTAACCGAACTTCTTACCTTCCTATCTAAATCTATACTTCTTCTAATTTACTTTACTCTTCTCCTTCTATCTTCTAATTTCATATTTCTCGATTACGATCGAGCAACTAAGTATACATCTCGATTTCATCTTGAGACTAAGACTGTATCATCTGGTATCAGAGCTAGTTAAATTGAGAATTATAAAGCTCCGATGACTATTCTGAATCTGTTAAACGAAGATCCAAAGTAAGTAAAAAAATATTCGAAGTTAAAAAAAATTCGTATATAATATTAAAAAAAGAAAAAAATAAATTCGTAATTAAAAAAAAGTTCGAACGAATTCGATATTCCTTCTTCTTCTGTAAATTTCTTCTTTCTCTCTCAACCCACTCTGATCACCCCGTTCCAACCCACCCGAATTTCTTCTTTCAGCCTACCCTAATACCCAACTCGTTACGACCCTTGAAACCCGTTTATGACCGACCCCCTAAGCCCTAATAGGCCTTGGCGAATTCGAACAACGAAATCACGAGAAAGTGTAGAGGTAAAAGGCACGAGAGTGTGAGATCATTTGAGGGGAGGTAAAAGCTGAACTAAGAGTGTTAAACACGAATGTGAGTGTCATTAAACTTCTTTCTTTTCGAGTGAATTGTGAGGATTTAATTTTTACTACAATGTCTCAAGATGCCGGGAGAAATGCGGAGGAACAACAAGGAAGACAAGCGGTTGGAAATGTCCCCGACTTGCAAATACAAGCCCTCTTGAGCGAAATGGAAAGATTACTCGACCGAAGGCTCAACCCTCTTGAAGATCGACTCTTTCAGGTTGAAGCCCAAAGACCACGAGAGTGACCACCGAAGTTGCCAGGCAAAGGCGTGGACGAAAGCGATCATGAATCCAACATCAGTGTTGGAAGGAAAGAGCCCCGAAACTGCAGCCAAAGAGATCAGAGGCGAGAAGATGATGATCTCAAGAACATCAAGTTGACCATCCCTCCCTTCCAAGGTAAGTCAGATCCTGAAGCCTATCTGGAATGGGAAAAGAAGATCGAACTTGTGTTCAATTGCCACAACTACTGCAAAAATAAGAAGGTCAAATTAGCCACTATAAAGTTTTCCAACTACGCCATGATCTGGTGTAACATCCTGCAACTGGGGTTAATTGTATTTTATTTTTTTTATTTTTTTATTTTAGTGATTGCCTGAGGAAACCTTATTTTTATTTTGGTGCGAACCTGGCCATAAGAAATGATTTGGTAGAGTGGTTGAGGCGCTAAGGAGCTCTAGGAGGGAAGGGGTTCGAGCTGCATGAGTATTTTATTTTTGAATTCTGGGTTGAAGCGAGGGAAGGCTTAAAGAAAAATGTTGGCGAGTTGTGTCACACAAAAATCAATTTGGCCGAGTGGCGAAGGGCATGACAGGATGATGCGGCACTAGGGCTCGCGTTCGAGTCCTGATAGGAGCACCAGGAGTATTTTATTTTGTTTTGCCTTTGGCAGTTAATGCGGGAAGGAGCCAAGATTTGAGTGTTTAAATAAATTTGTGATGCGCCTATAACATGAAACGCCCAGTAGTCGAGTGGTTGAAGCATGGTGGATTCTGCCTCAGGTCTCGGGTTCGAGACCCAAGGGCAGCACCTGGATGGGTTTCTCTTCCTTTTTACTTCTGCGTTAATTTTGGCCTGTGCATGGGCACATGCACGCGTGAAAATCAGCTTAATGGCTGCCCTATTCTTTTGCTCTTTTATTTATTATTTTGTTGCATAAGTATGGGGTGAATTTCCCTTATTTTATTAGGAGTATGGGATGTATTTATTGTTTTTATAAATATTATATATTATTATTATTATTATTTATTGGAGATGGAAAGCATGGGTATTATATACCTTAGTTGCTTATTTTATATATATATATTAGATGATGGGATTAAAGGATGGGGTAGTTATGGGGGAATGTTTAAACAATGTTATTTTGAATTGGTGATGGAATTATCCCAAGGAAATGAAACATGTCCGGCCTTGTAATTGGAAAAAGGAGCATGGCCGAATTTTTGAGGTCTTGGGGGGGCTTGATGCTCACGGTTTTGGAAGGAAATATTGGAAGTATTTCGGCCTACACATGCTACCTCTCTTCTTCTTTTACTAGTGTTCAAATGAAACCCCATTCTCCTTTGCTACTTTGTGAATTTCTTTGAAACATGCCATAAACCTTGTACCAAAAACCATTCATTTATCCTTGTCAAAAACACCCTAAGCCTTTCCTTTCAAAACCCGACTCCATCCTCTTTCTTTGTGGCCGATCATCCCTTGCCACATAGGGCCTCAACCGAACCCCCAAAAGAAGGTGCAGACGATTGCGTGGGATGGTAAGTGTACCTTCTTAGCATTCGGTTTCCTTCTTTTCTTTTATGGTGTACCGAAAGTTGAGTTAAGGCCTTGTAAGGTTGGCCAAGGGGTTATAGTATCTTAATAATGTATCCTTTGTAGGTAGCCGATACTTAGAGGCTTGGAAGGTGTCTTTTGGGTTTCATTTCTTCGAGGTAAGGAGACATGGAGATTCGGCCAAGGCCGCATGTCGTTTCTAACAAATATTTTTGGTAGGAAGCTCGACAAGACGAGTGGCAACTCCGGGACTTCGGTTCATTTTGATTAGTAATAGTAAGTTTCGGTCCAAGTATTCCGCGTACGACATATCCTTCGGGATTTTTCTTGATTGATAGCCGAATAGCCTATATTACTATTATTATTAATTTTGGTGTTGGCCGAATATAGGGCAAGAAATCTAGCGCGATAGATCAATTTTTCGGGCTTTCGTTGTTGAGTAGTTCGGGATTCACTTAGACTTACGTTTGATCAGGTGTGTAAGCTCTTACACACTTTATTAGTATAGATTGTTATCATGATGATATTTATAACCTCTCATGTAGTAATTTTGCCTTGTGGGCATAAGCTTGGTTTTCGGGTAAGTCCCCTATTACTCGATCTATGATATATGTTGTGTATGCCATCATATGCTGTTAAATGCTATGCTATATACAAATGCATGATATATGGGATCATGATACTCGTTATGTGAGCATGATGATGGTGGGGATTGATGAGAGGGAGTAAAAATCGTGTCGACGGACACCAGTGGTTTGGTACCACATTTTGTGACTACGGTCACCAGAGGTTTGGCACCTCCAGAGGTTTGGCACCTCATAGCGTCTCGTCCTTGTGGATTAATTCCACCGTGGGTTGGCCCCACATTTGAGATACGGGATCGACGCCAGTGATTTGGTATCACACGATGGGTTGGCCCCATCATTTGATTGTGACTTCGGGTCACCAGTGGTTTGGCACCACCAGTGGTTTGGCACCTCAAGTATTGACGGATATCGTGACTTTAAGTCACCAGTGGTTTGGCACCACCAGTGGTTTGGCACCACACGGGGTAGAAAAAGGAGCATGGATGGCTAGGTTGGGTTGCATAATTGCATGTCATACTAATATCTTGTGTATGAGTGGTATTTTCGGGTTGGGGATTTACACACTGAGTCTTGGTGACTCACCCCTTCCCATATCATCTTGCAGGTGAGTAGAGCGCGGATGCGGAGCCAGGGAGAGCTCGAGGCGGCCATGTTTGTTTTGTGGACTTGAAATTTTATTTTGCCCCGCTTTAAGTTTATTATTCACAAAAATTCGATTGGGTTGTAATATGGCCGCTTATTATTTTGGATGTTTAGGTAGTTGTTTTTACTTTATTATATAAATGATGAACTTATAAACTGTTAAGCAAATCGGTTAAAGGTAACGTTTTCAAAATAAGTACTCGTATGCGTTTTCAAAAATGTTACCATCGGGTAACAAAATTTTCTAAGTTATCGATCACTCTAATGTTCTAAAAATTTAAATGATCAAATGGTTTTAAAGGAAGAAAGGATTTTCAACTCAATCGTATTTATCAAATCAACCCACTTGAGTTTTAGCAAATACCGTTTTATACCCTTAACATTTTTTTTTATTTCTACTATTAGTCCAAACCTTTCAAACTTCTTTTTACTCCGTGACATACCAGATCCGGTCAAGGCTTGTGGGCCGGGTTTGGGGTGTTACATTTTGGTATCAGAGCCCGGTTCAAAACTTGGCTGTGGGGGCCCAAGGCCCAAAAATGTTTTCTTGATAGACTTTTGTGGAACCTCTATGAAAATGGTTTTGTTTTGAACAACATGGCATCGAGTCTTCGGCACCGATCCGCTCGTGTAAGTATTTCTAATCTATGTGTGAATAATTATCTGTAAAGGGGTAGAAATGGGACGTAGATAGTATGAAAGGTATATGAACCCTAGGGCTAGTTTACCCCAAACAATCGCATAAGATTTATAATTGCCTAATTAAACAAACCCATGACTAAGTCACTAAGTTAGGGTGTGGTAACCCTTGTATGCATGTCTAGGATTGGATCCGGAAGAGCTTGGTATTTAAGCGGTCCTAGTGACTCACCTCCTCTTCGCGGAAATCCTACCTGGTGCGTAGCTTCGGTTCACCCTAACCGTGAGGACTTGTTCGTGGGCTAAACCCTATTATTAAAACCCGAAAGGGAATTAGCCGCGTTTTGATAAAAACTCTAGTTTTAAAGACTTCCCTCAAACTTGTGAGATTTATATTACAAAATTCTCTTGATTTATGGACATTTTAAAATACCCTTAGTGGTAGATTACAAAAACGCCCCTAGTTTTAAAACCTACTAAGCTACCCCAAAATTTTTAACAAGATTTTCCTTATTTTACAAGCATACCCAAAATCCCTAATTTGTAAAATATCAAAAATGTCGTGATTTTGGAAAATTACGAAATTGCCCGTAATTTGCAAATTACCAAAATGACCCTGATTTTCAAAGTTTTTGCAACACTACCAATTGGGAAGACAATTTTTCAAAAAGAACCCCCAAGTTTTGCAAATTTTTAAATTTCCCTTGATTTGTCAAGATTTACAAATTTACTCTGTTTTATTACCAAAATACCCCTGTAGGGTAAATGACGAAAATACCCCGGGTTAGGAATTGGACAAAAAGGCGATGGAATAAGTGAATGTGTATCTTCAAATTACGATAGAAGACTTGAAACTTGTTTGATCGAAAGAACAACTTCTTAACTTCGCCCATAAAATTCTTTGCTAATAATCAGTGGAACATTGGCTAACTCATAAAACTTTTTAAGACAGATTGTGCTATAAGAAATGATCTCTAGAGGTCGCGGCCATCGGGGACGCGGTAGAGGCCGGATGGCCATGTCAGAACCAGTTAGGTCGGGCCAAGGATCGGATAATGAGATACCACCTCCACCACCACCCCCAACTTTTGGTGTTGGACATCAGGATCAGACGGGGGGTGAGTCGGTATCGCAGGCTATGCTGCGTGTTCTAGAAATGATGGCTGGGACCAATAGAGGTTCAGGAGCTCGGAAGTCTGTATCTGAGCGGCTCCGATCCAACGGAGCTGAAGTATTTCGGGGTGTATCAGGTGTCGCACCCAGTACGGCCGAATATTGGTTAGAATCGACGGAGAAGATCATGGACGATCTCGATTTAACAAATGAGGAGAAGCTGAAAGGAGCAGTGTCGCTTCTAAAAGATAAGTCATACCAGTGGTGGCTCACGGTTCGAGATGGTGCTACGGCAGATGACCTTACTTGGGAATACTTCAAAGCTACTTATCAGAAGAAGTATGTGGGCACCAGTTACACTGATACTCAGAGGAAAGCTTTTCTGGGATTAGTACAAGGACATAAGTCGGTATCTGAGTATGAGGCAGAATTCCTGAGGCTGAGCCGCTATGCTCGGGGAGTTGTGTCAACTAAGCATGATCGTTGCGTCCGTTTTGAAGACGGACTTAGGGATGATTTAAGGTTGTTGATTGCTCCACAGCAGGTGCGTGAGTTTGCTATTTTGGTAGAGAAGGCTAAGGTAGCCGAAAGGGTCAGGGAGTCTGTGAGACAGAACTATGATAGGAGCAAGCAGAAAAGAGGTTTTGGGTCATCTGGATCGGGTAATAATGCACAAAAAAGGGCCAGGCAGAGTGGGCCGAATCAGGCTGGAAGGCCCATGGCTACTAATCAGAGACCGGCTCAGTGTAATCGTTATGGAAAGTCACATTGGGGAAGTTGTTGGACTGGTGAGAGGGGTTGCTTTGAATGTGGATCCGTGGATCATCGTGTAAGGGATTGTCCTCGGAAGTTGGCAAGGAATCAGCCAGAGGGTCAGAACCGTACTCAAGCAAGGAATGTGGGACCACCGCTGAGGGGTCGTGGTAATCGTAGAGGAGGCAACAGTCCTAATCGAGGTCGCAGAATTCAGGGCAGAGGTGCAAGCAACACAGAAGCTAGGCAGCCTGGCTTAGTCTACGCAGCGAGGCGTCGCGAGGAGGGTGACGCACCGGACGTCATCACCGGTACGTTCCTAATTTTTGGTCTTCCCTATGTTGCATTAATTGATGTGGGTTCGATGCATTCATACGTTGCTAGTAGTGTGGTAGAGACTATGAACTTAGACTTCGAGACTGCTTCTAGGGAGATGACTGTAATTAGCCCTCTAGGACACTCTGTGGTAATGAACAAGCTATATAGAGATATACCCCTAGAACTCCAAGGGGTAGTGTTTGTGGCTGATCTGATGGAACTGCCGTTTGGGGAGTTCGATCTAATTCTTGGAATGGACTGGCTGGTTAAGTATCAGGCAAGGTTGGATTGCGCTGCTAAGCGCATGGTTCTAAAGACGGCTAAGGGTGATGAAGTGGTCATGATAGGTAACAGAAGAGATTATCTATCCAATGTGGTGTCTGCCTTGAAGGCCGAGAAAATGATCAGAAAAGGTTGTGAGGCGTTGTTGGTTCGAATTTGTGCCTTGGAGGCTAAGGAGTCAGCAGTTGAGAAGGTCCGAACTGTAAGGGAATTCACTGATGTGTTTCCAGAAGAACTCCCGGGTCTGCCTCCAGATTGGGAAATTGAGTTCGGTATAGACTTGTTGCCCGGAACGGCACCTGTGTCTATAGCACCCTACCGAATGGCACCAAAGGAGTTGGTGGAGCTGAAGGCTCAAATTCAGGAGCTCTTGGATAGAGGGTTTATTCGACCAAGTATCTCTCCGTGGGGAGCACCTGTGCTGTTTGTCAAGAAGAAAGACGGGTCAATGCGGATGTGTATCGACTACCGTCAACTAAACAAGTTAACGATCAAAAACAAATATCCGTTGCCTCGGATTGATGACCTGTTTGATCAACTGAAGGGTGCATCGGTATTCTCGAAGATAGATCTTAGATCGGGCTATCATCAACTTAAAGTGAAGGAGATTGATGTGCATAAGACGGCATTTCGTACCCGGTATGGGCATTACGAGTTCCTAGTGATGCCGTTTGGGTTGACCAACGCGCCAGCAACGTTCATGGACTTAATGAATAGGGTGTTTCAGCAATACTTAGATCAATTTGTCGTGGTGTTTATAGACGACATATTGGTTTACTCAAAGACGGAGGAGGAGCATGATAAGCATTTGCGTATAGTTCTACAAGTACTGAGGGAGGAGCAGTTGTATGCCAAATTCAGTAAGTGCGAATTTTGGCTTAGGGAGGTGACTTTCTTGGGTCACGTGGTGTCAGCTGAAGGGATTAGAGTGGACCCTCGCAAGGTTGAAGCGGTGTTGGATTGGAAACCGCCTAGGTCAGTGGCGGAAATTCAAAGTTTTCTGGGTCTGGCCGGGTACTATCGAAGATTTGTGGAAGGATTCTCTTTAATCGCAGCGCTGTTGACTAAGTTATTAAGGAAAGGAGTCCCATTCGTTTGGTCAGAGAAACAACAAGAAAGTTTTGATAAGCTAAGGAAGATCTTGACGGAAGCTCCAGTATTGGTACAGCCTGAGGCAGGGAAGTTGTTCACGGTTTATTGTGATGCGTCCCATACTGGTTTGGGATGTGTGTTGATGCAGGAAGGGAAGGTAGTGGCCTATGCATCACGTCAGCTAAGACCGCATGAGGTTAACTATCCGACTCACGACTTGGAGTTAGCGGCAGTAGTCTTCGCTTTGAAAGTTTGGAGGCATTACTTGTATGGGGAGAAATCAATAGTCTACAAGGATCATAAAAGTTTGAGGTATCTCTTAACTCAGAAGGACTTAAATTTGAGGCAGTGCCGATGGATCGAACTATTGAAGGACTACGACTGTTCAATTGAGTACCATCCAGGCAAGGCTAACGTGGTGGCTGATGCGTTGAGCCGGAGGGTCGTGACAGACTTAAGGGCGATGTTTGCTCATCTCAGTCTATACGACGATGGAAGTCTTTTGGCAGAGCTGCAAGTTAAGCCAACTTGGATCGAGGAGATTAAGGAAAGGCAATTAGGGGATGACAGTTTAAACGCGCGGAGGTTGCAAGTTCAAGATGGCGGGTTGGAAGGGTATGGTTTGACTGGTGATGGTGTGTTGTGCTTTCAAGGGCGGCCTTGCATGCCGAATGATGTGGGATTGAGGCAAAGAATTCTTCAAGATGCACATAGCAGCCCATACGCTATGCATCCTGGAGGTAGCAAGATGTATGGAGATTTATGGAAGCAGTTCTGGTGGCCAGGGTTGAAGCGTGAGGTAACAGAATTTGTGAGAAGGTGTCTCACGTGTCAGCGAGTAAAGGCTGAACATCAGTTGCCATCTGGGTTACTTCAGCCTATGAAGATTCCTCAGTGGAAATGGGAGAGGATTACTATGGACTTCGTCAGTGGGCTACCCCTCACGCCCAGCAAGAAGGACGCAGTTTGGGTGGTTGTGGACCGTCTGACCAAGTCGGCCCACTTCATACCGGTAAGGGTGGATTACTCGCTTCAGAAGTTAGCTAAGTTGTATGTGGCAGAGATAGTGAGGTTGCACGGTGTGCCAGTGTCGATCATCTCAGACAGAGATCCCAGATTTACGTCGAGGTTTTAGAGAGCGCTACATCAGGCTTTGGGTACACGGTTGGATTTCAGTACAGCATTCCATCCACAGTCTGACGGGCAGTCGGAAAGGGTTATTCAGATTCTAGAGGACATGTTAAGAGGCTGCGTTTTGGACTTCAGAGGTAGTTGGGAAGAGTTTTTGCCATTAGCTGAGTTCGCATACAACAACAGTTTTCAGGCAAGCATTAAGATGGCACCTTATGAAGCGTTGTATGGTAGGAGGTGTCGCACGCCTACTTGTTGGACAGAGTTGGGTGAGCGATGGATGTTAGGACCGAAATTGGTTGCAGAAACTGAGGATAAGGTGAAGAAGATCCAAGCTCGGTTGAAAGAAGCCTCGGATAGGCAGAAGTCTTATGCCGATCTCAAGCGGAGGGATTTAGAGTTTGCCGTGGGAGACGAAGTTTTTCTGAAGGTCTCGCCATGGAAGAAAGTGTTAAGATTTGGGAAAAAGGGCAAGTTAAGTCCAAGGTTCATTGGACCGTTTAAGGTGTTGAGACGAGTGGGACCAGTAGCTTATCGGCTCGAGTTACCAGCAGAACTGAGTCAGATTCACGATGTGTTCCATGTCTCCATGCTTAGGCGCTATCGTTCTGATCCATCACACGTCTTGGCAGTTGAGGAAGTTGAGGTGAGTCCAAATTTGACGATGGAAGAGGAACCTGTGCAGATTCTAGATCGGGATGTAAAAGTTTTGCGTAGGAAGTCAGTTCCTTTAGTGAAGGTCCTATGGCGGAATCATGGCGTGGAGGAAGCTACGTGGGAGCCCGAGGATGCGATGCGGCAGCAATACCCCCAACTCTTCTGATCCAGGTAATTTCGAGGACGAAATTATTTTAAGGGGGTAGAACTGTAACATCCTGCAACTGGGGTTAATTGTATTTTATTTTTTTATTTTTTTTATTTTAGTGATTGCCTGAGGAAACCTTATTTTTATTTTGGTGCGAACCTGGCCATAAGAAATGATTTGGTAGAGTGGTTGAGGCGCTAAGGAGCTCTAGGAGGGAAGGGGTTCGAGCTGCATGAGTATTTTATTTTTGAATTCTGGGTTGAAGCGAGGGAAGGCTTAAAGAAAAATGTTGGCGAGTTGTGTCACACAAAAATCAATTTGGCCGAGTGGCGAAGGGCATGACAGGATGATGCGGCACTAGGGCTCGCGTTCGAGTCCTGATAGGAGCACCAGGAGTATTTTATTTTGTTTTGCCTTTGGCAGTTAATGCGGGAAGGAGCCAAGATTTGAGTGTTTAAATAAATTTGTGATGCGCCTATAACATGAAACGCCCAGTAGTCGAGTGGTTGAAGCATGGTGGATTCTGCCTCAGGTCTCGGGTTCGAGACCCAAGGGCAGCACCTGGATGGGTTTCTCTTCCTTTTTACTTCTGCGTTAATTTTGGCCTGTGCATGGGCACATGCACGCGTGAAAATCAGCTTAATGGCTGCCCTATTCTTTTGCTCTTTTATTTATTATTTTGTTGCATAAGTATGGGGTGAATTTCCCTTATTTTATTAGGAGTATGGGATGTATTTATTGTTTTTATAAATATTATATATTATTATTATTATTATTTATTGGAGATGGAAAGCATGGGTATTATATACCTTGGTTGCTTATTTTATATATATATATTAGATGATGGGATTAAAGGATGGGGTAGTTATGGGGGAATGTTTAAACAATGTTATTTTGAATTGGTGATGGAATTATCCCAAGGAAATGAAACATGTCCGGCCTTGTAATTGGAAAAAGGAGCATGGTCGAATTTTTGAGGTCTTGGGGGGGCTTGATGCTCACGGTTTTGGAAGGAAATATTGGAAGTATTTCGGCCTACACATGCTACCTCTCTTCTTCTTTTACTAGTGTTCAAATGAAACCCCATTCTCCTTTGCTACTTTGTGAATTTCTTTGAAACATGCCATAAACCTTGTACCAAAAACCATTCATTTATCCTTGTCAAAAACACCCTAAGCCTTTCCTTTCAAAACCCGACTCCATCCTCTTTCTTTGTGGCCGATCATCCCTTGCCACATAGGGCCTCAACCGAACCCCCCAAAAGAAGGTGCAGACGATTGCGTGGGATGGTAAGTGTACCTTCTTAGCATTCGGTTTCCTTCTTTTCTTTTATGGTGTACCGAAAGTTGAGTTAAGGCCTTGTAAGGTTGGCCAAGGGGTTATAGTATCTTAATAATGTATCCTTTGTAGGTAGCCGATACTTAGAGGCTTGGAAGGTGTCTTTTGGGTTTCATTTCTTCGAGGTAAGGAGACATGGAGATTCGGCCAAGGCCGTATGTCGTTTCTAACAAATATTTTTGGTAGGAAGCTCGACAAGACGAGTGGCAACTCCGGGACTTCGGTTCATTTTGATTAGTAATAGTAAGTTTCGGTCCAAGTATTCCGCGTACGACATATCCTTCGGGATTTTTCTTGATTGATAGCCGAATAGCCTATATTACTATTATTATTAATTTTGGTGTTGGCCGAATATAGGGCAAGAAATCTAGCGCGATAGATCAATTTTTCGGGCTTTCGTTGTTGAGTAGTTCGGGATTCACTTAGACTTACGTTTGATCAGGTGTGTAAGCTCTTACACACTTTATTAGTATAGATTGTTATCATGATGATATTTATAACCTCTCATGTAGTAATTTTGCCTTGTGGGCATAAGCTTGGTTTTCGGGTAAGTCCCCTATTACTCGATCTATGATATATGTTGTGTATGTCATCATATGCTGTTAAATGCTATGCTATATACAAATGCATGATATATGGGATCATGATACTCGTTATGTGAGCATGATGATGGTGGGGATTGATGAGAGGGAGTAAAAATCGTGTCGACGGACACCAGTGGTTTGGTACCACATTTTGTGACTACGGTCACCAGAGGTTTGGCACCTCCAGAGGTTTGGCACCTCATAGTGTCTCGTCCCTGTGGATTAATTCCACCGTGGGTTGGCCCCACATTTGAGATACGGGATCGACGCCAGTGATTTGGTATCACACGATGGGTTGGCCCCATCATTTGATTGTGACTTCGGGTCACCAGTGGTTTGGCACCACCAGTGGTTTGGCACCTCAAGTATTGACGGATATCGTGACTTTAAGTCACCAGTGGTTTGGCACCACCAGTGGTTTGGTACCACACGGGGTAGAAAAAGGAGCATGGATGGCTAGGTTGGGTTGCATAATTGCATGTCATACTAATATCTTGTGTATGAGTGGTATTTTCGGGTTGGGGATTTACACACTGAGTCTTGGTGACTCACCCCTTCCCATATCATCTTGCAGGTGAGTAGAGCGCGGATGCGGAGCCGGGGAGAGCTCGAGGCGACCATGTTTGTTTTGTGGACTTGAAATTTTATTTTGCCCCGCTTTAAGTTTATTATTCACAAAAATTCGATTGGGTTGTAATATGGCCGCTTATTATTTTGGATGTTTAGGTAGTTGTTTTTACTTTATTATATAACTGATGAACTTATGAACTGTTAAGCAAATCGGTTAAAGGTAACGTTTTCAAAATAAGTACTCGTATGCGTTTTCAAAAATGTTACCATCGGGTAACAAAATTTTCTAAGTTATCGATCACTCTAATGTTCTAAAAATTTAAATGATCAAATGGTTTTAAAGGAAGAAAGGATTTTCAACTCAATCGTATTTATCAAATCAACCCACTTGAGTTTTAGCAAATACCGTTTTATACCCTTAACATTTTTTTTATTTCTACTATTAGTCCAAACCTTTCAAACTTCTTTTTACTCCGTGACATACCAGATCCGGTCAAGGCTTGTGGGCCGGGTTTGGGGTGTTACATCTGGTGGGATCAGTTGACTACGAGTAGAAGGCGCAATAGCGAACGACCAATCACTACATGGGCTGTGATGAAAGTGGCCATGAGACGACGATTCATCCCTTCTTACTATCATCAGGAGTTACATCAGAAACTCCAACATCTTACACAAGGGACGAGAAGCGTCAAAGATTATTATAAAGAAATAGATGTTGCTATGATCCGATCCGATATCCAAGAAGAACGAGAAGCTACCATGGCTCGATTCCTAGCCGGACTCAACTGGGAGATAGCAAATGTTGTGGAATTACAACATTATGTCGAAATGGAAGATATGGTCCATATGGCCATTAAAGTCGAAAAGCAATTAAAGCAAAAGGGAGCATCCCGAAGCTATTCCAATCTGAAACCCTCGAAGTGGGGCCAAAGTACGAGCAAGGGGTTCCCCGCTAACAAGACGAAATACTCTACTTTCACCCCTAAGACAAACAAGCCTTTTGCTGAAACAAGCAAAGGCAAGGCTCCAGAAAATTCTAATGCTAGATCAAGGGACATCAAATGCTTCAAGTGCCTTGGTCATGGACACATCACAAGCCAATGCCCGAATAGACGAACTATGGTGATGCGGGCCGACGGAGAAATTGAAACTGAAGACGAAGAAGAATGTGAGTCTGAACCCAATTCTGAAGCTGATGAGGATATAGAACAACCTGTTGAGGGTGAATTGCTCGTCGTGAAGCGAAGCCTCAGTCTTCAAAGCGCGGGAAACGAGGAGCAACGAGAAAATATCTTTCATTCGAGATGCTAGGTACAAGGCAAGGTTTGTAGCCTTATCATCGACGGAGGGAGTTGCACGAACGTAGCAAGTACCCTTATGGTGGAAAAGCTAGGATTGACAACGACAAAGCATCCGACTCCATATAAGCTTCAGTGGCTTAACGACGGCGGAGAACTCAAAGTTACTAAGCAAGTCTTAGTATCCTTCAGCATCGGGAAATACTCCGATGCAGTGCTATGCGACGTAGTGCCGATGCACGCGGGCCACTTACTCTTGGGACGTCCATGGCAATATGACCGCCGGGTGATGCACGATGGCTACACTAATCGGTATTCCTTCAAGCATCTTGGAAGGATTGTAACACTTGCCCCCTTAACGCCTAAGCAAGTCTTTGATGATTAGCAAAAACTTAGGATTTCTATTGAACAATCAAAAGAAAAAGAAAAGAATACAAAAGAGAAAAGTAAGAAAAATGAGCAAGAGAAAAATACGAGTGCAAAAACAAATGAGAGAAAACAAAAGAAAGAAAAGATGAAGATGAAAAAGAGTGGAAAAATGAGTGTTTTTGCAAAAGCGAGTGCTATTCGGAAAGCTTTGAGTTTGAGACATCCAATGTATTTGCTCCTGTACAAAGAAGCGTTTTTGAACGCTAACGATTTACCAGAGAATCTTCCTTCTTCTATGCTGTTTTTGATTTAGGAATTCAAAGACATATTTCTGGAGGAGATCCCAAGTGGGTTGCCACCCATTCGAGGCATTGAACACCAAATCGACTTGGTGCCTGGAGCTGCTTTACCTAATCGACCTGCGTACCAGAGCAATCCCGAGGAAACAAAAGAGCTCCAAAAGGAAATCACTGAATTGCTCAAAAAAGGTTATATTCGAGAGAGTCTGAGCCCTTGCGCGGTACCGGTGTTACTTGTGCCGAAGAAAGATGGCTCGTGGCGCATGTGTGTCGATTGTCGCGCCATCAACAAGATTACCGTTAAGTATCGACACCTGATACCCCGACTTAACGACATGCTTGATGAGTTAAGTGGAGCGAGAATCTTCACAAAGATCGACCTCAAAAGTGGATATCACCAAATACGAATGAGCGAGGGTGACGAGTGGAAAATAGCTTTTAAAACAAAGCTAGGTTTGTACGAATGGTTGGTAATGCCATTCGGGCTTACAAACGCTCCAAGTACTTTCATGCATCTTATGAATCATGTTTTACGAGCTTTTATTGGAAAATCATGTGTTGTTTATTTTGATGATATCTTAGTGTACAGTAAATCTTTGGAGGAACATGTCCAACATCTATGTGCGATCCTAGAAACATTACGGAAAGAGGTATTGTACACTAATCTCAAGAAATGTTCTTTTTGTACTGACAAGGTTGTTTTCTTAAGATATGTCGTGAGTGCAAATGGCTTAGAGGTAGATCAAGAAAAGATTCGAGCCATCCAAGAATGGCCACGTCCAACGACGATAAGTCAAGTACGAAGCTTTCATGGGTTGGCTAGTTTCCACCATCGATTCGTGCCCAATTTCAGCACGATAGCTGCTCCTTTAACGAGTGTGATCAAGAAGAATTCGGCCTTTCGTTGGTCCGATGAGCAAGAACGGTCTTTTAATGCAATTAAAGAGTGTCTTGTTAAAGCTCCATTGTTATCCCTTCTTGATTTTACTAAAACTTTTAAAATTGAGTGTGATGCTTCAGGTGTAGGGATCGGAGCCGTGCTAACTCAGAATGGAAGACCGGTGGCGTACTTTAGCGAGAAATTGAACGGAGCTACCCTTAATTACCCCGTGTATGATAAGGAGATGTACGCTCTCATAAGGTCGCTTGAAACGTGGCAGCACTACTTGAGGCCGAAAGAGTTTGTTATTCATTCAGATCATGAAGCGCTCAAGTACATCAAAGGTCAGCATAAGCTCAACAAACGGCATGCAAAATGGATCGAGTATTTAGAATCATTTTCGTACGTAATCAAGTATAAGAAAGGTAAGGAAAATGTAGTAGCTGATGCGCTATCACGAAGGTATACTCTATTGACTTTTCTTGATTCTAAACTACTTGGTTTCCATCATATAAAAGATTTGTATGTTGATGATGTTGACTTTGGGAACATATATAATGCTTGCAAAAACGGTGCCTTTGATAAGTTTTATAGGTACGAAGGATTTCTCTTCAAAGAGAACAAGCTATGCATACCGCACGGCTCTATTCGAGAGTTGCTCGTATTAGAGGCACATAGTGGTGGCCTTATGGGTCACTTCGGACGAGACAAAACGATGTCAACTCTACAAGAACACTTCTTTTGGCCGGGGATGCGAAAGGATGTCGAACAGATATGCGAGCATTGTATAGCTTGCAAACAAACGAAGTCGCGGGTTCAACCTCATGGTTTATACACGCCCCTTCCTATTCCGGACACTCCTTGGACCGACGTCTCCATGGACTTTATCCTTGGCTTACCGAGATCTAAAATAGGGAAGGACTCGATTTTCGTTGTAGTTGATCGATTTTTCTAAAATTTCCCATTTTATTCCTTGTTCTAAGTCTGATGATGCTGTGCATATTGCAAAATTGTTTTTCAAAGAAGTCGTGCGCCTGCATGGAGTTCCGAGAATGATCGTATCAGATCGAGACGTAAAATTTTTAAGTCATTTTTGGCGAACTCTGTGGGGAAAGCTAGGAACGAAACTAATGTTCTCGACCACTTGTCATCCTCAGACGGATGGACAGACCGAGGTGGTGAACCAAGTCCTATTGACTCTGCTTCGAGCATTGGTGTGGAAGAATCTCAAAACATGGGAGAAATGCCTGCCTCACATCGAATTTGCTTACGACCGAGCTGTTCATTCCGCGACTAAATTTTCTCCCTTCGAGACTGTTTACGGGTTTAATCCTCTCACTCCTCTTGATCTATTACCATTGCCTTCTGATAAGTTTATCCATTCTGATGCTAGGAAAAAGGCAGACTATGTTAAAGAACTGCATAGAAAGGTGCGCGAGAACATCGAGGTGAGAACTGAGCAATACACATAGTGAGCCAACAAAGGACGAAAACAAATTATGTTTGAACCCGGAGACTGGGTCTGGGTGCATATGAGAAAAGAACGGTTCCCAGCTCGTCGTCAAAACAAATTATCACCTAGAGGAGACAGACCTTTCCAAGTCCTAGAGTGGATTAATGAGAATTCATATAAACTCAACTTGCCCGGTGAGTATAATATCAGTGCTAGTTTTAATGTGGCTGATTTAACGCCGTTTGATGCAGGTCCTGACTTGAGGACAAGTCATTTTCAAGAGGGGGAGGATGATACGGGCACGCCCCATCATGAGCCGAGTTCAAGCCGAGACCCGATGGTGTTACCTCAAGGACCGATTACAAGGGCTTGTGTAAAACAATTTAAAGAGGCAATCGGAGTTCTAATCTAGCAAGCTTGGGACGATGCTAAGACCAGTTCAAACGGTAACTTAACTCCGTGTTGCACGCTTCTACAAGCTCACGATCAGGAAGAACCCCATATGGCCATTCGGCCTTAGTCATTTGGCCATTCGGCCTTAGTTAATTAATTAGTTGAAATTAATTAAATAATTTCGGATAACTTAAATAAGTATTTTAATTATTTGTTGCATTTAAATAAGTCTAATTAAGTCATAATCATTGCATAGCAATAGCTAGCTTTAATATGTCTAGTTTAGGACAAAATTAAAAGATGCTGCACATTAAATGTATCCAGCCCAACCACCATTTATTGTGTCCTAAATTTTCCAGCCAAATTTTAGACCACTTAAGGCCCTATTTATTGCGTGTTCTTTAGCTTAAAACATGTCTTAAATATGTGTTTTGTTGCTGGAAAAACTAATGGCCGAAATTAATTATTTGTAGGTGCTTTTGGGACATGTTTAATGCATGTGCGGCAGAGTTTATGGCCATGTTGGACCACGCGTGGGATTTAATTTACTGCTGGTTTAAGCTTCCCAACGTGTCCGTTGGTGTCTCCTACACGTCCATTAAGGTGGACAACAATCAGCATGCTAAAATCTTATTTAAGGAAGTGCTGGTGCATGCGTGGGACAACATTTAAAGCATTTAGTGCTGGTTGCCATTCCCAAACGATGTGTTGCTTCCTATCTCCCATGCGTGTTGAGTATTACCAAGCATCAACCATTGCATACATTGGACGGCAACAAAGGAGCATGGACGTTTCATCTCCCAAGATGCTTTCTCGTGAGTGACAAAGAAATTAAAAGAAAAAGTTGCTTCGTGAAAGTGAAAAGTGCAGCAAATTAAAGGGCCAAACTTTAATGTAATGTTGGGAGTTTGCCTTTTCAAACGATGGCAGTATTAAAGAGAGTGCATGAGGGAGTGTGATGGCCTTTCACGTTCCCAATACCACCTAGTACCAAGGCATGACCGTTCGGCTCTTCCAAGGTGTCTTTGCACAATCCTAAGGCCGAATTTAAGAGCTTTCAGCCCCCTTTCTTCCTAGTGCATTCGGCTGCACTTAAAGAGCTTCTAGAAGCTGATTTTTGGGTGCTTCAAGGATGAACGTGGACAGAAAAAACCAAAGGCCAACTTCTAGAATAATTTAGGGTCATTTAAGGATGAAAATAACTAAGAAATTAAGCTAAGTTTCATGACTTTTCAATTAGCTTCTAAGCACTATAAATATCCGAAAATGGACAATTGTAAAGGACTTTTTGGATGAATTATATACCGTTATTCTATCGAATTTGTGAGAACACTTCTCCAATTTCGTTTTAGGATTCGTTGGCTTATCTAGCGAGCTAGTGGCCTCAACCCTTCCTTTTTCTTATCCCGATACCGAGGTTCCTATCGTATTTCGATAGTGGGTTGAGGTCCGTTTTATACCCAAAACCGAACCTTAGGAAACGTATAAGTAATCCAGGTCGATACCTTTCGGTATTGGTTCATACTTGTTTGTTAAGCCTATCACCATTTCAAACATTATTTGGAAGGGTATGAGATTACACACCTTGATTAGGATTCCCTAAGAACCACTCTTCGTTGCTCCTAGAACAATACCAACCAAAAGTTAGCCTCGAATTTCCAAAAGATTTCGTATTGCTCACACTTGAATCACTTACCACTATGTCTGAAGGTAGAATATATCGAGTGATTTGTCCCTAAAACATATGGTCGATTATTTCAAATTATTACTCCGTTAGCAACCAATCGAATATTGAATAATATCAATAATCCATAAGAACTCCTTACCTTATTAATATTGGATCCGATTTCTCCCACTTGACTTATGGCTAGAATGATACACGGCCATCCACTTAGAACACGATTTAATCGAAGAAAAGAGTGTCTACCCAAATGAGAAAGAATTTATGAAGGAGTGATTATGGATTGAGAGGTTCGGTATTGACCTGAAGTTGTGGCAATGATAGGAGAAGTTGGAGAAAAGAACACAAAAGGATGCCAAAAGAAAATTAGGCCTATCAAGCACCAAAAATCCTACCAAATGACTAAAACAAATTCAGCTACCCTCTCCTTCACCTCAACCATCCATGCCTTTGCAAATAAGCCAAAATTTACCAACCCAAAACTTTAATAAAAAAAAAACCAACATGCTCCCTAATTCACTCTCCATCATTCCTTTTTTTTTTCACCTACTCCATTATTTCAAATTCCATCATTATTATTATTATTTTATTTCTTTTTCCTTGTTTTCCTCATTACCTTATCTTTTTAGTCATCATTTCATTTTTCTTTTATTTCATTCCTTTAATGATGTCATGGATGACAATTTGAAGAGCACATAAAAATAAATCCAAAATTTGCAAAAGATGAGATTTGAACCCCTTCCCTCCATGCTCTCCACTTGATGCCATAACCTCTTTACCAATAGTTCATTTATGTTAACAATTTACTCACTTATTTCCATAAGCTTTGATGCCTCTTACTATCTCTCCTTAATAGGCTTAAACATAAACTTTCACTAAGGCCCAACTTGAACCCGAAACTTCATAGAACCCTGTAACTTTCTAAAATCACTTATCTAATAAGTCCAATTTACAATATTACCGTTCTCATATTCTCAAAACTTTTAAAAAGCTTCTAAGCTCAAGGTCTAATGGGCCCAATTCTACTAAGCCCAAATTCGGGATGTTACAATTCTACCCCCTTAAAGAAATTTCGTCCTCGAAATTTACCTGGTTGAAAGAGGTGAGGATATTGTTGCCGAGTTACGTCCTCAGGCTCCCACGTAGCTTCCTCATCTCCGTGATTATGCCACAGAACCTTAACCAACGGCACAGCCTTCTTTCTTAGCACCTTAACATCACAGTCTAAGATTTTCACTGGTTCCTCCTCGAAAGACAAGTCTGGCCTTAATTCCACTTCTTCCACCGGTACAATATGCGACGGATCCGATCTATAACGCCTCAGCATAAAACATGGAAGACACTATGAATCTGACTCTACTTCGGAGGTAATTCAAGCTGATAAACCACTGGTCCTACACGCTTCAACACACGGTACGGTCCAATGAACCTAGGGCTCAACTTGCCTTTCCTTCCAAATCTGAAAATCTTCTTCCAGGGTGAGACTTTCAGAAAGACCTGATCTCCCACCGCAAATTCAATATCCTTACGCTTCAGATCCGCATACGATTTTTGTCGATCCGAAGCTTCCTTTAACCGCGCTCGAATCACCTTTACCTTTTCTTCCGTCTCAGATATCAACTCAGGACCCAACAACTGTCGTTCCCCCAATTTAGTCCAACAAGTAGGAGTACGACACCTACGACCGTATAACGCTTCATAGGGTGCCATTTGGATACTGGATTGGTAACTGTTATTATACGCGAACTCTGCCAACGGTAGGAAATCCTCCCAACTACCTCTGAAGTCGATTACACAACCACGCAACATGTCTTCCAAAATCTGAATTACTCTTTTTGACTGACCATCTGACTGAGGATGAAAAGCCGTACTAAAGTTTAACTTTGTTCCCAAAGCCTCATGTAAAGCTTTCCAAAACCGTGATGTAAACCTGGGATCCCTGTCTGATATGATAGACACTGGTACCCCATGCAACCTCACGATCTCAGATACATACAGCTTAGCCAATTTCTGCAGCGAGTAATCCGTATGAACTGGTAGAAAATGAGCAGTCTTCGTTAATCGATCAACTACCACCCAAACAGAATCTTTCTTAATAGGTGTTAAGGGTAACCCACTAACAAAATCCATCGTTATCCGTTCCCATTTCCATAGAGGAATCTTTACCGGTTGCAATAATCCTGATGGTAATTGATGTTCCGCCTTAACTTGTTGACATGTCAAGCATTTCCCCACAAATTTAGTAACCTCCCGTTTCAACCCTGGCCACCAATACTGCTCACGAAGATCTCGATACATCTTATTTCCTCCGGGGTGCATAGCATAAGGACTACTATGCGCCTCCCGTAGAATCATTTGTCTCAAATCCGAATCCATGGGCATAAAAACTCTTCCACGAAAACATAGCACGCCATCCTTGTTCAATCCAAAATCCCCTATTATACCACTTTCAACTTGTTGCATTAAAGGACCCAACTTTTCATCTGATAACTGCTTTTCCTTGATTTGCTCCAACCACAGAGGCTTCACCTGAAGTTCCGCTAGCAGACTACCATCCTCAAACAAACTAAGATGAGCACACATTGCTCTCAACTCTGATACTACCTTACAACTCAACGCGTTTGCCACCACGTTAGCCTTTCCAGGATGGTACTCGATTGAGAAGTCATAATTTTTTAACAACTCCACCCATCTTCATTGTCTCAAGTTCAACTCCTTTTGAGTAAGGAGGTACTTAAGACTCTTATGGTCCGTATAAATGATCGATTTCTCATCGTAGAGATAGTGCCTCCAAATCTTTAAAGCAAACACCACCGCAGCCAACTCTAAGTCATGAGTAGGATGGTTGACTTCATACAGCCTCAACTGACGAGAAGCATACGCCACCACTTTCCCACTTTGCATCAACACACATCCTAAACCCGTATGTGATGCATCACAGTAAACGATAAACTCTTTTCCAGCCTCAGGTTGAATCAGTACTGGTGCTTCCGTCAAAATCTTCTTCAGTTTCTCGAAACTTTCTTGTTGTTTATCGGTCCACACATATGGTACTCCTTTTCGCAACAACTTAGTTAGGGGTGCAGCAATCAATGAAAACCCCTTAACAAAACGCCGGTAATAACCAGCCAACCCTAGGAAACTCTGAATTTTAGCCACTGACTTTGGTGGTTTCCATTCCAACACAGCCTCTACCTTCCGAGGATCAACTCTTATTCCTTCAGCTGACACCACATGCCCCAAGAAAGTCACTTCCTTCAACCAAAATTAGCATTTACTGAATTTGGCATAAAGTTGCTTATCCTGCAAAATTTGCAACACAATGCGCAAATGTGAGTCATGCTCTTCTTCATTCCTCGAATATACCAAGATATCATCTATGAACACCACTACGAACTGGTCTAGATAGGGTTGAAAGACTCAGTTCATCATGTCCATAAATGCAGCTGGTACATTGGTCAAACCAAATGGCATAACCAAAAACTCATAATGTCCATAACGAGTTCGGAATGCCGTCTTATGAATATCCGCCTCTTTAACCTTGAGTTGATGATAACCCGATCTCAAATCAATCTTGGAGAAAACTGAAGCTCCTCTCAATTGATCAAACAGGTCATCGATTCTCGGTAATGGATACCTATTCTTGATCGTCAGTCTATTCAACTGCCTATAATCAATGCACATATGCATCGACCCATCCTTCTTCTTGACGAACAAAATCGGTGCTCCCCATGAAGACACACTCGGTCGGATAAATCCCCGATCTAACAATTCTTGAATTTGAGCTTTAAGCTTCGCTAACTCCTTCGAGGCCATTCTATAAGGAGCAATGGACACCGGAACCGTGCCAAGCAAAAGCTCAATACCAAACTCTACTTCTCGATCTGGAGGTAGACCCGGAAGTTCTTCGGGAAAGACATCTAGAAATTCCTTCATGTTCTCACACCTTCCACCAATAATTCCTTGGCATCCGAAGCACTAATGAAGGCTAGGAATGCTCCATACCCTTTCTGCACCATCTTTTCTGCCTTCAAAGCAGATACCACATTTTCCAAAAAGTTCCTTCGCTCACCAATCATAACTACCTCCTCATCATCCACAGTCCTTATCAACATCCGCTTTTCAGCACAATCCAATTGCGTCCGGTACTTCACCAACCAATCCATTCCCAAAATAAGATCGAACTCGCCAAAAGGCAATTCCATCAAATCCGCCAGAAATATTTCTCTTTGAATTTCTAAGGGCACGTCTCTAAACAGTTTATTCACAATTACCGACTGTCCTAAAGGACTAAGTACCGTCATCTCTCTATCGGTAATCTCAGATCTAATATTCAGGTTTCCAGATATGGCACTAGCAACATACGAGTGGGTAGACCCAATATCTATCAAAGCAGTAACAGGTACATCAAAGATGAAGAACGTACCAGTTATCACATCAGGTGCATCGTCATCTTCCCGACGCCTAATCGTATAGACCAACCCCGGTTGTCTTGCCTCCGCGTTACCTCTAAAGCCATTTCCTCGACCCGGTGCACCTTGACCACGTCCAACACCATTACCACCACGACCTGGTCCACGGCCTCTCGGTGGCTGTTGAGTGCCTCTAGCTGGCTGAGCATCAGGGTTACGAGCTTCTGGAGTCATATCAGTCCATCGAGGGCAATTCTTATACTGATGTCTTTGGAACCACATTTATAGCAGGCACCAGTTTTCCTCCAGCATTCCTCAGGGTGTCACTTCCCACAATCAGCACAGTTTCGACTCTGATTGGTAGTCACAGGTGCTCTAGCTTGAGCTGACTCATCATTTTGGGGACTCTTCTGGAACCTTTTAGCAGAGCCCGTGTACTTAATATCCCTCTTGCCTCTAACTCTTTCCCAGTTTTGGCGTTCTGAGTTCTTAGCTTCTTCGGCTATCTTGGCTTTCTCCACAAGCGAGGTAAAAGTCCGTACTTGTTGTGGGGCTATCAGTACCAGCAACTCATCATTCAGCCTATCTTCAAAGCGTACACAACGCTCATGATCGGTCGATACTATAGTGCGAGCATAACGGCTCAAACGAAGAAATTCTGCCTCGTAGGTTGCCACCGTCTTATTTCCTTGAACCAAATTCAGGAATTCCTTCCTCCAGGCATCTACATAACTTGTCCCGACATACTTCCCTTGGAAAGCAGCTTTGAAGAAATCCCAAGTAATCAATGAAGCCTCGGTGCCTTCTCGAACTGTAAGCCACCATTGATACGCTTCGTCCCTTAGCAAGGACATAGCCCCTCTTAGTTTCTGCTCGACAGTGCACTCCATATCATCCATAATCCGCTCTACAGCCTCGAGCCAATATTCTGCAACATTCAGAGCTACACCCGAGACACCTCTAAAAACCTCAGCATCACTTGATTTAAGTCGTTCCGAGATTGATCCACGGATTGCTGGACCAGTTCTAACCCCAGTGACCCTTTCTAAGAATCGCAACATTGCTTGAGTCAAAGCATTATCCTCTCTCATATGATCATGAGATCCAGTCTCACTCCCAGGTGACAGGGGTGCATCCATTTCCGGCATAAGACCCGACGCTTCAGACGCCACCCTAGCACCTCGGCCTCTACCATGGCCACGTTTACCACGTCCACGTCCTCTAGTGCTCATATTGGGTATTTCGGTTTAATCTGATTACAAGTTTTATGAATCAGTATACTATTTCAGCATTTATTAACGATATTTTATGAGATATAAGAGGTAAAGTTGTTTTTGCAATCACTTCCTATAGTCTCAATCTATACCGTTTTCAACATCTAAAACTAGAAGTTCTAAAGTGTTCCTATGGTCATATCACAATAATAAATATTTAATATACAAATACTTACTTGACTTGGTGCCGGATGCTCGTGGGCCATACTACCTTTAACACATAAAATTTAGAAATTTAAACAGTTTTTAAACAAAATTTGTTGTTGAACCCAAACCACAGCCGAGTTTTGAAACTGGCTCTGATACCACAAAATGTAACACCCCAAACCCGGCCTATGCGTTAAGACCAGACTTGGCATGCCACACAATTCGAACTTACGTCCAGTCATCAATGCTTTTAATGAAAACAATTTTTCAAAACGATTTTGAAGACGGAGTTTATCAAAAAATCGAGATTTATTTGAAAACCATGACTTTAAAACATGAGAGTTTACAATTTGATTTTCAGAGAAATAATTGGTTAAAAACTTAAATAATTGGTTGAAATAAATTTATAAAAGAGTTTTCACGGGAATTTTACGAGTAAGTGATATTTAAGAAAAACTATTTTTATACGTAAGTTTAAGAAAACATTTATAAGAATTAAACAGCCCCATTTAAGTAACTAAAACATATTAAAATCTATCCACGAATAAAAATCCATAAAAATAATACCAAAGGCCTTATTACATCGCAATTGAAATAGTACTTAGATAAAAAAAATACTTAAAAGAAGTTCAAAGTTTTTATAACTCATCATTCGTAGTATGGCCTCCACACGAAGTCATCCCCAGCCCAAGCCTCCATCAATTGTCATTACCTGAGAAGGGTAAGAAAACGGGGTGAGTTACTTAGAACTCAGTGTGTAACCCACTTACCGTCTCTACTGGGCCATAACCATATAAACATATATTTGGGCTTGAGCCCATTTACAAATGTGCATTATATAAATCAAATATAAAAATGCATGTGATATGCAATTCCCAACCAAGCCTAATTTTCATCCGCTACACACCACCCGTACCAACCATCACACCTGTGGGGATCAAGTCAACCCACCCCGCCAACACACCAATCGCAGGCATAAAGCCATTTTAAAAAATTGTGGTTAAACAACCGAACTAGATTGTGGCAGAGCCACTCGAACTAGATTGTGGCTAAGCCACGTGAACTAGATTTTGGCAACAGGCCTTTCTTCTCTTCATCAATTTTCCCAACCCATGCAATCATGTATATATATAAAACATAACAATACATTCACATGATGAATTTTAACAAAAGGCCCATATATCGATCTAGCAGTTTTTTTTTTCAAATTTGCCCATATAGCAAATTATCAAATTGGCCCATATAACAATTTATCAAGTTGGCCCATACAACAAATTATCAAGTTGGGCCCATATAGCAATTTATCAAGTTGGCCCATATAGCAATTTATCAAATTGACCCATTAAGGGTATTTTCGTAATTCCTCCCATTAGGGGCATTTTCGTAATTTGGCCCATAAGGGAATTTTCATAATTCAGTAATCGTACCCACTAAGGGTAATTCGGTAATTTACCCTCTAAGGGTATGATGGTAATTTTCGCAACCTAGGCTTAATTACTAATTTGGGGCATAAAAATCAAAACTGTCCATCTGCGTCGTACTGACTAAACTGACTATAACTCGAGTTGGGAAACTCAAAATTTAGATCCATAAATTTTCCCTAAAACTAGACTCATATAACTTCTTACTGTAATTTTTTCAGAATTTTTTGCTTATCCAATTAGTACAGTTTATTCTTCAAAGTATCCATTGTTTCACTGTTTGACAGTTCTACCCTCTCTTCACAAAATCTCAGATATCTTATTGTACAGAACTCAAATATTGGTTTCGTTTGATCCAAATAAAAATAGACTCAATAAGGATTCTAATAATATAGTCCATGTCCCGTAATTATATTTCTACAATTTATAGTGATTTTTCCAAGTCAGAACAGAGGATCTCGAAATCACTCTGAACTAGTCTCACAAAAATCTAAAAATATCAAAATATACAAATCCTTTGCTTGCTCTGTTTCTTTTATAAAAAAATAGACTCAATTATCTTTTAATTCATATCTCCTTCACTTTCTAATTCAATTTCCACTATTTTTGGTGATTTTTCAAAATCACGTCACTGTTGCTAACCAAAACTATTTTATTGCAAAGCATGGTTACCACTACGAACATATGTACGCCCGAGTGGTCATAGATGTCGATTTCCGGTTTTCTTTGGTATTTCAACCAAATCACAGAACATTCATGTAAAATTTCAGAGAAGTGTGAGATTACACACCATTTCAAACATGTATTTTGAAGGGTATGAGATTACACACCTTGATTAGGATTCCCTAAGAACCACTCTTCGTTGCCCCTAGAACAATACCAACCAAAAGTTAGCCTCGGATTTCCAAAAGATTTCGTATCGCTCACACTTGAATCACTTACCACTATGTCCGAAGGTAGAATATATCGAGTGATTTGTCCCTAAAACATATAGTCGATTATTTCAAATTATTACTCCGTTAGCAACCAATCGAATATTGAATAATATCACTGATCCATAAGAACTCCTTACCTTATTAATATTGGATTCGATTTCCCCCACTTGACTTATGGCTAGAATGATACACGGCCATCCACTTAGAACACGATTTAATCGGAGAAAAGAGTGTCTACCCAAATGAGAAAGAATTTATGAAGGAGTGATTATGGATTGAGAGGTTCGGTATTGACTTGAAGTTGTGGCAATGATAGGAGAAGTTGGAGAAAAGAACACAAAAGGATGCCAAAAGAAAATTAGGCCTATCAAGCACCAAAAATCCTACCAAATGACTAAAACAAATTCAGCTACCCTCTCCTTCACCTCAACCGTCCATGCTTTGCAAATAAGCCAAAATTTACCAACCCAAAACTTAAAAAAAAAAAAACCAACATGCTCCATAATTCACTCTCCATCATTCCTTTTTTTTCTCACCTACTCCATTATTTCAAATTCCATCATTATTATTATTCTTTTATTCTTTTTCCTTTCTTTTCCTTGTTTTCCTCCTTACCTTATCTTTTTAGTCATCATTTCATTTTTCTTTTATTTCATTCCTTTAATGATGTCATGGATGACACTTGGAAGAGCACATAAAAATAAATCCAAAATTTGCAAAAGATGAGATTTGAACCCCTTCCCTCCATGCTCTCCACTTGATGCCATAACCTCTTTACCAATAGTTCATTTATGTTAACAATTTACTCACTTACTTCCATAAGCTTTGATGCCTCTTACTATCTCTCCTTGATAGGCTTAAACACAAACTTTCACTAAGGCCCAACTTGAACCCGAAACTTCATAGAACCCCTTAACTTTCTAAAATCACTAATCTAATAAGTCCAATTTACAATATTACCGTTCTCATATTCTCAAAACTTTTAAAACGCTTCTACGCTCAAGGTCTAATGGGCCCAATTCTACTAAGCCCAAATTCGGGATGTTACATTATAGATAATGGGTCTTGGTCCATCATCGACTTCCATTTTCCATCTTAAACAAATATAGAATCCGGGGTGACACTTTCCTAGTGTTGAATCGATTCTTTGTTTAAGTTCTTCTATCCATCTCCACCAACTATCTTACTATATATCCTTTTGATTATTTCTATTATAACCAAGTCCATCCACTATATTCATCTTCATTGTATGCTTCCTAACCGAACCTATCTCCATCTTCCATCTAAATCTTATCCTTTTTGATCAGCTTCCGCAACTTTAACCTTACTTCACCTATTTCTCGACAACTTTTCAATTACTCCTTGTAGATGATTGGGCAACTTCACATATGACTCGACTCACCCCGAGGCAGATCGTATCACATCTTACAACCATTATTTCTAAGGGTTGTTATGCATTCATTGAAGAGTTGCTCACATTGAAGATGGAAGTTACATGGCTAGAATTCCAAAGGTTGAGACTCTTCATTTGGTTAGTGACTTTTCGGTTGATCATGGAGAACTCAAAGAATTTTGACAAACAATTTGATTCAAGAGTTACTCACATTGAAGATAGAAGTTACATGGCTAGAATTCCAAAGGTTCAGACTCTTCATTTGGTTGGTGACTTTTCGGTTGATCATGGAGAACTCAAAGGATTTTTGACAAACAATTTAATTCAAGAGTTAATCACATTGAAGATAGGAGTTATATGGCTAGAATTCCAAAGGTTGAGACTCTTCATTTGAAATCATTATTAGCCTCATTAAAAGTGACCAGTCAACTAGCCTCATTTGATACTATATATACATGTAATCAACATATTGTGGAACAACTTTTGATTTTTGGTTAATGATATTCTGCTCAATTTGTGAGGCAAACTTTTCTCTATTTTCGTTCAAAGATTCGTTGGCTACCTAGTGTTCTAGTTGTGTCATTCGTTTTTCTTTGTCGAAACTGAACTTATCACTATTTGTAGTGTGGCGTTCAAACATATCGAGGTTCCGATCTTGCTAGATAGTGGGTCGATGTCACCATAACCATTTCCTACCTTCCAACACTTATGTTGGAATCATGGTCGCTTTCGCCTTCACTAAACTCATTAATGTCTTCATCAATTTCCCATTGTTGCTCTCACCTTTGATTAGGACGTCCACGCCGTTGCCTAGCAACTTCAGGAGTCACTTCTCGGGGTCTTTGTGCTTCGACTTGAAACAGACGATCCTCAAGGGGGTTGAGTCTCCGATCAAGTAGTCTTTCCATTTCTCGAAAGAGGGCTTGCATTTGCAAATCAAGAACATTTCGAACTGGTTGTCTTCCTTGTTGTTCTTCTGCGTTTCGCCCGGCATCTTGTGACATTTTAGAAGAATTAAGTCCTCACAAACAAATCCTCACAGTTCACTCGGAAAGAAAGAAGATTAATGACACTCACACTCGTGTTTACACTCTTAGTTCGGCTTTTACCTCCCCTCGAATGGTCTCACACTCTCGTGCCTTTTACCTCTCCACTTTTCTCGTGATTTCGTTGTTCAGATCCGCCAAGGCCTATTAGGGCTTAGGGGGGTCCGTCACAAAGAGTTTCAAGGGTCGTAACGTATTAGGTATTTGGGGTAGGCTGAAAGAAGAAAAATTTTAGGTGGGTTTGGGAATGAGGTGAATAGAATGGGGTTGAGAGAAAGAGGAAGTTTACAGAAGAAGAAACAATCTTGGGCTTCAATCGAACTTCTTTTTTAATTCATGATTTTTTTTAAATACGAATTTTTTTGAACTTACTTCGAATCTTCGCTTAGCAGCTTTGAATTAGTCGTCGGAGCTTCGTAATTCTCAATTTAACTAGCTATGATACCAGATGATACAGTCCCAGTCTCGAGATGAAATCGAGATGTATTCGTTGTTGCCCGATCGTATAGAGAATTAAGAAAGATAGAATTCGATAGAATGAATGAGGTTGGAAAGTAGGTTAAGTAAGGGATGAAGAAGAAGGTATGAAGTTCTAATGGATCTAAATAGAAGAGGTTCGGGTTTAGCTCGGTTTTAGATTTAGGAATCAAGTAGTGAATACGGTTTATGGGTGAATCAGAATGGGTCGGTTTGGGTTGAGAAACGAAGTTAAGTTCGAGGTATTTAATTGAATTAGTCGAAAGGGAATAATTGTTCAGTTGAGATAAGAGATGGGCTTCTGTTTACGAAGAAATGTTCGATAAGGTTAAGGAATTTTGTCGAAAGGTGTTCGGGTTTCAGGTTTGGTTTTGAATTGTTACGATATAAGGCTTAAGAATCAAGTAAGAACCAATACCGATGTGGTATCGACCGAAGTTACTTATACGGTTCTTAAGGCTCATTTTTGGATGGAAATTTGGACCTTGACCCACTAACCAAAAAGGATAGGAACCTCGGTATAGGGATAGAAACAAGGAAGGGTTGACGCCACTAGCTCGCTAGATAAGCCAATGGATCCTAAAACGAAATTGGAGAAGAGTGTCTCACAAATTCGACAGAGTTTCAGTGTATATTTCATCAAGCGTCCTTTACAACTGAAATTAACAAACTATTTATAAGCAAAGGGGGTTAGCTGAAAGGCCAAGCTTAAAGACTAAGAAATGTCCATCCATTAATAGCCTAGATTAATCTAGAAAAGTCACTTTAGCTTGCTGTCCATATTCAACCAAGGAACCCCAAAAATCAGCTTCTAGAAAAGGGGTAGGTGCAGTCGAATTAATGACAAAAATGGGGGCTGATTGGTGCTTCAAAATTCGGCCAAGGGACTTAATGGATGAAGCCTTGAAAAACTAAATAGCCACGCCTTGTTAAATGCTGCATTGGGGACATGAATGGCCCCTCCCAAACTACCATACCATCTTTTAATTGCTTCCCACGCATGGAGAGACATACCAGCACATTAATCATGTCTAGAAGAAAGAACAACACATTAAATGGTGTCTTTTACTTGCATGAAGCAAACAAACCCCAACAGCTCATTGAATTCGACTCTTTAATGCTGTTCTTTGTTATTCACGGAGCCCCTTGAAAGATGAAGCATCCATACTTCTTTATTGCCATCCGAACCCATGCATGCTCCAACACGGCAATAAATGATGCCTCATTAAGCTGCCGCCCATGCATTAAACATCCAACCTGTATATAATTAATTTTGACAATTAATTCTCCATCAGCAAAACACCACATTTAAACATGTTTTAAGCTAAGGAACATGAAATAAATGAAGGCTTTAAGTTGTCTAAAATTCGGCTAAACAATAGGACATCATTAAATGGTTGTTAGGCTGGACACAATTTGTGGTCCCAAAACCACTATTCCGGCTAGGGTATAAACCAGACTGTTACAATTCTCCCCCCTTAGGGATTTTCATCCCCGAAAATCTTACCGTTAAATAAAGTCAGATATTGTTGTCTCATTAAATCTTCCGGCTCCCACGTTGCCTCTTCAATTCCGTGTTGATTCCATAATACTTTTACTAACGGAATTTTCTTGTTTCTCAACTCTTTCACTTAGCGAGCTAAGATACGGATCGGTTCTTCTTCGTAAGTCATATCAGATCGGATTTCAATTTCAGATGGGGCAATCACATGTGACGAATCGGATCGATATCTACGGAGCATCGAGACATGAAATACATTATGAATCTTTTCTAATTTAGACGGCAACTTTAATCTATATGCAACAGGTCCAGCACGTTCAATGATCTCATACGGTCCGATGAATCTCGGACTCAATTTGCCTTTACGTCCGAATCAAAGCACTTTCTTCCACGGAGACATTTTCAAAAATACTTTGTCACCGATTTCAAATTCTATATCTTTTCGTTTCAAGTTTGCATAAGACTTCTGACGATCAGATGCTGCTTTCAAACAATCTCTTTCTGTTCTGGATCCTTTATCAAATCAATCCCAAATAGCTTATTTTCACTGAGCTCAGTCCAATACAGAGGTGTACGACATTTACGTCCGTACAAAGCTTCATAAGGTGCCATTTTGATGCTTGACTGAAAACTATTATTATACGCAAATTCAATCAATGGCAGATACTGTTCCCACGAACCATTAAACTCAACTATACAGCATCGTAACATGTCTTCAAGAATCTGAATATTTCGTTCTGACTGACCATCTGTCTGCGGATGAAAAGCTGTACTGAAGTGTAATTTCATGCCCAAAGCTTCTTGTAATTTCTTCTAGAGTCGTGATGTAAATCTCGGGTCTCTATCTGACACAATGGATAGTGGCACCCCGTGTAATCTCACAATCTCAAAAATATAAAGCTCAGCTAATCTATCAAGTGGATAATCATATCTTACCGGAATAAAATGGGCAGATTTCGTCAATCGATCAACTATGACCCAAATCATATCTTTCCTTCTTGGAGTCTGAGGCAAACCAGGAACAAAGTCCATTGTCACTCTATCCCATTTCCACTCAGGTATCAGAATTGGTTGTAGCAAACTAGACGGAACTTGATGTTCAGCTTTCACTTGCTGACAAAACATTTCGAAACAAAGTCTGAAATGTCTCGTTTCATACCAGACCACCAGTAGTGTTGTTTCAAATCATGATACATTTTAGTACTTCCCGGATGAACAGGTAAACTAGTAGCTTCACTCAAAATCAACTGAATCAACTCTGAATTTCTCGAAACACAAATACGATCCCGGAATCTCAAACAATCATCAACAATTTGAAATTCAGATTCGGAATTCACTTCACACTGAGCTTGTTTCGCTAGCAATTCATTATCAGATTTTTGAGCATCACATATCTGTTGTAAGAACAACGACTTTGCTTTTAATTCAGCTATCACAGAATTATCATCAGTCAAATCTAACTGGGCATTCAGAGCATGTAGTGCAAACAATGATTTTCGACTCAATGCATCTGTAACAACGTTCGATTTACCCGGATGATAATCTATCACTAGCTCGTAATCTTTTAACAGTGCTAACCACCTTCTTTGACGCAGGTTCAAATCTTCTGAGTCATCAAATATTTCAAACTTTTATGATCTGAAAACACATGATATTTCTCACTGTACAGATAATGGCACCAAATCTTAAGTGCAAACACGATCGCAGCAAGTTCAATGTCGTGTGTCGGATAATTCTTTTCATGAGGCTTCAACTGTCTCGAGGCATAAGCTACAACTTTGCCTTCCTGCATCAGAACACATCCCAGACCATTTAACGAAGCATCACTGTATAAAACAAATTCTTTACCCGATTCTGGCTGTACTAACACTGGAGCTTCTGTTAACAGAGTTTTCAACTGATTGAAACTTTTCTGGCATTTATTCGACCATTCAAATCTAACATCTTTCTGAAGTAATCTAGTCAACGATAGCTATCACTGAAAACCCCTTTACAAATCTACGATAATAACCAGCCAAACCTAGAAAATTGTGGACTTCAGACACGTTCTTCGGAGGTTTCCAAACCAAGATAGTAGAAATCTTAATCGGATCCACTCGGATTCCAGAAGCTGACACAATATGCCCTAGAAAACTAACCTCATGTAACCAGAATTCACATTTGCTGAATTTCGAATACAATTGCTTTTCTCTCAAAGTTTACAATACAATTCTCAGGTGTTCAGCGTGCTCATTTTCATCACATGTATAAATCAATATGTCATCTATGAATACTACAACAAATTGATCTAGGTACGGTCTGAATATTCTGTTCATCAAATTCATAAAAACAACAGGAGCATTGGTTAGTCCAAATGGCATAACTAAAAACTCATAATGCCCGTACCTCTTCTGAAAGCAGTCTTTGGAATGTCTGAATCTTTAACTCTCAACTGGAAGTATCCCGATCTCAGATCAATCTTGGAAAACACAGTAGCTCCTTTTAACTGATCAAATAAATCGTCTATTCGGGGCAACAGATATTTATTCTTTATTGTCACTTTATTCAACTGACGATAATCGATATACATCCTCATCGTGCCATCTTTCTTTTTCACAAACAGAACAGGAGCATCCCAAGGCGAGAAACTCGGTCTAGCGAACCTCTATCAGTCAACTCTTGCAACTGTAACTTTAACTCTTTCAATTCTGTTGGTGCCATTCTATACGGAGCTATCAAAATATGTGTCGTACCAGGCATAATTCAATACCAAACTCAAGTTCACGAATCGGAGGCAAACCCGGTAATTCTTCAGGGAACACATCAGAAAACTCGTAGGCAATAGGTACTGACTCAATTTTCCTTTCAGACAATTTTGAATCAATTACATAAGCAAAATATGCCTCATATCCCTTTTTCACGTAACTGTGAGCTTTCAATACTGATATCACAGCAGGCAATCCATTCAAATCATTAGTTTCAATTCGTACTATCTCATCATTCGGACATCTCAAATCTATAGTCTTTCTTTTGCAGTTCACAACAGCATCATGCATAAACAACCAATCCATACCCAAAATAATATCGAATTCATCAAATGGCAAAAGCATCAGATCAGTAGGGAAACAGATATCTTGAAACATTAACAGACAGTTCTTGCATGCTTTGTCAACAAGGACACTTTTACCTAAGGGGTTCGATACTTTTATAGTAAACTCAGTAGACTCTACAGGCAAAGTCTTACTGTATACTAAATTCATGCATATATACGAATGCGTAGAACCAGGGTCTATCAATGCAATCACAAAAGTATCGTAAAGAGTAAAAGTACCCGTTATAACATCTCGTGATGAAGCTTCCTCTCGAGCTCGGATAGCATACGCTCTAGCAAGCGCTCTAGCTTCAGACTTGGCAACATTGTCTCTCGTAGTTCTCTAACTACCACTAACATTTCTTACATTCTTCGATGGTCTACCTCTCACAGGTGCATTATCAGATCTCAGATTCTGAATAGTCTCTGGCTCGACAGACTCAGGGCAATCACGGATAGAATGATCAAGCGATCCACATCTGAAGCAAGCTCTGTCATTTGATCTACAACTTCCCAGATGCCTTTTTCCACAATGTTTACATTCAGGTCTCTCAGGTCAAACATTACCAATGCTAGCCACTGAAGTTACTGGAGTTTTAAAACTCATTTGTGATCTATCTCGATTTCTATTTGAATGTCCCACATTATCTCTGGAACGACTTTGATCATCTCTAAATCTTTTCGGAGCAGACTGAAATGATTTACTCTGTGATACGGCCGTGGCTCAGACGCCTCCCAATGTGACTGACGATCCCTTAGCACTTCCTAAAGGGCCAATTACTCGTGCACGAGCTAAGAGGTTCAAGGAAGTTTTCTCGGCTTTTGTAGACAAAATGTGGAGCAACGTCAAGGCTGGACAGTTCGGGGACGAAGAATCGAGCAAACCATGCAATACTCTTCATGTTCAGCTAGATCAAAATTAGCTCAAGAAGCTCGTCTTTATTTTACATTTGCATGCGTTAATAAAATTGATGCATTAAAATTAAATAAGATATTAGTTAATTTAGTTGCATCTTTCAAAATTATGAAATTTAATTGAGTTCAATAAATGAGTCTAAATTTAATTCATAATGTTTAATTATGATCTTTTAAATACAAATAGTTAATTTGTCAAGAATAAATGCTGTTTTAAGGTTGTCTTGTTTCAGCCAAAATTAATGCAAGCTTATTTAATTTGTCCTAGTTGAAACATGCTTTTAATGTGTCTAAATGGCTACCGAATTTATGATGCCTAAATATCCTAAGGGCTGCCAAATTTAAGGTGTCTAGTTGCCCATTTAATGTGCTGATTTAATGAACTAAAAGAATAATTAATTTGCTGCAGGTTTTTAATACCTTGGACGGCATGAAGAGGATATTAAAGGCTGCTGAACTTTGGTTTTCTCTAGGGGAATTTCAGCCAGCATTAAAAGGAGTTTGTGGGATCCCAAGTTTGGCAGTCACACTCCCCCAACATCCATTTAAATCTTGCTCAGCATGGGGCGGAAAAATAAATGCTGGGCTGCTACATTTTCCAAGCTTCCATCGTGAACTACAATGGCATTAAAGGGCTACTGTTTGCATTTCTCCATGCGTCCATTCATCTCGCCAAGAACCATGCTTAATGTGCCGAATTAATGCATGAGCCCAGTCGAAATTAATTCAAGTCAATGGCCGAATTTATGGAGTTGTTGGACAAAGCAAAGGCACAGATTCATTGGACCTTTGGGCATGCGTGAATTACATTTAAGGTGCTGCTGGAAATATTTATGCGGGGAAACATCATTTATTGATCTGCTGGTGGGCAGAATTAATGGCTTTAATGCTCATTTCGTGGATACTAAGAGACATGGAAGTAAAGTGGCTGTTGCTGCTTCGTGGAGCTCAAAAAGGAGCCGGAATTGTGCTTTTCCAAGGAGCCATGTTGTGAGAAGCAACGAACAGCTTTGTAAGCTGTTCGGTTAGCCCAAAAGCCACTTCTAGAAGCCATCCCAAGTGTGTCCAAGTTCAGCCGAACATTGAAGGAGATTAAGAGATCTTTTCCAGAATTTTCTAATGCAATTAATGCCGAATTTTGCTTAGCTACTAAGAACATATTTGGCCATTCGGCTAGCCATTGAAATGGGCTATAAATAGTTGTCATTTTTGAATGTAAAGGACTTTTTGAACCTTAATGAATTGCTACCAAATTTTTGTGAGACTCTTCTCTCAAATTTCGTCCAAAGATTGATTGACTTATCTATCTAAATTAGTGGCGTCAATCGTTTCTTTGTTAAATCGAACTTATCATGTTTTTCGTGTGGCATTCGAAATCCTTATACCGAGGTTCCAATCTCTTTAGATTGCGGGTCGAGGTTTCGTAATACCTATTCGTAATTCCAACTTAAAGTCTTATAAGTCCCGAGTCAACCTTCTTCCAAAGCTTGGTTTGATCTTGACTTTGAGTTTCCATTTCACTCCCAATTTCCGAGTCTTTTCCAACTCAATCAATCCCGAACCGTCTTAACTCGATTACCCGATAACCCTGAACTTATCCATTTCTTTCCTAATCGAGCCTACCTAAATCAAAACCCTTTCATCAACCTAACCCGTATTTGTTATCCAACCCTTCTAAACCCGAACTTTCTAAACCTTTTCGTACTCGAACGAAACCTTCTTGTTTAACGATTGGGCAACTTTGTGACTCAGATTAATCTACGTAACCAAGATCGTATCATCTGGTATTAGAGCTAATTAAACGAGAAGCTCAGATGTTCGAAGCAATCCCAGGTTAGGTACGTACTAAACTAAAAAAAAGAATATACGAATTAAAAAATTTGAAAAAATATATATATACGAATTAAAAAATTGAATTGGTTTCTTTCTTTGTTTAATTCCTGATCCTCCATCTATTCGTTCCTATCGTTTCCAACCCAACGCCACACTTCTTCAACTTTATACTTTCTTTCAGCCACCCGAGCCATAACACTTTAATCCTTGTCCTCTTTGAAGCCGACCTACTACTCTAGTAGAATTGGTCACCCAAATCTTATACGAAATCACGAGAGAAGAAATGAGCAAAAAAAGGCACGAGTGTGTGAGCACAATAGAGCAAAGGTAAACGCCGAAATTGAGTGCAAACACGAGTGTGAGTGAAATCTACTCTTTCTTTCTGAGTGATCGAGAGGATTTGTAGTGAGGTTTTAAATTTTATTCATGTCCCATAGCCCGGAACGCAACATAGCCGAAAGAACAGATAGACAACCTATTAGAAATGTACCTGATCTCAATCTACAAGCCTTGTTACGAGAAGTAGAACACTTGTTTGACCGTAAACTCGAACCAATCCAAGAATGGATCGACCAAGTCAAAGAGCGTGGCCATCGAGAAAGAACTCCTCAAAGTCCACCGAGTGAAGCCGAGAGTGATCATGGATCCAATCAAAGTGGATGACAGAGGGGCCAACAAAACTGTGGCCAACAAGATCGAGGCCGAGTATATGATGATTTGAAGAACATCAAGTTGTCAATACCCCCATTTCAAGGCAAATCTGACCCGGAGGCGTACTTAGAATGGGAAAAGAAGATCGAGTTAGTTTTTGAGTGTCACAACTACTCGGAAAGTAAGAAGGTGAAGATAGCGGCCATCGAATTTTTTGATTACGCAATGGTTTGGTGGGATCAACTAACCACTAGCCGGAGAAGGAACGGAGAGCGGACTGTTAATACTTGGGCCGAGATGAAAGTATTGATGCGTAAGAGGTTCATCCCGGCGTACTATCATCGAGAATTATACCAGAAGTTGCAACATCTCACTCAAGGCAGTCAGAGTGTAGATGATTATTAGAAAGAGATGGAGATAGCCATGATTCGAGCAAACATCGAGGAAGATCGTGAGGCTACCATGCGAGTTTTTTGGCCGGATTAAACAAAGACATCGCCAACGTAGTTGAACTTCAGCACTATGTCGAGATCAAAAAGAAGGTGCACATGGCCATCAAAGTGGAACCAATGAGCCAGCAAGAAGGAAACCCCCTTTCAGGCACGAGAAAACGTTGCAAGTCCGAAGATTAACAAGCCAATGGCGAAACAAGCAAACCTAACAATGAGGCCGGACGCAATTCCACTAGAGACATCAAGTGTTTCAAGTGTCTCGATAGGGGCCATATAGCCAGCCAGTGTCCAAACCGGCGGGTGATGATCGTGAGACCCGACGGAGAGATCGAATCAGGTGATGAAGAAGAAAATGAACCCGACCCTCCTACCGAAGAAGAAAAGGAAGAAGAACTCGAGTATGCTGTTGAAGGAGAATTGTTTGTAGTAAAACGAAGCTTGAGTATTCAAAGCACCGATGATGAACTTCAACGCGAAAACATCTGTCATTCGAGATGTCATATTCGTGGCAACATTTGTAGTATGATTATCGACGGGGGAGGCTGCATGAATGTCGTAAGCAGCATGCTCATCGAAAAGCTAGAATTGCCAACAACGAAACATCCTCAGCCATACAAACTCCAATGGTTGAACGACAGAGGCGAATTGCAAGTCACTAAACAAGCTGTCATTCCCTTTTTTATCAGCAAATATAGTGACGAGGTTGTTTGTGATGTGGTCCCAATGCATGCGAGCCACTTACTTTTGGGAATACCATGGAAAATTCGATCGGCGAGCCATCCATGATGAGTTTACGAACCAATATACTTTCCAACACCATGGCAAGAATGTTACTCTAGCATCAATGACCCCCAAAACAAGTGTACGAGGATCAAGTGCGTTTGAAAAGTTCTGTTCAACAAATGAGAATGAAAGAACAAACAAAGAGGGAGGAAAAAGAAAAAGAGTCAAAGAGTGGAAAAATGAAAGAAAAGAGTGAGGTAAAACCAAGAGGTAAAAATAAAGAAAAAGAGGGAAAAGTGAGCCAAGAACAAGAAAAACGAGATGAGGGAGGAATCGTAAAATTAAGTGTGTTTGCAAAAGAACGTGAGATTCGCAAAATGTTGTTGCTTCAGCAACCAATGGTTGTTCTTATGTACAAAGAGAATTTTCTCAATACTAACGAATTGGATGCTTCACTACCATCTTCAATTGTATCTTTGTTGTATGATTTTGAAGACGTCTTTCCGGACGATATCCCTAGTGGCCTTCCGCCTATTCGAGGGATCGAGCATCAGATCAACTTCATTCCCAGAGCTACAATACCTAATCGTCCAGCATATCAAAGCAATCCTGAAGAAACAAAAGAATTACAACGACAAGTATCTGAGCTAATGTCCAAAGGTTACATTCGGGAAAGCCTAAGCCGTGCGCTGTTCTTGTACTTTTAGTGCCCAAGAAAGACGGTACTTGGCGTATGTACGTGGATTGTCGTGCAGTCAATAAGATAACCATCAAGTATCGGCATCCTATTCCACGCCTTGATGATATGTTAGACGAACTCAGTGGAGCACACCTCTTCTCCAATATCGACCTCAAGAGCGGATATCATCAAATCCGAATGCAGGAAGGAGATGAGTGGAAAACGACATTTAAAACAAAGCATGGTTTGTATGAGTGGTTGGTTATGCCTTTCGGCTTAACTATCGCACCTAGTACCTTTATGCGGTTAATGAATTACGTTCTGCGTGCTTTTATTGGAAAATTTTGCGTCGTATATTTTGACGATATCCTTGTTTATAGTAGATCGTTGGAAGATCATGTCAACCATTTGCGAGCCATACTTGAAGTCTTGCGTAAGGAGACATTGTACGCTAATCTTAGGAAGTGCACTCTGTTCTAACCAAGTTGTCTTCTTAGGTTTTGTCGTAAGCGAGAAGGGGCTCGAAGTGGATCAAGAGAAGGTTAAGGCAATTCGTGAATGGCCGAGACCCACTAGCATCAGCCAAGTTTAAGTTTTCACGGCTTGGCGAGCTTCTATAGGCGTTTTGTTCCAAATTTTAGCACCATTGCCGCACCTTTAACTAATGTTATTAAGAAAAACTCTGCTTTCTTTTGGAATGATGAACAAGAGCATGCTTTTAATTCTATTAAAGAACTTTTGACTAACGCTCCTTTACTTGTGTTTCCAGATTTCCAGAAGACATTTGAAATTGAGTGTGATGCCTAAGGATTAGGCATTGGAGCCGTGTTGATGCAAGAAGGGCGCCCAGTAGCGTACTTTAGTGAAAAACTGAATGGGGCGACACTTAATTACCTCATGTATGATAAAGAAATGTACACGCTGATTCAGGCCTTGGAGACGTGGCAGCACTACTTGTGGCCAAAGGAATTCGTCATCCATACGGATCACGAGGCATTGAAGCATTTAAAAGGCCAACATAAGTTGAATAAACGGCATGCCAAATGGATCGAGTTTCTTGAATCATTTCCGTACGTTATCAAATAAAAGCAAGGTAAAGAAAATATTGTGGCGGATTCACTGTTGAGGAGGTAAGCTCTCTTTAACTCCTTAGAGTCTAAATTGGTGGGTTTTGCGTATCTGAAAGAGCTGTATGCTACTGACCTTGATTTTGCTGAAATATATAAAGCTTGTGAATCTAGTACTTATGATAAATTCTATCGAAGTGATGATTTCCTATTCCGAGAAGGCAAGCTTTGTATTCCTCAAGGATCCATTCGGAGCGTATTGGTGAATAAGGCGCATAGTGGAGGCCTCATGGGCCATTTTGGCATAGCGAAGACGATGGCAACATTACGCGAGCATTTCTATTGGCCTAAAATGAAGAGAGATGTTGAGCGGATTTGTGATCGATGTATCACCTGCAAGAAGGCTAAATCGAAAGTTCAACCCCATGGACTGTACCATCAGTTGCCTATTCTGAAGGGGCCTTGGATCGACATCTCGATGGACTTTGTGCTAGGTCTCCCTAGGACCAAGAATGGCAAAGATTCCATTTTTTGTCGTTGAAGATAGGTTCTCGAAAATGGCACACTTCATTGCATGTAATAAAACTGATGATGCCTTGCATGTAGCTAACTTGTTTTTCAGGGAGGTGGTACGCTTGCATGGAGTGCCGAGGGCTATTATTTCCGATCGAGACACAAAGTGATACGAGCACGCCCAGAGCAACTCAATATTCAAACTTCAATCCTCTTTAGCTCAGATTCCTGCCTTTGCCTGCTTAGATTGTCAAATTCTTCTCTAAGAAGACGAACGACATTTGCTTGCTTATATTTCCAGTGTTTTACAAAGTATACTAACTGAGATGAGCCCTTGTCTGTATAATTAGTTAGCTCTATAAGATGTTGGAAAATCAACTATAGTTGGCTCCCCCACAATTGTTACCTCCTCCAACATATCTTGGTCATCTCTTGGCTTTTCTACATTAAACTGCTTCCCAGCTTCATGCTCAATTAGCTTGATTCGCACCTTTCTTCAAGCTGATTTAGTCGTGTTAGCTTAGTTCATCTTCATTCGGCATTCAACTAGCCCAATGCCTTTTGGTAAACATGAAGAGACAAAGTTGCCAGGTGCCTTTTGGTGAACATGAAGAGACAAAGTTGCCAGGTGCCTTTTGGTGAACATGAAGGGACAAGGTTGCTGATGCCCTTTCAAAAACCTAAGGGTTAAGGGGCAAGGTTACTAGTGTCTTTTCAAAAAACTTAAGGGTTAAAAGGTTGTTAGGTGCCTCTTCAAAAACTCAAGGGTTAAGGGTTAAAGGTTGCTGGTGCCCTTTCAAAAGCTTAAGGGTTAAGAGGCAAGATTAGAAGACTATTTGGCTAGCCTTTGTTCAGCCTATAAAAAGGCTATGTAATTCTCATTTGACACAATTCAGACTTCAATGAAATTTTATGAGTGAGTTTATCTCCTCTTCATTTTCGTACAAGTTTCGTTAGACTTATCAAGCTTGCTTGTGGCGTCTTCGACTTGTTTGAACTTATCACCAAATTTCGTTTGGTGTGGCGTTCATCAATCTATCTCCATCTATCCACCTTAACGATATAAGAAACGGGGTGACACTGTTATATAGTGTTGAATCTTTCTTAAGTTAAATTCGTATTTCCATTTCCATCTTCGATTACCATTTTCCACCTTAAACATTATAGAACCCGGGGTGACACTCTTTAGTGTTGAATCGATTCTTGTTTAAGTTCTTTTATCCATCTCCATCCAATTATCATTTTTATTTATTTTATTTTTTTATTTTATCAAACTGAACCAACTCCTATTTATTTACTTAAAGCTTCCGCAAACTCATTTATATTTTTCGAATTATTTTCCAAAGGCTTATTCCCTCCTCGTAGACGATTGGGCAACCAGCATACGTTTCGACTCACCCCGAGCCGGCCTGTACCATCTGGTATCAGAGCTAAAAAAACGAGGACTGCCAACGACCATCGTGAAGCCGGAAGTTAGTTAGTAAGTTTAAAAAAAAGGTTCAAAAAAATTTAAAAAAAAAACAATATTCAAGTTGTAATTTTTGTTTCTTGTATTTCATTATAGTATATTTGAAGTCCAAAAAAAAAAAGATACAAAAAAAATCGTATATAAAAAAATATACGAATACAAAAAAAAAGAGAGAAGTAAGAAAAAAAGTATGTGGAAATTTTTTTTTTTGAAGTTTGCAAGTTTTGTTTCATTATTTCTTTCCCGATCTTCAAGCCACCCTTCTTCACCCCAATGCCACTATACAAAAAAAAAAAAAATCAGCCAACCCTCACCCCGTAACATAATTTTCCCTTGTACCAATTTTGAAGCCGGCCCTTAAGCCGCAATAAGTCTTTTTGAAACGAAGTACGAATTTTGAGACGAGATTGAGCGGTAAAAGACAAGAGTGATTCAAAAAAAAAAGTCTTATACGAGTAAAAATACGAGTGTGAGCGAATTTTCTTTGTGAGTGACTTGTGAGGTTTTTGTGGTAAGGTATTTAATTTTTGTTTTAGTTTGAGCACTAACATTTTTTTTCTAGCAATGATTGCATGTCTCTAGATTTCGGAAGAAGAAGAAGTACTGTAGATTGCGATTGGTTCGATCCATCATACAACCAAAGCGAAAGGCGTCGTGACCAAAGAAACCGAAGCTTTAGAGATCAAGGATGTTTTAATGACGTCAAGCAGAATAACAAGTCAAACATTCCACCGTTTCAAGGTAGAGCCGATCCGGATGCATACCTTGAATGGGAAATGCGAGTAGAAATGATTTTTGGGTACCACGATTATTTGGAAAGCAAGAAAGTAAGGCTGGCGAAAAATAGTTTCACCAATTATGCCATGACTTGGTGGGATGAGTTTACCAAGGGTCGAAAACGAAATGGAGAGTATCCAATATTAACGTGGTCCGAAATGAAGGAAGTGATGCGCAAATTGTACCTCCCATCTTCCTATCATCAAGGGCGAACTTCTTCAACTCAAAGGACGGAGTTAAGAGCAGCCCGGCAATACCCGACCAAGGACTATTCTAGAAGAGATTATTACCAAGACTCCTACTCAACGCGGTCTTCGAAACGGAGAGAAGAAAGTTGCGAGCTCGATTCTCTTCAAGGCGACGGACAGGAAAGCACGAGTTATTCGACGTATGATTCAAAGAAGTCCTACACGGATTATTATTCCCGACACAATTATCGTAATTCATCTGTAAATAATTTTTCTTCTTTTGGAAATTCTTATTATTATGAATCTTTTGTAACTTCGTGTAATAGAAACAAGGAAAAAGAAAAAGAAATAGAAATAGAAAGAAAAGAGGCAAGAAAGAGAGAAAATGAGCAAGTTTTGAGAAAGCTTGAAAAGGCCATTGAGAAGATCATTGAAAAAGAACAAGAAAAAGAGAGAGAAGAAAACGAAAAAGAGTGTGAAAGGGAAACAAGAAAACGAGATGAGCTAGTAGAAGTGAGTGTTGATTTAACTAACTCATTTGAAGTTTGTTCTGCTTCTTCATTTCAGGTTCTCGACGTATCACACAAGAACCAACAACTTCAATACCTCCCGGAAGAGCGACGTATTTCTTTGATTGAAAGAGGTAAATTTGAAGGTGAAGTTGAACCCCACGAGCCGGAAGGTAAGCGAGGTAAGGAAATTTTAATAACCAAGTCGCAGAAATTCGATTTGACATTTGTCAATGAAATCTTTGGTGACTTAGTTTCTAAAAGCTTTCCTTATTTTCATCCGATCAATTTTTGCTCATTACATATGGTTGATATTTTTTGTTCTTCTCGACAAAACCCAATGATTTTGCAAAATGACAAGTTTTCACAAAAAGCAAATAAATTGTTCAAATACGGTGATTTAATGAATCAATTTTTGTCTCTTGAAAAATCGTTGAATTTGTGCAATTTTGTTTTGACGAGTACAAAGAATTTTGTACATATGATGTCGTGTATGGAAAATTCTTTTTGGCTTAACATGTTTGATTTAATTCAACTGTTGTTACATTTTGATTTAGATAATCAAACGCATGTTTTTAAACTGGGAATATGTCTTGTATCATCTGGTATATTTTGTAAAAAAATCAAGTCTCAACAATTGTGTGTAAGAAATTCCCATCAATTCGATACTTGGTTTTTAAATAAGGTAACGAATTTTGCCAACCTTGTTTTCAATTTTTATTCGTTCCTTAAACGAACTTTGTGTTTGTACAAGCAATTCGTAGGTAGGAGTCCCCATTGTGTTTGAGAAATGCTGTCTCGCGAATAAAGCATCGACTACATTACATGCCCAAGGAGAGAAGGTTCATCTTGATCAAGCAAGGTAAATTCGATCTTCGAGTTTCAACTTGTGAAGACAAGCAAGGTAAGAACAGTCTCTGTCTTTTTGCGCCTAAAGGTAAGTCTTTTAAAATAGTTGATATATTTTTGTTCTCTTCGGATGATGATATGCATTATGTTGATGAACTACCTTTTGCAAAGCAATTAGATCATAATATACTTAGCCCTTCCAATTTACTTTTTTATGATCTATCTATTGTGGATATTGATAGAACACATGGTGTTGAATTCGTTTTTGTAAAGCATTTAGATCTTGATACGTTCAAATGTTCTGTTCTACCAATTAATGGTCTATCTGCTTTAATGATTGACAAAAAGATTCTTGTGTTCGATATTTGTTACCATTCATGTGCGAGTGGTTCCTTATTTCAAACAAAGCAAGGTTTGGATGTTCAACTTCGAGTGCCATATGCACTTTCTCCACTACTTGTTTGTGATGAATATATCTACCTTTTGGTGTGCTACTCGCATGATTATCTTGTCTTGTGGAATCCAATTAGATTGTATGCATGCTTTGAAGCTTATCCGTTTTTGTTCCAAAATTATGACAAGGCATTGATCCTTTTGTATGATAAAGTGCTTATGCCTGTCCGCATGCGATTTATTTGTTTGGTGTTGTTTTTTTTCTTCGGGTTACAAGTATGTTTAAAACAGTTCTTGCTAATTCTTGAATGTTCTTTTCAGGTGTTACGATTATTATCCATCCCGTTTGATCGAGGAAAGACGAGCAAAAGAGAATGTTGTTCGAGAAAACCAACGGGTCGATTTGAGGACGAATCGTCTTGAAGAGGGAGGGGATGATACGAGCACGCCCAGAGAAACTCAATATTCAAACTTCAATCCTCTTTAGCTCAGATTCCTGCCTTTGCCTGCTTAGATTGTCAAATTCTTCTCTAAGAAGACGAACGACATTTGCTTGCTTATATTTCCAGTGTTTTACAAAGTATACTAACTGAGACGAGCCCTTGTCTGTATAATTAGTTAGCTCTATAAGATGTTGGAAAATCAACTATAGTTGGCTCCCCCACAATTGTTACCTCCTCCAACATATCTTGGTCATCTCTTGGCTTTTCTACATTAAACTGCTTCCCAGCTTCATGCTCAATTAGCTTGATTCGCACCTTTCTTCAAGCTGATTTAGTCGTGTTAGCTTAGTTCATCTTCATTCGGCATTCAACTAGCCCAATGCCTTTTGGTAAACATGAAGAGACAAAGTTGCCAGGTGCCTTTTGGTGAACATGAAGAGACAAAGTTGCCAGGTGCCTTTTGGTGAACATGAAGGGACAAGTTTGCTGATGCCCTTTCAAAAACCTAAGGGTTAAGGGACAAGGTTACTAGTGTCTTTTCAAAAAACTTAAGGGTTAAAAGGTTGTTAGGTGCCTCTTCAAAAACTCAAGGGTTAAGGGTTAAAGGTTGCTGGTGCCCTTTCAAAAGCTTAAGGGTTAAGAGGCAAGATTAGAAGACTATTTGGCTAGCCTTTGTTCAGCCTATAAAAAGGCTATGTAATTCTCATTTGACACAATTCAGAATTCAACGAAATTTTATGAGTGAGTTTATCTCCTCTTCATTTCCGTACAAGTTTCGTTAGACTTATCAAGCTTGCTTGTGGCGTCTTTGACTTGTTTGAACTTATCACCAAATTTCGTTTGGTGTGACGTTCATCAACCTATCTCCATCTATCCAACTTAACGATATAAGAAACGGGGTGACACTGTTATATAGTGTTGAATCTTTCATAAGTTAAGTTCGTATTTCCATTTCCATCTTCGATTACCATTTTCCACCTTAAACATTATAGAACCCGGGGTGACACTCTTTAGTGTTGAATCGATTCTTGTTTAAGTTCTTTTATCCATCTCCATCCAATTATCATTTTTATTTATTTTATTTTTTTATTTTATCAAACCGAACCAACTCCTATTTATTTACTTAAAGCTTCCGCAAACTCATTTATATTTTTTGAATTATTTTCCAAAGGCTTATTCCCTCCTCGTAGACGATTGGGCAACCCGCATACGTTTCGACTCACCCCGAGCCGGCCCGTATCACAAAGTTCCTAAGTCATTTTTGGAGAACGCTTTGGGGAAAGATTGGCACGAGATTGTTATTTTTGACCACTTTCCACCCTCAGACGAATGGACAAACAGAAGTTGTAAACTGAGTCTTGTCGACATTATTGTGTGCCATCATTCAGAAGAACCTCAAATCTTGGGAGGAGTGCCTACCGCACATTGAGTTTGCATATAACCGATCTACCCACTCGGCTACCCAACACTCCCCTTTTGAAATTGTTTATGGTTTCAATCCTTTAACACCCTTAGATCTCATTCCATTGCCTAACCAACAATTTATGAATGCAGATGCGAAAAAGAAAGCAGATTTTGTGAAAAGCCTGCACGAGAAGGTGCGAAGGAATATCGAAGAGAGGACCAAATAATATGAACAAAAGGCTAACAAAGGATGTAAGAGAGTTACCTTTGAGCCCGAAAATTGGGTTTGGGTGCACATGAGGAAAGAACGACTTCCGGCCCAACGAAGATCTAAATCGATGCCGAGAGGCGACGGTCCTTTTCAAGTTCTAGAGAAGTTTCGTGTGAAAGAATCCATATTGCGTCACATGTGTGATCCATGTAAAATTTTTGAGATGTCTTTGTTCTCTTTCGTTGTTGATGGAACACATGATACTGATTTTCACCATTTAGATCATGAAATGTTTGAACGTCCTATCCTGTTTAATGATGATCTACTTGTTGACAAAGGGAATTTTGTGTTTGATAATCTTTGTTTATCTGTGAGTGATTTCATACATCGTTCAATGCAAGATTTGGATGTTCACTTTCGAGTGCCATATGCATTTTCTCAACTATCTGCTTGTGATGAATATATCTATCATTTGATCTGTTACTTGCATGTTGATTTTGACTTGTGGAATCCATTCGAATTGTATGCATACCATGAAACCTATCCAATTCAGATTCAAATATTTGATAAGGCTTTGTTCCTTTTGTATGATAATGCGAATATGCCTGTTTGTGTTCGATCTATTCATTTTGTTTTGTTCATATTTCGATTGCAAGTTTGTTTGACACAACTCTTGTTAAATCTTGGTTATATTTTATGGGTGTCTCGATTACCATCCTCGCCGTTTGATCGAGGAAAGCCGATCAAAAAGAATTCTGTTCGAGAGAACCATCGGCTCAATTCGAGGACGAATCGCTTTCAAGAGGGGGTATGATGCGATCCTGGTTGCATCATGGTTTGACTCTTTCCGACGCCATCGAGAGTGGCCTAAGCTCGATGGGCCAAAGTGCAAAATGAAGCTGATTCTAGCTCATTTTCAGCTCAATTAAACTCCTTTTCTATGTGGTTCAGTTCACATGAGTTCATCTCAGCTCATTGAGATTGGTTTAAGTTCACATTCAGTTCATTTAGTTTGTGTTTAGCTTGATTTAATTCACGCATTTTTAATTTGTTGAATACAAACTTTTAAATTATATATTAGCTTTAAGTAAAGGTGTTTAGTTTAAATAGATAAGTTGTGTTTAATAAGAGCCTTATTATTAATCTAGTTACTAGGGTGTTTTTAATGAAGTATGAGTTTAAGTTAGTTTAATTCTGCTTCTATAAATTAACTAGTTGCTGCATTAATTGAAGTCTTAACTTTTAGTTCATTTAATAAAGTGTTTAAGTTAGTTTAATTTTGCTTCCATAAATTAACTAGTTGCTGCATTAATTGAAGTCTTAACTTCTAGTTCATTTATTAAGTCAAGAGTTTAATGTGTTGAGTTAAATTAGTGTTTAATAAGTGTTTAATGTGTTAAGTTAAATTAGTTTCTTTAATAAGTGTTTAATGTGTTAAGTTAAATTAGTTTCTTTAATAAGTGTTTAATGTGTTTAAGTTAAATTAGTGTTTAATAATTGATTAAAGGTGGTTAATATATCTGTTTAATGTGTTTGAATGTAGGAAACCTTTCAGCTGGAAATCGTACACTTATGGGATGTTACAAAGAGTTTAATGTGACTTTTCAAGTGAAAATCAGTTACACATATAAAGGAAGCATTATTCATCAATTAATTTCAGCAGCAACCTCTTCTTCTTCTTCCAATAATCGTTTGAAGCTTAAAGGTCACACATGAGTTACAAGTTTTTTATTTAGTTGCTGGAGACTTTTCAGCTAGCCAAGGATAACTCAAGGGACATATTTTAAAAGCATTCAAGATGGACATTATTTAAGCCTTTTAAAACACCATTAGTTGCTGGAGACTTCTCGACTAGCCAAAGGCAACTCAAAGGACATTTTTAAAACATTCAAATTCATTTAAATCAGCTCATTAGGAGTCATAAAGTTGTTGTTATTTGGCTGGAGGAATTCAAGAGTTTTTAGATTTTATTTCAACTTTTTAAATTCATATTAAAGCTGAATTGATTTGACTCTTCAGCTAACCACATGTAAATACTATATAAACTTGTTATTAGCTTGTAAAAAGAGAACTTTTGAGCCTTGAATATATTTTATGAACTTTGTTCTTCGAGTGTGATTTTCTCCTCTCTATCTTTCGTACGAGTATCGATTCCGACTTATCAAGCGTTGCTTGTTGCGTCATTCATTTCTCATCCATCAACTTATACCATAGGTTCTTATCTTTATAGATAAAGGGTCTTGATCCATCATCGACTTCCATTTTCCATCTTAAACAAATATAGAACCCGGGGTGACACTTTCCTAGTGTTGAATCGATTCTTTGTTTAAGTTCATCTATCCATCTCCACCAACTATCTTACTATATATCCTTTTAATTATTTCTATTATAACCAAGTCCATCCACTATATTCATCTTCCTTGTATGCTTCCTATCCGAACCTATCTCCATCTTCCATCTAAATCTTAACCTTTTTGATCAACTTTCGCAACTTTAACCTTATTTCACCTATTTCCCGACAACTTTTCAATTACTCCTTGTAGACGATTGGGCAACTTCACATACGACTCGACTCACCCCGAGGCGGATCGTATCAACAAGGACCCATCACCCGAGCACGTGCAAAACATTTCAAGGAGGCTATTTCGGCCTTAGTTGAGCAAAAGTGACGGAAGTTAATGGCTGGACAAAACGAGGAGAATCTGGCTAACTTAATAAGCCCAATGCGCATGCTTTTGCAAGTTGAAATAAGCTCATATTCAGCTCATTCAGCTTGTGTTTAGCTTGATTTAATTCATGCATTTTTTTATTTTTCTTTTAAAATTAGCTTTAAATAAAGGTGTTTAGTTTAATTAAATAAAATTTTTTTATAAGAGGCTTATTAATTAATCTAGTTACTAGGATTTTTTTAATGAAGCATGAGTTTAAGTTAATTTAATTCTGCTTCCATAAATTAACTAGTTGCTGCATTAATTGAAGTCCTTACTTCTAGTTTATTTATTAAGTCAAGTGTTTAATGTGTTAAGTTAAATTAGTGTTTAATAAGTGTTTAATGTGTTAAGTTAAATTAATGTTTAATAAGTGTTTAATGTGTTTAAGTTAAATTAGTGTTTAATAAGTGTTTAAATGTGATTAATATATTTGTTTAATGTGTTTGAATGTAGGAAACTTTTCAGCTGGCAACTGTTACTTTACAAGGCTGTTACAACATTAATGGAAGTGACTTCTAAGTTGATTTTGGTTACAAAAGAAGTGGCTGTTTCAAGGGATGCTTAATACATCAAATTAAGGAGCTTTAAGGAGCATTTTAACTCCTCATAAATTAGGCAGTAGCCTCTTCACTTACCAGCAGGTTTTTGGCTCATTTAAAAGATGATAACATGCATTCAAAACACCATTAGTTGCTGGTGACTTTTCGGCTAGCCAAGGACAATTCAAGGGACAATTTTTTTAAGCATTCAAATTCATTTAATCAGCTCATTAGGAGTCATAAAGTTATTGTTATTTGGCTAGAGGAATTCAAGATTTTTTAGATTTTATTTTAGCCATTTAAATGCATATTAAAGTTGAATTCATTTGACTTTTCAGCTAACCACATGTAAACACTATATATACTTGTTTTTTTTTTTATAAAACACTATATATACTTGTTATTAGTTTGTAAAAGGGAATTTTTGGATGCTTTATGAATTTTTTAGATTGTGAGTTTTCCAATCTCTTAATTCTTCAAAGTTCAAATTGACTTATCTTTCAACTAGTGGAGTCAATCTGAATTTGTTCTTGAACTTATCATCCTTTTGGGTGTGGCGTTCCAATCAATACCGTAGGTTCCTATCTTACCAGATAGTAGGTCTCGGTTTTTATTCAATTCAACCATTCTTTTGAAACCTATAAGATTCGGGTCCTTAATCTTATATTAAGGGTTCTTTCTTGTTTCAACTATCAATCCATTCATCCATCTATTTCTTCTTCAACCCAAGTTGCAACCATTAACCAAGATATAATCATTTTTCTTTTCTTTTAAACAAAACAAACATTACTCCTTCGTAGACGATCGGGCAAATTTATATACGACTCGACTCATCTCAAGAAGGATCATATCATTTGGTATCAGAGCTAGAAAACGAGGAGCTCCATGATCATCGTAAATCTAAATTAGTACGTAAATTTGAAAAAAAATTGAAAAAAATTTTGAAAAGAATTTAAATTGCTTTCAAAGTGTTCTATTGTACTTAGTTTCGTGCATTTGAAGTGAAAAAAAAAGAAAAAATACGAAAAAAAAGAAGTGAAGTTTTGAGATCTTATTAATTTCTTCATTCTTCTCCTCAATTTCTGAGTTTCCGAAACCATTATTTTCCATCTTCCTACCCCGATCATTCAAGAAGCATTTTAACCATCATTGTGTACCATCCGTTCAATCCCAACGCCACCATTACCAACGTTTTATTTTATTTTATTTTTTTCAACCTACCTTTACCCAAAACAAATTTTCCTTTGTTTAAACCCTTGAAGCCGACCTACAAGTTGCTAATAAGTCTAAGGCAACCTTCCAGAATTTTGAGAGGTGGATTCGAGTGGTAAAAGGCACGAGTGACTCATTAGAGAAAAAGCCAAAATTGAGTGAAACACGAGTGTGAGTGCTCAAATTTTATTTTTTTCTTTTCGAGTGACTAGTGAGGTTTTGTGGTGAGGTTTAAAACTTTCCTATGTCAAGAAGTCCGATCCGAAACATGGAAGAAAGGCTCGAATGACAACCAGTCTGCAATGTACCAGATCTTAATCTTCAAGCCCTATTGTGTGAGGTTGAGTGTCTATTCAATCGTAAGCTCGAACCCATTCAAGAGAGGCTAGATCACGTTGAAGAGAGAACCCAACGAGAGAGGAATCCTCGAGGTCCATGAAGGGAACAAGGCCGCCTAAGGGTCCAAGAAGTCGATCCCATCTCTAGCGAATCGAAAGTGACCAAGGGTCTAACTTAAGTGATCAACGGAGGGGTCAGCGTAACCGAGGCCGAAGGGGACGAGAACAAATGGACGACGATTTGAAGAACATTAAGCTCTCCATACCACCCTTCCAAGGCAAGTTTGATCTGGAGGCATACTTGGAGTGGGAAAAGAAAATCGAGTTGGTGTTTGACTGCCACAACTACTCGGAGACCAAGAAAGTCAAATTGGCAGCAATTGAATTCTCCGATTACGCTATGGTGTGGTGGGATCAACTAACAACCAATCAAAGATGTAATGGAGAAAGGCCGATTTCTACATGGCTCGAAATGAAAGCGGTGATGAGAAAGAGATTCATTCCATCTTTTTACCATTGGGATTTATACCAAAGGTTGCAAAATCTTACACAAGGCCACCGAAGTGTAGAAGATTATTTTAAAGAAATGGAATTCGCAATGATTCGTGCTAACATGGAAGAGGATCGTGAGGCAACCATGGCCAGATTCCTAGCCGGGCTAAATCGGGAAATTGCTAACGTGGTGGAGCTTCAACATTATGTCGAGGTAATCGACATGGTCCATGCTGCAATTAAAATAGAAAAATAACTCAAGAAGAAAGGCTCCATTCGGACCTATTCCAACCCCGCAAACACTTCAAAGTGGGGACAAGATACGAGCAAAAGAGACTTTCCTAACTGTCTGAAGGATCAAAACACTTCTGTTAAGTTTAACAAACCCATCAGTGAATCAAGCAAAAGCAAAGAAGTTGCCAATCCAAATCATGCAAGGGATATCAAGTGCTTTAAGTGCTTGGGACGTGGTGACATAGCTAGTCAACGCCCTAACTGATGTACAATGGTGTTGAGAGCCAATGGTGACATAGAGTCGGAAGATGAGAAAGATGAGGAATCCGACACCCTTGCCAGTGAAGAGGAGGATGAATTTGAATATGCCGTTGAAGGTGAGATTCTAGAGATCAAACATAGCCTAAGTTTACAAAGCATGGAGAACGAACAACAACGCGAGAACATCTTCCATACACGCTGTTTGGTGCAAGGTAAGGCATGTAGTCTTATTGTGGATTATGGAAGTTGTACAAATATTGCTAGTACATTAATGGTGGAGAAACTTGGTTTGGCCACAACGAAACATCCTTGTCTGTATAAGCTTCAATGGCTTAACGAAGGAGGGGAGTTAAAGGTGACAAAACAAGTGTTGGTTCCGTTTTCCATTGGAAAATATAAAGATGAAGTTCTTTGCGATGTGGTTCCAATGCATGTCGGACACCTATTACTAGGCCGTCCATGGCAATTCGATCAAAAGGTGGTACATGACGGCTATACCAACCGATACACCTTCAAGCATTTAGGCAAAAACGTCACTTTGGCGCCTTTGACACCGAGACAAGTATACGAAGATCAAGTGAAATTGCGAGACTCAATTGAAAAATTCAAAGAGAGTGAAAAGAAAGAAAAGAGTGAAAAAGTGTGTGAAAATTTGAGTGAAAAGAAACGAGGGAAACAAGAGGTAAAAATGAGAGACAAGAATAAAGATCAAGAGAAAAAAATGAGTGATGAAAAATCGAGTGCAAAAATGAGTGTGTATGCAAAAGAGAGTGACATTCAAAAATCTTTCATGTTGAGGCAGCCCCTACTTGTACTCATGTACAAGGAATCTTATTTGAATATTAATGAGTTAGATGCTGCTTTACCTTCTTCTATTGTTTCTCTCTTGCAGGAATTTGAAGATGTATTTCCTGACAAAATTCTAAGTGGCTTACCACCTATTTAGGGAATAGAACATCAAATCGACTTCATTCCCGGCGCATCTATACCGAACCGACCTACCTATCGTAGTAATCTAGAAGAGACCAAGGAATTGAAAAAACAAGTGAATGAACTTCTTGAGAAGGGATTCATCTGCGAGAGCCTTAGTCTGTGCGATGTTCCAGTTTTATTAGTGCCAAAAAGGATGGGACTTTGCGTATGTGTGTTGATTGTCGTGCTGTAAACAAAATCACGATAAAATATCGTCATCCAATACCGCGTCCTGATGATATGCTCGATGAATTAAATGGTGCTCCAGTGTTTTCCAAAATCGAAAGTAATTACCATCAGATTCGGATGCTTGAGGGAGATGAGTGGAAAACAGCGTTTAAAACTAAACACGGTTTGTACGAGTGGCTGGTAATGCTATTCGGTCTCACTAATGCTCCTAGTACTTTTATGCGTTTAATGAACCATGTTCTTCGTGCTTATGTTGGTAAATTCTGTGTGGTTTACTTTGATGACATTCTTGTTTATAGTAGATCTTTAGATGATCATTTGAAGCATTTACGAGCTATTCTTGATGCATTGCGCAGGGAAACATTATATGCTAATTTTAAGAAATGCACATTTTGTTCTAACAAAGTCATTTTCTTAGGATTTGTTGTCAGCTCGCAAGGACTTGAAGTAGATCAAGACAAGGTGAAAGCTATTCAAGAATGGCCTAGACTGATCATCATAAGTCAAGTACGAAGTTTCCATGGCTTGGCGAGTTTCTACCGTCGCTTTGTTCTGAATTTTAGCACATTGGTCGCACCTCTCACGAATGTGATCAAAAAGAATTCTGTCTTCTTTTGGAGCGAGGAACAAGAGAAATCTTTTATTTTACTTAAAGATCATTTAACAATGCCCCATTACTTGTATTACCTGATTTTGACAAAACATTTGAAATTGAATGTGATGCCTCAGGTATTGGGATTGGTGCTGTGTTGACTCAAGAAGGAAAGCTCGTGGCGTATTTTAGTGAAAAACTAAGTGGCGCACCATTGAATTACCCAACATATGATAAGGAAATGTACGCTTTGATCCGGGCATTGGAAATGTGCAACAGTATTTGTGGCAGAAGGAGTTTGTCATCCATTCGGACCATGAATCGCTCAAGCACATCAAAGGACAACACAAGCTCAACAAAAGGCACGCAAAATGGGTAGAATTTCTTGAATCCTTTCCTTATATTATTCGATATAAGAAGGGTAAGGAAAACATTGTGGCTGATGCACTATCTCGTCGATATACTCTATTAAATCGTTTGGATTCAAAATTGTTTGGTTTTGCATTTTTGAAAGATTTGTATATTTCTGATGCTGATTTTGGATATGTGTATAAATTGTTTGAACATGTTGCTATTGATAAGTTTTTCAGGTTTGATGGCTTCCTTTTTCGAGAAGGTAAGCTTTGTATTCCGCAAAGTTCCGTGTGAGAGTTACTTGTACTCGAGGCGCATGGTGGCGGACTCATGGGCCATTTAGGCATTGCAAACCTTGGCCGTTCTGCAAGAACATTTCTTCTGGCCACAGATGAAACGAGATGTCGAGAAAATTTGTTCACGATATGTGGCTTGTAAAAAGGCAAAATCGAAGGTTAACCCACATGGGCTTTACACGCCTTTGCCTATTCCCGAAGGGCCTTGGTTGATCTATCCATGGATTTTATTTTAGGATTACCGTGAACTCGAACTAGAAAGGACTCCATTTTTGTAGTAGTAAACCAGTTTTCAAAAATGTCGCATTTCATTGCATGTTCGAAAACTAATGATGCTGTTAATATTGCTAACCTTTTCTTTAAAGAAATTGTTAGGTTACATGGAATTCCGAAGACAATAGTGTCTGATCGTGATGCAAAATTTCTTAGTCATTTTTGGATGACACTTTGGAGTAAGCTAGGTACGAAGCTCTTATTCTCCACGACATGTCATCCCCAAACAGATGGCCAAACTGAAGTGGTGAACCGCATCTTATCCACACTACTACGGGCCATTATCCGCAAGAATATCAAGTTGTGGGAGGAGTGTCTACCTCACATAGAGTTTGCTTATAACCGAACTATTCACTCTGCTACTAAATTCTCTCCATTTGAAATAGTTTACGATTTTAATCCTTTATCTCCTCTAGACTTAATCCCATTACCTAACGATCAAATTGTTAATGTAGATGCTAAGAGGAAAGCGGACTATGTGAAACAATTACATCAAAAGGTTAAAGCTAATACCGAGGCTCAAACGGAACAACATGTGCGCAAGGCAAACAAAGGGCGAAAGTAAGTAATATTTGAACCTGGGGATTGGGTTTGGGTTCACATGAGGAAAGAGCGATTCCCAGCTCAAAGAAGGTCCAAATTATTGCCACGTGGTGACGGTCCATTCCAAGTTTTGGAGCTAATTAATGACAATTCCTATCGACTTGACCTACCAGGTGAGTTTAATATAAGTGCAACTTTTAATGTGTCTGATCTCTCTCTCTTTGATGCAGATTCTGATTTGAGGACAAATCGCGTTGAAGAGGAGGAGGATGATACGGCCATGATTCAGGTCACACCAAGTTCCAACAAAGAGCCATTGGTGTTGCCACAAGGAGCCGTCACCCGAGCACATGCAAAACGTTTCAAGGAGGTTATTTCAGCCTTAGTTGAGCAAAAGTGGAGCAAGTTAACGGCTGGACAAAACGAGGAGAATCTGGCTAACTTAATAAGCCCAATGCGCATGCTTTTGCAAGTTGAAATAAGCTCATATTCAGCTCGTTCAGCTTGTGTTTAGCTTGATTTAATTCATGCATTTTTTTATTATGTTTTTAAAATTAGCTTTAAATAATTGTGTTTAGTTTAATTAAATAAGTGTGTTTAATAAGAGGCTTATTCATTAATCTAGTTACTAGGATGTTTTTTTAATGAAGCATTAGTTTAAGTTAATTTAATTCTGCTTCCATAAATTAACTAGTTGCTGCATTAATTGAAGTCCTTACTTCTAGTTTATTTGTTAAGTCAAGTGTTTAATGTGTTAAGTTAAATTAGTGTTTAATAAGTGTTTAATGTGTTAAGTTAAATTAATGTTTAATAAGTGTTTAATGTATTTAAGTTAAATTAGTGTTTAATAAGTAAAGTATTTAAATGTGATTAATATGTTTGTTTAATGTGTTCAAATGCAGGAAACTTTTTAGATGGCAACCGTTACTTTACAAGGCTGTTACAACATTAATGGAAGTGACTTTTAAGTTGATTTTGGTTACAAAAGAAGTGGCTATTACAAGGGATGCTTAATACATCAAATTAAGGAGCTTTAAGGAGCATTTTAACTCCTCATAAATTAGGCAGCAGCCTCTTCACTTACCAGTAGTTTTTTTGGCTCATTTAAAAGATGATAACATGCATTCAAAACACCATTAGTTGCTGGTGACTTTTCGGCTAGCCAAGGACAACTCAAGGGACATTTTTTTTAAGCATTCAAATTCATTTAATCAGCTCATTAGGAGTTATAAAGTTGCTGTTATTTGGCTGGAGAAATTCAAGAGTTTTTAGATTTTATTTTAGCCATTTAAATGCATATTAAAGCTGAATTCATTTGACTTTTTAGCTAAGCACATGTAAACACTATATATATTAGTTTGTAAAAGGGACTTTTTGGATGCTTTATGAAATTTTTAGATTGTGAGTTTTCCAATCTCTTAATTCTTCAAGGTTCAAATTGACTTATCTTTCAACTAGTGGCATCAATCTGAATTTGTTCTTGACTTACCTTTTGGGTGTGGCGTTCCAATCAATACCGTAGGTTCCTATCTTACTAGATAGTGGGTCTCGGTTTTTATTCAATTCAACCATTCTTTTGTCGGGTCCTTAATCTTATATTAAGGGTTCTTTCTTGTTTCAACTATCAATCTATTCATCCATCTATTTCTTCTTCAACCCAAGTTGCAACCATTAACCAAGATATAACCATTTTTCTTTTCTTTTAAACAAAACAAACAATACTCCTTCGTAGACGATCGAGCAAATTTATATACGACTCGACTCATCTCGAGACGAATCGTATTAGAATCTTACTTGAAACTTAAGTACTATTATCCATCTCCACCATCTATTATTTCTTTCACTTTCTCATCCATCAATTGCGATACAAACTGCCTCGGGATGAGTCGAGTCATATGTAAATTGCCCAATCGTCTTCGAGAAACAATGAATAGTCGACAGTTTAAGAATATGGTTTGAAATGGTAAGATGTGGAAGAAGGAATTGATTTTGGTTTGAAACGGTAAGATGTATTAAGATAGAATTTTAGTCTTTGGTACGGATTGGATAAGAAAGGGAAAATGGATTAAACAAAAGTGCTAACAAGAACCAATACCAATATTGACCCATTATTTATAAGCCCTTTAGTTCGGTTAAGGAGTGGTTAAGGTGACCTTGACCCACTATCTAGCAAGATAGGAACCTCGGTATATTTGAACGCCACACTACGAGTAGTGATAAGTTCAGTTTTCGACAAAGAAAAACGAATGACACAACTAGAACACTAGGTAGCCAACGAATCTTTGAACGAAAATAGAGAAAAGTTTGCCTCACAAATTGAGCAGCATAACATTAACAAATTATCAAAAGTTGTCCATCAATAGGTTGATTACATGTATTTATAGTATCAAAAGAAGCTAGCTGAATGGTCACTTTTAATGAAGCTAATAATGAGCTCAAATGAAAAGTCTCAACTTTTGAAATTCTAGCTCAAATAACTCCCATCTTCAATGTGATTAATTTCTTCAATTAAGTTGCTGTCAAAGTCCTTTGAAGTCTCCATGACCAACCGAAAAGACACCAGCCTCATTGATGGAAAATTGATTGCATGTAGTGATTACTCATGAAGCAACGGTTATGGACGTTGAAAACAAAGAGGCTGCCGAAATTAAAGAAGAATAATGTTCTTCTTTAATTGATAAAAACAAATTCTTAGTGATATATTAAGCCTCTTAATATTAGCCCCTCTTGTGTAATCGAATTCACTTGAAAAGCCATCTTATTGAATGCATAACAGCCCATAGAAGTAATGGATGTGAGTTGAAAAGTCACCTGCAATTAACACATGTAACTGACGCTTTAATGCAATTATTATACTTAAAACAAATTAACAACTAACTTAAATAGATGAACTAACACTTCAGCATTATTTTGATACGATCAGCCTCGGGGTGAGTCGAGTCGTATGTGAAGTTGCCCGATCGTCTACGAAGAGGAAACAAGCCTTTCAAGAAATTATAGGAAAATTTGGAAGAGTTGCGGAAGCTTCTAAGTGAATTTGTTTTAAGAAATGGATTAAGTTATGGAGGTTTGAGAAATGATGGGGACGGTTTAGATGATAGGTTCGGTCTTAAGATGAAGGAAGATGGATAAAAGATAGGTGATATTTTGGTGGAAATGGATTAAAGAAGTTAAACAAAGAAACGATTCAACACTATATTAGTGTCACCCCAGTTTCTATAATAGTTTAAGATGGAAGATGGAACAGAAGATGGACCAAAGACCCGTTACTTAACAAAGTAGGAACCAATGGTATAATTGAATGGAAGAGAAACGACTGACGCCACAAGCAACGCTTGATAAGTCGGAACCGAAATTCGTACGAAAGAGAGAGAGGAGAAAATCTCACTCGATGAACAAAGTTCATAAAATATATTCCAGAATCAAAAGTCCCTTTTTACAAACTAATAACAGGTATATATAGTGCTTATATGTGGTTAGCTGAAGAGACAAATGAATTCAACTTTAATATGCATTTAAATAGCTAAAATAAAAATCTAAAAACTCTTGAATTCCTCTAGCCAAATAACAGCAACTTTATGACTCCTAATGAGCTGATTAAATGAATTTGAATGCTTAAAAAGTGTCCTTTGAGTTCTTCCATGATCAACTGAAAAGTCACTAGCCAAATAATAAGTCTCAACTTTTGGAATTCAAGCCATATAGCTCCCATCTTCAATGTGATTAATTCTTCAATTAAATTACTTGTCAATGTCCTTTGAGTTCTCCATGATCAACTGAAAAGTCACCAGCCAAATGATGGAGAAATGATTGCTTGTAGTAAATACCATGAAGCAAATGTTATGGAAATTGAAGACAAAGAGGCTGCTAAATTTAAAGAACCATAATGCTCTTCTTTATTCAATAGTAATAATGGATGTAAGATAAAGTCACCTGCAATTATCACATGTAACCGAAAAATTAATGCAATTATTAAACTTAAAATAAATTAACAACTAACTTAATTAAATAAACTAACACTTAAACATCATTTATTCCAGCAACTAGCTTAATTAAATAAACTAACACTTAAACATCATTTATTCTAGCAACTAGCTTAATTAAATAAACTAACACTTAAAGCAACTAGCTTAATAAACTAACACTTAAAAGCAACTAGCTTAATTAAATAAAGCATCATTAAATGAACTTAACTCATGCATCAATAAATTAACCTAGTAACTAGATTAATTAAAGAAACAACTATTAAATTAAATTCATTAAAAGAACTCAATTAATTAAACTAAGTTGAGTTGAATTAATGACCAGCAACCATTTATTGAACTAAGATGCTTAAATGCAAGTATTAAAAATGCAAACTAAATGCAAAGCTGAAAATTAAATAAAGAGTTCAATTTAGTTGGTTCGGTTCTAAGAGCTGGAATCAGCTTCATTTTACACTTTGGCCCCTCAAACTTAGGCCACTCTCGATGGCATTGGATGGAGTCGAACCATGATGCAACCAGGATCGCATCATACCCCCCTCTTGAAAGCGATTCGTCCTTGAATCGAGCCGGTGGTTCTTTCGAACAAAATTCTTGCCACTCGGCTTTCCTCGATCAAACGGGACAGATGATAATTGCAACACCTGAAAAATATAACCAAGAGTTAGGAAGAATTGTGTCAAGCAAACTTGCAAACGAAATGTAAACATCAAACAAAGAAATCGCATGTAATCGGGCGGCATCAAACTTTCGTATAAAATGAACAATGCCTTATCAAATATTTGAATCTGAATTGGATAAGTTTCATGGTATGCATACAATTCGAATGGATTCCACAAGTCAAAATCTTGCGAGTAACACATCAAATGATAGATATATTCATCACAAACAGATAGGTGAAAAAGTGCAAATGACACTTGAGATAGAACAATCTCATCTTGCATTGAACGATGGATTGAATTACTCGCACATGAATAAAATTTATCAAACACAAGATTCTTTTTGTCAATGAACAAATCAAATAGATCACCAATCATCAGAATGAAACATTCAAACACTTCATGATCTAAATGATGAAAATCAGTAGCATGTGTTCTATCAACATTCAAAGAAATCAAGAGCATTTCAAAGTTTTCAAATGGACCACACATGGAACGCAATATGGACTCTTTTACATGGAAATTATCAAAATTATCAAACTCAAGAATCCTGTCATCATTCAACGAAACAGATAGATCACAAACAGTCAAAATAGAACGATTAATCATAACATGATCTAAATGTTTTATAAAAACTAGTTCATCAACGCAAAGCTCGTCACTTTTCAAAAAGATCACAAATGTGTCAACAAGTTCAGAAGACTTACCCTTATAGTCAGAAGAAAAAGATCAGTCTTACCGTGGTCAAGCAATACAAACCTTCTCTCTTCGAAAAGATAATGCAGTCGAAGCCTCGCGTTTGATTCAGCACTTTTCAAATGGAATGTGAATTTCAAGTGCAACCATAGAATTTGTTTAAGGAGCGAATAAAAATTGAACACAAAATGGGCAAATTTCGTAACCTTAATCAAAAACCAAGTATCAAAATGATTGTAATTATTCAAACACAATTGTTGTTGCTTAATTTTCCAACAAGGCATACCAAATGATACAAAACATAGTCCCGGTTTAAAGACATGATTTTGTTTATTAAACTCAAGATGTGACAAGGGTTTAGAAACATCAAACATGTTAAACCAATAAGAATTATACACATTCAAGATCGAGCAATCAAAACTCTTTATATGTTTCAAAATCAATTTACAAAAACTCAAAGTTTTCGTATTAGACAATGAACGGATTTCGTAATAACCACAATCAAACAAGGTTGGATTAAGAGAAAATTCATCGTCATACTTACGTGAGTCTTGCACTTGTCGAATAGTTGTTACTCCACCTTCACACTTTGCTTCACAATGATTATTATGGGGTAGACCTGTCTCACCATCTTTTAAATCATCATAACAAATCAAAGGATGGTAAATGACAAAATTATCCACATAATCACAAATAGTAGAAAGATTCGGTGGAGATTGAATCTCATCAAAACACTTACCTTCCTTACCTTCCGGCGTAGGCGATTCAATTTCACTTTCAACCTTACCTTTTTCGATCATTTGAAAACGTCGTTCTTTCGAGAGGTATTGAAGTTGAAGATCTTTGTCCGATACGTCAGGAATCTGAAATGAAGAAACAAAATAAGAAAAAACTTCAAATGTGTTAGTTGAAAAACCACTCTCTTTTTCTCGCTCATCTTGTTCTTTTGTCTCTTTTTCAAGATCTTTTTCACTTTCTTTTTCAATTTTTTTCTCAATCTCAATTTTCTTTTCTTCATTTTCTTTTTCAACTACTTTTTCTTCCTTTTCAATTTCTTTTTCTTCACTTTCATTTTTATTTTCTTTTCTTTCCAACTCTTTTTCAATTTTTTTCACTTTTATTTTCTTTTTCCTTTTCATTTTGATTACAACAAGTGGATGGTTCAAAAGAGTCGAAAAGAGAAAAATTTGACTCAAGGATCGAGGCAATGTTTTCATAGATATCACGATCAATGCTTCGTGAAAAATCCTTTGTGCTCGACATCTTTGATTCATAAGACGAGTAACTCGTACTTTCTTCTTGTTCGTCACCATAGTAGGCTTCGAACTTTGCTTTGCTTCACCTTGAATCCTTCGTCGAATAAGAATCACGATTTGAAATACTTCGAGAACAATCTTTCATGGATGAATTCTTCAACGCATATGAACCACTTTCACTTCTTAGTAAAGATTTCTCCGTAGATGGATATGTTGAAGCTTGTGAAGAAGAAATCATACCTTCTCGATGGCAATCACGAGAGATCTCACATTCGCGGTTTGATTCATACTGTCTCGAACTTCTATATGAACCATAATCTCGATTGAAATCTCTTCTTGAATGATCTTCAAAAGTGTGTCTTCGAGATGACCTTGACTCTGTTCTTCGACTTGAAGAAAGCTGTTCTTGTTGGTCTCGTTCCTTGATTCGATCCAACCGCTTATGTAACTTGTCAAACTTAGCATTCATGACTTTTCGCATCCTGTTCAACAAGTATTGATAACCGGATTCTATCAACGCTTCTTGATTCATGTTTATTTTCTAAAAAGAAAGACTTTCAAAAAGAATAAAACAGAAAATTAAATCCTCACCATTCTCACAAGTCACTCGCAAAGAAAAATCGCTCACACTCGTGTTTCACTAGTATAAGGCTTTTTCTCTAATGTAGCACTCGTGCCTTTTACCTCTCGTCTCGTCTCACAAATTCGTACTTTGTTTCGATAAGACTTATTGCGGCTTGAGGGTCGACTTCAAAATTGGTTAACAAAGGTTTGATGTTGGGTTTCGGGTAGGCTAAAAGAAAGAAAAGGCGAATGGAGTAAGGGTGGGTGGCGTTGGGTGAAAAGAGAAAATACCAAATGATGGTAGAAGAATTTTTTTTTGAAGATCGGGGTAGGTAAATGAGACTAGAGTGGTGGCTTTGAGGTCGGGAACAGGGTAGAAGAAATGAAACACAACTTGCATAAACTTCAAGAAATTTTTTGAATTTTTTTGAATTTTTTTTTCAAATGCATGAAAATAACATCAATAAAACTTTGAGATTACAACTGAATTTTTTTTGAATTTTTTTCTTTTCAATTTTTTTCAACTTACGTTCGGCTTTTGATTATCGTCGGAACTCCTCGTTTTATAGCTCTGATACCAAATGATACGATCTGCCTCGGGGTGAGTCGAGTCGTAGGTGAAGTTGCCCGGTTGTCTACGAAGAGGAAACAAGCCTTTCAAGAAATTATAGGAAAATTTGGAAGAGTTGCAGAAGCTTCTAAGTGAATTTGTTTTAAGAAATGGATTAAGTTAGGAATGGAGGTTTGAGAAATGATGGGGACGGTTTAGATGATAGGTTCGGTTTTAAGATGAAGGAAGATGGATAAAGATAGGTATTTGGTGGAAATGGATTAAAGAACTTAAACAAAGAAACTATTCAACACTATATTAGTGTCACCCTTGTTTTTATAATAGTTTAAGATGGAAGATGGAATCGAAGATGGACCAAAGACCTGTTACTTAACAAAGTAGGAACCAATGGTATAATTGAATGGAAGAGAAACGACTGACGCCACAAGCAACGCTTGATAAGTCTGAATCGAAATTCGTATGAAAGATAGAGAGGAGAAAATCTCACTCGATGAACAAAGTTCATAAAATATATTCTAGAATCAAAAGTCCCTTTTTACAAACTAATAACAGGTATATATAGTGTTTACATGTGGTTAGCTAAAGAGACAAATGAATTCAACTTTAATATGCATTTAAATAGCTAAAATAAAAATCTAAAAACTCTTGAATTCCTCCAGCCAAATAACAACAACTTTATGACTCCTAATGAGCTGATTAAATGAATTTGAATGCTTAAAAAGTGTCCCTTGAGTTCTTCCATGATCAACTGAAAAGTCACCAGCCAAATGAACCCATATAACTCCCATCTTCAATGTGATTAATTCTTCAATTAAATTGCTTGTCAATGTCCTTTGAGTTCTCCATGATCAACCAAAAAGTCACCAGCCAAATGATGGAGAAATGATTGCTTGTAGTAAATACCATGAAGCAAACGTTATGGAAATTGAAGACAAAGAGGCTGCCAAATTTAAAGAACCATAATGCTCTTCTTTATTCAATAGTAATAATGGATGTAATTATCACATGTAACCGACAAATTAATGCAATTATTAAACTTAAAATAAATTAACAACTATCTTAATTAAATAAACTAGCACTTAAACATCATTTATTCCAGCAACTAGCTTAATTAAATAAACTAACACTTAAACATCATTTATTCCAGCAACTAGCTTAATTAAATAAAGCATCATTAAATGAACTTAACTCATGCATCAATAAATTAACCTAGTAACTAGATTAATTAAAGAAACAACTATTAAATTAAATTCATTAAAAGAACTCAATTAATTAAACTAAGTTGAGTTGAATTAATGACCAGGAACCATTTATTGAACTAAGATGCTTAAATGCAAGTATTAAAAATGCAAACTAAATGCAAAGCTGAAAATTAAATAAATAGTTCAATTTAGTTGGTTCGGTTCAAAGAGCTGGAATCAGCTTCATTTTACACTTTGGCCCCTCAAACTTAGGCCACTCTCGATGGCATCAGATGGAGTCGAACCATGATGCGACCAGGATCGCATCATATTTATTCCAGCAACTAGTTTAATTAAGTAAAGCATTATTAAATGAACTTAACTCATGCATCAATAAATTAACCTAGTAGCTAGATTAATTAATGAATCAATTAGTAAATTAAATTCATTAAAAGAAACTCAACTAATTAAACTAAGATGAGTTGAAATAATGACCTACAACTCCTTTATTAAACTAAGATGCTTAAATGCAACTATTTAAAATGCAAAGCTGAAAAAAAATTAAATAAAGAGTTCAATTTAGTTTGAACGGTTCAAAGAGCTAAAATTGAGCTGAAATCGGTTTGCAATATATTGCAAGGAAACTTTATTGAGCTGGTCCCAACTCGATCTATTTCTCCAACCAAAGCATCGCCCCACATTTGGAAAACTAAGGCCGAAATGGTCCTTGGGGCATCACCATTGAATCCTTGCTCGAACTTGATGCACTCCGGGGCGCGATTGTATCAAATTGTTAACCTACTTCCAAACCAATTGCCATCTTTATTTATGTTAACCAAACCCATACAAATCTCATATCCTTAAACTTATCCTTGAAGCCCTTTTAACAATTTTCGAATCATTTTACCTAAAGACATCCTTTTTAAAAGAGCCGAACGATACTTCTTCGTTGACGATCGGGCAAAATCTCATACGACTGGACTCACCCCGAGGTGAATCGTATCATTTGGTATCAGAGCTATTAAAACGAGAAGTACCGATGTTCGTATTCAATCCTAGAAGTAGGTTCGAGTTGAAAAAAATTGAAATTAAAAAAAAAAGTTGTACTCAAAAGTTCTCCATTGCATTTAAAAAAATTACAAAAATTGTAACATCCAAAAAAAAAAAGATATGAATGATGATGATTGATTAGTAGAGTAGGTGAGGGAGTGATTATGGGAGACAAAAGGAAGGATGGAGAGTGAATTGGGGAGAAAAAAATTTGGAAGTGGAGACAAAAGGAAGGATGGAGAGTGAATTGGGGAAAAATTTGGCCAAAAATTTTGGATGTGTATGGGGAGAGTTTCGGTCATGAGGGTGGTGTTATTTTGGAAGGTGTTTTTGGTTTGGTTGAGGGGTATGCCAAATTCTCTTGTGTGGTTTTGAAGAAGGAAAAAAACATTTGCCAAGTGTGTAATTGTGACATTTTGGGTCTTTTCTCCCTTTGTTAGTCTTTCTTTCCTCCATTCTCAACTCTCTCCATTCTTCTTTCTTCTTGCTGGATCTCATATCCTTGTCTCATCCATAGCCATAAGTCAATCGGTGGAAATCGGGATTATCATCGATTAAGGTAAGTAGTCTTTTCATAGTCCATTTGATATCGCTATTCGGTTATGGTGTTAATCGGATTGAAAGGTTGGCTAATCGATTATTTTTAGGGACGAAATCACTCGATATTCTCTACTTGTTAATCCTTCAAAAATAGTGGTAAGCCGAATCTTACCCCTAAACAACTACTTTCTCTCATCGTGGTATTTTTCTAATCGAGTGTTAGGGTGTCATAGGTGCCGACAATCAAGAAGGTTTAGTCCTTACCAAAATCAGGTGTGTAATCTCATACCCTTCCAAATACATGTTTGAAATGGTGTGTAATCTCACACTTCTCTGAAATTTTGCATGAATGTTTTGTGATTTGGTCGAAATACCAAAGAAAACCGGAAATCGGCATCCGGGATCACTCAGGCGGGCATAGGTTCATAGTGATTTCGAAAAATCATGAAAAATAGGAGAAAGGGAATTAGAAAGTGATTAAGATATCAAATTAAAGCTTACTGTGTCTATTTTAATATGGAAGAAAGTTAGAAGAAAAAGGAATTTTATATTTTGAGATATGTTAATTTTAGTGAGGCTGGTTCTGAATGACTTCGTGGTTCCCTGATCAGTTTTGGAAAAATCATATAAAATCGTACAAAGTGAATTATGAGTTATAGTTTATATGTAAAGATTCCTTAGTGAGTATTTTCATTAGAAAGAAGTGGAAGCAGTATATGTGTAACATCCCGAATTAGGGGTTGTTTGCGATTTATTTTATTTTCATGTGATTGCCTGAAGAAATACGTATGTTGATATATTCTAGGGCCTAGTCATAACCCCGGGCTAGGTCTGACTTAGGATTAAAAACTTCTTTTTAGCACTTAAGAGGAAAAAGCCAAGTGAGGAGGCTTTAAATATTATTTGGGGCGAAGCATGACACAAGGAAGCAGCTGGTAGAGTGGTTGGGACACTACCTAGGTGTTGAGGTGGTGCGGCAAAGCAAGGGTTCGAGCCGCCGAGTTTGCGCCTGGGAGTTTATTTTTGTGTTATGGGTGTTGGCTAAGAAGGTTTTAAAGATTAAATGGTAAGGATCTGGACATGAAAGTCAGTTTGGTGGAGTGGCTTGGGGCGCCACTTAAGGGCCTTGGTGTAGGGACTCAGGTTCGAGTCACCATGGAAGCGCATGGTGTGTTTTATTTTTGGGTTTTGGCGTTAAAAAGGAAGGGGCTAAGGAGGCTTCAAAAGGTTTTTGTGAGCGTTGGTGGACATGAAAGTCAAGGTGGTGAAGTGGCGTGGGACGTGATAGGTGATTGCGGCAATGAGGACTCTCGTTCGAGTCCTGATGGAAGCGCAAGTGCGTTTTATTTTTGGCCTGGCGTTAAAACAAGGGGAAGCTAACGAGGGAGTGCTTAAAAGAAATTTGTGATGAATTTATGTCACGAAATGAGCAGTAGCAGAGTGGCTGGAGGCTTGGGGTGTTTTCATCAGGTCTCGGGTTCGAGACCTAGGGGCAGCATCTGGGGGTTTTATTTTTTTATTATTGTTGGCGTGAAGGAGAAAGGTTAGTGGCCTGCATGGGCTCTTACATAGTTGAAGACAAATTGTTTTATTTTTAAATTTCTGCTGGAAGTATGGGTATAAACCTTTGTTTTTAATTGTTGGAAGAGGTTAGTGATGGGAAAAATGGATAAACAATGTTTTATTTGAAATTGGGATGGGAATGTGGGACTTTGGGCAGAGGGTGCAATCGGTTTGGGGGTTAAGGGGGAGTGGCCGAATGTGCTTTGGGGTGTGTAGCAAAATCGGCAAGCTTGGGTTATGTCTTGGAACCCCCCTCTCGAACCTTTTTCCTTTCTCTTCTTTGTCAATTGTTGCTGAAACCGAATGCAGCAAGGTACTCTTTTTCTTTCCTTTCTTTTCGGTTTTCTTTGGTTAGCCTTAATTGCCGAAGCCACCTCGTTAATCTTTTTCTCTTATCATTCTTGCTCTAGGCCGAAACTAAGAACCCCTCCATTGACATCTTTTCTCTTCTCCTTCAAAACACTTGTGCCGTATTACTCAACTCTTTTCTTCCTTTATTCCTTCTCTTTTTGGATTCACAAACCATAGCCGAAACTTCCTTACTATTTCTTCCTCTTAATTGCCACTTTGGCCGAATATCCTTAGCCATATTCTTCTTCTTTTCTCACTAAATCTAGTCCCCTTTTTATCAAGTGCCGAATCTACTCATCCTTATGGAGCATAGTCGAAACTCTGGTAAGGGAACTATGGGTTCGTTTTCTTTTCTTAATCAAACGTGGGTAATGCCTAAACCCACTTTTTGTCTATCTCCCTTTTGTTTTATTCTAGATCTAAGTATTAAAAACTCGTTCTTGTTATGTGAAGGGAGCCAAAATCCTTAACATCATTCAGAGTGTCGAACATTGGTGTTCATTTAGGTGAAGCAATCGTCGAGGTAAGGGGCGACCAACTCTTGTGGTCTTGAGTTTTAGGTTTTGGCCGAATGGCCTTTGATCTCTAAGGGAAGTTAAAATCGATTGTAGGGAAGGCTATAGCCGGATTTTGTGAGCCTTCGGGATTTGGTTGAAAACCAAATCGGCTTGGGTAGGAGGGAAAGCCGCGTTTCGGGATCTCGTAGCATTTCATAGTTCCAGGATTTCGCGTTAGATTTTCGTATAGTCAGGTGTGTAAACTCTTACACACTTTATTAGTATAGATTGTTTATTATGTTGCTGCATAACCTCTCGTGTAGTAAATTTTGCCTTGTGGGCATAAGCTTGGATTTCGGGTAAGTCCCCTATTACGTGATCTATAATGTATGTTGTGTATGCCATCATATGCTGTTGAATGCTATGCTAAATATAAATGCATGATATATGGGATCATGATACTTGTTATGTGAGCATGATGACGGTGGGATTGATGAGATGAGGGAGATGATCTCTATGGACTGTCACCAGTGGTTTTGACCACACGATGGGTTGGCCCCATCAGATTAATTGTGACTTCGGTCACCAGTGGTTTTGACCACACTGTTGATATAATTTGTGACTAAGTCCCAGTGGTTTGGTACCACCAGTGGTTTTGACCACATGTTGATATTTGTGACCTATGGTCATTAGTGGTTTTGACCACCAGTGGTTTTGACCACACGGGGTAGAAAAAGGAGTATGGATGGCTAGCTTGGGTGGCATGTTTGCATGTCTTACTAATATCTTGTGTATGAGTTGCATTTTTAGGTTGGGGATTTATACACTGAGTCTTGGTGACTCAGCCCTTCCCATATCATTTTGCAGGTGAGTAGATCGCGGAGATGGAGCCGGAGAGGACTCGAGGTGGCCATGCTTGTTCCTTGGATTTGAAATTTTATTTCGCACCGTTAAAGTTTATTATTTACTAAATTTTAGTTTGGTCTGTAATATGGCCGCTAGTTGTTATTTTGGATGTTTAAGTAGTTGTTTTTACTTTATTTCTATTATATTACTAATGAACTTATAAACTGTTAAATCAATTGGTTAAAAGTAACGTTTTCAAAATAAGTACTCGTACGCGTTTTCAAAGATGTTACCATCGGGTAGCAAAATTTACCAAGTTAACAATAACTCTGATGGTTCTAAAAATCTAAATGATCAAATGTTTTCAAAGGAAAAAGGTTTCAACTCAATCGTGTTTATCAAATCAACCCATCTGAGTTTTAGCAAACACCGTTTTATAACTTCAACAATATTTTCAGATTTCCACTGTTAACCCAAATCTTTCAAAACGTTTTTACTCCGTGACATACCAGATCCGGTCTAGGCACGTGGGCCGGGTTTGGGGTGTTACAAATTTGGTATCAGAGCCCGGTTCAAAACTCGGCTGTGGGGGCCCAAGGCCCAAAAATATTTTCTTGATAGGCCTCTGTGAAATATTATGAAAATGGTTTTGTGTTGAACAACATGGCATCGAGTCTCCGGCACCAATCCGCTCAGGTAAGTATTTCTAACCTCTGTGTGAATTATTATCTGTAAAGGGGTAGAAATGGAACGTAGATAGTATGAAAGGTATGTGAACCCTAGGACTAGTTTACCCCAACAATCGCATAAGATTTTAATTGCCTAATTAAACAAACCTATGACTAAGTCGCCGAGTTAGGATGTAGTAACCCTTGTGCGCATGTCTAGGATTGGATCCGGAAGAGCCTGGTATTTAAGCAGTCCTAATGACTCACCTCCTCCTTGCAGGAATCCTACCTGGTGCGTAGCTTCGGTTCACCCTAACCGTGAGGACTTGTTCATAGGCTAAACCCAGTAACTAAAACCCGAAAGGGAACTAGACGTATTTTTATAAAAGCTCTAGTTTTAAAACTCTTAAAAATTACCCTTAAACTTGTGAGAACTATTTTACAAAAAATTTCGGAAAAATTTTGATTTATGGAAATTTCAAAAATACCCCTAGTGGTAAAATTACAAAAAATGCCCCTGGTTTCTAAAATTACTAAGCTACCCCCCAAATCCAAATTTTTTTTCTTACACCCAAAACCCCTAATTTGCAAAATATCAAAAATGCAATGATTTTGGAAATTTACAAAATTGCCCCTAACTTACAAAATTACCAAAATGACCCTGATTTTAAAAATCTTTGCAACACTACCAATTTGGAGAACAAATTCAACCCTCAAAGTTTTGCAACTTTTGAAATACCTCGGAATTATTAAAACCTTACAAATTTACCCTAGTTTATTACCAAAATACCCCTGTAGGGCAAATGACGAAATTATCCCCGGGATAGGTATTTGGACAAAAAGGTGATGGAATAAGTGAATGTGTATCTTTGAATTAGAATAGAAGACTTGAAACTTGATTGATCGAAAGAACAACTTTTAAACTTCGTTCATAAAATTTCTTCGCTAATAATCAGTGAAACAATGACCAACTCATAAAACTTTTTAAGACAGATTGCGCGATAAGAGATGAGTTCTAGTGGCCGTGGCCGTCGTGGATGCGGTAGAGGCAAGATGGCTGTGTCAGAACCCGTTAGGTCGGGCCAAGGGTCTGATAATGAGATACAACCGCCACCACCACCCCCAACTTTTGGTGTTGGACAACAGGATCAGACGGGGGGTGAGACAGTATCGCAGGCTATGCTGCGAGTTCTAGAGATGATGGCTGGGGCAGGTGGAGGTATAGGAGCTCGAAAATCTGTACCTGAGTGACTCCGAGCGAATGGGGCAGAGATATTCCGGGGTGTATCAGGTGTGGCCCCCAGTACAGCGGAGTATTGGTTGGAATCAACTGAGAGGATCATGGATGACCTGGATTTTTCAGCTGAAGAAAAACTGAAGGGTATAATCTCTCTACTTCGGGATGAGTCATACCAGTGGTGGCTCACCGTAAGGGACGGAGCGATAGCAGAGGACCTCACATGGGAATTCTTTAAGGCAGCCTACCAAAGGAAATATACAGGAGCTAGCTACGTGGATGCGCAACGGAAGGCTTTCTTGAACCTAGTTCAGGGTAATAAGACGGTGGCAGAGTATGAGGCTGAATTTCTCCGATTGAGTAGGTATGCTCGTGGTATTGTGGGTACTGAGTATGAACGCTGTGTCAGATTCGAGGATGGGCTGCGGGATGAGCTGAGGATGATGATAGCTCCACAACAGGAATGAGAGTTCGCTGTTCTAGTGGAGAAGGCTAAAGTTGTTGAAGGGGTAAGACAGTCTTTTAGACGGAATCAGGATAGGAGCTGGAACAAGAGGAGCTCCGATTCTACGAGATTTTCTGGAAATCAGCAGAAGAGGACAAGGTATGGTGGGTTAGATCAAGCTGCTAGGCCTGCTGCTGCTGCTGCTAATACTCAATGGCCTCCACCGTGTGCTCGGTGTGGGAAGTCTCACACGGGGGAGTGTTGGAATGGTAATCGGGGATGCTTCGAATGTGGGTTCGTGACACATCGAGTTAGAGACTGTCCGAAAAAGGCAGCTAGGCTGAGGTCTGAGGGTCAGGGACGTCCACTGAATAGGAGGGATAACCAGCAGCCACCGAGAGGTCGTGGTGCAGGAAGGGGAGGTAATGGTGCTGGCAGAGGTCGTGGGACATCGAGTGGAGGTACCAGTGGTACTGAGGCTAGGCAACCTGGTTTGGTCTATGCCGCGAGGCGTCAAGAGGAGGGCGACGCACCGGACGTCATAACCGGTATGTTTTTGATCTTTGGAGTACCTTATAGCACCTTGATTGATGTTGGCTCAACTCACTCATACATTGCTAGTAGCGTTGTGGAAACTTTGAACTTAGACTTTGAGCTTACTTCTAAGAAGATGACTGTGTTAAGCCCTCTAGGTCACTCTGTAGAAGTAAATAAACTCTATAGGAACGTACCCCTAGAACTCCAAGGGGTCGTGTTCTTGGCTGACTTGATGGAACTACCTTTTAGGGAGTTCGATCTAATTCTCGAGATGGATTGGCTAGTAAAGTATCAAGCTAGCCTGGATTGCGCAGCTAAGCGCATGGTGTTAAAAACCGTGAAAGGAGATGAGGTAGTGATGATAGGTAAGAGGAGAGATTACCTATCCAATTTGGTTTCTGCATTGAAGGCGGAAAAGATGGTTAGGAAGGGTTGTGAAGCATATGTAGTGCATGTTTGTGCTTTGGAAGCTAAGGATACAGCTGTGAGGGATGTGCGGACTGTAAGGGAGTATGTTGATGTGTTTCCAGAAGAACTCCCGGGTCTACCTCCTGATCGTGAGGTTGAGTTTGGTATAGATTTGTTACCCGGAACCGCGCCAGTATCCATAGCCCCGTATCGGATGGCACCGAAAGAATTAGTGGAGTTGAAGGCTCAGATCCAGGAGTTGTTGGATAGAGGGTTCATCCGACCGAGTGTATCGCCTTGGGGAGCTTCAGTGCTTTTTGTCAAAAAAAAGGATGGAACAATGAGGATGTGCATAGACTATCGACAGCTGAACAAGTTGACAATAAAGAACCGGTATCCTTTGCCCAGGATTGATGATTTGTTTGATCAACTCAAGGGTGCATCGGTTTTCTCTAAGATCGACCTTAGATCGGGATATCACCAGCTTAAGGTGAAGGAAGCGGATATCCATAAGACAGCATTCCTTACTCGGTATGGGCACTACGAGTTTTTGGTAATGCCTTTTGGTTTGACGAATGCACCAGCCGCGTTTATGGACCTGATGAACCGGGTTTTCCAACCCTATCTAGATCGGTTCGTCATAGTGTTTATAGACGACATTTTGGTGTACTCGAAGTCTGAAGAGGAGCATGACGCACACCTTCATGTGGTTCTGCAAGTGCTAAGGGAGAAACAGTTGTACGCCAAATTCAGCAAGTGTGAGTTCTGGCTTAAGGAGGTAACTTTCTTAGGGCATGTTGTTTCAGCTGAGGGAATCAGGGTGGATCCTAGTAAGATTGAGGCAGTATTGGAGTGGAAACCACCAAAGTCGGTTATGGAAATTCGAAGTTATCTGGGGTTGGCAGGATATTACAGAAGATTCGTGGAAAATTTCTCCTTAATCGCAGCCCCGTTGACCAAGTTGCTGAGAAAAGGAGTTTCGTTTGTGTGGTCTGAGAAGCAGCAAGAGAGTTTTGACAAACTAAAGAAGTTTTTGACAGAAGCACCGGTCTTGATTCAGCCTGAGTCAGGAAAGGAATTCACTGTGTATTGTGATGCATCACATACCGGTTTAGGGTGTGTGTTGATGCAAGAAGGGAAGGTGGTCGCTTATGCGTCACGGCAGTTGAGGCCTCACGAAGGTAATTATCCGACATATGATTTGGAATTAGCTGCTGTGGTTTTTGCCTTGAAAATTTGGAGGCACTATCTGTATGGGGAAAAGTCGGTGGTGTACTCGGATCACAAGAGCCTCAAGTACCTCTTGACCCAAAAAGATTTAAATCTAAGGCAGCGGAGGTGGATTGAGTTACTGAAGGACTACGACTGCTCTATCGAATACCATCCGAGCAAGGCTAATGTAGTCGCTGATGCTTTGAGTCGTAAAGTGGTGGCAGAATTGCGAGCAATGTTTGCTCACCTAAGTCTCTATGAGGATGGTAGTCTTCTGGCAGAATTGCGAGTAAAACCGTCTTGGATCGATGAGGTTAAAGAGAGGTAGTTGACCGACGAAGTTTTGAGTACTCGGAGGTTGCAAGTACAGAGTGGTGAGGCCGAGGGTTTCAGCTTGGGTAGTGATGGAGTGTTGTATTTCCAGGGGAGAGTATGTATGCCTAAGGATGATGATTTGAGGCAGCAGATCCTTAAAGAAGCCCATAGCAGCCCATACGCTATGCATCCTGGAGGCAGCAAGATGTATCGGGATTTAAGGGAGCAATTTTGGTGGCCGGGTCTTAAGCGAGAAGTAATCGAGTTAGTGGGCAAGTGTCTGACATGCCAGTAAGTTAAGGCTGAGCATCAGTTGCCATCAGGGCTGTTACAGCCTGTAAAAATCCCACAGTGGAAGTGGGAGGGGATTACGATGGATTTCGTAAGTGGGCTTCCCCTTACGCCCAGTAAGAAAGACTCAATATGGGTGATAGTGGACCGGGTAACCAAGTCGGCCCATTTCATACCGGTAAGGGTTGACTACTCGCTTCAAAGGTTAGCCAAGCTGTATATAGCTGAGATAGTGCGGTTGCATGGAGTACCTGTGTCCATTATCTCAGATAGAGATCCCCGGTTCACGTCGAGATTTTGGAAGGCCTTACATCAGGCGTTGGGTACGAAGTTAAATTTCAGCACGGCTTTTCATCCACAGTCTGATGGACAATCTGAGAGAGTAATTCAGGTTTTGGAAGATATGTTAAAGGGCTGTGTTTTGGACTTCCGTGGTAGTTGGGAGGAGTACCTACCCTTGGCAGAATTCGCTTACAACAACAGTTATCAAGCGAGTATTCAGATGGCACCGTATGAGGCGCTGTATGGTCGGAAATGCCGTACTCCTACCTGTTGGACAGAACTGGGTGAGCGTCAGATATTGGGGCCAGAGTTGGTGGCAGAGACGGAAGATAAGGTTAGGGTAATTCGAGCTCGTCTGAAGGAGGCAGCGGACAGGCAGAAGTCATACACTGATCTTAAGCGCCGGGATGTGGAGTATGCAGTGGGTGATAAGGTCTTCTTGAAGGTATCACCTTGGAAGAAGGTGCTGAGGTTTGGCCGGAAGGGCAAGCTAAGCCCTAGGTTCATCGGGCCGTACACAGTGTTGAAACGTGTGGGACCAGTAGCTTACCAGCTTGAATTGCCGACAGAATTAAATCAGATTCATGACGTCTTCCATGTGTCAATGCTTAGGCGCTATCGGTCAGATCCATCACACATTGTACCGATTGCGGATATTGAGGTGAGTGCGGACTTGTCTTTTGAGGAGGAGCCGGTACAGATTGTGGATCGAGATGTCAAAGTTCTGAGGAGGAAGTCGGTACCGTTGGTAAAGGTGTTATGGCGGAACCATGGTACGGAAGAGGCCACATGGGAACCCGAAGATGTGATGCGGCAGCAATACCCCCAACTCTTCTGACCCAGGTAATTTCGAGGATGAAATTATTTTTAAGGGGGTAGAACTGTAACATCCCGAATTAGGGGTTGTTTGCGATTTATTTTATTTTCATGTGATTGCCTGAAGAAATGCGTATGTTGATATATTCTAGGGCCTAGTCATAACCCCGGGCTAGGTCTGACTTAGGATTAAAAAATTCTTTTTAGCACTTAAAAGGAAAAAGCCAAGTGAGGAGGCTTTAAATATTATTTGGGGCGAAGCATGACACAAGGAAGCAGCTGGTAGAGTGGTTGGGACACTACCTAGGTGTTGAGGTGGTGCGGCAAAGCAAGGGTTCGAGCCGCCGAGTTTGCGCCTGGGAGTTTTATTTTTGTGTTATAGGTGTTGGGCTAAGAAGGTTTTAAAGATTAAATGGTAAGGATCTGGACATGAAAGTCAGTTTGGTGGAGTGGCTTGGGGCGCCACTTAAGGGCCTTGGTGTAGGGACTCAGGTTCGAGTCACCATGGAAGCGCATGGTGTGTTTTATTTTTGGGTTTTGGCGTTAAAAAGGAAGGGGCTAAGGAGGCTTCAAAAGGTTTTTGTGAGCGTTGGTGGACATGAAAGTCAAGGTGGTGAAGTGGCGTGGGACGTGATAGGTGATTGCGGCAATGAGGACTCGCGTTCGAGTCCTGATGGAAGCGCAAGTACGTTTTATTTTTGGCCTGGCGTTAAAACAAGGGGAAGCTAATGAGGGAGTGCTTAAAAGAAATTTGTGACGAATTTATGTCACGAAATGAGCAGTAGCAGAGTGGCTGGAGGCTTGGGGTGTTTTCATCAGGTCTCGGGTTCGAGACCTAGGGGCAGCATTTGGGGGTTTTATTTTTTTATTATTGCTGGCGTGAAGGAGAAAGGTTAGTGGCCTGCATGGGCTCTTACATAGTTGAAGACAAATTGTTTTTATTTTTAAATTTCTGCTGGAAGTATGGGTATAAACCTTTGTTTTTAATTGTTGGAAGATGGGGTAGTGATGGGAAAAATGGATAAACAATGTTTTATTTGAAATTGGTGATGGGAATGTGGGACTTTGGGCAGAGGGTGCAATCGGTTTGGGGGTTAAGGGGGAGTGGCCGAATGTGCTTTGGGGTGTGTAGCAAAATCGGCAAGCTTGGGTTATGTCTTGGAACCCCCTTCTCGAACCTTTTTCCTTTCTCTTCTTTGTCAATTGTTGCCGAAACTGAATGCAGCAAGGTACTCTTTTCCTTTCCTTTCTTTTCGGTTTTCTTTGGTTAGCCTTCAATTGCCGAAGCCACCTCGTTAATCTTTTTCTCTTATCATTCTTGCTCTAGGCCGAAACTAAGAACCCCTCCCTTGACATCTTTTCTCTTCTCCTTCAAAACACTTGTGCCGTATTACTCAACTCTTTTCTTCCTTTATTCCTTCTCTTTTTGGATTCACAAACCATAGCCGAAACTTCCTTACTATTTCTTCCTCTTAATTGTCACTTTGGCCGAATATCCTTAGCCGTATTCTTCTTCTTTTCTCACTAAATCTAGTCCCCTTTTTGTCAAGTGCCGAATCTACTCATCCTTATGGAGCATAGTCGAAACTCTGGTAAGGGAACTATGGGTTCGTTTTCTTTTCTTAATCAAACGTGGGTAATGCCTAAACCCACTTTTTGTCTATCTCCCTTTTGTTTTATTCTAGATCTAAGTATTAAAAACTCGTTCTTGTGCTGTGAAAGGAGCCAAAATCCTTAACATCATTCAGAGTGCCGAACATTGGTGTTCATTTAGGTGAAGCAATCGTCGAGGTAAGGGGCGACCAACTCTTGTGGTCTTGAGTTTTAGGTTTTGGCCGAATGGCCTTTGATCTCTAAGGGAAGTTAAAATCGATTGCAGGGAAGGCTATAGCCGGATTCTGTGAGCCTTCGGGATTTGGTTGAAAACCAAATCGGCTTGGGTAGGAGGGAAAGCCGCGTTTCGGGATCTCGTAGCATTTCATAGTTCCAGGATTTCGCGTTAGATTTTCGTATAGTCAGGTGTGTAAACTCTTACACACTTTATTAGTATAGATTGTTTATTATGTTGCTGCATAACCTCTCGTGTAGTAAATTTTGCCTTGTGGGCATAAGCTTGGATTTCGGGTAAGTCCCCTATTACGTGATCTATAATGTATGTTGTGTATGCCATCATATGCTGTTGAATGCTATGCTAAATATAAATGCATGATATATGGGATCATGATACTTGTTATGTGAGCATGATGACGGTGGGATTGATGGGAGGAGGGAGATGATCTCTATGGACTGTCACCAGTGGTTTTGACCACACGATGGGTTGGCCCCATTAGATTAATTGTGACTTCGGTCACCAGTGGTTTTGGCCACACCGTTGATATAATTTGTGACTAAGTCCCACTGGTTTGGTACCACCAGTGGTTTTGACCACATGTTGATATTTGTGACCTATGGTCATTACGGTTTTGACCACTAGTGGTTTTGACCACACGAGGTAGAAAAAGGAGTATGGATGGCTAGCTTGGGTGGCATGTTTGTATGTCTTACTAATATCTTGTGTATGACTTGCATTTTCGGGTTGGGGATTTATACACTGAGTCTTGGTGACTCACCCCTTCCCATATCATTTTGCAGGTGAGTAGATCGCGGAGATGGAGCCGGAGAGGACTCGAGGTGGCCATGCTTGTTCCTTGGATTTGAAATTTTATTTCGCACCGTTAAAGTTTATTATTTACTAAATTTTAGTTTGGTCTGTAATATGGTCGTTAGTTGTTATTTTGGATGTTTAAGTAGTTGTTTTTACTTTATTTCTATTATATTACTAATGAACTAATAAACTGTTAAATCAATCGGTTAAAAGTAACGTTTTCAAAATAAGTACTCGTACGCGTTTTCAAAGATGTTACCATCGGGTAGCAAAATTTACCAAGTTAACAATAACTCTGATGGTTCTAAAAATCTAACTGATCAAATGTTTTCAAAGGAAAAAGGTTTCAACTCAATCGTGTTTATCAAATCAACCCATCTGAGTTTTAGCAAACACTGTTTTATAACTTCAACAATATTTTCAGATTTCCACTGTTAACCCAAATCTTTCAAAACATTTTTACTCCGTGACATACTAGATCCGGTCTAGGCACGTGGGCCGGGTTTGGGGTGTTACAATATGAAAATCGTACAGTGAGATATTTGAAATTAAGTTAAGAGAGGTCAGAATCGTTGGACAGTGAAACAAGGGAAATTTTAAGGAATAAACTGTACTAAATGGCTAGGCCAAAAATTCTGGAAAAATTACAGTAAGAAGATATATGATTCTAGTTCCAAGGAAAATTTACGGATCTAGAATTCGAGTTTTCTAACTCGAGTTATGGTCAATTTAGTCAAAATGACGCAGATGGACAGTTTAAATTTGTATGCCTCAAATTACTAGTTAAGTTTTAGTTACGAGATTACCGAATTATCCTTGTAGGGTAAATTACCGAAATACCATTGGGTTGCGAAATTACGAAAATGCCCTTTATGGGCTGAATTACGAAAATGCCCCTAATGGGCCGAATTACGAAAATGCCCCTAATGGGTCGAATTGATAGATTGTCTTATGGGCCAATTTGCAAAGTGTTACAATGGGCCGATTTTTTGTATTGAATCTTTGATGACTCAAGGGAGGCCATACTTCAGAAATGGTTTATTTGGACTTTAGACTTCTTTCTCGTTTATTTTATTACTTTACTATTTTGGGTTAAATGTTGCAATAAGGCCTCTGGACTATTTTTATTTTGCTTTATGGTTGGGATGTTTTTATTATTTTTCTTAAATTGTTTAAAAAGAGAATTTTCTGAAAAACTTAAATAATGGTTTCCAAAATCGATTAACAAATGGATTTTCAAAATAAACTTTTACAAATACTTTCATACATCAGAGATATTTCCTTCGAACTTTATTAAAATCAGTTTTACTTTATTTTTAATATTATTTTAATTTGGGTTTAACATTATGTAATAAGGCCAATGGGGTTTATTTTTCTTTAAAATTTCTATTTTCAGTTATATGCAAACTATAAACGATAAATTTCTGGATCTTCTTAAACAATGACAGCAACGGTTTTAAATTAAGCTTCCGCAACAAAAGGTTTTAAGGATAATAATGTCTTCCAAGGATGATTTCTAATAAACCACATTTTGAAATGAGCAAACGAAATCTGAGGTTTCAAATAGCAAAAAGTTTTAAATTCTTTAAGAAGAGTTTCTAATGAAAACCTGGTTTTTGAAAAACTCTTCAATGTGACGCGTCAAATTCGGGCCTAACGTCTAGGACGGGTTTGGGGTGTTTCATTTAATGGTATCAGAGCCCGGTTTCAAAACTCGGTTGTGGTTTGGGCTAAAAAAACATTTTCAAAGCTGTTTGAAATTTTAATTTATAATGCATGTTCTAAAAGAAGTATGGCACCACGGGTATCCGGCACCAAGTCAAGTAAGTTATGTTTTCAATTTATGATTATTGTAGTTTGACTACAGAAATACCCTAGAACTTTTAGTTTTAGGAACTGAAACTATAGAGATTGAGACTATAGGATCCGTTTTTGCGAAAACGACTTTACTTTCTATATTTCATAAAACATTGAATAATATACTGATTTTTTTAATCAGATTAACTCGAGTTAGCAACCATGAGCACTAGAGGATGTGGACGCGGTAGACATGGCCGTGGTAGAGGCCGATGTGCTAGAGTTATACCCGAAGCATCAGGAAATATGTCGGAAATGGACGCACCTGCGTCACCCGTGACTGAAACTGGATCCCCTGACCGTATGAGGGAAGACATCGTTCTGTCCCAAGCAATGCTACGAGTCTTGGAGAGAGTTGCTAGGGTTGGAACTGGGCCAGGAGCTCGTGGATCAATTTCGGAACGACTTATATCAAGCGGTGCCGAGGTTTTTAGGGGTGTCTCGGGTGTGGCCCCAAATGTAGCAGAATATTGGCTCGAGGCAGTGGAACGGATCATGGATGATTTGGAGTGCACCACCGAGCAAAAACTGAGAGGAGCTGTATCCTTGTTGAGAGACGAGGCATATCAATGGTGGCTTACTGTTCGAGAGGGCACTCAGGCCGATCGTGTTACTTGGGATTTCTTCAAAACTGCATTCCAAGGAAAGTATGTTGGGGCTAGTTATGTGGATGCCCGGAGGAAGGAATTCCATAATTTGGTTCAAGGAAGTAAGACCGTGGCAGCTTACGAGGCAAAATTTCTGCGTCTAAGTCGTTACGCCTGAGGTATTTTGCCAACTGACTATGAACGCTGCGTGCGTTTTGAGGACGGGTTAAGTGATAAGTTGCGGGTATTGATAGCTAACAAGCAAGGAATTTTGCCACACTTGTGGAGAAAGCCAAGATAGCTGAGGAGGCTAAACACTCGGAACGACAAAACTAAGAAAAAGATAGAGGCAAGAGCAAGAGGGACTTTAAGTACTCAGGTCCTGCTATAGGGTTTCAAAAGAGGCCCAGGAATGATGAACCAGCTCTAGCTAGAGTACCAGCTGCTACCAATCAGTTACAACCATGTGTGGACTGTGGAAAACATCACTTGGGTGAATGCTGGAAGAGGACCGGTGGTTGTTTCAGATGTGGTTCCAAAGATCATCAGTTTAAAGATTGTCCTCGACAGCCTGCTCATACTCCAAGGGTCCGTAACGATTTTGCGCAGCCAGCTAGAGGCGCTCAGCAGCCACAGAGGGGCCGTGGGCCAGGTCGAGGTGGTAATGGCGTAGGACGAGGTCAGGGTGCACCGGGTAGAGGTACTGGTAATAGGGGTAACGCAGAGGCGAGACAGCCAGGGCTAGTCTATGCGGTCAGACGCCGAGAGGATGGCGATGCACCTGATGTGATAATCGGTACGTTCTTCATATCTGATGTACCTGTTACTGCTTTGATAGATATCGGATCCACCCATTCGTATGTTGCTAGTGCTGTATCTGGAAATCTAAACATTAGATTTGAGCTTACTACTAGGGAGATGATGGTAATTAGTCCTTTAGGACAATCTGTGTTAGTGAATAAATTGTTTAGAGATGGGCCTCTAGAAGTTCAGGGAGAAACATTTTTGGCGGATTTGATGGAACTGCCTTTCAGCGAGTTCGACCTTATTTTGGGAATGGACTGGTTGGTGAAACACTGTGCGAACTTGGATTGTGCTGCAAAGCGGATGACGATAAGAACTTCGGGAGATAAAGAAGTGGTGATGATAGGTGAAAGGAGAAATTATCTATCGAATGTGGTATCTACTTTAAAGGCAGAAAAGTTGATACGAAAAGGGTGTGGAGCATTCCTAGCCTTCATTAGTGCATTAGATGCCAAGGAATTATCGGTGGAAGGTGTTAGAATGGTGAAAGAGTTTTCAGACGTCTTTTCTGAGGAACTTCCTGGATTGCCTCCGGATCGGGAGGTAGAGTTTGGCATTGAGTTATTGCCAGGAACGGCTCCGGTGTCCATTGCTCCTTATAGAATGGCGCCGAAAGAGTTAGCGGAACTTAAAGCTCAAATTCAGGAGTTATTGGATCGGGGATTCATTCGACCAAGTGTGTCACCGTGGGGAGCACCGGTTTTGTTAGTCAAAAAGAAGGATGGGTCGATGCGTATGTGCATCGATTATAGGCAGTTGAATAAGTTGACGATCAAGAATAAGTATCCGTTGCCGAGAATTGATGACCTATTCGATCAATTGCGAGGAGCTTCGGTTTTCTCAAAAATAGATTTGAGATCTGGTTATCACCAACTTAAGGTCAATGAGGCAGACATTCATAAGACTGCATTTCGAACTCGATATGGGCATTATGAGTTTTTGGTGATGCCGTTCGAGTTGACTAATGCACCAGCCGCATTTATGGACATGATGAACCGAGTCTTCCAACCCTATTTAGACAGGTTTGTAGTGGTGTTTATAGATGACATTCTGGTGTACTCGAAGAATGAGGAAGAGCACGATTCGCATCTGCGGGTAGTATTGTAGATATCGCAGGAAAAGCATCTTTATGCCAAATTCAGTAAGTCTGAATTTTGGATAAAGGAAGTGATTTCTTAGGGCATGTTGTGTCGGCCGAAGGAATTAGAGTTGATCCCCGGAAAGTAGATGCTGTGTTGGATTGGAAACCACCGAAGTCAGTGGCTGAAATTCAGAGTTTCTTAGGGTTGGCTGGTTATTACCGGCGTTTCGTTGAGGGGTTTTCGTTAATTGCTGCACCCCCAACTAAATTGTTGCGCAAGGGAGTACTTTTTGTGTGGTCAGATCAGCAGCAAGAAAGTTTCGAGAAATTGAAGAAGATTTTGACAGAAGCGCCAGTACTGATTCAACCTGAGGCTAGAAAAGAGTTTGTTGTTTACTGCGATGCGTCACACACGGGCTTAGGATGTGTATTGGTGCAAGGTGGGAAAGTGGTGGCTTATGCATCTCGTCAGTTAAGGCTGCATGAAGTGAATTATCCTACTCACGATTTGGAGTTGGTGACAGTGGTGTTTGCTTTGAAGATTTGGAGGCACTACTTGTACGGTGAGAAGTCAATCATTTATACGGATCATAAGAGTCTAAAGTACCTCCTTACCCAAAAGGAATTGAACTTAAGACAGCGGAGATGGATAGAGCTTTTGAAGGATTATGACTTCTCAATCGAGTATCACCCCGGAAAGGCTAACGTGGTGGCAGACGCGTTGAGTCGTAAGGTGATATCGGAGTTGAGAGCAATGTTCGCTCATCTTAGTCTGTATGAAGATGGTAGTCTACTAGCCGAGCTTCAGGTGAAGCCTGTGTGGTTAGGTCAGATTAAAGAAAAGCAGTTATCAGATGAAAAGTTGGGTTCCTTACTTCAGCAAGTGGAAAGCGGTGTGAAAGGGGATTTTGGATTGAATAGTGAGGGAGTATTGTGTTTCCGCGGAAGAATTTGTATGCCCAAAGATACGGAATTGAGACAAATGATTCTGCGTGAGGCGCATAGTAGCCCATATGCTATGCACCCCGGGGGAAATAAGATGTATCGAGATCTCCGTGAGCAGTATTGGTGGCCAGGGTTGAAACAGGAGGTTACTGATTTCGTGGGTAAATGCTTGACATGTCAGCAAGTGAAGGCGGAACATCAATTGCCGTCAGGATTGCTACAACCGGTGAAGATTCCATTATGGAAATGGGAACGGATAACGATGGACTTTGTTAGTGGGTTACCCTTAATGCCTACTAAGAAAGATTCTATTTGGGTAATAGTGGATCGGTTCACGAAGACTACCTATTTTCTACCTGTTCATATGGATTACTAATTGCAGAAGTTGGCCAAGTTATATGTAGCAGAGATCGTGAGGTTACATGGGGTACCAGTGTCTATTATATCAGACAGGGACCCTAGGTTTACATCACGATTTTGGAAAGCCTTACATGAAGCTTTGGGAACAAAGTTAAATTTCAGCACGACATTTCATCCTCAGTCAGATGGTCAGTCGGAGAGAGTAATCCAGATTTTGGAAGACATGTTAAGGGGCTGTGTGATTGACTTCAGGGGTAGTTGGGAGGATTTCCTACCTTTGGCAGAGTTTGCTTATAACAATAGCTATCAATCCAGCATCCAGATGGCACCCTACGAGGCGTTGTATGGTCGTAGGTGTCGTACTCCTACTTGTTGGACTGAGCTGGGGGAGCGATAGTTATTGGGTCCTGAGCTGATTTCAGAGACGGAGGAAAAAGTAAAGGTAATTCGGGCACGGTTAAAGGAAGCTTCGGATAGGCAAAAATCGTATGCGGATCTGAAGCGTAAGGATATTGAGTTTGCGATAGGATATCAAGTCTTTCTAAAGGTCTCACCCGGAAGAAGATTTTGAGATTTGGACGAAAGGGCAAATTGAGCCCAAGGTTCATCGGGCCTTATCAGATTGTGAAGCGTGTGGGACCAGTTGTCTATCAGCTTGAGTTGCCCCCGGAGTTGAATCAGATACATGATGTGTTCCATGTATCAATGCTGAGGCACTACCGTTTTGATCCTTCTCATATAGTGCCGGTGGAAGAAATTGAGGTAAGACCTGATCTGTCTTTTGAAGAGGAACCCGTACAGATTTTGGATCGAGATGTTAAGGTGCTGAGAAGGAGGTCGGTACCGTTAGTCAAGGTTTTATGGTGCAATCACGGGGCGGAGGAAGCTACATGGGAGCTTGAGGACATAATTTGGCAGCAATATCCTCATCTCTTCTAACCAGGTAAATTTCGAGGCCAAAATTTCTTTAAGGGGGTAGAACTGTAACATCTAAAAAAAAAGATATGAATGATGATGATTGATTAGTAGAGTAGGTGAGGGAGTGATTATGGGAGACAAAAGGAAGGATGGAGAGTGAATTGGGGAGAAAAAAATTTGCAAGTGGGAGACAAAAGGAAGGATGGAGAGTGAATTGGGGAAAAATTTGGCCAAAAATTTTGGATGTGTATGGGGAGAGTTTCGGTCATGAGGGTGGTGTTATTTTGGAAGGTGTTTTTGGTTTGGTTGAGGGGTATGCCAAATTCTCTTGTGTGGTTTTGAAGAAGAAAAAAAAACATTTGCTAAGTGTGTAATTGTGACATTTTGGGTCTTTTCTCCCTTTGTTAGTCTTTCTTTCCTCCATTCTCAACTCTCTCCATTCTTCTTTCTTCTTGTCGGATCTCATATCCTTGTCTCATCTGTAGCCATAAGTCAATCGGTGGAAATCGGGATTATCATCGATTAAGGTAAGGAGTCTTTTCATAGTCCATTTGATATCGCTATTCGGTTATGGTGTTAATCGGATTGAAAGGTTGGCTAATCGATTATTTTTAGGGACGAAATTAGTCGATATTCTCTACTTGTTAATCCTTCGGAAATAGTGGTAAGCCGAATCTTACCCCTAAACAACTACTTTCTCTCATCGTGGTATTTTTCTAATCGAGTGTTAGGGTGTCATAGGTGCCGACGATCAAGAAGGTTTAGTCCTTACCGAAATCAGGTGTGTAATCTCATACCCTTCCAAATACATGTTTGAAATGGTGTGTAATCTCACACTTCTCTGAAATTTTGCATGAATTTTCTATGATTTGGTCGAAATAATTTCGACCAAAGAAAACAAGAAATTGGCATCCGGGATCACTCAGGCGGGCGTAGGTTCATAGTAGTAACCATGTTTTTGTAATAAAACAGTTTTGGTCAATGACAGTGACGTGATTTCGAAAAATCATGAAAAATAGGAGAAAGGGAATTAGAAAGTGATTAAGATATCAAATTAAAGCTTACTGTGTATATTTTAATATGGAAGAAAGTGAGAAGAAAAAGGAATTTTATATTCTGAGATATGTTAATTTTAGTGAGACTAGTTCTGAATGACTTCGTGGTTCCCTGATCTGTTTTGGAAAAATCATATAAAATCGTATAAAGTGAATTATGAGTTATAGTTTATATGTAAAGATTCCTTAGTGAGTATATTTTCATTAGAAACAAGTGGAAGCAGTATATGAAAACCGTACAGTGAGATATTTGAAATTAAGGTAAGAGAGGTCAGAATCATTGGACAGTGAAACAAGGGAAATTTTAAGAAATAAACTGTACTAAATGGCTAGGCCAAAAATTCTGGAAACATTACAGTAAGAAGATATATGAGTCTAGTTCCAAGAAAAATTTACAGATCTAGAATTCAAGTTTTCTAACTCGAGTTATGGTCAATTTAGTCAGAATGACGCAGATGGACAGTTGAAATTTGTATGCCCCAAATTACTAGTTAAGTTTTAGTTACGAGATTACCGAATTATCCTTGGAGGGTAAATTATTGAAATACCCTTGGGTTGCGAAATTACGAAAATGCCCCTTATGGGCTGAATTACGAAAATGCCCCTAATGGGCCAAATTACGAAAATGCCCCTAATGGGTCGAATTGACATATTGCCTTAATGGGCCGATTTGCAAAGTGTTACAATGGGCCGAATTTTTGTATTGAATCTTTGAATTAATTATTGTTGTTTATATTTATAAATATCATGATTTACTATGAATATTGCATTTGCATATTTTGCATGGGATGGGAATAATGTAAAAGAAGAGAAGTGTAGCCTGGTGGCTCTGCCACATTTTGATTCTGGTGGCTCTGCCACAAATTTTGATAATGGCTATGTGCCAATTTAATTATGGCTTTGTGCCATAGTGATTAAGGCTGTGTACCGATTATATTACCGTATATGATTTCGGTGGCTCAGCCACAAATATTATAAATGGCCATTGGCCTGCGAATTATTATTAATGGCTTAATGCCTGCATATGGTGTGTTGGCGGGGTGGGTTGACTGATGATCACCCACAGGTGTGTTGGTTGGTACGGGTGGTGTGTAGCGGATGGATTATTAAGATTGAGTTGGGAATTGCATTACATTCACATGATATTATAGATACATTATTATGTAAATGGGCTTAGGCCCGAGATATTGTTAAATGGGCTTCGGCCCAAGTTATTGTTTAATGGGCTCAAGCCCAAGTTTTTGCTAAACGGGTTCAGACCCAGTGGATAATGGTAAGGGGATTATACACTAAGTTCTTGTAACTCACTCCCCTTTCTCTTAACCCTTGTAGGTAATGCTTGATGATATAGACTTGGGCTATGGATGACTCAAGGGAGGCCATACTTCAGAAATGGTTTATTTGGACTTTAGACTTCTTTCTCGTTTATTTTATTACTTTACTATTTTGGGTTAAATGTTGTAATAAGGCCTCTGGACTATTTTTATTTTGCTTTATGGTTGGGATGTTTTTATTATTTTTCTTAAATTGTTTAAAAAGGGAATTTTTTGAAAAACTTAAATAATGGTTTCCAAAATCGATTAACAAATGGATTTTCAAAATAAACTTTTACAAATACTTTCATACATCGGAGATATTTCCTTCGAACTTTATTAAAATCAGTTTTACTTTATTTTTAATATTATTTTAATTTGGGTTTAACATTATGTAATAAGGCCAATGGGGTTTATTTTTCTTTAAAATTTCTATTTTCAGTTATATGGAAACTATAAACTATAAATTTCTGGATCTTCTTAAACAATGACAGCAACGGTTTTAAATTAAGCTTCCGCAACAAAAGGTTTTAAGGATAATAATGTCTTCCAAGGATGATTTCTAATAAACCACATTTTGAAATGAGCAAACAAAATCTGAGGTTTCAAATAGCAAAAAGTTTTAAATTCTTTAAGAAGAGTTTCTAATGAAAACCTGGTTTTTGAAAAACTCTTCAATGTGACGCGTCAAATTCGGGCCTAACTTCTAGGCCGGGTTTGGGGTGTTTCAAAAATTCAAAAAAAGAACAAAGAAAAAATATACGAGTTAAAAAAAAGTGTTAAGTTTTTGCAAGTTGTTGTTTTCATTCTCTTCTACTATTCCCAATCATCCAAAATCATTCTACCCTCATTTCATATACCCCAACGCCACACTCAAAGCCATTTTAATTTTTTTTTCAGCCAACCTGATACGGGCACTCTCGGGGAGCTCAACTTGTTGCAAGCTGATGAGCTCGAATCATCAAGACCAAGTGGCATGGAGCTCATGTGCATCTTCATGCACTTCCAAATTAAGCTAGATTAGCTCATTCTAGCTTAACTTGAGCCCACTCGAGCCCACTCCAGCTCATTGAGCTGATTGCTTTTTAATTTAATGCTTTAAATAAATTGTAACTTTTATTTTATTTATTTTTCTACAGCCCATTAATGGGTCTAAATAATTTAATTAGTGTCTAAATTAATTTTTCCAAGCTTTAATTAATATGTCTCATTTTATTACATGTTTTTAAGATATTTTAAAATTAAAATCAATGTGCAGATTTTTCTACTTAAATAGGGGGCTGCCGAATTTAGTATGTGTGCTAAGTGTGTGTTTAATGAGTCCAAAGTGTCTATTGATGTGTCTTGGACGTGATTAATTGTTATTCAATTAATTTGGCTTGATTTAATATGCATTCATACCCTTTTGTAGGTACAGCCGAATGTACATGAAGCAATTAAGAGATATATGCACCTAGGTGCATTGTACTTGGCCGAATACATCCATGTATTTGGTGGGTGCATGGACGGTTGGAAGTATGGTTAAATGCTGCTGATTTTTGGATTATCAAGGTGTCTATTCAGTTGGAAAAATAATTCCATGAAGACACATGCATGGAGGAGTTAAATGCATGATGCATGAACAACCAGTTGCAACGAATGAAGAAATACATGCATGGTTGGAGTCATGAACGTCCAAGGGAGTTTTAATAGCTGAATTAAACACTTGCAAGCCATTCAAAGACATGTTTAAATGCTGAAAATTCTTCAAACAAAAGGTGCAGCTCATCCCCAATGTTGGCCGAACCTAGACAAGCCTTTTCAGCTCCTTTGCTGTCCAAATTCGTTTGGCCACTTTCTTCTTCATTAAGATGTCTTCAAAATGTCCCAAATGGATAAATTTACACATCCAAAGGAGTTATTCATCTTCATCATTATTGCTGGACTTTTTTCAGCCAAAAGAAAGCTAATTAAGAGGTCAATTATTGGGACATACCTAGCTGCTGCATGCATTCTCAAGTGACCCAAAATTCATCCCCTCTTCTAGAAACATGGCTAATGATGTTCCCAAGGGCTGCACATGGACTTGGACGAATTTCTTGTTCATGGAACTGGCTATTGACGTTCCAAGAGGCTGAATTTGGCATTGCTCTCCTTCAAGCATTCATCTACCAAGTTAATTGCTCCATCTAGAAGCTGTCCACTTGACTCCCATTTAGCCGAATCTGCCCATAGCCACTTAATGATTTTATTCCAGATTTTTCAGCTTAATTAAGCCTTCTAGAAGTGGCCTTTGACGTCCTCAACGCATAGGAAACTACAAGGAAACCTTCTCCAAAATTTTGGAATTTTCTAGTTGAATTTTTACTTAGCCTTTAAGCTATTTGGATGACTATTCGGCTAGCACTTTAGGAGCCTATAAATACTTGTTATTTTTCATTTGTAAAGTTGGTTAATCTTTAATTAAACATATATGAACTTTAGTTCTTTGAATGAGATTTTTTTTCTCCTCTCTCCATTTCTAACTTAAACCATCTTCTAAATAAATACATTAAAAGCTTCCGCAAACTTAGTTATCTTTCCATATTTTTTTATTAATTCCCGAAGGCTTGAATTACTCCTCGTAGATTGGGCAACTCGCATATATTTTGACTCTCCCCGAGGCAGACTGTATCATCTGGTATCAGAGCTACAAAACGAGGATTTTTGAAGATGTACGTGAAGCCGGGATTAGGTTCGTAAGTTAAAAAATAAAAAAAAAGTTGTAATTTTATTTTCTTGTATTTCAGCATATTGTATTTGACATAGTGAAAAAAAGGGGGAATTATGAAAATTTAAAAAAAAATACAAAAAAATTGAAAAAAAAGAAGAAAAAATACGAGTATAAAAAAAGAAGTGTGTGAAGTTTGAAAGTTTTTGCTTGGTTTTTCATCTCTTCTAATCCGATCTCAAGACTCTCATTTCTACCCTCCTCATCTTCCTACCCCGATCTTCAAAAATTTTTTTCCTCTACCATCAGTTGGTATTTTCTTTTTTTTTCTCACCCAACGCCACCCACCCTTACTCCATTTGTCTTTTCTTTCTTTTAGCCTACCCGATACCCAACGTCAAACCTTTGTTAACCATTTTTGAAACTGACCCTCAAGCCGCACATAAGTCCTTCGAAATGAAGTACGAATTTGTGAGAGTGAGAAAGAGCGGGAAAAGGCACGAGTGCTTACATTAGAGAAAAAGCCATATTTAAGTGAAACACGAGTGTGAGCGATTTCTCTTTGTGAGTGACTTGTGAGAATTTCGTGGTGAGGATTTAATTTTCTGTTTATTTCTTTTTAACAATCTTTCTTTTCAGAAAATAAAAATAACACAAGAAGGTTTCTCAGTCGCCGATTTCCAATACTTGTTGAACGAAATGGAAAGCATGTTCGACCGGACGATGTCCTCAAGAAGGAGAACGGAGTCAAGTTCTTCACTGCGATATACATCCAAAAACTATTCGCGAAGAGATTCTTATCAAGACTCATGTTCGATAAAGCTTCCGAGACGGAGAGAAGAAAGATATGAGTTCAAATCCTTTCGAGGTGCCGAACGAGATTCTTCAATTCGAAAAAATGGAACCTAAGACCCCACAAAGGTATACACCCGAATGTTACTTGAAGAGGTCCCAACGTGATTCCTTTTCTCAATTTCGAGACAAGAAGTTGACTATGATTCTTACTCCCTCCAAGATGACGAGCAAGTTGATCGATATACCCGCTCAGAAACTTCCCAGAAAACATCCACGAGGTATTCTTCTCGAAGAACCCCTTCTGATCACTATTTAAGAAATGACTATTATCGAGACTCCTTGATACAGTCCCGGTCTCAAGATGAAATCGAGATGTATACTTAGTTGCCCGATCGTAATCGAGAAATATGAAAATAGAAGATAAAAGGAGAAGAGTAAAGTAAATTAGAAGAAGTATAGATTTAGATAGGAAGGTATGAAGTTCGGTTAAGCTGAAATACGAGAGGTTCGAGATTGGCTCAAGTTTAGAAGAGGTACTCAGGAATGATCTCGGTTTAAGAGTTAGTTCGAGATTGGTAAGGATGGGTTGAGGTTGGAAGTTAAGTCGGGATAGTAACTCGGGTAATTGTTCGAAGACGAATAGTTAAAGTTGATATGAAAGAAAGGGACTCGATTTTAGGAGGATTACGAAAAGGATACGAAAATAGTTTGAAGGATGTTCGGGGTTCAGTTTTAGAAAGGAAGGTTTCAATTTAAGGCTTAAGAAACAAGTATGAACCAATACCGAAAGGTATCGACCCGGATTACTTATACGTTTCCTAAGGTTCGGTTTTGGATATAAATCAGACCTCGACCCACTAACAAAATACGATAGGAACCTCGGTATCGGGATAAGAAAAAGGAAGGGTTGACGCCACTAGCTCGCTAGATAAGCTAACAGATCCTAAAACGAAATTGGAGAAGTGTTCTCACAAATTTGACAGAATAACAGTATATAATTCATCCAAAAAGTCCTTTACAATTGTCTATTTTCGGATATTTAGTGCTTAGAAGCTAATTGAAAAGTCATGAAACTTAGCTTAGTTTCTAAGTTATTTTCGTCCTTAAATGACCCTAAATTATTCTAGAAGTTGGCCTTTGGTTTTTGCTATCCACGTTCATCCTTGAAGCACCCAAAAATCAGCTTCTAGAAGCTCTTTAAGTGCAGCCGAATGCACTAGGAAGAAAGAGGGCTGAAAGCTCTTAAATTCGGCCTTGGGATTGCGCAAAAGACACCTTGGAAGAGCCGAACGGTCATGCCTTGGTACTAGGTGGTATTGGGAACGTGAAAGGCCATCACACTCCCTCATGCACTCTCTTTAATACTGCCATCATTTGAAAAGGCAAACTCCCAACATTACATTAAAGTTCGGCCCTTTAATTTGCTGCACTTTTCACTTTCACGAAGCAACTTTTTCTTTTAATTTCTTTGTCACTCACGAGAAAGCATCTTGGGAGATGAAACGTCCATGCTCCTTTGTTGTCGTCCAATGTATGCAATGGTTGATGCTTGGTAATACTCAACACGCATGGGAGATAGGAAGCAACACATCGTTTGAGAATGGCAACCAGCACTAAATGCTTTAAATGTTGTCCCACGCATGCACCAGCACTTCCTTAAATAAGGTTTTAGCATGCTGATTGTTGTCCACCTTAATGGACGTGTAGGAGACACCAACGGACACGTTGGAAAGCTTAAACCAACAGCAAATTAAATCCCACACGTGGTCCAATATGGCCATAAACTCTACCGCACATGCATTAAACATGTCCCAAAAGCACCTACAAATAATTAATTTCGGCCATTAGTTTTTCTAGCAACAAAACACATATTTAAGACATGTTTTAAGCTAAAGAACACGCAATAAATAGGGCCTTAAGTGGTCTAAAATTCAGCTGGAAAATTTAGGACACATTAAATGGTGGTTTGGCTGGACACATTTAATGTGCAGCATCTTTTAATTATGTCCTAAACTAGACATATTAAAGCTAGCTATTACTATGCAATGATTATGACTTAATTAGACTTATTTAAATGCAACAAATAATTAAAATACTTATTTAAGTTATCCAAAATTATTTAATTAGTTTCAACTAATTAATTAACTAAGGCTGAATGGCCAAATGACTAAGGCCGAATGCCCATATGGGGTTCTTACTGATCGTGAGCTCGTAGAAGCGTGCAACACGGACTTAAGTTATCGTTTGAACTGGTCTTAGCATCGTCCCAAGCTTGCTGGATTAGAACTCCGATTGCCTCTTTAAATTGTTTTGCACGAGCCCTCGTAATCGATCCTTGAGGTAACACCATCGGGTCTCGGCTCGAACTCGGCTCATGATGGGGCGTGCCCGTATCATCCTCCCCCTCTTGAAAATGACTTGTCCTCAAGTCAGGACCTGCATCAAACAGTGTTAAATCAGCCACATTAAAACTAGCGCTGATATTATACTCACCGGGCAAGTCGAGTTTATATGAATTCTCATTAATCCGCTCTAGGACTTGGAAAGGTCCGTCTCCTCTCGGTGGTAATTTGTTTTGACGACGAGCTGGGAACCGTTCTTTTCTCATATGCACCCAGACCCAGTCTCCTGGTTCAAACACAATTTGTTTTCGTCCTTTGTTGGCTCGCTGGGTGTATTGCTTGGTTCTCGCCTCGATGTTCTCGTGCACCTTTCTATGCAATTCTTTGACATAGTTCACCTTTTTCCTAGCATCAGAATGGATAAACTTATCAGAAGGAAATGGTAATAGATCAAGAGGAGTGAGAGGATTAAACCCGTAAACAGTCTCGAAGGGAGAAAATTTAGTCGCGGAATGAACAGCTCAGTTGTAAGCAAATTTGATGTGAGGCAGGCATTCCTCCCATGTTTTGAGATTCTTCCACACCAATACTTGAAGCAGAGTCAATAGGACTCGGTTCACCACCTCGATCTGTCCATCCGTCTGAGGATGACAAGTGGTCGAGAACATTAGTTTTGTTCCTAGCTTTCCCCACAGAGTTTGCCAAAAAATGACTTAAAATTTTTACGTCTCGATCTGATACGATTGTTCTCGGAACTCCATGCAGGCACACGACTTCTCTGAAAAATAAGTTTGCAATATGCACAGCATCATCAGTCTTAGAACAAGGAATAAAATGGGACATTTTAGAAAATTGATCAACTACAACAAAAATCGAGTCCTTCCCTGTTTTAGATCTCGGTAAGCCAAGGATAAAGTCCATGGAGACGTCGGTCCAAGGAGTGTCCGGAATAGGAAGGGGCGTGTATAAACCATGAGGTTGAACCTGTGACTTCGCTCGTTTGCAAGATATACAATGCTTGCATATCTGTTCGACATCCTTTCGTATCCCCGGCCAAAAGAAGTGTTCTTATAGAGTTGACATCTTTTTGTCTCGTCCAAAGTGACCCATAAGGCCACCACTATGTGCCTCTAATACGAGCAACTCTCAAATAGAGCCGTTCGGTATGCATAGTTTGTTCTCTTTGAAGAGAAATCCTTCGTACCTATAAAACTTATCAAAGGCACCGTTTTCCCAAGCATTATATATGTTCCCAAAGTCAACATCATCAACATACAAATCTTTTATATGATGGAAACCAAGTAGTTTAGAATCAAGAAAAGTCAATAGAGTATACATTCATGATAGCGCATCAACTACTACATTTTCCTTACCTTTCTTATACTTGATTACGTACGAAAATGATTCTAAATACTCGATCCGTTTTGCATGCCGTTTGTTGAGCTTATGCTGACCTTTGATGTACTTGAGCGCTTCATGATCTGAATGAATAACAAACTCTTTCGGCCTCAAGTAGTGCTGCCACGTTTTAAGCGACCTTATGAGAGTGTACATCTTCTTGCCATACACGGGGTAATTAAGGGCAGCTCCATTCAATTTCTCGCTAAAGTATGCCACCGGTCTTCCAGTCTGAGTTAGCACGGCTCCGGTCCCTACACCTGAAGCATCACACTCAATTTCAAAGGTTTTAGTAAAATCAGGAAGGGATAACAATGGAGCTTTAACAAGACACTCTTTAATTGCATTAAAAGACAGTTCTTGCTCATTGGACCAATGAAAGGCCGAATTCTTCTTGATCACACTCGTTAAAGGAGCAGCTATCGTGCTGAAATTGGGCACGAATCGGTGGTAGAAACTAGCCAACCCATGAAAGCTTCGTACTTGACTTATCGTCATAGGACGTGGCCATTCTTGGATGGCTCGAATCTTCTTGTAACATCCTGCACTAGGGTTGTTTGCAATGTATTTTATTGATTGCATGTTTGCTTAAATAAATGCATGTGTTATGGTTTGGTCAGAAATCCCGAGTTAGTCGGGTATAGGGTTAAAAAAAAAAGTTCCTTAAGTGCTTGGGATGGAAAGGCTAAGTGTATAAGTATTTTTATTATTTGGGGCGAATATTGACACAAGGGAATGGCTGGCGGAGTGGTTAGGGCGCTGCTAGAAGGCTAGAAGATGCGCTGGGCTCAGGTTCGATTCGCGTGGGAGGAGTTTTATTTTTGTTGTCATGAAGGAGGACTTAAGGAGAAAGGTATAAGAATAAACTCGTTGAGCTTATGGCACAAATGAGCGCCCTGGCCGAGTGGCTTGGGGGCGCTAAGGGCATAGGGACTTCAGCAAGTCTGGGGTTCGAGTCATGGTGGCTGCACGTGGTATTTTCATTTTGAGCTTTGGTGAATATGAAGGGCCTAGCTAAGAAGACTTTAAAAAGAATTATCGATGGGTTCATGTCACAAATAATACCTTGGCAAAATGGCCAGGGGCGTGACGGTTCGTTGCAGCTCGGGGACTCGCGTTCGAGTCCCGTTAGGCGCTCGGGTGCTTCTAATTTCTTTTGTTTTAGCGTTAAAGCATTAAGGATCAGTAAAGCATAGGATAAAAGAAATATGCAGCGCGTTCTTGTCATGAAAGTCCAGTCGGTCGAGCGGTTGAGGCATGGGAGTCTCTGCCCCAGGTCTCGGGTTCGAGACCATGGAGCGGCAGCTTGGAAATTTTTTTAGCCAGCGTGCTGGCATCCTGCAGGGGGGAGGCGCACGCATGCACAAGGCATGCTGCCGTGGGTGTGCTGAAATTATGGGCTTAACCATAGTTTTTATTATTATTATTTTTATTATTATTATTATTATTATTATTATTATTATTATTTAGTTATTTTTAATAAGGTGTATGGGCAAGATTCTAACCATTATTTTATTAGAGCATGGGAGAAATTTGTTAGTTCCTATGTTGATGGGCATGATTATTAAACCCTTTTATTATTTCTATGGTGATGGGAGAGATTAAACAATGTTTTAGTAAATGATTATGGAAGTTGTCTTGATGGAGAATTAGTGGCCGGCCAAGGGTCTTTTGGAGGGGTAAATTTCGGTCAACTAGGGGACTAAAGGCTGACATTCTATTTGGGTCTTGAATAGGCAAAATAGGAAAAAAATAGAAGAGTTAATGAGGTGTTGCTAAGTAGGAAAATGGTGGCTGATTGTGAGACTCTTGTCTATGTGCATGTTCGGCTTTAAGGCTTCTAGGAGGGAAGGGTGCCGAAACTTGGTGTGCATTAAGGTGAAGCAATCGGCAAGGGATTTCAACAACCCATATTCAAAGGGTGGTAAGTGTACTTCTTTATCATGAGATTTCTTCTCTTCCTATTTGGGTGCCGAAAGCTTAAGTTAAAGCGTTGGTAATGATTGGCCGATTATCTGTGAGTATCATGATAGGTGACCTTTGAGTTTAGTCGACACCAAGAAGCTAGGGGGGAGAGCTTCTCAGGAATCTACTCTTCGAGTCAGGTGCGTAACCGAAGGGCCTAGCCGAACCTATTGGTAAATGAGCTTTCCCTCAACTTCGGTTTTGTTTCATCTTCCCTAGTGCATGTCGAAAATATGAGTTGAGGTCCTTGTTAGAATCGGCCGAAGAAGTATAGGCCGTATTAATTTGTAAATGTTTGCATGTGTAGCCGACACCAAGAAGTACATTGGATTTTGTTTCTCCTGAGGGCCTCAAAGAGTCAAACAATAACTCGGGATTTCGGTAAGCTTAGAAATAGTTAAGAATTTCGGCCTAGGGCCCTGTTTTGGTTATGTTACGACCAATAACTTTGGAATTTGTTAGTAAATCAAATAAGACCCCTAAATACTAACCTATGATGGCCGAATATAGGAGCTATACGAGGACGTTTCGGGACTTTTGTAATATTGCGTAGATACGGGATTTCTTTTTAGACCTCCGATTAAATAGGTGTGTAAGCTCTTACACACTTTATTAGTATAAACTGTTATTTGATGATATTAATAACCTCTCATGTGGTAATTTTGCCTAGTGGGCATAGGCTTGGTTTTCGGGTAAGTCCCCTATTACTCGATTTACGATGTATGTTGTATATGCCATCATATGCTGTGAAATGCTATGCTATATACGATTGCATGATATATGGGATCATGATACTTGTGATGTGAGCATGATGATGGTGGGTTTGATGAGAGGGAGTAATATTCGTGTCGACGGACACCAGTGTTTTGGTAACACATTGTGACTACGGTCACCAGAGGTTTGGTACCTCCAGAGGTTTGGCACCTCATAGCGTCTCGTCCCTGTGGCTTAGTGCCACCGTGGGTTGGCCCCACATTTGAGATACGGGATCGACGCCAGTGATTTGGTATCACACGATGGGTTGGCCCCATCATTTGATTGTGACTTCGGGTCACCAGTGGTTTGGCACCACCAGTGGTTTGGTACCACACGGGGTAGAAAAGGAGTATGGATGGCTAGGTTGGGTTGCATAATTGCAGGTCATACTAATACCTTGTGTATGAGTGGTATGTTCGGGTTGGGGATTTATACACTGAGTCTTGGTGACTCACCCCTTCCCATATCATCTTGCAGGTGAGTAGAGCGCGGATATGGAGCCGGGGAGAGCTCGAGGCGGCCATGTTTGTTTTGTGGACTTCAAATTTTATTTTGCCCCGCTTTAAGTTTATTATTCACAAAATTCGATTGGGTTGTAATATGGCCGCTTATTATTATTATTTTGGATGTTTAGGTAGTCGTTTTTGCTTTATTATATAACTGATGAACTTATGAACTGTCAAGCAAATCGGTTAAAGATAACGTTTTCAAAATAAGTACTCGTAGGCGTTTTCAAAAATGCTATTATCGGGTAACAAATTTTCCTAAGTTATCGACGACTCAAATGTTTTAAAACCTAAGTGATTAAATGGTTTCAAAGGAAAAAGGAAAAGTTTTCAACTCAATCGTATTTATCAAGCCAACCCATTTAAGTTTTAGCAAACACCATTTTATTACCCCCCCATAAATTGAAGATTTCCATTGAACTTTTCAAAATGTTTTTACTCCGTGACATACCAGATCCGGTCAAGGCTTGTGGGCCGGGTTTGGGGTGTTACACTTCTCTTGATCTACCTCTAAGCCATTTGCACTCATGACATATCCTAAGAAAACAACCTTGTCAGTACAAAAAGAACATTTCTTGAGATTAGTGTACAATACCTCTTTCCGTAATGTTTCTAGGATCGCGCATAGATGTTGGACATGTTCCTCCAAAGATTTACTGTACACTAAGATATCATCAAAATAAACAACACATGATTTTCCAATAAAAGCTCGTAAAACATGATTCATAAGACGCATGAAAGTACTTGGAGCATTTTGTAAGCCCGAATGGCATTACCAACCATTCGTACAAACCTAGCTTCATTTTGAAAGTTGTTTTCCACTCGTCGCCCTCGCGCATTCATATTTGGTGATATCCACTTTTGAGGTCGATCTTTGTGAAGATTCTTGCTCCACTTAACTCATCAAGCATGTCGTCAAGTTGGGGTATCGGGTGTCGATACTTAACAGTAATCTTGTTGATGGCGCGACAATGGACACACATGCGCCACGAGCCATCTTTCTTTGGCACAAGTAACACCGGTACCGTGCAAGGACTCAGACTCTCTCAAATATAACCTTTTTTGAGCAATCCAGTGATTTGCTTTTGGAGCTCTTTTGTTTCCTCGGGATTGCTCCGGTACGCAGGTCAATTAGGTAAAGCAGCTCCGGGTACCAAGTCAATTTGGTGTTCAATGCCTCGAATGGGTGGCAACCCACTTGGGATCTCCTCCGGAAATATGTCATCAAATTCCTGAATCAAAGACAACACAGAAGAAGGAAGATTCTCGGGTAAATCATTGTTGTTCAAAAATGCTTCTTTGTACAGGAGCAAATACATTGGATGTCTCAAACTCAAAGCTTTCCGAATAGCTCTCGCTTTTGTAAAAACACCCATTTTTCCACTCTCTTTTTCATCTTCATCTTTTTCTTTCTTTTGTTTTCTCTCATTTGTTTTTGCACTCGTATTTTTCTCTTGCTCATTTTTCTTACTTTTCTCTTTTGTATTCTTTTCTTTTTCTTTTGATTGTTTAATGGAAATCCTAAGTTTTTGCTGATCATCAAAGACTTGCTTAGGCGTTAAGGGGGCAAGTGTTACAATCCTTCCAAGATGCTTGAAGGAATACCGATTAGTGTAGCCATCGTGCATCACTCGACGGTCATATTGCCATGGACGTCCCAAGAGTAAGTGGCCCGCGTGCCTCGGCACTACGTCGCATAGCACGTCATCAGAGTATTTCCCGATGCTGAAGGATACTAAGACTTGCTTAGTAACTTTGAGTTCTCCGCTGTCGTTAAGCCACTGAAGCTTATATAGAGTCGGATGCTTTGTCGTTGTCAATCCTAGCTTTTCCACCATGATGGGTACTTGCTACGTTCGTGCAACTCCCTCCGTTGATGATAAGGCTACAAACCTTGCCTTGCACCTGGCATCTCGAATGAAAGATATTTTCTCGTTGCTCCTCGTTTCCCGCACTTTGAAGACTGAGGCTTGGCTTCACGACGAGCAATTCACCTTCAACAGGTTGTTCTATATCCTCATCAGCTTCAGAATTGGATTTGGACTCACATTCTTCTTCGTCTTCGGTTTCAATTTCTCTGTCGGCCCGCATCACCATAGTTCGTCTATTCAGGCATTGGCTTGCGATGTGTCCTCCGCCAAGGCACTTGAAGCATTTGATGTCCCTCGATCTAGCATTAGAATTTTCTGGAGCCTTGCCTTTGCTTGTTTCAGCCAAAGGCTTGTTTGTCTTAGGGGTGAAAGTAGAGTCTTTCGTCTTGTTCGCGAGGAACCCCTTGCTCGTACTTTGGCCCCACTTCGAGGGTTTCGGATTGGAATAGCTTTAGGATGCTCCCTTTTGCTTCAATTGCTTTTCGACTTTAATGGCCATGTGGACCATATCTTCCATTTCGACATAATGTTGTAATTCCACAACATTTGCTATCTCCCGGTTGAGTCCGACTAGGAATCGAGCAATGGTAGCTTCTCGTTCTTCTTGGATATCAGCTCGGATCATAGCAACCTCAATTTCTTTATAATAATCTTCAACGCTTCTCGTCCCTTGTGTAAGATGTTGGAGTTTCTGATGTAACTCCCAATGATAGTAAGAAGGGATGAATCGTCGTCTCATGGCCGCTTTGATCTCGGCCTATGTAGTGATCGGCCGTTCGCCGTTGCGCCTTCAACTCGTAGTCAACTGACCCCACCAGATCATGGTGTAGTCGAAAAACTTTATAGCGGCTAATTTGACCTTCTTGTTTTCAGAGTAGTTGTGGCAATCGAACACAAGTTCGATCTTCTTTTCCCATTCCAGATAGGCTTCAGGATCTGACTTACCGTGGAAGGGAGGGATGGTCAACTTGATGTTCTTGAGATCGTCATCTTCCCACCTCCGATCTCTTTGGCCGTGGTTTCGGGGCTCTCTCCTTCCAACACTGATGTTGGATTCATGATCGCTTTCGCCCTTACTAAATTCATTAATGTCTTCTTCAACTTCCCGTTGTTGCTTACGTCGTTGATTAGGTCGTCCATGCCTTTGCCTGGCAACTTCGGGGGTCACCTATCGTGGTCTTTGGGCTTCCACTTGAAAGAGTTGATCTTCAAGAGGGTTGAGCCTTCGATCGAGTAATCTTTCCATTTCGCGCAAGAGGGCTTGCATTTGCAGGTCGGGGACATTTCGAACAGCTTGTCTTCCTTGTTGTTCCTCTGCGTTTTGCCCGACATCTTGAGACATTGTAGTAAAAATTAAATCCTCACAACAAATCCTCACAGTTCACTCGGAAAGAAAGAAGTTTAATGACACTCACACTCGTGTTCAACACTCTTAGTTCAGCTTTTACCTCCCCTCGAATGATCTCACACTCTCGTGCCTTTTACCTCTACACTTTCTCGTGATTTCGTTGTTCGAATTCGCCAAGGCCTATTAGGGCTTAGGGGGTCAGTCACAAATAGGTTTCAAGGGTTGTAACGAGTTTGGTATTAGGGTAGGCTGAAAGAAGAAATTTCTGGTGGGTTGGAACGAGGTGATCAGAGTGGGTCGAGAGAGAAAGAAGAAATTTACAGAAGAAGAAGGAATATCGAATTCGTTCAAACTTTTTTTAATTACGAATTTCTTTTTTCAGCCTACCCTAATACCCTACTCGTTATGACCCTTCATATAGGTTTCATTCCAAAATTAACCAACTTACAAAATGCAAAATAATAAGTATTTATAGGCTTATGAAAGGGCTAGCCGAATGGGCATATGTCCCTTAATTACTAAGTTTAATTTTAGTCCATAAAATGCTAAAGAAAACATCTAGAATAAAGTCTTTAATGGATGGTGGCCGGATTCAGCTAATGGAAGAGCTTTAGACAACTTCTGGAAGTGCCCAAATGCATCCGAAATTAAATAGGGTCTTGGGAGCCGAAATGCTTCTTAAATTCATCCATGGAGCATGAATGGGGTGCCTTGAGAATTTAACTAGACGTGCAACCTTCTAGTAAGCCTTGGAAATGTAAATAGCCACTCAAAACTTATTCATGTAAGCTCTTGAATGCTGGTCATGCATGGAGGAGCAAGTTCCCAACATCCCCTTTAATGCTGCTTCCCCTTTTGCCATTCACGAAGCAATTGTCCCCTTTTGGCTGTTGGTATGCACAAAGCAATTAGCTTGAATGTATGTGCATGTTCAGCTCCTTTTTAAACGAATTTATGCTGGTAATTATGGTTGGCCGAATGGCCATTTTGGCCACACCAAACGTCAGCCCCTTTTGTAGTTCACGAGATGCTCCTTAACTCCCTTTTCCAGCAGCTCAATAAATAGCTTCCATGCATGTCCCAACATAGCCATAAATGATGTCCATGCATGTTTGCTGTCCATTAATGTGCTGCCGTCCCAAGCCATGTACTTAATGTGTCACCCAAACACTAACACATGAAATTAAATCAGCTGGCAATTGAATTAAATTTGACACATTGATGAGGCAAATGATGAGCTAAATGGTTGCGTTGGTGAGTGTAGCAGCAGCAGGGGAGCTTGGGATAAAGTAATCAGCAACATACTTTAATTACTGTCCCTTGCTATTTTCGATGGAAGCATGAATAAAAGCAAGCAAACATTCTTTATTGCATGTTGGCCGAATGTTCGGCAGCCTTTAATATCCCCTTCACACCGTCCAAACATGCATGCTGCTGGTTGTTTCTTTTAATCCACTTTAATGCGCATTTGGGAAAAGGAAAAAGGCATGTTGGAAGCATGAAATCAGCTAATTTAAGTCCCTTGAATGTTCCAACATTTCTTTAAATGATTCCTCATTAAAGCTATCGTCCAACACTTCATTAATGTGCTCAACACTTTATTGATGTTTGTTCAATGCATTGGCTGACTCTTGTACTTCCAGTAGCCCTCTTTATGCCGTCCTTGTCCTTGTGCCTACACCAAATAAATCAAGCAAGTTGCATTAAATTCGGCAGCCATATTTTTAGCATGATTAAATCATGTAATAACCAAAACAAGTGATTTTGCTGCTCATTAATTTTTGGCTCTTTAAAATTCAAAGCTAGACAAATTAAATCCTGCTCATTAATTCGGCTAGAACACATTAAATTTATGTAATAACTTAAGACACATTAAACGCACGTAATAAAATGGGACAAATTAGATTTCAGTCTAGACAAATTAATTTAGACACTAATTAAATTATTTAGGCATATTAATTTGCTGTAGAAAAATAAATAAAATAAATGTTGCAATTTATTTAAAGCATTAAATTAAAAAGCAATCAACTCAATGAGCTAAAGTGAGCTCGAGTGAGCTCAAATTGAGCTAGAATAAGTTAATTCAGCTCAATTTGGAAGTGCACCAAGATGCATACAATCTCCATGGCACTTGGGACTTTTGGATTCGAGCTCATCAACTCGCAAAATGCTGGTGCCCCGGGCGTACCCATATCATCCCTCCCCTCTTCAAGACGAATCATCCTCGAATTGACCTATTGATCTTTTTGAACAGAATTCTTTTTGCTCGCCTTTCCTCGATCAAATGGGACGAATAATAGTCGTAGTACCTGAAAAAGATAACCACAAGTTAGCAAGTGTTGTTTCAAACAAACTTGTAAACCAAATTTGAGCAAGACAAGACAAATAGTTTGCACGCACACGGGCATAAACATTTTATCATATAAAAGGAGCAAAGCCTTATCAAATGTTTGAGACTTAAGCGAATAGGCTTCATGGCATGCGCACAGAGTCCTCGTTACAAAAGTACCATGCGAATAACTCATCAAAGGAGAAACATAATCGTTACAAACAAGTAGTTGAGAAAACGCATATGGCACATGAAATTGATCAACCAAATCTTGCATTAAACGATATATGACAACACTCGCACATGAATTATAAAATTTATCAAGCACACAAATCCTTTTGTCAATCATTAAAGCAGATAGAACATGAACAGGCAAAACGAAATGATTAAGCGTATCATGGTTTATATGTTTATCATCATTCAAAGAAGGCAAAGATGCATCATCAAGTTTAATAGATGTACCTTGATGCGCGAAAAGATAAAGTTCATTCTCACCTTGATTGAGCAACACAAACCTTCTTTTCTCGGGATTGTAGTGTAATTGAAGTTGAGCGTTTGATTCAACCCTTATCAACTCTTGAACATTCGTTACTCCACTTTCATGCTTTGCAACACAATGATGAAAAATATTTGTCTTACCATCTTCCTTACCTTCCTTCTCGTGTGATTCAACTTCACCTTTTTCAATCAAAGTAAAACGTCGCTCGTCGGGAAGGTATTGTAGTTGAAAGCCATCGTGAGAATTATCGAAAACCTGCAAGAAGGAAATAGAAGAAGAGCAAACTTTAAGGGGGATAGTTGAAACAACTTTCTCTTTTTCTTGCTCATTTTGTTCTCTCGTTACTTTTTCAAGAGCTTTTTCACTTTTTTCAATTTTAAATTTTCAATCTTTTCTTCATTCTTTTTTTCAAGCTCTTTTTCTTCACTCTCAAATTCTTTTTCATCTTTTTTTTTGTTCTTTCTCATTCTTATTTTCTTCTCTCTCGTTTTTCTTTTCTTGTTCTCCTTTTTCAAATTGATTACAACAAAAAGATGTTACAAAAGAGTCTAAAAGAGAAGGACTTGATTCAAGGATAGGAGAAATGCTGTCGTAAATATCACGATCAATTCCTCGTGAAAAATCCTTTGTGCGGGACATCTTTGGAGTGTTTGATGAGTAGCTCATACTTTTGTGCTCGTCTTCGTAATAGGCTTCCAATTTGAAATTCACTTTGCTTCGCCTTGAATTTCTCGTCGAATAAGAATCATGATGTAAATTACTTCGAGAATGATCTTTCGGAGACGAAGATTTATAGCTTTCTTCTCGACGCCTCGAAGGTCTTGATGAATACGAATCCGTTCTTACATGGTCTTTGGGCTTCCACTTGAAAGAGTCGATCTTCAAGTGGGTTGAGCCTTCGATCAAGCAATCATTCCATTTCGCGCAAGAGGGCTTGCATTTGCAAGTCGGGGACATTTCGAACCACTTGGACATTTTGAACCACTTGTCTTCCTTGTTGTTCCTCCGCGTTTCGCCCGGCATCTTAAGACATTGTAGTAAAAATTAAATCCTCACAACAAATCCTCACAGTTCACTCGGAAAGAAAGAAGTTTAATGACACTCACACTCGTGTTTAACACTCTTAGTTCGACTTTTACCTCCCCTCAAATGGTATCACACTCTCATGCCTTTTACCTCTACACTTTCTTGTAATTTCGTTGTTCAGATTCGCCAAGGCCTATTAGGGCTTAGGGGGTCGGTCACAAACGGGTTTCAAGGGTCGTAACGAGTTGGGTATTAGGGTAGGTTGAAAGAAGAAATTTCAAGTGGGTTGGAACGGGGTGGTCAGAGTGGGTCGAGAGAGAAAGAAGAAATTTACAGAAGAAGAAGGAATATCGAATTCGTTCGAACTTTTTTTAATTACGAATTTCTTTTTTTAATATTATATACAAATTTTTTTAACTTTGAATCTTTTTTTTACTTACTTCGGATCTTCGTTTAACATATTCGGAATAGTCATCGGAGCTTCGTAATTCTCGATTTAACTAGCTCTGATACCAGATGATACAGTCCTGGTCTCAAGATGAAATCGAGATGTATACTTAGTTGCCCGATTGTAATCGAGAAATACAAAAATAGAAGATGGAAGGAGAAGAGTAAAGTAAATTAGAAGAAGTATAAATTTAGAAAGGAAGGTATGAAGCTCAGTTAAGCTGAAATACGAGAGGTTCGGGATTAGCTCGAGTTTAGAAGAGGTACTCGGGAATGATCTCGATTTAAGAGTTAGTTCGAGATTGGTATGGATGGGTTGAGGTTGGAAGTTAAGTCGGGATAGTAACTCGGGTAATTGTTCGAAGAGGGATAGTTAAAGTTGATATGAAAGAATGGGACTCGGTTTTAGGAGGATTACAAAAAGGATACAGAAATAGTTCAAAGGATGTTCGGGGTTCGGTTTTATAAAGGAAGGTTTCGATTTAAGGCTTAAGAAACAAGTATGAACCAATACCAAAAGGTATTGACCCGAATTACTTATACGTTTCCTAAGGTTCAGTTTTGGGTATAAAATGGACCTCGACCCACTATCGAAATACGATAGGAACCTCGGTATCGAGATAAGAAAAAGGAAGGGTTGACGCCACTAGCTTGCTAGATAAGCCAACGGATCCTAAAACGAAATTGTAGAAGTGTTCTCACAAATTCGACAGAATAATGGTATATAATTCATCCAAAAAGTCCTTTACGATTGTCCATTTTTGGATATTTATAGTGCTTAGAAGCTAATTGAAAAGTCATGAAACTTAGCTTAATTTCTAAGTTATTTTCGTCCTTAAATGACCCTAAATTATTCTAGAAGTTGGCCTTTGGTTTTTGCTGTCCACGTTCATCCTTGAAGCACCCAAAAATCAGCTTCTAGAAGCTCTTTAAGTGCAGCCGAATGCACTAGGAAGAAAGGGGGCTGAAAGCTCTTAAATTCGGCCTTGGGATTGTGCAAAAGACACATTGGAAGAGCCAAACGGTCATGCCTTGGTACTAGGTGGTATTGGGAACGTGAAAGGCCATAATACTCCCTCATGCACTCTCTTTAATACTGCCATCGTTTGAAAAGGCAAACTCCCAACATTACATTAAAGTTCGGCCCTTTAATTTGCTGCACTTTTTACTTTCACGAAGCAACGTTTTCTTTTAATTTCTTTGTCACTCATGAGAAAGCATCTTGGGAGATGAAACGTCCATGCTCCTTTGTTGCCGTCCAATGTATGCAATGGTTGATTCTTGGTAATACTCAACATGCATGGGACATAGGAAGCAACACATCGTTTGGGAATGGCAACCAGCACTAAATGCTTTAAATGTTGTCCCACGCATGCACCAGCACTTTCTTAAATAAGGTTTTAGCATGCTGATTGTTGTCCACCTTAATGGACGTGTAGGAGACACCAACGGACACGTTGGGAAGCTTAAACTAGCAGCAAATTAAATCCCACGCGTGGTCCAACATGGCCATAAATGCTGCTTCTTTAACTCTGCCGCACATGCATTAAAGCTAGCTATATTAAAGCTAGACACATTTAATGTGCAACATCTTTTAATTATGTCCTAAACTAGACATATTAAAGCTAGCTATTACTATGCAATGATTATGACTTAATTAGACTTATTTAAATGCAACAAATAATTAAAATATTTATTTAAGTTATCCGAAATTATTTAATTAATTTCAACTAATTAATTAACTAAGGCCGAATGGCCAAATGACTAAGGCCGAATGGCCATATGGGGTTCTTCCTGATCGTGAGCTCGTAGAAGTGTGCAACACGGAGTTAAGTTATTGTTTGAACTGGTCTTAGCATCGTCCCAAGCTTGCTGGATTAGAACTTTGATTGCCTCTTTAAAATGTTTCGCACGAGCCCTCGTAATCGATCCTTTAGGTAACACCATCGGGTCTCAGCTCGAACTCGGCTCATGATGGGGCGTGCCTATATCAGGCATGCCCGGGGAGCTCAACTTTTGCAAGCTGATGAGCTCAAATCATCGAGACCAAGTGTCGTGGAGCTCATGTGTATCTTCATGCACTTCCAAATTGAGCCGGATTAGCTCATTCTAGCTTAACTTGAGCTCACTCGAGCCCACTCTAGCTCATTGAGCTGATTGCTTTTTAATTTAATGCTTTAAATAAATTGTAACTTTTATTTTATTTATTTTTCTACAGCCCATTAATGTGTCTAAATAATTTAATTAGTGTCTAAATTAATTCGTCCAAGCTTTAATTAATATGTCTCATTTTATTACATATTTTAAAGATATTTTAAATTTAAAATCAATGTGCAGATTTGTCTACTTAAATAGGGGGCTGTCGACCCTTTTTCCAGCGATGCCAAAAGTGACCAAGGGTCCAACATAAGTGATCGGCAAAGGGGTCAACGAAACTGAGGCCGAAGAGAATGAGGACGAGTGGATGATGACTTGAATAACAATTAATCACATCCAAGACACATCAATAGACACTTTGGACACATTAAACACACACTAAAATCTATTCAAATAATTTAATGTTGTCCTAACTCTCAGCTATTTCAAAAAGCCAATAGGCATAAAGAAGTATTTTTTTTTCTTAATTCCATGAGTTCGTGAAATTTAGAATGACTATTGGTACTAAAATCATATCCATGCCACTGCTAAAATTGCACTAAGGATTGATAGATTCATTTCAAGAAGATCAAAACATTCAATAGATTTTATTCATTAACAGAGTAAAAGCATAGGCAGAATCCGGAAAGTCGTGAAATGGAATTGAAGAAAAGTAGTTAGCTCTATTCTGAGTCAGTGTGAATTAAAGGGTATATCGACTTCATCGAAAGAAAATTAGAGGACTGATTTGGAATATATGGTTTCCAATTGAGATCATTAATCTTATAAATTAAGCCTAACAATGACACCTTGGATTTGATTGGGCCAATTTGCTTTAGACTCCATCCAAAATTGGGGTCTTAAGCTCTAATGTATTGGCTCTTTGTTTACCTCCAAATTTGTTATAGACTGGTTTTCGTTCGGGCCTATCCGCCATGTTTCAGTCCGGACTTCTTGACATAAGAAATTTAAAACCTCACTGCAAACCTCGCTAGTCCCTCGGAAAGAGGAAAAAAATATAATGACACTCACGCTCGTGTTTACTCTCTTTTTGGCTTTTTCTTCTCTCTATTGCTCTCACAACACTCATGCCTTTTACCACTCGATTCACCTCTAAAAATTTCGTAGTAACTATTCACTTAAGGGCCGACTTCAAAGGAATACAAAGGTAAATGTCGTTTGGTGTTGGGTAGGCTGAAAGAAGAAAATGTTTCGTTAGCAAGTGTGGCGTGAAAAAGGTTGATTGACAGTAGTAGGGACTTGCTGATCGAAATGTACAATCTTTCAACACTTTCGTATCTTCTCTTTTTTTTATTTCAAATTTCTTTTTCTTTTTCTTTTTAATATGAATACATTCAAATACTCTTGTACATGAAATAATAATAATATATCCTTTTTATTTGAATTTTATTTGATTTTTTTCAAAAACTTACTCTGGGGATGCTCGAACGTTCGTACTCCTTGATTTTAACTAGCTCTGATACCAAATGATACGATTTCGAGTTGCAAAAGTAATCCAGGTCGTAGTTGTACTCGATCGTTAAATCGATGAAGTATCGTTGTAATTCAGAGTTAATAGGTGTTCGGCTGTTTGTAGGCTAAACGAAAGTTGGCAATTTGGTTCAAGGGAATTTATGTGTCAAATGGATGAGGCTCGATTTGGAAATAAAGAAAATAAGGCGAGTAGATGGTTAGGACGTATGTGATACAACCTCGGGTTCACGAATGACACAAGTCACTTTAGGTGCCCGATCGTCTACGAGGAGAGATCTCATCTTCGGAAGGCAATAGATAAAGAGTTAAGTTTGTGGAAGCTTTGAAGTGAGTTTCTTTTATATTTCAGTTTAAGTTAAGAATGGAGGTTATGGAAAATGGAAGCAAGTGAGAAGATTGGGAAGAATAGGTTCGGTTTGGGAGATAGAAAGGAAGATGGATGATGAAGGTTTCGGTTTAGAAAGAAATGATTAAAGATAGGTAAGAATGAATAATCCATGTCTCGGTTTAACAATGGATAACAAGATAGTTTGGTGACGATGGAATAACGAACTTAACCGAGAGTATTTCAACACTAAAAAGTGCCACCCCGATTCTTATACGGTTAAGGTGAAAGATAGAGATAGAATGAACGCCACACTCGGGTTTAAGGAGTGATAAGTTCAAAAATGAATTTGGAGACGCCACAAGCACGCTTGATAAGTCAACCAAAAATTCGTACGAATAAGGAGAGGAGTAATCTCACTCAAGAACACAAAGTTCATAAAATTTGATTAAAAATGGCAAAAGTCCCCTAAACAAGCTAATTACAAAGTATTTATAGTGCTACACGAGGCTAGCTGAAAAGTCACATGAATTCAGCTTTAATATGATGTTTAATGGTTGAAATAAAGCTTAATCAATAAGTAAAAACTCTTGAAATTCTAGGCCTAAGTAACAGCAACTTTTAACATGATTTAATGTTCCAATTCAGCTGAATAAATGAGCTGATTACTTGGGCTGGAAGAGTTAAACGTTTTGAACAGCCAAATGACTTCAATTCCTTCATTAAATCAGCCTTGGGCAGCCAAAGAGTCATGTCTTTTCACTTGATTCATGTATAGATGAAAAGTCATGCCTTTTCACTTGATGAAGGCTTAATGGTCCTTTAAATGTGCTGCTTGATGTCCCTTCATTTTCCCCTTAACCAAATGCCTTAATGCTTATGTATTCATCTCCTTAATTGGCACCATAACTAGCTTTGAGTGCATGAAACCGATCAGACTTGAAGAGTCACTTTTGATCCATTTGAAAAGCCACCATAATGAGCTTTGAGTACTTCAATATCCACCACAAATGTTCTAAATATGCACCAGCCTTTTTATCTTTCCTACAGCAAACACACATTCAATTTATTTAAAAAAATAAAATAAAATAAACACACTATAACTCATGCTTTAAAAAAATAACAGCCAAATTAAATAACACACTTATAAACTACTCAAACAACTATGATGCTTAAATGCATGATTTAATTATGATGCAAACTTAACTAACATGAGAGTTACATAATGCATGACTTTATTAAATGCAGAACACATAATGCATGTCATAATTAAAAGATGTAGACCAATAATGCAAGATATTAATTAAAGATGCATTTAATAAGACATAATTAAATACTCATATTATAATAACTAAACTAACTAAAATAAATAAATCAAAGTCCTTATTCTAGCAACCAAATTAACAAACTAAAATTAAAAGCTTCATTTTGCACTTGGGCCCCTCGAGTTTGGGCCAATCTCGGTGGCATCGAGTTGTGTCGTAACATGATGCTGCCGGGGTCGCATCGGTATGAAAGAAACTTAAGGACAAGATCGAACCAATACTTTGTAAGTATTGACTCGGGACTTATACATCGCTTAAGGTGGCTGGAATTGCTTGAACGAACTTCGACCCACTATCTATAACGAGATAGGAACCGAAAGTATATCGAGTGAACGCCATACTCGATTAAGAGTGATAAGTTCGAATAAAAAATAAGGTTGACGCCATTAGAGAACTAGATAAGCCAACATGAGTTTAAAACAAAATTTGAGAGTTGAATAAACTCACAAAGTAATAGAAATTCATTTTCAAATTACATGAAAATGGCTAAGTATTTATAGTGTCTTCCTAAGCTAGCCGAATGGAGATATGAAGGGTAAAAATGTCACTTGATTTTAGCTTATTAATGAGCTAAAAATTCCAGAATTATTCTAGAAGGTGTCATGAAGTTTCCTTGAAGCTTCCTTGCTAGCTTGAATTAATTTGATGAGCTGAATGGACTTAGCATGTTTGGCCAAGGGCATGAATGAGCATTAAAGTGTTGCCTTGATTAGTTAAGTAGTATTGGAGAGTTTTAAAGCCATCTTGAGCACTCCAATGGCCAATAGATGTGTTGGCCGAATGTGTACAGCCACCCAATGTGAATGCCCAAAACTGAATAGGTAGCAAGTGTGAAAAGCATATCCAGCTTGTGTGAAAGCTTTAAAGCTGGTTGGGGAGCTCAATGTTCAGCTTAGAAGACCACACACTACTTATGTTTTTCGTTTTGATTATTTACTTTTAAATATTTTGATTTGGGTTGTAATAAGGCCTCTCTATTTTTTTACTTATTATTTGTGATATTTATTTATGATGTTTTCTAACTGCTAAAAGTGGAATACGATTTCCAAAACGATAATTGCCTTCAAAACACTATGTTTCTACAATGTTTTCAAAATGCTTCTACAATTCAGTTTTTAAATATCACCTTTTCGTAGATTCTTTATTTTAAATATGCTTTCGCAATAGATAAGGTTTTAAAAGTAGTTACGTTTTCAAGTGGACAACAATTGCTTAAGTTTTTTTTAACAAAGAGGTTTTAATGCTTAAGTTTTTTTTAACAAAGAGGTTTTAACTCTCAAACAAGTTTTAACAACAAGAAATATGGTTTTGAAAAACACTTCCATGTGACACACCAGATTCGGGCCTAACTTCTAGGCCAGATTTGGGGTGTTATATTTAATGGTATCAGAGCTAGGTTGCAAAACTCGGCTGTGGATTGGGTCTTCAAAATTGAATTTTTGAAAGCATTATTTCAAAAAGGCTTGAAAAGATTTAAAGTTCTGAAATTGTATTGACCGTTTTTCGAAAGTGTGATACACCGAGTCTCCGGTGCCGAATCTGTAATTTTTTGAATACTTTTGTCTGTTTAGAAATTGAAATGCAGTGAGTTAGAAATACGGTGGTTTCATTAGATATTGGACTATATTTTTGGTATTTATTCTGTGTGTGTTTTGTTTGGATGTGATGTTTGAATATAGAAATTGTATGCATGTGTGATAAATATCTGTTTGTTTCTGTGGTTAGATGTTTGGTTGTGTGTAAAAGGTTTCAAGATTAAGATAAAAGTGTATTAGTGTTATTGAGATGAGAGTGCGCAGCGGCGGCGTAGTAAGGTAGTCTGTGTTAAAAGACTGTTAGATAGTTGGAAATTTCAAGGATAAAATTTCTTTAAGGGGGTAGAATTGTAACGCCCCGAATTTTTGGGCCTAGTAGAATTGGGCCTATTGGGCCTTGGGTAGGGGAGCGTTTAAAATTTTTGAGAACAAGAGAACGACACTAATGCAAGTTAGACCTATTAGGTGAGTGATTTTGGAAGGTTAGGGGGCTTCCATGAAGTCCCGGGATCAAACCTGGGCTTTAGGAAAATTTTGGTTTTAGGCGAGTAAAACCCTGGGTGTAAGTAAGTAGGCTTTAAGAATAAAATGTGGAAAAAATGACAAAAAAGGAGTTGTGGTCTAGTGGCAAGGGTCCAAGATTCAAGTCTTGGCGCTTGCAATTCATTTTGATTTCTTTTTAAATGAACTTAGACTTTGGCCCATAGGCTTATATTTAGTTGCACATGTTGTAAGTCACAAAAGGAGCTTGTGTTGTGGTGGCATGTAGCGTCTGGAGCATAGGAGAGGGCAAGGGTTCGAATCCCATTGCAAGCAAAATGGGATATTTTTTTTTTTGCTAAGTTGGGACGGTAGGTGGTTGTGTTGGAATTAAACTCTGTTGAAGGAGGGATCCCATATCGGGAAGCTAGCATGAGAGTGGGCAAGAAGCTGACTTTAAATAGAGCAATCTATGAGGAGAGTAAGCATACCTTGGTTGGCGTTTGGGCATAGGAGTGTTCGGAGCGCAGATTAACTCCAGATTTCTATCAGCATTCGTGTTGACTCCAGTTCTGTAAGATCGTGTTCTTGATTAACAAAGGGGATTCTAGCCATAGAGGGCGGCAAAGGTGCCAGCCGAGACTGTGCACATAGCCTCCACTCCCAAGTTTAAGTAGCGTAGGGTGTCAGCGGTTTGGGACTTTCCGCCTGGATACGGAAGGATGTCGGCATCAAACTTAGGTTTAACTAGGAAAATCGTAGTTGATCGTTCTAGTGAAGGTGAAGGCGCTTGTGATTATTTAGTACTCTACATGATAAGGTGTGTAATCTCACACCTAGGTTTATTCTGTCAGTGCAATGTTCTGTGAATCGGCAGGAAGCTGAAATACCGAAAAACCAAAATATCGGCATTGGATATCACTCGAGTGTGCGAGTGCTCATAGAGATAAACTGAGCCACAAGCGTTGGAGATAGACCTTTGGGAGTGCCACGAACTTTCTCATGGGCTTAGGCCGTAATGGGCCTTATTGGGCCATAGTGGGCCGAGTGGGCCCAATAGGCTAATGGGCCCACAAGGGAAAAATCCAGGGTAAGTGCTAGATGATAGATGCAGCAGAGAAGTTCGCAGAATCGTGGCTGAAAATGGGCTGAATGGGCCACACGAGCGTGTGGGCCCGTTTGGGTCGAAATTGGATTTTAGTCCCAATTACACCGTGGTGACCAAAAAGGGAACATGTGTCGTCCGAGGCGATAGTGGGCCTTCAGAAAGGCTGTTAGATGATAAATTACCGAAATACCCTCAGTGGATAAATTACCGGAATACCCTTGATGGGTAAAATTTTCGAAGTACCCCCAAGGGGTGAAATTACCGTTTTACCCCTAAATGACAACATGACTGTTATACCCTTAGTGGTAGTTTAAACGTTGGTTATGTGATTTTTATATATATCTGTATATGGTCGTGATACATTGCACACATAACATATTGTATTGGGTTGGGTTTGCTGATTGGAGGAAGTACCGTTCTAGTGGCATCGCCACATACCGTTATAGTGGCACCGCCACAAATTCTTATGATATGTACATGAAATCTAATTATGATATGGTTCAACTCCTATGTATCATGTACGAACTTACTATCTTATAAGCTTGATGGTGCTTGTATAGGATTTTACTAAGCTTATGGACTTGGTAATGATATTATGCTTATTTTATAATGTGTGCTTAAGAAATGGTAAGTTATGTTTGAGTTTATACGAGCTTACTAAGCACTAGTTGCTTACATAGTTATTTCCTTTGCTTCGTAGATTATCGGAAGCTTGATCGGTTGGAGGCCTGTTAGAGATTTCATAAATGGCATGTATAGGACGTTTTATAATAATAGTATTTGAATGTGTTAATCGTCAATCTGGTATGTATATGCTTTTGGAGTTTATGTTTTGTTTGATGGACATTAATGCCTTGACAAGTTAGGTCATTTTTGCCACTTTTAGATAATTGTAATATATGATCCTTTTTGGTATGTTTGTGATGATATGTAAATGGTTATATGTGATGTCATTTGGAAGTTAAAGGAACTAGGTTTTGTGCTTGAAATATGGCTATATTAAATTGTTTTGGTTAATGATGTTTTGGTATAAATATGGTTTCTTTGAACGACATATTGGTTAGGTGAGTTAAGTTGTTTTGAATTGGTATGTTTAGATGTGTTTGAATGATGCTTAGGTCTATTGAAAGTGTGCACAAATGGAGTGGTTGAATAGGTATGTTTTGGCCTTGAAGTGGCTTGATTTTAGGGTCAAATTATGGAGCACACGGCCTGAGACACGGGCTATCACATGGACGTGTGACACACATAGCCTAGCACACGGCCTGCAACATGGCCTTGTGACCCAACTCAGTGAGTTACACGGTTTAAGACATGGCTGTATGTCCCTTTGTTTGATTGTTACAGATCTAGACTATGTCACATGACCTTGTGACCCCTATTTTCTAATTTTACAACATTTTCCCAAATATTCTAATTTGTTTCAATTTAGTCCCGGATCCTTCCCAAACTAATTTTAGGGCCTCAAAGGCCCAATTTAGGGCCCAAATGTACATGCATGCTAGGGTTTTGATGGGTTTTAAGTGATTGTTGTTTAATGACATTATTGATATGTTTTGATATTAAAGTGTTCAGATTTGCATGGTAATGCTCCTTAACCCTAATTCGGCAACGAAGACGAGTTAGGGGTGTTATAATCATCTTCTCCATTACTTTGCTACCATTTATCCTCAACTAAATCAGGCCCAAATATGAAATCTTGGATCTCGAAGATCAACTCCAACATTTCTAAGAAAGTTCCATTGTCATCCCCCTCCATTAGCTTGTGTAAGATCTCTTTTTTCCTTCAATTTATTGATTAATATTTCAATTAATAACCTAAATTTCTAGATCTAGAATTTGGGGGAATTTTAATGATTTTAAAGGTATTTTTCCAGCTTTTAAAAGGATCTCAAAATCATTTTTGAATCAGCCCCAACTTTGGCCACCATGGGTGGTGGTGCATGCAAATAGGTGAAAGAAAGGGGGTTGTTTTGTTTCTAAATTCTTGCCCATCTATTTCCAGAATTAATTTGAGTGCTTGAACTCTCCTAATCAGCCTTTAATTACATATCAATTAGGGAAAGACATTCTTGATCAATTGGTCATTCGGATCTTTCAAATTAGGAAGCGTAAGTGCGATTAAATGCAAACTAGTTTGTTGTTTCGACACAAATATTGGGTAAAGGTTATAGGTTGACAAAATTAAGAATTTAATCAATATTGGCTACTTAATTTCAAGTATGTAAACATGTAAGGTGCTAACCCAGATGCTCCAAATCAATCGTAAAGTTGAAAGGCGTTTGCAAATGCGATTCGCATCAAAATAGTGTAAGAAATCTAGCTAGTTTGGATTCGTAAATACTTGTAATTTAGCGATTGGTTTGAACCCATAAGTGGGTGTTTAAGGGCTGGTTAAGATTTTAATTGATGGAATTTATACTAATTTTTTTACTTATGTTCGTTTTAAGGTTTATTAAGGAAAATCAGAAGATTTACTAGTGTGCTACGGAAAAGCGAAGGAGAAGGTGTGGGTCCTGAACTCAAAAACTTAATTTAAAATGTTAATTTTTGTGAGATATTGGATGATTTAGCTTGCTTATTGGATTGGCTTAATAGCCAAATAATTAATTTTGTAAGTGGTCGAGCCAAGTACGTTTCGAGCCCTAAATGATTGATGTGTTAGCAAAGTTGCTAGTTTGACAGTGTGATTATGTGATTGGTGTTGTGATGCATGATTGTGTTACTTCGTATGAGATTGGTTGTATATATAGCATGATTTTCTAAAATATGAGTTTCTGCATGATATAGTTGTATGGAAATTTTACTATGTTATATTTAAAAGGTTGATATACATGCACACTAGAAATTCGTAAAAGTATGTGAAATTGTAATGTTGAATGATACCATCTTAATGGTAATTTGAAATTTGAAAACATTGATTCCATTCACTAAAAGTACTCGGTTATTGAGAGCATGTTGAAAATGTCAATTAAATGTGAAAAGTATCAAATTATGGCTATGTATGGGACTGTATGACATATTGCATGTGCACTGGGATGGGGTATTTTGTGGTTGATAGAGGAGTTCTGTGGAGTACCAGTGGCATTGATACAGTCCCGGTCTCGAGAGGAAGTCGGGATGTATGCGTAGTTGCCCGATCGTAAACAAGAAATACGAAAATATAAGATAGAAGAAGAAGTGTAAAGTAAATTAGAAGAAGTATAGATTTAGATAGGAAGGTATGAAGTCCGGTGAAGCTGTAGTACGAGAGGTTCGGGATTAGTTCGAGTTTAGAAGAAGTATTCAGAATTGACCTCGGTTTAAAGTTAGTTCGGAATTGGTATGGATGGGTTGAGGTTGGAAGATAAGTCAGGATAGTAGCTTGGGTTAATTGTTCGAAGAGGGATATTTAAAGTGGATATGAAAGAAGGAGGTTCGATTTTAGGAGGATTACGAAAAGGATACGAAAATAGCTCGAAGCATGTTCGGGATTCGATTTTAGAAAGGAAGGTTTCGATTTAAGGCTTAAGAAACAAGTATGAACCAATACCGAAAGGTATCGACCCGGGTTACTTATACGTTTCCTAAGGTTTGGTTTTGGATATAAAACGGACCTCGACCCACTATCGAAATTCGATAGGAACCTCGGTATCGGGATAAGAAAAAGGAAGGGTTGACGCCAGTAGCTTGCTAGATAAGTCAACAGATCCTAAAACGAAATTGGAGAAGTGTTCTCATAAATTCGACAGAATAACGGTATAAAATTCATCAAAAAAGTTCTTTACAAATGGCATTGTTTGGATATTTATAGTCCTTAAGAAGCCAACCGAAAAGTCACACAAATTAGCTTAATTTCTAAGTAAATTTGGCCCTTTAATGTCCTAGATTTTACTAGAATTTTCGGCCCCTTAGTTACTGTCCAAATTCATCCTTGAAACCCAAAAATCAGCTTCAAGAAGAAGCTTGGTGCAGCTGAGTTCATTGTAGGGGACAAAGGAGTTGAATGGCCCTTAATACTCGGCCTAGGACATGCATAGCTTGCCTTGGGAAGCAGAATGGCTTTGCCTTGTTCTAGGCTGCCTTGGAACGTGTAAAAGGCATCCTCAAATCCCATACCAGCCATTGTATTTAATTCCCACGCATGGAGCATCAAAAGGCATGTCATTAAGGCTGACGCTCCCCTTTAATGCTTGGTCATTTGTGTTTCTCGAAGCAATTCAGCCATTTAAGTCTTTGCCGTCCAAGAAGCCTCCTTGAGAGATGTATCACTCAGCACGCCATTGGAGGAAATAACCAGCAACTTTAAGGTGTCCTTTGGTCTTCACGATGCGCCAAAATCCCATGCATGCAACACACCCCTTTAATGCGGCCGAACATGCTCCAACATAGCATTTAAGGGTGTCCCATGCATGCTTCTTTGTTGTCCATCTTAATGGACGTGTGGGAGACTTCGAGAGTCACGTTGCGAAGCTACTCCAGTAGCAAATTAATTCCCACGCGTGGTCCAACATGGCCATAAATGCTGCTTCTTTAATTCTGCCACACATGCACTAAACATGTCCCAGAGCACCTACAAATAATTAATTTCGGCCATTAGTTTTTCTAGTTTAAGCTAAAGAACACGTAATAAATAGGGCCTTAAGTGGTCTAAAATTCGGCTGGAAAATTTAGGACAATTAAATGGTGGTTCGGCTGGACACATTTAATGTGCAACATCTTTTAATTATGTCCTAAACTAGGCATATTAAAGCTAGCTATTACTATGCAATGATTATGACTTAATTAGACTTATTTAAATGCAACAAATAATTAAAATACTTATTTAAGTTGTCCAAAATTATTTAATTAATTTCAACTAATTAATTAACTATGGCCGAATAGCCAATTAATTATGGTCGAATGGCCATATGGGGTTCTTTCGGAACGTGAGCTCACAGAATCATGCAACACGGAGTCGAAATACGTTTGAATTAGTCTTAGCATAGTCCCATGCTTGCTGGATTAGAACTCCAATCGCCTCTTTAAGTTGTTTCGCACGAGCTCTCGTAATCGGTCCTTGAGGTAACACCATCGGGTCTCAGCTCGAACTCGGCTCATGATGGAGCGTGCCCGTATCATCCTCCCCCTCTTGAAAATGACTTGTCCTTAAGTCAGGGCCTGCATCAAACGGAGTTAAATCAGTCACATTAAAACTAGCGCTGACGTTATAATTACAGGGTAAGTCAAGTTTATATGAATTCTCATTAATTCGCTCGAGGATTTCGAAAGGTCTGTCTCCTCTCGATGATAATTTGTTTCGTCGACGAGCTAGAAACCGCTCTTTTCTCATATGCACCCAGACCCAGTCTCCAGGTTCAAACACAATTTGCTTCCATCCTTTGTTGGCTCGCTGGGTATATTGCTCGGTTCTCGCCTCGATGTGCTCGTGCACCTTTCTATGCAGTTCTTTGACATAGCCCGCCTTTTTCCTAGCATCCGAATGGATAAACTTATCAGAAGGCAATGGTAATAGATCAAGAGGAGTGAGACGATTAAACCCGTAAACAGTCTCGAAGGGAGAAAATTTAGTCGCGGAATGAGCAGCTCGGTTGTAAGCAAATTCGATGTGAGGCAGGCATTCCTCCCATGTTTTGAGGTTCTTCCGCACCAATGCTCGAAGCAGAGTCGATAGGACTCAGTTCACCACCTCGGTCTGTCCATCCGTCTAAGGATGACAAGTGGTCGAGAACATTAGTTTCGTTCCTAGCTTCCCCCACAGAGTTCACCAAAAATGACTTAAAAATTTTACGTCTCGATTGGATAAGATCATTCTCAGAACTCCATGATGTGCATATTGCAAACTTGTTTTTCAGACATGCTCCAACATAGCATTTAAGGGTGTCCCATGCATGCTTCTTTGTTGTCCATCTTAATGGACGTGTGGGAGACTTCGAGAGTCACGTTGCGAAGCTACTCCAGTAGCAAATTAATTCCCACGCGTGGTCCAACATGGCCATAAATGCTGCTTCTTTGATTCTGCCACACATGCATTAAACATGTCCCAGAGCACCTACAAATAATTAATTTCGGCCATTAGTTTTTCTAGCAACAAAACACATATTTAAGACATGTTTTAAGCTAAAGAACACGTAATAAATAGGGCCTTAAGTGGTCTAAAATTCGGCTGGAAAATTTAGGACACATTAAATGGTGGTTCGGCTGGACACATTTAATGTGCAACATCTTTTAATTATGTCCTAAACTAGACATATTAAAGCTAGCTATTACTATGCAATGATTATGACTTAATTAGACTTATTTAAATGCACAAATAATTAAAATACTTATTTAAGTTGTCTAAAATTATTTAATTAATTTCAACTAATTAATTAACTAAGGCCAAATAGCCAATTAATTATGGCCGAATGGCCGTATGGGGTTCTTCCGGAACGTGAGCTCGCAGAATCATGCAACACGGAGTCAAAATATCGTTCAAATTAGTCTTAGCATCGTCTCATGCTTGCTGGATTAGAACTCCGATCGCCTCTTTAAATTGTTTCACACGAGCTCTTGTAATCGGTCCTTGAGGTAACACCATCGGGTCTCAGCTCGAACTCGGCTCATGATGGGGCGTGCCCGTATCAGGCATATTAAGTCTTCATTTATTCATAGTCAGTGCACTACATCTGGAGCACCAAGGGGATTGATGATTATATCACATTATTTGTTATTCGATAGTTTTACTGCATTATTGTTATTCAGTGGTTTTACCACATTGAGCTATGTTCTCATTCGTTGGAGTTTGGCAGACGGGTTCTAGGGAACTCGTGATGTGTAGCGGATGGTATTGGTAGGATTTTACATGTGCATTGTGTCATGATCATGTTCATCAAAATTGCTATTATTGATTATTGCTGTTGATACAAACTCGATTCAGTGTTGATTCAAGTCGTTTAGATTGCCCGACCGAGAAATTGAGTAAGTTGTGCTTCGTTTCAAGAAAGCTAAAAACGGGTAGAAGATAGCTCAAACAAAGGTTCAAAGAATGTTTAGGAAATGGATGGATAGGTTTGGCTAAGGCAAAGGCTGAACCAACAATATAAATGATTGTTGACCCAAGTCTTAAAAGCACATAGTTGGATGTTTGATGATGAAAACTAAGTGTTTGATGATTGATATACATATTTTTTAAAGTGATTTTGAGTAACAATGTATTTTGGGGATTTAATTGAGAAATGTGAAAACTTGGTGTTGAAATGTGAAATAAATGTGAAATATGGGCTGCTAGGGGGACTATGGTAATTCGGCTAAGCATGGATTAAATTAAATTTTGTGAATTTGATATATTTGTGAAATAAGGACTAAAATGCTGAAGTGTGATAAGGGCTAAAGTGCAAAACGCTCTAATTGCTTGTTGTGGATTAAATTGAGTAAAGATGAGATTGAATGAGTTGAATTTGATATTGTATAGATCAAGAAAAGAGAATTTCAGGCTTAAATCGAGGCAAGAACAAAGATCTCGATTGATCGACTAGTATCGTCGTTTTTACGTTCGAGGTAAGTTCGTGTATAATACGTATTATTTACATAATGTTCATATGTGATGAAATGAATGGAAATTTGATTGTGAGTTTGATAATGAGAAATGTGAGTTCGAAGATATGAGGCACTAAGTGTGCGTAACTAGAATAGTTAAAGTGATGAATGGCACTAAGTGTGCGAAATAAAGAAAGCATCGGCTGTATTATTTGGCACTACGTGTGCGATACTGAGACAAATTCGGTTTAATGTGATGGCACTAAGTGTGATATTATTATAGCATCAGCTAATTAAATGGCACTAAATGTGCGATATTATTATAGCTTCAACTAATTAATTAGCACTAAGTGTGCGAGTTCATCAAACGTTTAAAGAGGATCGAATGAATTTTGGCTCAAGCATTGAAGTGGTGATAGATAAATACGTGATGATACAGGCATGTACAGAACCTATGTGGTTGATGATATTGTGTTTGAGATAGATGGAAGATTATGTGAATGAATGATGAAAAGAGTTGGATTGAGTAGCACTATAAATGCTTGTATATGAACCTATAGATGGGGTATGAAAGTCAGTAATAGCCATGGATGAGATTGAGTAGTGATGTGAACTGAACAAAGAGTTAGTTAATTTTTCTTATTGAATTTGAATTGTTGAGTTAATCATGTTATATTACGAACTTAATGATGCGAACCTGGTCGCATCATGTTTCGACACAACTTGTCGACCTCAGAATTGGCCTAAACTTGAAGGGCCCAAGTGCAAGATGAAACATCTCATAGACCTGATTGATTATTGGGCCAATGTTTTAAGGACTTTTTAATTTAATATAGTTTTATTTAAATTAATAAGTTTGCATATTTTTAATTTTAGATTTGCATTTTGTTCGTTCTGCATTTAATAAAGTTATGCATTATGTAACTTCCATGCTAGTTAAGTATGCATCATAAATAATGAGTCTTGCATTAAGTAACTCATTTGTTCATTTAGTTTTCATTTCAAACCATGCATTTAAGCATCTTAGTTTAATAAATGAGTTGCTGGACATTTATTCAACTCATCTTAGTTTAATTAATAAGTGTTTTTGTTGAACTTATTTAATAAGTGTTGCTCTTAATTAATCTAGTTACTAGGATTATTTATTGATGCATGAGTTTAAGTTTATTTATTTATGCTTCTTTAATTAACTAGTTGCTGGAATAATTGATGCATATGTTTAGTTCATTCATTTAAGTATTATATGTTTAATTAGTGTTTAAATGTGTTTAATAAGTTCATTCTAATGTGTTTATTGCAGGTGTCTCTTCAGCTCATAACCGTTACATTTCAAGGCTATTACAACTTAATTAAAGTGACTTTTTAGGTGATTTTTGGTTACAAATGAAGTGGTTGTTACAAGGGATGTTTAATACATCAATTAAGGAGTTTTTGATGTGAACCTGGTCACATCATGGTTTGACTCCATTCGACGCCATCGAAAGTGGCCTAAACTTGAGGGGCCCAAGTGCAAGATGAAACATCTCATAGGCCTGATTGATTGTTGGGCCAATGTTTTTAAGGACTTTTAATTTAATTAAGTTTTATTTAAATTAATAAGTTTGCATATTTTAATTTTAACTTGCACTTTGTGTGTTCTGCATTAAATAAAGTAATGCATTATGTAACTTTCATGTTAGTTTAGTATGCATCATAAATAATGACTTGCATTATGAAACTCCCATGTTAGTTTAAGTCTGCATTATTAAATTAAGTTTTGCATTAAGTAACTCATTTGTTCATTTAGTTTGCATTTCTAACCATGCATTTAAGCATCTTAGTTTAATAAATGAGTTGCTGGACATTTATTCAACTCATCTTAGTTTAATTAATAAGTGTTTTTGTTGAACTTTACTTAATAAGTGTAGCTCCTAATTAATCTAGTTACTAGGATTATTTATTGATGCATGAATTTAAGTTTATTTATTTATGCTGGAATAATTGATGCATATGTTTTAGTTCATTTACTTAGTGTGTGTTATGTTTAATAAGTGTTTAAATGTGTTTATTATGTTTGTTTTAATGTGTTAGTTGTAGGTGTCTTTTCAATTGAAAACTGTTACATTCAAGGGCTGTTGCAAATTGATTAAAGAGACTTTTCAAGTGAATTTCGATTACATTCAAGGGGAAGCATTATTCTTCATTAAAAGGAGCTGTTATCATTCATTATAGGGAGCATTATACATCATTAAATTCAGCAGCAGCCTCTTTCATCTTCCATAACCGATTGTTGATTAAAGTGATCACTTCATGAGTTAAATTTTCATTAAAGTTGCTGGTGTCCATTCAGTTGACCAAGGGGATTTCAAAGGTTTTTACTAAGCATTCAAGACCATTGATTCAGCTGAATTGAAGTGTATTGAAGGGTGGAGTTGTTTAGTTTGGCATTCCAAGAGTTTTTGAGCTTTATTTCAGCTCAATATTAGCTCGTTAAGTTGATCATATGTGACTATTCAGTTAGCCTCTTTTAAAATTATAAATAGTTGTAATAAGCCTATTGTAAGGGAGTATTGGACTTTTGCCATTTTATTAATTTTTATGAACTTTGTGTTCTTGAGTGAGTTTATAAGAAAATAGACTCAATTATCTTTCAATCCATATCTCCTTCACTTTCTAATTCAATTTACACTATTTTTGGTGATTTTTCAAAATCACGTCACTGCTGTTAACCAAAACTATTTTGTTACAAAATCTGGTTACCACTTCGAACGTACGTACGCCCGAGTGGCCACAGATGCTGGTTTGCGGCTTTTCAGTCTTTCGACCGAATCACAGAACATTTCATGCAAACATTTAGAGAGGTATGAAAGTACACACCCCATTTCAAACATGTATTCGGTGTAAGAGTATGCCCAAAGATCAATCATGAGATGGTTGTAATAACATAATTTATTTACCATATTTATTAATATAAAGCGTTGTCATTATTATTTCAGTTTTTCTATCTGTGTATACAAATAAACTGTTTTATAATAATGTCCTGAGAATAATATGATTATTCTTAAAAGATCCTTAGTCGAGTATTATTGTTGACTAGGACAACAATAATGCATTAAGACTAACATGTAGTTGATTGATGATAAAGAGTTGTCATTGATGTGGATTGTCAAAATCAATGCATGAATATGTGTGTTAAAGAACAACATATTGGATTGACCCGTTATGAGTATATTTATTGGATTATTATGTAATTGTCACAACATTACTCATAGTGATTAATATGTATATGATCCTCAGTCTTGAGATAATTATTATCTTAACATCGTGAGTTGTATATTTTGATACAGTCAAACGTACACCGTAACTGGTTGTTCTATAAAGGCTGATGTTGGATATATCACAATCTATGTAGAGGGATATGGTTGATCAATATAGGATAAGTCCCTCCTACATAATGGGAGTAATATCTTAGGCCACTTGATTGAGTGAGACTAGAAATGCATGGCCATGCTCAAATAAGTTGACATGAGATGTCATACTAATTTGTATATCATAGTCTACTCAAGATGTCAAGAAACATGGGATGGACTATACAAGTGTGACTATTCCATGACTTGTGTCCATTCCAGAGATAAAGGACTTAAGGATTAATGCATGAAAGGTTAATCACAAAAAGTTATGTGGAATCATGACTTCTTGTAACTTAGGTAGCAATGATGCATTGCTAAATGCCACTCATTGTTTGTGACATTAGAATCTTTCTATTATTACTGCTAACGTTGCAAGAACCTACAGGGTCACACCCTATGGTTTAAATGAACGGAATAAAACGTAATTGGTATTGTTTTTTGGTTGTCACATGAATTAAATTAATTAAAGAATTAATTTAATTGGGAAATCAAATATTGAACATATTATATGTACAAGGATGTTGTACACATAATGACAACATAATTCTATTAATATATGAATTTGATTCATATATAAATTAAAATAAATATAGTTTACCGAAATCCTTATTATAATTAATGTAATTATAATTTTCAGATATAATTAATGTAATTATAATTTTCGGTTAAAAAATTTATTGTATTTATTTAATCTTATGATACATTCAAGAGATACCAATTATAAAAGGCCCAATTAAAAGGATACCAATTATAAAAGGCCCAATGAAAAAGACACCCATTATAAAAGGTATTAAAAGTAGACAAAGCTTGACATGAAAATCCTAAGTGATTGCTTGTTAGGTCTAGCAGCCGTCAAGCAAATAATCCTCCAAAACAGTTTTGGAGATTTCTTCCGTTCATAGTCAAACCGGGTGGATTACGTAGAGGCCGACATCGGAAAAGGTTGAGGCTTGATTCGACAGTAGATCAAAACTCTTGTTGCCAAGGCGTCGCTGTCTACTCAGATTGAAGTTTTGGTAATTTCGAAACCTTTATTTCACCCTGATTCGTTCCTCACACATGGATCCATGATTTGGATCGCCGGATCTAATTTTATTCTGCTGCGCCATGGGGTACCGGCGTTCCAACAGTGGTATCAGAGCCACTTGTGTGATACGAACTCGGGTTTAAATACTTGGATGATGCAATTGTATGAGATGCATGTTTTGATCTTATTGTATTTTCAATTGTTTAAATCGTTTAAGCATAACTTGATAACTGTTCCTTTCAGTAATTGATTAAATGTTAATCATGGTGTTGTGGCCTATTCGATTTTATGTTATTACTGTTAACTATTAACAAATCTGTAATAATGCGACGGTGGTATTTATAGTTTCCAGTAAGTGTTAACTGGCTAGTGGAACAAGGGTTGTTCCGATATGAAACCTTAAGGATTAAAATTCTAAAAACACGATTCTGTTGATAAAAAGTTATCAAATCGTGAGGTTTCATTTGACTGGGGTATGCGATTCGTACCGTCCTCCGACCTCCTCAGACCCCCCGCAAAAAGTTTTGTTAATAAAAGAAATTTATAAACTTGATGGGCCACAAAAGGTTGAAAGGATATTTTATAATTCACCTTAGCAAAAAAAAAAAATTGAATTATGTATGCTATTTTGACATGCACGGTGTTTGAAATGCATAGTTATAGCCCAATGACCCATTCGATAAAAGGTTGTATTTTTTTAAATACGGCCTGCGTGTCGTGCCTTACTACTATTCTCTTGTATTTCTCTTCTCATCTTATTCCCTCGTATGTAAAACGAGTTTCTGCATATTGTAATTTGCAAGAGTTGCTGTGGGCCAAACGAGAAGGAAGGTGGGACAATGATTGTGAATGATAGCTTGTGAAATGGCTTACACCTTTAGTTTTCTTTTTGGTTTTCCCATTGGCTTTGGTTGAACCACCTTAGTTTATGGGATATAACTATTGCATTTATTTATTGCTTTATTTATTCATGTATGAGATACTATGGATGTCTAAAGCATGCCAATTATATATATTAAAACTTGGTGATAATAAACCCTATTAATTGATGAGATCGATTAGAAGACTAAATGGGCTAAAGTAGACCATAATTGGTGAGATGCAACAACCTTAATAAAATCCCTCTATTAAAATATTAAGTCAACATGGCCTTCCAATTTTGCCCTCGTTAAGGCCTCGATCAATACTATGTAGGTTCTGCCAAAGCGAAGTACTAGTATTTATCTTGGTTAAACGCGAAGAATAAACAAGTGATATTCGCTGGTTAAAAAAATTGGTTAATGACTTAACTAGGTTACTCTAATAGGATTAGAAACCTAGAGGCAAGTAAATTGGATAAATCATAAGATGATTAGAACAAGAGTTGTTCACCAAATATTAGGAGTTACATATGATGTAATTAGCAAATGTTGCTTACCTAAATAACCATAATCTTAAGAGTAAAGCCAAAGCTGACTTAAGAGGTGGTGAAATATGGATCCTTAACCTACTAGAAATACTTTTAAGAAAGTTTTTCCGAAATTAATATACGACGGTTATTAATTTTGAAATAAAATAGTGGGAATATCATTTAATAAAGTCTTTTTAATGATTGATATAAAATTGGTAAATTTACTCACATGCATATTTAATTGTTGTAGATATATTATGGCTGTAAACACTAGCTCACTCTCATTGCGATCGGTCCTTGAGAAGGACAAATTGAATGGTTTGAATTTTCTTGATTGGTTCCGTAACTTGAGGATTGTCCTCAAACAAGAACGGAAATTATATGTCATTGAACAACCACTTCCTAATGAACCACCCGCTAATGCCTCGAGGACTGATAGAGATGCTTACAAGAAGTATCTCAATGACATGATAGATGTTGGATGTCTTATCCTTGCCACCATGAATCCTGAGCTTCAGAAGCAACATGAGGACATGGTTGCTTATGATATGATCGAGCACCTGAAAGAACTTTATCAGGGGCAAGCACGGCAAGAGAGGTTTGATATCTCTAAGGCCCTATTCCAATGTAAGTTGGCTGAAGGAAACCCAGTAGGACCTCATGTTCTTAAGATGATTGGCTATATTGAAAGCTTATCTAAGCTTGGGTTTCCATTGAGCCAAGAGTTGGCCACTGATGTTATTCTACAATCGTTGCCGGATAGCTACAGCCAGTTTGTCCTCAATTTCAATATGAATGAAATTGACAAGACTCTACACAATTGCTCAGTATGTTACGAACTGCTGAAGGCAACTTGAAAAAGGTTGGACCCAAGCCCATACTGATGGTCCGTAATAACAAGGGCAAGGGAAAGGGCAAAGTTCAAACAAAGCCCAAGGGCAAAGGTAAGCCCAAGCTTGGAAGAGGAAAGGCTGCATTGAAACCTAAAGGTGGGGTGCCTAAGGAAGGAAACTGTTTTCATTGTGGTGTGACTGGACATTGGAAACGAAACTGCCCTGTCTATCTTGAGGAAATCAAGAAGGCTAAAGCAAGCAGAATGTCTGCTTCAGGTATTTATGTTATTGATATTAATTTATCAACTACTACTTCTTGGGTATTAGATACTGGTTGTGGTTCTCATATTTGTACTTCTGTACAGGGACTACAAAGGAGTAGGACTTTGGCTAGAGGAGATGTGGACCTACGAGTTGGAAATGGAGCAAAAGTTGATGCATTAGTTGTGGGAACATATACTTTATCTTTGCCTAGTGGACTTGATTTATGTTTAGAGGATTGTTATCTTGTGCCCAGTTTGACTAAAAACATTATTTCAATTTCTTGTTTAGACAAAATTGGTTTTGAGATAATTATTAAGAATAATTGTTGTTCCTTTTATCTCAATAATGTTTTTTATGGTTCGGCACAATTGATAAATGGCCTCTATATTTTAGATCAAACGAATCCCATTTACAACATAAATACTAAAAGATCTAAAATAAATGACTCAAATCAAACTTATCTTTGGCATTGTCGTTTGGGCCACATAAGTGAGAAACGCATATCCAAACTCCATAAAGATGGTCTCTTGAATTCATTTGTTTTTGAACAATTTGAAGTATGCGAATCTTGCTTATTGGGAAAAATGACTAAATCTCCTTTTTCTGGAAAAGGTGAACGAGCTAGTGATTTATTGGGCCTAATACATTCTGATGTATGTGGACCAATAAATGCACAGGCTAGAGGTGGATTTCACTACTTCATTACTTTCACTGATGATTTCAGTAGATATGGGTATGTTTATCTCATGCGCCATAAGTCTGAGTCCCTTGAAAAGTTCAAGGAATTCAAAAATGAAGTACAAAATCAACTAGGCAAAACTATCAAGTCACTTCGATCTGGTCGAGGTGGAGAGTATTTGAGCCTAGAGTTTGATGATCTTTTGAAAGAATGTGGGATTGTCTCACAACTTACTCCTCCTGGTACTCCTCAATGGAATGGAGTATCTGAGAGAAGAAATCAAACTTTGTTAGACATGGTTCGATCCATGATGAGTCATGCTGATCTACCGACTTCCTTTTGGGCACATGCACTTGAGACTGCTACTTTCACACTAAATCGTGTTCCATCTAAATCGGTTCAAAAGACGCCATATGAGATGTGGACTGGGAAACGTCCTAGTATGTCTTTTATGAAAATTTGGGGTTGTGAAGCTTATGTTAAACGTCAGACGTCTACTAAGCTTGAACCCAAATCTGAAAGGTGTATTTTTGTGGGGTATCCAAAAGAAACCAATGGATTTTATTCTTTTAATCCCACTGAGAACAAAATTTTTGTTGCTCAGACTGGTGTCTTCCTAGAGAGAGAATTTACTTCTAGAAAAGGAAGTGGGAGAAAGATTGAACTTGAAAAAATTCAAGAATCACAAGATACCACTGAACCAGAGATTGAACAAAAGTAAATTCCACAAGAAATTGAGGAACAAACAACTACTGTAGAAACACAACCACCGCGCAGATCTTTAAGAGAACGCCGTGCACCTGAGAGATATGGATTTCTCATTACAACGCATGGTGACATTCTTCTTATAGATCAAGATGAGCCTACAACTTATCAAGAAGCGGTGACTAGCCCAGACTCTGAAAAATGGCTTGAGGCCATGAGATCTGAGATGGAATCCATGTATGAAAACCAAGTATGGACTTTGATTGACCCACCCGAAGGGGTTAAACCTATAGGGTGCAAATGGGTTTTCAAAAAGAAAATCGACATGGATGGTAGTGTACAAATATACAAAGGGCGATTAGTTACTAAAGGTTTTCGCCAAATTCATGGTGTTGACTATGATGAAACCTTTTCACCTGTAGCTATGTTTAAATCCATCAGGATCTTGCTCGCCATAGCTGCATTTCATGATTATGAAATTTGGCAGATGGATGTCAAAACAGCTTTCCTTAATGGGAAACTTGAAGAGGATGTGTACATGACACAACCTGAAGGTTTTGTCAATCCAAAGGATGCTAGAAAGATATGTAAGCTACAAAGATCCATTTATGGATTAAAGCAAGCTTCTCGAAGTTGGAATCTTCGTTTTAATGATGCAATCAAAGAGTTTGGTTTTATCAAAAATGAAGATGAACCATGTGTTTTCAAGAAAGTTAGTGGGAGCACTATCACATTCTTGGTACTGTATGTGGATGACATACTTATCATGGGAAATGACATACCTACCTTGCAATCTATTAAGACTTGGTTAGGGATTTGTTTTTCTATGAAGGACTTGGGCGAAGCCACTTACATCTTAGGAGTCAAGATCTATAGAGATAGATCAAGACGACTACTAGGTCTAAGCCAAAGTACATACATAGACAAGGTACTGAAAAGGTTCAGTATGGAAGAATCTAAAAGAGGATTCCTACCTATGAGACATGGTATTTCACTCTCGAAGGAAATGTGTCCTTCAACTCCACAAGAGAGAGAACGCATGAGTAAAATTCCATATGCTTCCGCTATTGGATCTATCATGTATGCCATGTTATGTACTCATCCAAATGTCTCATATGCCTTAAGTATGACAAGCAGGTACCAAGTAGATCCCGGTGAAGGTCACTGGACCATAGTCAAGAATATCCTTAAGTACTTAAGAAGAACTAAGGATACGTTCCTAATATATGGAGGTGAGGAAGAGTTAAGTGTAAAAGGTTACACTGATGCCAGCTTCCAAACCGACAAGGATGATTCTCGATCGCAATCAGGTTTTGTGTTTTGCCTTAATGGTGGTGCTGTGAGCTGGAAGAGTTCAAAGCAAAGTACAGTAGCCGATTCTACAACAGAGGCCGAGTATATTGCAGCCAGTGAGGCAGCAAAAGAAGCGGTTTGGATCAAGAAGTTCATTACTGGACTAGGGGTTGTGCCTTGCACAAGCTAAAGAACCCAGATCTCACCAGCGATCCAAACATATACTTAGGCGCTACCATCTTATTCGAGAGATTATCGATCGAGGAGATGTAGAGATATGCAGAGTACCTTCAGATGATAACATCGCTGATCCCCTGACCAAGCCTCTGACACAGCAGAAGCATGATCGTCACACTAAGTCGCTTGGTATTAGATATATGAGTGATTGGTCTTAGTGCTAGTGGGAGATTGTAAGAGTATGCCCAAAGATCAATCATGAGATGGTTGTAATAACATACTTTATTTACCATATTTATTAATATAAAGCGTTGTCATTATTATTTCAGTTTTTCTATCTGTGTATACAAATAAACTGTTTTATAATAATGTCCTGAGAATAATATGATTATTCTTAAAAGATCCTTAGTCGAGTATTATTGTTGACTAGGACAACAATAATGCATTAAGACTAACATGTAGTTGATTGATGATAAAGAGTTGTCATTGATGTGGATTGTCAAAATCAATGCATGAATATGTGTGTTAGAGAACAACATATTGGATTGACCCGTTATGAGTATGTTTATTGGATTATTATGTAATTGTCACAACATTACTCATAGTGATTAATATGTATATGATCCTCAGACTTGAGATAATTATTATCTCAACATCGTGAGTTGTATATTTTGATACAGTCAAATGTATACCGTAACTGGTTGTTCTATAAAGGCTGGTGTTGGATATACCACAATCTATGTAGAGGGATATGGTTGATCAATATAGGATAAGTCCCTCCTACATAATAGGAGTAATATCTTAGGCCACTTGATTGAGTGAGACTAGAAATGCATGGCCATGCTCAAATAAGTTGACATGAGATGTCATACTAATTTGTATATCATAGTCTACTCAAGATATCAAGAAACATGGGATGGACTATACAAGTGTGACTATTCCATGACTTGTGTCCATTCCAGAGATAAAGGACTTAAGGATTAATGCATGAAAGGTTAATCACAAAAAGTTATGTGGAATCATGACTTCTTGTAACTTAGGTAGCAATGATGCATTGCTAAATGCCACTCATTGTTTGTGACATTAGAATCGTTCTATTATTACTGCTAACGTTGCAAGAACCTACAGGGTCACACCCTATGGTTTAAATGAACGGAATAAAATATAATTGGTATTGTTTTTTGGTTGTCACATGAATTAAATTAATTAAAGAATTAATTTAATTGGGAAATCAAATATTGAACATATTATATGTACAAGGATGTTGTACACATAATGACAACATAATTCTATTAATATATGAATTTGATTCATATATAAATTTAAATAAATATAGTTTACCGAAATCCTTATTATAATTAATGTAATTATAATTTTCAGATATAATTAATGTAATTATAATTTTCGGTTAACAACTTTATTGTATTTATTTAATCTTATGATACATTCAAGAGATACCAATTATAAAAGGCCCAATTAAAAGGATACCAATTATAAAAGGCCCAATGAAAAAGACACCCATTATAAAAGGTATTAAAAGGAGACAAAGCTTGACATGAAAACCCTAAGTGATTGCTTGTTAGGTCTAGCAGCCGTCAATCAAATAATCCTCCAAAACAGTTTTGGAGATTTCTTCCGTTCATAGTCAAACCGGGTGGATTACGTAGAGGCCGACATCGGAAAAGGTTGAGGCTTGATTCGACAGTAGATCAAAACTCTTGTTGCCAAGGCGTTGCTGTCTACTCAGATTGAAGTTTTGGTAATTTCGAAACCTTTATTTCACCCCGATTCGTTCCTCACACATGGATCCATGATTTGGATCGCCGGATCTAATTTTATTCTGCTGCGCCATGGGGTACCGGCGTTCCAACATTCGGAAAGTAAGGGATTACACACCTGATTACGTTAAGGACTAAACCTTCTTGATCGTCGACACCACTACTTCCAAAGGTCAACGAATAGAGAAGAGCAACTTAACTATGATATATCCGACTTCCACCGATTTGACCTAAGGCTAAAGATTAGTTGGCAAGGATGTGTTATTCAGCTAAACTACTAGAGCACAGATTCAACCAAAGGAAGAAATGTCCAATACACAAGAAAGGAGAAGAGATATGGCTAAGAGGTTTTTGCTTCTTCATTTACAAACAAAATTGAAGGCCTGAATGTTCATCCAATATACCTAATTTTAAAGAATTTAATTCATCTCTCATGCCATCCACCTCATACCCCTTATCACAAAATATATGTTTACCCCACCATGACAAGAAATATGCATATTCATGAGGAAATTTAATTAGTGGTGAGTCAACATTACCACTAATTATATCGAAAGGTAACTTTTTATTAGTCATCTTTTCACCTTAATAGCCACTCCCTCTATGCACATTCTTTTGAAGGATTTTTACAAATTAAAAATCAACCCATGCTTATCTCAAATTTTGTTTGTTTATGAAATTTTCATGCTTTTGCCATGGCTCCCATTAATCATGCTCCAATTCTTTTTTTTTTAGGATGTTACATTTAAAAATTTTCTTGCTAACTCATAAATATTATATCTTACAGGTGTTGAAATTATCATCCGTCCCGTTTAATCGAGGAAAGACGAGCAAGGAGTTTTGCTCGGACAACCAACGGGTTGATTCGAGGACGAATCGTCTTGAAGAGGGGAGGGATGATACGGGCATGCCCGAGGCACCCAAAATTTTCAAGTCGAGTTTCGACCCAATTTTTCTAATTGAGCCGGATTAACCGAGTTGAGCCCAACTTAAGTTCATTCGAGCTTACTTCAGCTCCATGAGCTGGTTCTTTAATTTTTATGCTTTAAATAAAATTGAGTATTTAAATTGCGGGAAATTAAATTGCTGATTTTAATTAAATAAATTGAACACTTTAATTTATTTAATTAATTTTTTGGTTTACAGCAAATTAATTTTTAAATACTATTTAGTGTCTAAATTCATTTTTCTTAGTTTAAATTAATTTTTAACATTTTTATTTCATGTTTTAAGTTGTTTAAAACTTAAATTAAATGTGCAGATTTTTTTCGTCTTTTTGTTAAATAGTTGCTGTAATTTTTTTTAATGTGTTTTACTTGTTCAAGTGTCCTTTAAATGTTTCTAAATATTAAATTTAGTGTGCATTTAATTTGTTTTAGTCTAATTAATTTTTGTTTCATGTTTTAATTTTTAAATTAAGGCATTTAAGGTGTTTTAAAACTTCCAGCCGAAATTCATGAGCAATAGTCCTCCTCATTATTGTTGTTATTTATTTGTACAACCAAGGCATGTTTTATGTTAGCTTTTTTGACACTAAGGCCGAAATTCTTGTTTGTAGGTGCTAGGGAACAAGCCTACCATAATTTGTGGTATATTTGTTGCATGTGGAAGTATGTTTTTGGATGGAAATAAGGGTGCATGCGTGGGAGGCCTTCAATAAAGTGCTAGGGGACAAGTCTACCCTTAATCTAGGGGATGTTTGTGGCATGTTTCAAGGGAATTGATGGACATTAATTTGCTTCATTTTATTTGGCCGAATTTAACACATGGGGATGACTTTTTCTATGTTTCCCAACATCTTTTAGTTAATTTATTTAGTCAATAAAATATGTTTAAAGTTAGTTTAAAGTTGTGGGACACTAATATATAATTTACTCATATGTAGGAAATTTTGGGCAAGCATTTTACATGATTTGGACGGCACCAAAAAGAAAATCAAGGGAGCATTGTCCCATGTTTCATGGGACGGCAATGGACATTAAAAGAGTCTAAATATTTTAATTTTTTCTTTGTGCTTCGTGAAAACAAAAGCCAAGGGAGAGAAAGATGCTTGGCCGAATTAAATGAACAACAATGAGTATGGGCTGAATTTTGAGAAAAATCAAGGAGCATGGACTGCAATGACTTAAAGGAGCATTGGAGCAGCAATCCATGCACCATAGGGGACGGCAACCAAGAAGAATGGGTGTTTCATCTCCCAAAATTCTTTCTATTTTATTCCCCCAATATTCTTCAATGCCCATATTGAGGATCCCCACGTGAGACAAAATAAAGCATGCTACTCTTTGATGGAATGGACGGCACTTTAAAATACAAAGCATGGGTTTTAAAATTTGATTTTTTTTTCCCAACATGCTTTTCCTTTCCCCAACGGCATGCTCCATTTTCTTATTAGGAAGAAGGAATTAATTAAGCTTCCAAGATGAGGATTTGTGTCGAATTTATGGAATTGTTGGCCCAAGCCACGGCAAGGCTTCACGGGACTCTTGGACATACGTGAACAAGCGTGGGAATGGACCTAGAACAAGACAAAAGCATGTGGCTACCTAAGGCAATCCATGACATTTCTCTAGGCAAAATATTAAGGGGTCATTTAACCCTTTTGGCTCTCGTCAAGAATTCGGCTGCACCAAGCCTCTTTTTTAGGAGATGATTTTCGGGATTCATGAAGAAATATGGACAGCAACTAAGGGGCCGAAAATGCTAGATTAACCTAGGACATTAAGGGCTGAATTTTATTTAGAAATTAAGCCTAATTTTCATGTCTTTTCCATTATTTTCTTAGCTCTATAAATACCCAAAGATTGTCATTTGTAAAGGAGGTTTTTTTAGATTGAATGAAAAAATTTATGAACATTTGTTCATCGAGTTGAGCTTGTCTCCTCTTCACTTTCGAGTTTTCGATCTTGACTTATCAAGCTTGCTTGTGGCGTCAATCGATTCTCTTCCATTTAATTATACCATTGGTTCTTACTTCACTAAGTAACGGGTCTTTGGTCCATATCGACTTCCATAATCCCACCTTGAACCATATAGAAATTGGGGTGACACTAACTTGTGTTGAATCATTTCTCTGTTCAAGATTCATTTTGCCATTTCCATAAACTATCCTATTTGATATCCATATTTCCACCTTAAGCAAATATAGAAACCAGGGTGACGTTTGTTAACGTTGAATCCTTTCTTTGTTTAAGTTCGTTAATCCATTTCCACCAAAATATCACCTATCTTTCAACCATCTTCTAAATAAATTCTCTAAAAGCTTCCGCAAATTTAGTTATCTTTCCATAATTTTCCCATTAATTCTCGAAGGCTTGAATCACTCCTCGTAGACGATTGGGCAACTCGTATACGTGTCAACCCCATCTCGAGTCGGCCCGTATCAGGCTTTATACATCATTAAAAAGAGTTTAAAGGAGCATTATACTTCCTTTAAATTTTGGCAGCAACCCTTCCAACTACCCCAAACGTTTTTTGCTACTTTAATGGACAATTCATGCCTTAAAAACTTCATTAAGTTGTTGGTATCTATTCAGCTAGCTAAAGGTGAAATCAAGAGTCATTTTCTAAGCATTCAAGGATATTGATTTAGCTGATTAAAGTATCTTAAAGAGAGGAATTATTTGATTCAAGAATTTCAAAAGTCTTTGAACCTTAATTAAGCTCTTTATTAGCATTTTATTATGTGACCATTCGGCTAGCTCATTCTAGCCTTATAAATATGTGTAATCAAGCCTTTTTGAGGGACTTTTGGACTTTAGACATTATATTGAATGAAATTATATCATTTTGTGAGATTTGATTCTCTCAAACTTTGTTTGAAGACTTGTTAGCTTATCTACAAATGATACGATCTGCATCGGGGTGAGTCAAGTCGTATGCGAGTTTTCTCGTCGTCTACGAAGGAGTATCTTTCGATTTGTTTAAAAGAAAGGAAAATGGTTATATTTTAGTAATTGGCAGCAAATTGGGTTTGATAAAATTAGATGGATGAATGGAATGATGGTTGAAACAAGAAAGAACCCTTAATAGAAAATTAAGGACTCGAATCCTATAGGTTTCAAAGGGATGGTTGAATTGGATAAAAACCGAGACCCGTTATCTAGCAAGATAGGAACCAACAGTATAGGATTGAACGCCACACCCGAATGGATGATAAGTTCGAAACAAAGTCAGATTGACGCCACTAATTGATAGATAAGTCAATTTGAACCTTGAAGAATTAAGAGATTGGATATCTCACAATCTGAAAATTTCATAAAGCATCAAAAGTCCCCACTACAAGCTAATAACAAAGTATATATAGTGTTTACATGCGGTTAGCTGAAGAGTCATATGAATTCAGCTTTAATGTGCATTTTAATGGCTGAAATAAAACTTAATCAATAAATAAAAACTCTTGAGTTCCTCCAAGCCAAATAACAACAACTTAATGACTCTAAATAAGCTGATTTAATGAATTTGAATGCTTGGTTTCATGCTCTCTTAGCAGTCGAATGGTCACCAGCAACTTAATGAAAAATTGTAACTCATGTGTGATCTTTTAAGCATCAAACGGTTATGGAAGAAGAATAGGCTGCTGCCAAATTTAATAGATGTATAATGCTTCCTTCAATTTTCATAACAGCTTATTTTAATGATGAATAATGCTTCCCCATGTGTGTAATCAATTCTCACTTGAAAAGTCACATTAAACTCTTTGTAACAGCCCTTGAGTGTAACGGTTTCCAGCTGAAAAGTTTCCTACATTCAAACACATTAAACAAACATATTAATCACATTTAAACACTAATTTAACTTAAACACATTAAACACTTGACTTAATAAATGAAATAGAAGTAAGGACTTCAATTAATGAAGCAACTAGTTTAATTATAGAAGCAGAATTAATAAACTTAAACTCATGCTCCATTAAATTATCCTAGTAACTAGATTATTTAAATAAGCCCCTTATTAAACACAACTTATTTATTTAAACTAAACAACTTTATTTAAAGCTAAAAATGCATGAATTAAATCAAGCTAAACACTAGCTAAATGAGCTGAATGTGAGCTTCTTTCAGCTTGCAAAAGCATGCGATTGGGCTTATTAAGTTAGCCCGATTCTCCTCGTTTTTTCCAGCCAATAACTTGCTCCACATTTGCTCAACCAAGGCTGCAATAGCCTCCTTAAAACGTTTTGCTCGTGCTCGGGTGATGGGTCCTTGCGACAATTCCAATGGCTCTTTGTTGGAACTTGGTGCGACCCGGATCATGGCCTTATCAGCAAAGCTAGTAGCGACAACCTATTCTTTCTTCTATCCTGAACTTATCACTCCAAAAGAGTGTTGCATTCACCCATTAAAATATACCTCAGTTCCTACTTTGCTAAGTAGCGGGTCGAGGTTTCACTACTTCCATCATCCACCTTGAAGCTTATAAGTAATTGGGTCATTGCTCTTTAGTAGTGGTTCTTACTTGCTTTGAGTTTGTTTCCTTCCATTCCATCACTATCCTTTATTTTTGTTGCTAGCCGAATTTTCCATTTCTTCCTTGAACCTAAAATCCATTTCATTTCCGTTCCATATACCATCCCTTCTTATTTTCAATAACCGAACCTATATATTATTCATTTCCATAAAACCATCTTTGAACCCTTCTTCTTAGCTTCTGCCAATATTTACTTAAAGCATCATTATTAAATGAGCCAAACGATACTTTCTCGTAGACGATCGGGCAAACTCGCATACGACTTGACTCACTCCAAGGCAGATCGTATCATTTGGCATCAGAGCTGTTAAAACAAGAAGTACGGACTTTAGAAGACAAGTCAGAATAGGTTAGTGAAAAAAATTCAAAAAAAAATCAAAAGTTTCTCATTATATTTATTTCGTGTATTTGAAGTGTTGGAAAAAAAATGAAAATTCAAAAAAAATGAAAATTCAAAAAAAAGTGAAGTTTTTTAAGGTTCTTAATTTTTTTTTCTTTTGTTCCCATTTCGATTGGTTCCTGATCATCTATTTTCCCTTCTACCATTTCTTCTACCCCAACGCCACATTTAAAGCCCTTTCTATATTTTCTTTTAGCCTACCCTATCCCTTTTCATTATTTCCTTTGTTTACCAATTTGTGACCGACCCCTAAGCCTACGATAAGGCCTTGGCGAGTCTGAATACGAAATTGCGAGAGAAAGTTTGAGAGGTAAAAGGCACGAGCAAGTGAGATCATTCGAGTGGAGGTAAAAGCCAAACGAGTGTAAACACGAGCGAGAGTGTCACTTTTCCTTCTTCTTTTCGAGTGAAATCGAGAGGTTTGTGGTGAGGTACTTAATTTTTGTTTTGTGAACTAACATATTTCTTTTCAGCCATAAGAAAATCATGTCTCGTGAAGAGTTCACCGAATCGGAGTTCCAATATTTGGTGCAAGAAATGCGAAGAATGGTGAATTCTAAATTCGACAAATTGCACGAGAGATTAAATCGTGGGGGAACAAAGAGACCCCTATGAACGAGTTTCATCAAGTCAGAAAATAGAATCAAGAGCATCATGGAGATATGCATTTAATGATTATTCGAGAAAAGATTTCCATCATGATTCCCATTCGTCATCGACTTCAAGACCAAGAGATTTCTATCAAGATTCCTCTTCATCAAGGTGTTTGAGACGACGAGAGATCGATCTTTGAATCCTTTCGAGATGACTTTCAAGATGATAGATATACTTCAAGAACTTCAAAGAAAACATCCATGGAGTATTTTTCTCGAAGAAATGTTCATGAACCAAATGTAAATAAATTTTCTTCTTTTGGAAACCCTTGTTATCATGATTCTTTTGTAACATCATGTAATAGAAAAGAAGACAAGGAAAAAGAAGTAAAAAGAGAAGAGAGGCAAGAGGCAAGTAAGAGAGAAAATGAGCGAGTTTTGAGAGAGCTCGAAAAAGCCTTTGAAAAAGAAAAAGAACAAAAAGAGATTTAAAAGCAAAACGAGAGTGAAAATAAGAATGAGAAAGTGATTGAAAAAGAAAATGAGAATGAGTGAAAAAGGAGTGGAAAAAGAAACTGAGATAAAAGAAAGAGTGGGAGAAGTGTGTGTTCTTGAAGAAAACCAATCGAGTGAAAAAGATAGTGAGCGAGAACAGGCGAGGATCATTTCTACTAACCCACCTATTCGATCTTTTTGTGATGTAGCTTTTCAGGTGCCTAGAAGTTTGTCGACCAATTCCAGCTTCACTACCTTCCAAACGAGAGGCGTTTTATGTTGTTCAAAAAAGGTAATTATGCGAACGACAACCACCCACTTGCAATCGAAGGTAAGAGGTAAAGAATTCGTGTGTATGAAATCAAGGTCGTCCGATTTAATAATTGCTCAAAAATATTTTGATGGTTCAATTTCTGACATGGCTCCATCTTTTGATATGGTTTCTAATTGTTTGTCTTTTATTGATAATGTTTCTGTTTCAAACGATGCCATGAAAGTTATATCTTATGACATGTAACACCCCAAACCCGGCCCACAAGCCTTGACCGGATCTGGTATGTTACGGAGTAAAAACTTTTTGAAAGATTCGGGTAAATATTGGAAATCCAAAAATATTGCTGAATTTGTGAAACAACGTTTGCTAAAACTAAGATGGTTTGGTTTGATAACCACGATGGGGTTGAAAACTTTTTCTTTTCTTTTGAAACCATTTGATCATTTAGATTTTTATAAGTATCGGGGTTATTGATAACTTGGTAAAATTTTGCTACCCGATGGTAACGTCTTTGAAAACGCGTACGAGTATAAATTTTGAAAACGTTGCCTTTACCGATTTGCTTAACAATTCATAAGCTCGTTAGAAATAAGGTAAAACTACTACTTAATCGTACGAATAATAATAAAAATGATAATAAACGGCCATATTACAACCCAATCGAATTTAGCAAATAGTAAGCTTTAATGGTGCGAAATAAAACTTCAAAACGAGGAACAAACATGGCTACCTCGAGACCTCTCCGGCTCCGTCTCCGCGATCAACTCACCTGAAAAGATAGGGAAAGGGGTGAGTCACCAAGACTCAGTGCATAGCTATAACACATGTCCCCACATATGGGCTTGGCCCATATTCACACAGTCCATACACATGAATATGTAATTATGAAATGAGTATGCAATTATGAAACCCAACCTAGCCATCCATACTCCATTTTCTACCCCGTGTGGTACCAAACCACTGGTGGTGCCAAACCACTGGTGACTCGAAGTCACAATATCCGTCAATACGTGTGGTGCCAAACCACTGGTGGTGCCAAACCACTGGTGACCGAGGTCACAATATCCGTCAATACATGTGGTGCCAAACCACTGGTGACTTAAAGTCACGATATCCGTCAATACGTGTGGTGCCAAACCACTGGTGGTGCCAAACCACTGGTGACCGAGGTCACAATATCCGTCAATACGTGTGGTGCCAAACCACTGGTGACTTAAAGTCACGAATGTGATACCAAATCACTGGAGGTGCCAAACCTCTGGTGTCCGAAGACACAAATCGAATGATGGGGCCAACCCATCGTGTGATACCAAATCACTGGCGTCGATCCCGTATCTCATAGTGGGGCCAACCCACGGTGGTACTAAGCCACAGGGACGAGACGCTATGAGGTGCCAAACCTCTGGAGGTACCAAACCTCTGGTGACCGTAGTCACAATGTGTTACCAAAACACTGGTGTCCCAAAGACACAAAGTTGTGTTACCAAAACACTGGTGCTCGTCAGCACAAAATATCACTGCCCCCTCCACTCGTACAATCCCACATCATCATGCTCACATAACAAGTATCATGATCCCATATATCATGCATTTGTATATAGTATAACATTTTACAGCATATGATGGCATACACAACATATATCATAGATCGAGTATTAGGGGACTTACCCGAAAACCAAGCTTATGCCCACAAGGCAAAGATACTACGTGATAAGTAATAAAATATCATTATAACAACAGTTTATACTAATAAAGTGTGTAAGAACTTACACACCTGATCGAACGATCACCCACATTGGGTATCCAACATCTTAGCTCTTATTTCGGCTAACATGCACAACATGTATATTTACCATAACATACATAACCAGCAAGAGAACAGTGCGATAACTACGCACCTGACCACGAACAACGTTATGCCCTCAATCCCGAAACTATCCTTAAGCGATACTACGGCTACTTGCCTATGCTGTTGTTCGGGCGCTGGCCCACACCCCGGCGGCCAATCTCGTACCGCAGAGACTGCTCTCCTTTTAAACTTGGAGATAGGGGCTATCCCTTGAACTCCTTGACTAGCACCAAAACAGCCTTGAATCCCGGAGGCTACTATATGCTTCTTTTGATTAACCCCTTGTTAACTAATCCCGGGAACCACCTCTTGAATATGGGTTGTTGAAACTACTTGATCTCCACAAATCCCGAAAGCTCCTCCTTTAATATTTGACGATTTTGCCCCTCACTGAAGCCCGAGAACTAAAACTTGACCTTCGAGTAGTCGAAAATCCACATACCTAACTTACTTCGATCCCGAACTTGCTTGCTCCTATTTCCTTGAATGGTCGAGACCAATAGGCTCCTTTAATGTTTCATTCCTTCAACTACAAAACAATCGAAGAGGTCACAAATATGTAGTCGACACACCTTCAAAATTGTTTACAAAAAGACCACACCCAAGACTAATATTCGTCCAAGGTAACCCCAAGAAATAGCAGAGAGATTCAGCTAATATAACTAAAGGAAAAGAGAGAATTCGACTAGAGTTTTTGGAGGTAGAAACAATGAAATGATTAAAGGAGAAAGGAGACAATTGAATTTTGATTATGAAACAATTTGAGAAGAGAAGAAGAGCTAAAACCAAGGAAATTTGCGGCACCTTGGAGCTATGCTCATAACCGAAGGTTGGAGGTCCCAAAGGCATGCTCCAATCGGCCAACTCCAAAACAGAAAGAAAGGCAAAACAATCCAACCAAAAAGATGACATACGGCCATGCTTGTGCAACCTTCAAGCCGACCAAACATTTTTAATACCAATGCTTCTATTCCCCAAGCCATGACCATCCATTTGAAAGCATTATTATTATCTTATTCCATCACCTTAGCCATATTTCATCATTCTCTATACCTAATATAATAAACAAGGGACTAATGCCAATGTATCTAACGGCAAAGAAAATCAAGGCCGGCCATTCATGCAAAAACCAATGCCGCATGCTCCCTCTTTGTTAAGCACAAATTGTTTATTCCTTTATTAATCTATCACCTTTCCCATGTTCTTCATCACCAATTACCAAGAATATTCTTTTATTCATTCTTTTATCACCTTTCACATATTACAACATTCTTTATGCTTAATATAATAAGCAAAGGACTAAAGCAAACGGAAATGCTTCAAAGGATCAAGGCCGACCATGCAAATTTATTTTCCCAAGCTATACACATGCTTATCTCTTTTGCTAAGTCCCAACATAATTTCTTATTATAAATTAATCCACACTAATAATAATAAAAACTCCCCCAAGCATGCTCTTTCTTTTTGCAATTTCAACACCACTATCCATTGTTTAATCTTATTTCTCTTCACCCTTCTTAAACTAACAAAACAAACTAAAAAAAATGCTAATGGCCGGCCACGCATAACCTTCCCAATGCCAAACTTTCATCCATGCCTAACTAATAATAAAGAGTATTATTATTCCCTCATTCTTCCAACAATTAAAATAATCTTCCCAATACATTCCATGCTCCCAACGACATGCTCCTCTCTTTTACCAATTTAACAATCATTTTATTGATTAATCAATTCCAAAACTTTACCCAATTCCTATACATAAAGTATAATAATAATATATATATATATATATCAACTTCCCATCACTATTTATAATAAAAAAATAAAAACCAACTATCCCCCATATGTACTTCACGCATATAACAATAATAAGGTTAAAATAATAATAATAATAATAATAATAATAATAATAATAATAATAATAATAATAATAAAATAAAACCATGCTTCCCTTAACAATTTAAATAAGTATATAAAAAAAAACAATATATATATACATATATATATTACCCATTCTTTAATAAAATAACACAAATAATAATAATAATAATAATTTGAAGCCCATGCTCATTGAAAAGGAAAGAGGATAATGCATTGCTTATTCCCACATAAAATAATTTAATAGATAAAATAAAACAATGCTCCATACTTCTAAAACAAAGAAATAATTAATAATAATAATATAATAATAATAATAATACTTAAACAAAAATAAAAGAGGAGTTAACCCTCCCCTAAGGCTGCATGCGTGCATGCATGCGCCATGCAGGCCTCCACGTGGCCAAAATAAAACAAGGCCCTTAGTGCAGTCCCCAGGTCTCGAACCCGAGACCTGGAGAGGACTCCTCAATGCCTCAGCCATTCGGCTACCTTGACTTCCTTGTCAATAACCCCATCGGCATTTCTTTTAAGCATTCATCAGCTCATCCCGCTGCTTAGCGCTAAAATAAAAATAAAGCGCATAGTGCGCGATCCTCAGGATTCGAACCCAAGTCCTCCGAGCCTTTGTTCTCACGCAGTGTCCTTGGCCACTCGGCCACTTTGAAATTCATGTGAACAAGCGCATTAAATTTTCTTTTAACCCCTCTTTCCGCTAGCTCCCCTTTTCAAAATAAAAATAAGAAAGCTTTTGCGCCCTATGCCACTCGAACCCCTGACCAGAACTGGCGCTAACCCTTAAGTGGCACACGGAAGCCACCTTGCCACTGGACTTTCATGTCCAAACCTTACAAAAAATTAATCTTAAAGCCTCCTCCTTCACCTAAATTTTCACTTTGACCCAAAATTTTCAAAATTTTCCAAAATAGTCCCTTTTTATCCTCGGGCTTAAATAACCCCTAAAATTCATCAAAACGATTCTTAAAGCCTATCGACTCGTGAATTTGGCTACAATGCGCAGCCCCTAATTTAGGATATTACAATTCTACCCCCCTTAAAACAATTTCGTCCTCGAAATTGCTTACAAACGATCATCCGTACATTCCAATTCACCGCACTACGCTTATGCTGCGCACTCTGATTCTACAAAACTAGCACATTCCTTATATACTATCTCGAGATTCGTATTCAAAGTTCCATACTCCACTAGCATACAACCACGAACTAACTTACCTTCTAAGCACAGTTTCTAAGTTCACCTCCAATGTTCAAACACTTCACCAATAACACCAGTATGAACCGATCTTATAAAACTCAAATAATAAGAGATATTCTATAACAAGAAACTCACCTACTAACACATCCTCGATTGCCTCGCATCCAACCTTTAGCATCTCAGCTAGAAGTTCCACGTCCTTGACCTCGCGCCCTATCCATCACTTGAGGACAGTCTTAATCAAGTGAGACTTAGACTTAAACTTAAAACATCTTCAATTCCGGTTCCAACACTCGCCGTCATGATACCTTCCACACTGAGCATACGGACAACTCCGATTTCCCGTAGCTGGCTTAGTCACACGAGCAAAATTTTCAATCCTTAGTCTTTTCCGAAGACCCTTAGATGATTCAGACGATCCAAAAATTTCTCCTATCCCGGTTCCTATTCTCATTTCTGTTTTGTCTCATCGAGTCCTTAATCTCTTCAGCTACCTTAGCTTTTTCGACTAACACCGTGAATTCCCGTTCCTGATGAGGAGTTATCAATAATCTTAGGTCGTCCCTTAATCCGTCCTCAAACCGGACACATCGTTCATGCTCCGAAGCAACCACTCATCGAGCATATCAGCTTAACCTTGGAAATTTCGCTTCACATTCCGCCACGGACTCGTTCCCTTGAACCAGCCCCAAAAACGCCTTTCTCTGAGCATCAAAGTAGTGAGTACCGACATACTTCTTCTGGTATGCCATCTTGACATACTCCCAAGGGAGGTCTTCAGCTGTGACACTATCTCGAACCGTGAGCTACCATTGATACGCTTCATCGCGAAGTAGCGCCGCCATTCCTTTCACTCTTTTCCTCAGGGCTCAGATCGAGCTCATCCATAATTCGCTCGGTTGCTTCCAACCAATATTCCGTCGTACTGGGTGCCACGCCGGATACACCACAGAACAACTCCGCTCCATTGGCTCGAAGTCGCTCGGGACCAGATTTTCGAGCTCCCATATTCCTCTCTCTCCAACCACCGTCTCAAAAAGGCTGGTGGGGGAGGTGATACCTCATTATCAGACCCCTGACCCGATCTAACGGGTTACGAAACGGCCATTCCGCCTCGACCACGTCCTCTAGAACTCATCTCTTATCGCGCAATCTGACTTAAAAAGTTTTATGCATTATACAATGTGTTCCACTGATTAATCGCGAACAATTTTATGAACTAAAGTGTTTAGAAGTGGTTCTTTCGATCACACAAGGGTTCAATTCAAGTTCACTACTCTAATACGGAGAATCATTCTAATACAGAGAGTCGCATTCATGCTCATAAACAGAGACATATTCGTATCACCTCAACAGTCAGAGGTACTTACCCGTGCGGATCGGTGCCGGAGACTTGGTGCCATGCTGTTTAAAACAATCCATTTTCATAATATTCCACAAAAGACTATTAAGAAAACATTTTTGGGCCTTGGGCCCCCGCAGCCGAGTTTTGAACCGGGCTCTGATACCAACTTGTAACACCCCAAACCCGGCCCACAAGCCTTGACCGGATCTGGTATGTTACGGAGTAAAAACTTTTTGAAAGATTCGGGTAAATATTGGAAATCCAAAAATATTGCTGAATTTGTGAAACAACGTTTGCTAAAACTAAGATGGTTTGGTTTGATAACCACGATGGGGTTGAAAACTTTTTCTTTTCTTTTGAAACCATTTGATCATTTAGATTTTTATAAGTATCGGGGTTATTGATAACTTGGTAAAATTTTGCTACCCGATGGTAACGTCTTTGAAAACGCGTACGAGTATAAATTTTGAAAACGTTGCCTTTACCGATTTGCTTAACAATTCATAAGCTCGTTAGAAATAAGGTAAAACTACTACTTAATCGTACGAATAATAATAAAAATGATAATAAACGGCCATATTACAACCCAATCGAATTTAGCAAATAGTAAGCTTTAATGGTGCGAAATAAAACTTCAAAACGAGGAACAAACATGGCTACCTCGAGACCTCTCCGGCTCCGTCTCCGCGATCAACTCACCTGAAAAGATAGGGAAAGGGGTGAGTCACCAAGACTCAGTGCATAGCTATAACACATGTCCCCACATATGGGCTTGGCCCATATTCACACAGTCCATACACATGAATATGTAATTATGAAATGAGTATGCAATTATGAAACCCAACCTAGCCATCCATACTCCATTTTCTACCCCGTGTGGTACCAAACCACTGGTGGTGCCAAACCACTGGTGACTCGAAGTCACAATATCCGTCAATACGTGTGGTGCCAAACCACTGGTGGTGCCAAACCACTGGTGACCGAGGTCACAATATCCGTCAATACATGTGGTGCCAAACCACTGGTGACTTAAAGTCACGATATCCGTCAATACGTGTGGTGCCAAACCACTGGTGGTGCCAAACCACTGGTGACCGAGGTCACAATATCCGTCAATACGTGTGGTGCCAAACCACTGGTGACTTAAAGTCACGAATGTGATACCAAATCACTGGAGGTGCCAAACCTCTGGTGTCCGAAGACACAAATCGAATGATGGGGCCAACCCATCGTGTGATACCAAATCACTGGCGTCGATCCCGTATCTCATAGTGGGGCCAACCCACGGTGGTACTAAGCCACAGGGACGAGACGCTATGAGGTGCCAAACCTCTGGAGGTACCAAACCTCTGGTGACCGTAGTCACAATGTGTTACCAAAACACTGGTGTCCCAAAGACACAAAGTTGTGTTACCAAAACACTGGTGCTCGTCAGCACAAAATATCACTGCCCCCTCCACTCGTACAATCCCACATCATCATGCTCACATAACAAGTATCATGATCCCATATATCATGCATTTGTATATAGTATAACATTTTACAGCATATGATGGCATACACAACATATATCATAGATCGAGTATTAGGGGACTTACCCGAAAACCAAGCTTATGCCCACAAGGCAAAGATACTACGTGATAAGTAATAAAATATCATTATAACAACAGTTTATACTAATAAAGTGTGTAAGAACTTACACACCTGATCGAACGATCACCCACATTGGGTATCCAACATCTTAGCTCTTATTTCGGCTAACATGCACAACATGTATATTTACCATAACATACATAACCAGCAAGAGAACAGTGCGATAACTACGCACCTGACCACGAACAACGTTATGCCCTCAATCCCGAAACTATCCTTAAGCGATACTACGGCTACTTGCCTATGCTGTTGTTCGGGCGCTGGCCCACACCCCGGCGGCCAATCTCGTACCGCAGAGACTGCTCTCCTTTTAAACTTGGAGATAGGGGCTATCCCTTGAACTCCTTGACTAGCACCAAAACAGCCTTGAATCCCGGAGGCTACTATATGCTTCTTTTGATTAACCCCTTGTTAACTAATCCCGGGAACCACCTCTTGAATATGGGTTGTTGAAACTACTTGATCTCCACAAATCCCGAAAGCTCCTCCTTTAATATTTGACGATTTTGCCCCTCACTGAAGCCCGAGAACTAAAACTTGACCTTCGAGTAGTCGAAAATCCACATACCTAACTTACTTCGATCCCGAACTTGCTTGCTCCTATTTCCTTGAATGGTCGAGACCAATAGGCTCCTTTAATGTTTCATTCCTTCAACTACAAAACAATCGAAGAGGTCACAAATATGTAGTCGACACACCTTCAAAATTGTTTACAAAAAGACCACACCCAAGACTAATATTCGTCCAAGGTAACCCCAAGAAATAGCAGAGAGATTCAGCTAATATAACTAAAGGAAAAGAGGGAATTCGACTAGAGTTTTTGGAGGTAGAAACAATGAAATGATTAAAGGAGAAAGGAGACAATTGAATTTTGATTATGAAACAATTTGAGAAGAGAAGAAGAGCTAAAACCAAGGAAATTTGCGGCACCTTGGAGCTATGCTCATAACCGAAGGTTGGAGGTCCCAAAGGCATGCTCCAATCGGCCAACTCCAAAACAGAAAGAAAGGCAAAACAATCCAACCAAAAAGATGACATACGGCCATGCTTGTGCAACCTTCAAGCCGACCAAACATTTTTAATACCAATGCTTCTATTCCCCAAGCCATGACCATCCATTTGAAAGCATTATTATTATCTTATTCCATCACCTTAGCCATATTTCATCATTCTCTATACCTAATATAATAAACAAGGGACTAATGCCAATGTATCTAACGGCAAAGAAAATCAAGGCCGGCCATTCATGCAAAAACCAATGCCGCATGCTCCCTCTTTGTTAAGCACAAATTGTTTATTCCTTTATTAATCTATCACCTTTCCCATGTTCTTCATCACCAATTACCAAGAATATTCTTTTATTCATTCTTTATCACCTTTCACATATTACAACATTCTTTATGCTTAATATAATAAGCAAAGGACTAAAGCAAACGGAAATGCTTCAAAGGATCAAGGCCGACCATGCAAATTTATTTTCCCAAGCTATACACATGCTTATCTCTTTTGCTAAGTCCCAACATAATTTCTTATTATAAATTAATCCACACTAATAATAATAAAAACTCCCCCAAGCATGCTCTTTCTTTTTGCAATTTCAACACCACTATCCATTGTTTAATCTTATTTCTCTTCACCCTTCTTAAACTAACAAAACAAACTAAAAAAATGCTAATGGCCGGCCACGCATAACCTTCCCAATGCCAAACTTTCATCCATGCCTAACTAATAATAAAGAGTATTATTATTCCCTCATTCTTCCAACAATTAAAATAATCTTCCCAATACATTCCATGCTCCCAACGACATGCTCCTCTCTTTTACCAATTTAACAATCATTTTATTGATTAATCAATTCCAAAACTTTACCCAATTCCTATACATAAAGTATTAATAATAATAATATATATATATATATATATATCAACTTCCCATCACTATTTATAATAAAAAAATAAAAACCAACTATCCCCCATATGTACTTCACGCATATAACAATAATAAGGTTAAAATAATAATAATAATAATAATAATAATAATAATAATAATAAAATAAAACCATGCTTCCCTTAACAATTTAAATAAGTATAAAAAAAAAACAATATATATATATATATATATTACCCATTCTTTAATAAAATAACACAAATAATAATAATAATAATAATTTTGAAGCCCATGCTCATTGAAAAGGAAAGAGGATAATGCATTGCTTATTCCCACATAAAATAATTTAATAGATAAAATAAAACAATGCTCCATACTTCTAAAACAAAGAAATAAATTAATAATAATAATATATAATAATAATAATAATACTTAAACAAAAATAAAAGAGGAGTTAACCCTCCCCTAAGGCTGCATGCGTGCATGCATGCGCCATGCAGGCCTCCACGTGGCCAAAATAAAACAAGGCCCTTAGTGCAGTCCCCAGGTCTCGAACCCGAGACCTGGAGAGGACTCCTCAATGCCTCAGCCATTCGGCTACCTTGACTTCCTTGTCAATAACCCCATCGGCATTTCTTTTAAGCATTCATCAGCTCATCCCGCTGCTTAGCGCTAAAATAAAAATAAAGCGCATAGTGCGCGATCCTCAGGATTCGAACCCAAGTCCTCCGAGCCTTTGTTCTCACGCAGTGTCCTTGGCCACTCGGCCACTTTGAAATTCATGTGAACAAGCGCATTAAATTTTCTTTTAACCCCTCTTTCCGCTAGCTCCCCTTTTCAAAATAAAAATAAGAAAGCTTTTGCGCCCTATGCCACTCGAACCCCTGACCAGAACTGGCGCTAACCCTTAAGTGGCACACGGAAGCCACCTTGCCACTGGACTTTCATGTCCAAACCTTACAAAAAATTAATCTTAAAGCCTCCTCCTTCACCTAAATTTTCACTTTGACCCAAAATTTTCAAAATTTTCCAAAATAGTCCCTTTTTATCCTCGGGCTTAAATAACCCCTAAAATTCATCAAAACGATTCTTAAAGCCTATCGACTCGTGAATTTGGCTACAATGCGCAGCCCCTAATTTAGGATATTACATGACATGTTTAACTCTTCTGTTGAGATGGTTATGCCCAAGCAAAATGTGGAAGTTTGCGACACAAATTCTGCAAATGCCAAACTCAATGTGTCTAAATGAGTAAACTCTTTGAATTCATATGCTCAATCTTTTTGTTTAAACATCCTGATCAGTTCACTTGTGATAGATTTTTTGCATGAAACATTTCATCCGATTAATATTTTTCTTCAAGTTAAATCCTTCAACTTTTGTGCTAAATGTCCATGCCATGAGTTGCATTTCTGAATGAGATTTTTGAAGCATAAATCTTTGTTTATACGCCTGCTTGGTTTTGCCAACTCTACGTTCCTGTTTGATCGAGTAAGGTCCGAATCATGTGATGGACTCAAACATTTGAAAAGTTGTATGTTCACCACTTCTTTGATTGATCGAGTGGAATTTCAGTCATTTGGTGAATTGATTACATTTTCTTTGACATGTTGCCTGTTGGAATTCATGATCAAGTACGAGTGTTCAAGCCTGGCATAAGTTACGTAGATTTGTTTTATGGAACATTCAAGAATTTTGCGCATCTTTTGCATTCAACTTGTGTTTGTTTGATGTTCGAACTTTTGTTCAAGAAATGAAATTCAATGATTTGGGTTACAATTTTGATTTGATCTCTAATCACCTTGCTTGGCCACTTATGAAACTTTTGTTTCATTTGAAAAAGGTAAATCCAACACATTTATTTGGACTTGAATCAAATTTTGTAAACGACCCTTCTCTTTTTTTTAAGTCCATCGTTTCTGTTCATACTAATCGATTACATTTTTATGAATTCCATCCCTCGAGAAGCATGAGATGTTGTGGTGCCTCATTGCCCATCCAAATTAATCGAAGTAAAAGGTTTGTTCTACACTACATTCCCGAAGAGAGAAGATTTGTGAACAACGAGCAAGGTAAAAACGATCTTTGTTCTACTTCTAAAGGTAAGACTGCCAAAACCTTTGAATCGATTTTGATCTCTTCGGTTGGTGTTAACAATCGTGTTGATAATTTGAGTTTTGAAAGATACGTAGATCGAAATGTGCTTGACTATTTTGTTTCATTCGAACATGATCTATCTGTCTTGATTAATGATAAAGAGATTTTTATTTTTGATAATTTTCATGATGTCTATGCTAGTGAATCATTTCAAATACCTGCTTGTGATGATTATGTATATCATTTGGTTCATTTCTCGCATGCCAATCATGACTTGTGGAATCAATTTAATTTGTATGCCTGTTTTGAAACTCATTTGAATTTGTTTTGAACATTTGGTAAAGCATGAGTTCTTTTGTATGATAATTCGATTTTGTCCATCCACATGCGTCATATTTGTCTTGTTTTGATTATGCCTAGATTACGAGTTTGTTTGCATCACTTTTTGCTAACTCGAGGCTATTCTTTTCAGGTGACACGATTACTATCCGTCCCGTTCGACCGAGGAAAGCAAGGTAAAAGGAACTATGTCCTCAAGAACCAATGGCTCGATTCGAGGATGAATCGCTTTCAAGAGGGGGTTATGATGCGAACCTGGTTGTATCATGGTTCGACTCCATCTGACGCCATCGAGAGTGGCCTAAACTTGAGGGGCCCAAGTGCAAGATGAAACATCTCATAGGCCTGATTGATTGTTGGGCCAATGTTTTTAAGGACTTTTAATTTAATTAAGTTTTATTTAAATTAATAAGTTTGCATATTTTAATTTTAACTTGCACTTTGTGTGTTCTGCATTTAATAAAGTAATGCATTATATAACTTTCACGTTAGTTTAGTATGCATCATAAATTATGACTTGCATTATGAAACTCCCATGTTAGTTTAAGTCTGCTAAATTAAGTTTTGCATTAACTCATTTGTTCATTTAGTTTGCATTTTAAATCATGCATTTAAGCATTTTAAGTTAATAAATGAGTTGCTGGACATTAATTCATCTCATCTTAGTTTAATTAATTGAGTTTTTGTTGAACTTTATTTAATAGTTTCTTCTTTAATTAATCTAGTTACTAGGATAATTTATTGATGCATGAGTTAAAGTTCATTTAATAATGCTTCTCTTAATTAAACTAGTTGCTAGAATAAATGATGAATAAGTGTTAGTTCATTTATTTAAGTTAGTTGTTAATTTGTTTTAAGCTTAATAATTGAATAAATGTGTCGGTTACATGTGTTAATTGCAGGTGACTTTTCAGCTCACATCCATTACATTTAAAGGCTGTTATGCATTCAATAAGGTGACTTTTCAAGAGATTTCGGTTACAAAAGAGGGGCTGTTACAAAAAGGCTTTATACATCATTAAAAAGAGTTTAAAGGAGCATTATACTTCCTTTAAATTTTGGAAGCAACCCTTCCAACTACCCCAAACATTTTTTGCTACTTTAATGGACAATTCATGCCTTATAAACTTCATTAAATTGTTGGTATCTATTCAGCTAGCTAAAGGTGAAATCAAGAGTCATTTTTTAAGCATTCAAGGATATTGATTTAGCTGATTAAAGTATCTTAAAGAGAGGAATTATTTGATTCAAGAATTTCAAAAGTCTTTGAGCCTTAATTAAGCTCTTTATTAGCATTTTATTATGTGACCATTCGACTAGCTCATTCTAGCCTTATAAATATGGGTAATCAAGCCTTTTTGAGGGACTTTTGGACTTTAGACATTATATTAAATGAAATTATATTATTTTGTGAGATTTGATTCTCTCAAATTTCATTTGAAGACTTGTTGGCTTATCTAAAAAGCTAGTGGCGTCAACCTGTTCTTTCTTCTATCCTGAACTTATCACTCTGAAAGAGTGTGGGTTCACCCATTAAAATATACCTTCAGTTCCTACTTTGCTAAGTAGCGGGTCGAGGTTTCACTACTTCCATCATCCACCTTGAAGCTTATAAGTAATTGGGTCATTGCTCTTTAGTAGTGGTTCTTACTTGCTTTGAGTTTGTTTCCTTCCATTCCATCACTATCCTTTATTTTTGTTGCTAGCCGAATTTTCCATTTCTTCCTTGAACCTAAAATCCATTTCATTTCCATTCCATATACCATCCCTTCTTATTTTCAATAATCGAACCTATATATTATTCATTTCCATAAACCCATTTTTGAACCCTTCTTCTTAACTTCTGCCAATATTTACTTAAAGCATCATTATTAAATGAGCCAAATGATACTTTCTCGTAGACGATCGGGCAAACTCACATACGACTAGACTCACCCCAAGGCAGATCGTATCAGAAAAATCCATGAACTGGTGCAAATCTATTTTGAACAATGTAACGAGTTTTGATTGTTCGTTATCGTGTATGCAAAAATCTTTTCGGTTTGACATGTTTGATTTACTAAAGCCTTTGCTACATGTCGAAACCATTTTTTTTCCTGTTTGGAAAAACGGGGTCGACTTTAAAAATGAAAATAGAGTCGCCACCAATCTTTTTTAAGGTGTGGTTGGGTTACCTTGAGATTGATCGTTAAAACATTTTGATTTGTTAACGATGATTTTGGCCTACAAAATGTGAGAAAATAGGTTCGTGAGTCGGTTACATACGAGGAAGGATTAGCACCCTCGTAACGCCCAAAATTGGTACCGAATTGATTGATTAATGTCTTAATGTAGAAAATTTGGAGAGATTTTAAAATACGATTCTCTTTATTTAAAAGAAAACTTGAATAAATTAAAAATGAATGCTAAGACCCTCTCATCTCGAAGAAGTTAAATGTCACGCCCAGTGAGTTAGGGTATGACATTTCAAATTCCCGAAACTGAGCTTGTCTTTTGACTTTTAAAACTCATGTATTTAAGTTTAAGAAGGATATTTGATTATTTGGGTCAAATGAAAAATTGGAACCCAGTAAGTTAGGGCACAATTTCTCAAAATTCCAAATTCAAAATATTGCCTTTATTTTTAGAAATCCTTATCCCGAAATAACGAAATATCGCATCCAGTGAGTTAGGACGCAACATTTTCAAATTCTCAAGAATAAGTTTTTATTTAACTCATATGCTTTGATTTAAAAGAATAATTGGTTCTTTAGATTCAAGGAGAAAAATCGAAATCCAGTAAGTTAGGTGATGCGATCCTGGCCACATCATGTTATGACACAACTCGATGCCACCGAGATTGGCCCAAACTCGAGGGGCCCAAGTGCAAAATGAAGCTTTTAATTTTAGTTTGTTAATTTGGTTGCTGGAATAAGGACTTTGATTTATTTATTTTAGTTACTTTAGTTATTATAATATGAGTCTTTAATCATGTCTTGTTTATTAAATGCATCTTTAATTAATGTCTTGCATTATTGATCTACATCTTTTAATTATGACATGCATTATGTGTTCTGCATTTAAAAAAGTCATGCATTATGTAACTCTCATGTTAGTTAAATTTGCATCATAAATCATAACATGCATTATGTAACCCCCATGTTAGTTTAAGTCTGCATCATTAAATTAAGTCATGCATTAAGTAATTCATTTGTTCATTTAGTTTGCATCTTAATTAAATCATGCATTTAAGCATCATAGTTGTTTGAGTTAGTTTATAAGTGTGTTATTTAATTTGGTTGTTATTTTTTTAATGCATGAGTTATAGTGTTAAATAAATTGAATGTGTGTTTGCTGTAGGAAAGATCAAAAGGCTGGTGCATATTTAGAACGTTTTTGGTGGATATTGAAGCACTCAAAGCTCATTATGGTGGCTTTTCAAATGGATCAAAAGTAACTCTTCAAGTCTGATTGGTTTCATGCACTCAAAGCTAGTTATGGTGCCAATTAAGGAGATAAATACACAAGCATTAAGGCATTTGGTTAAGGGGAAAATGTAGGGACATCAAGCAACACATTTAAAGGACCATTAAGCCTTCATCAAGTGAAAAGGCATGACTTTTCATCTATACATGAATCAAGTGAAAAGACATGACTCTTTGGCTGCCCAAGGCTGATTTAATGAAGGAATTGAAGTTATTTGGCTGTTCAAAATGTTGAACTCTTCCAGCCCAAGTAATCAGCTCATTTATTCAGCTGAATTGGAACATTAAATCATGTTAAAAGTTGCTGTTACTTAGGCCTAAAATTTTAAGAGTTTTTACTTATTGATTAAGCTTTATTTCAGCCATTAAACATCACATTAAAGTTGAATTCATGTGACTTTTCAGCTAGCCTCATGTAAGCACTATAAATACTTTGTTATTAGCTTGTTTAGGGGACTTTTGTCATTTTTAATCAAATTTTATGAACTTTGTGTTCTTGAGTGAGATTACTCCTCTCTTTATTCGTACGAATTTTTGGCTGACTTATCAAGCGTGCTTGTGGCATCTCCAAATTTGTTTTTGAACTTATCACTCCTTAAACCATAGTGTGGCGTTCATTCTATCTCCATCTTTCACCTTAACCGTATAAGAACCGGGTGACACTTTTAGTGTTGAATCGCTCTTGATTAAGTACGTTATTCCATCGTCACCAAACTATCTTGTTATCCATTGTTAAACCGAGACATTGATTATTCATTCTTACCTATCTTTAATCATTTCTTTCTAAATTGAAACCTTCATCATCCATCTTCCTTTCTATCACCCAAACCAAACCTATTCTTCCCAATCTTCTCACTTGCTTCCATTTTCCATAAAAGAAATATAAAAGAAATTCACTTTAAATCTTCCGCAAACTTAACTCTTTATCTATTGTCTTTTGAAGACGAGATCTCTCCTCGTAGACTATCGGGCACCTAAAGTGACTCGTGTCATTCGTGAACCCGAGTTCGTATCATTAGGGTACGATTTCTTTCGGATCTTAGAATGCGGAATGTATGTTTATTTCAAAACGAAAATTGTAATGCATCGAATAAAATGTAATACTATCGTAGTAAAATAGAAGACGAATTATAGTACACATGCATAATAGATACAAGGGTAACAATAACAATCATAAAGGCAAAAATAAATAAAAGCTAAAATAAAAATTTTATATAAAATAATAGATAAAAATTTTAAAGAATAATAAATAAATAGAAGAAAAGAAAAGAAAATAATAACAAAATTAAAAGCTAATAGCAAATCAATAAATAATAAATATTATATACAATAAAATAATAATAATAGCAACAAAGATACAATAATAATAAGATATGTTAATAATCAAATAATAATAGTAAAAATAAATAAACAAGAGTAATAATAATAATAATAATTGTAACGACCCGAATTTGGGCCTAGTAGAATTGGGCCCATTGGGCCTTAGGCGTGGGAGCGTTTAAAATTTTTGAGAACATGAGAACGGCATTTATGCAAGTTGGACCTGTTAGGTGAGTGATTTTGGAAGGTTAGGGGGCTTCTATGAAGTCCCGGGATCAAACTTGGGCTTTAGGAAAATTTTGGTTTTAGGTGAATAAAACCCTGGGAGTTAGTAGGTAGGCTTTAAAAATAAAATATGGAGAAAAATGACACAAAAGGGGTTCTGGTCTAGTGGCAAATGACGCCACATAAGAGACAATGGAATGACGCCACAAGGAAGCAAGGGGTCCAAGGTTTAAGTCTTGGCGCTTGCATTTTGATTTTCTTTTTAAATGGACTTTAGACTTTGGCCATAGACTTATATTTAGTTGCGCATGTTTTAAGACAACAAGGAGCTAGTTGGTAAAGTGGCTAGCGTTGTGGATTATGCTACAGGGGAGCCTGGGTTTGAATCTCATGACAAGCAAGGGAGTATTTATTTTGCGGATTGGACAACCAAAGTTGTGTTGGATTTAAACTCTATTGAAGGAGGGATCCCACATCAGAAAGCTAGCAAGAGGGAAGGTGAGAAGCTGGCTATAAATAGAGCTGTCTATGAGGAGAGGAAGCATACCTCGGTGGGCATTTGGGCATAGGAGCATCCAGAGCGCAGATTAGCTTCAGACTCCTATCAAGTGTGTATTTCGTCCTACTCTAGCTGTAGAGCGGCAAGTGCCGAAATGCCGGTCACACGGCAATGGTAGCCACACGAGCGTGCAAGCGCACGTGTGGGAGCTTCGACGCGATAGTTGAGGCCACCATGAGAATTCTTGTGGGTTGATGTTGTTTAGGCCACGATAGGCTGAAAGGGGCTAAGTGGGCCCAATGGGCCCGTGGGCCCATATGATTAGGTTGTACGATTGTGTAGTGGATGTTGGATTAGACTATGTGAACCTCATATATGTGGCTAGATTTGGGCTAAACGGGCCACACGAGCGGGTGTGTAACACCCCAAACCCGGCCTAGAAGTTAAGCCCGAATTTGGCGTGTCACATGGAAGTTTTGTTTTTTTTTAAACATCTTTGAGATTGTTAAAAACTTGTTCGAGATTTACGGCCTCTTTGTTAAAACCCAAAACACTTAAGCAATTGTTATCTACTTGAAAATGTAATTATCTTTAAAGACCTTTTTGGTTGTGAAAACATATTTGAAATAAACAATTTACGAAAATGGGATGTTTGGGAATAGAGTTGCAGAAGCATTTTGAAAGAAAATCTTAGGCCTTATTACAACATTTAACCCAAAATAGTAGAGTAATAAAATAAAGAAGAAAGAAGTCTGAAGTCCAAATAAACCATTTCTGAAGTATGGTCTCCATCGAGTCATCCATGGCCCAAGTCCACGTCACTGAGCATTACCTGAAAAGGTTAAGAGAAAGGGGGGTGAGTTACAAGAACTCAGTGTGTAATCCCCTTACTATCATCCACTGGGTCGGAACACACATAGCAATATTTTGGGCCTAAGCCCATTTACAATTATAACATAATAACATGTATATAATATGCATATGATATGCAAATCCCAAACCAAACCTAATTTCCATCCGCTACACACCACCCGTACCAACCAGCACACCTGTGGGGATCAAGTCAACCCACCCCGCCAACACACCAATCGCAGGCATAACGCCATTTAAAATGTTTGTGGCAGAGCCACCGAACTAGATTGTGGCAGAGCCACCGAACTAGATTGTGACAGAGTCACCGAACTAGAGGCATTAAGCCATTTAAAATATTTGTGGCAGAGCCACCGAACTAGATTTTTGGCAACAGGCCATTTAAAATATTTTGGCAATAGGCCATTTAAAATATTTGTGGCAGAGCCACCGAACTAGATTTTTGGCAACAGGCCATTTAAAATATTTTGGCAACAGGCCATTTAAAATATTTGTGGCAGAGCCACCGAACTAGATTTTTGGCAACAGGCCATTTAAAATATTTTGGCAACAGACCATTTAAAATATTTGTCGCAGAGCCACCGAACTAGATTTTTGGCAACAGGCCATTTAAAATATTTTGGCAACAGGCCATTTAAAATATTTGTGGCAGAGCCACCGAACTAGATTTTTGGCAACAGGCCATTTAAAATATTTGTGGCAGAGCCACCGAACTAGATTTTTGGCAACAGGCCATTTAAAATATTTTGGCAACAGGCCATTTAAAATATTTGTGGCAGAGCCACCGAACTAGATTTTGGCAACAGGCCATTTAAAATATTTGTGGCAGAGCCACCGAACTAGATTTTTGGCAACAGGCCATTTAAAATATTTTGGCAACAGGCCATTTAAAATATTTGTGGCAGGGCCACTGAACTAGATTTTTGGCAACAGGCCATTTAAAATATTTGTGGCAGAGCCACCGAACTAGATTTTTGGCCACTGAACTAGATTTTTGGCAACAGGCCATTTAAAATATTTTGGCAACAGGCCATTTAAATATTTGTGGCAGAGCCACCGAACTAGATTTTGGCAACAGGCCTTTCTTCTCTTCGTCATTTATCCCAACCCATGCAGTCATGTATGCATATACAAAGCATAATAATATTTATAGAATAATTTCAACATAAGGCCCATAACACAAGTTGTCCCATTAAGCAATCTAGCAAATTTGGCCCATTAATCGATCTAGCAAATCTGGCCCATTAAACGATCTAGCAAATTTGGCCCATTAAACGATCTAGCAAATTTTACATTTGGCCCATATAACAAATATCACATTTGGCCCATATAGCAAATATAACATTTTGGCCCATAAAGGGTATTTTCGTAGTTTGGTCCATAGGGACATTTCGTAATTCGGCCCATTATGGGCATTTTCGTAACTCGACCCGTAAGGGAATTTTCATAATTCAGTAATCGTACCCACTAAGGGTAATTCGATAATTTACTCTCTAAGGGTAATTCAGAAATTTTACCCACCAAGGGTAATTCGGTAATTTTCGCAACCCAAAGGTATTTCGGTAATTTCACAACCCAAGGGTATTTCGATAATATACTCTCCAAGGGCATTTTGGTAATTTTACAACCCAAGGGTATTTAAGTAATTTACCCTCCAAGGGTATTTCGATAATTTACCCTCCAAGGGTAATTCGGTAATTTACCCTCCAAGGGTAATTCGGTAGTTTTACCCACCAAGGGTAATTCGATAATTTCATATTTAACGGTGTTTCAAAAGATTCACTATCGCCTCGAGTGATACAGAACTCTATTTGAGTCTCTACGGAACTATTGGGTTAAATTCCATTTTAGGCCCAAACGGGGTAATTTTGCAACTAAAACTTAACTAGTAATTTGGGGCATACAAATTTAAAACTGTCCATCTGCGTCATACTGACTGAATTGATTATAACTCAAGTTAGGAAACTCGAAATTTAGATCCGTAAAATTTCCTTGAAACTAGACTCATATATCTTCTTACTGAAATTTTTCCAGAATTTTTGGCCTATCCATTTAGTACAGTTTATTCCTTAAAGTTTCCCTTGTTTCACTGTCCAATGATTCTGACCTCTCTTAGCTTAATTTCAAATATCTCACTGTACGGTTTTCATATACTGTTCTAACTTGTTTCTCTTGAAAATAGACTCACTAAGGAATCCATACATATAAATTATAACCCATAATTCATTTTGTACAATTTTATATAATTTTTCCAAAACAGATCAGTGAACCCCGAAGTTAATCAGAACCAGTCTGACTAAAATCAAGATATCTCAGAATATAAAATTCCTTTTCCTTCTCCGTTTCTTCCATATTAAAATAGACACAGTAAGCTTTAATTTGATATCTTATTCACTTTCTAATTTTTTTTTCTCCTATTTTTAGTGATTTTTCAAAAACACATCACTGCTTCTAACCGAAACTGTTTTATTACGAAATACGATTACCACTACGATCATACGCACACCCGAGTGATTACGGATGCCGGTTTTTAGTTTTCTTCGGTATTTCCACCGATTAACAGCATATTTCATACAAACTTTCAGAGAAGTGTGAGATTACATACCATTTCAGATATGTACATGGAAGGGTATGAGATTACACACCTTATTCGGAATCCGTAACGCGATGCTCTCCGCGACACCAAAAATCCGAGTCACCTATTACGAGGGATAGGTTTTCGATTGAACCTTTGATAAAGTACTTCGAGACCTTGCAACCAGCATAAAATCTCTCATGGCAAGTCCCTAGACTCTCAACCATGTTACAAATTAGTCCCCTCATTAGCTAGCTTAAGCTTTGAGGACTCCAAAAATACAAAAATTATCAACTAAAGCCATCAAAATCACTTACTTGAAGAGAAAATGAGTTGCTGAAATTTTCAAGCTTTCAAAGCCCTCCCATGGCTGATATTTTTTTGGTTGGTGAAGGAGAATAAAAGAAAAGATGATAACTTTTGCTTATATCATCTTATTTTATTCATTTTACCTACCAATACCACCAATTTTGACCAAAATAAATGCCCTTGTCCCTATATTTTTTTTATGGCCAGCCTACTCATTTGGACAAGGCCAAATTGTATATTTGGGACCTCCAATTTCTAATCCATAGCTATTTGGCACTTCTAGCAAATAAAATTAAACTTTAGCACTTTATGCGATTTAGTCCTTTTTTTCGAAATTAAGCCCTCAATCGCTAAAATTGAGACACCAAAAATTTCATGCATGTTTATAAACATGTTATAACACATAGAATAACATAAAAATAATTTTCTCTATTCTCGGTTTAGTGATTCTGAGATCACTGTTCCGACTATCCCCTAAATCGGGCTATTACACCCTCCATGCATTTTTTTTCTCACCTACCCCATTCTTTTCAAATCTCATCATAATATTATTTTTTTTTCTTTTTCAACAAATCACTCTCCATCATTCCTTTTTCCACAAATCACTCTCCATCATTCCTTTTTCTCCCATTTCTTTTTTTATTCTTTTTCTTTTATTTCTTTTCTTTAATAATGTCATGGTTGACACTTGGAAGAGTACACAAAAATAAATCCAAAATTTTGCAAAAGATGGGATTTGAACCCCTTCCCTCCATGCTCTCCACTTGATGCCATAACCTCTTTACCAATAGTTCATTTATGATAACAATTTACTCACTTATTTCCATAAGTTTTTGATGCCTCTTACTATTTCTCCTTAATAGGCTTAAACAGTAACTTTCATTAAGGCCCAACTTGAACCCGAAACTTCATAGAACCCCGTAACTTTCTAAAATCATCTTCTTAATAAGTCCAACTTGAAATAATGTCATTCTCTTATTCTCAAAAATTTTAAACACTCCTACTCCCAAGGCCCAATGGGCTCAATCCTACTAGGCCCAATTTCAGGATGTTACAATTCTACCCTCCTTAAAGAAAATTTCGTCCTCGAAATTTCCAATCAACTATTAAACGCACTGCTGAAATCACACCACTATGCTTTCGCTGCGCACTCCGATCTTAATAACACTAATATACTTTTAACAAAATCTTGAATCCTCTTTCACACAACCAAACGTCTAACCGTAGAAGCAAGCAGTCATCTACCACTTATACTTCAAATTTTTCTACACTCAATTATCACATCCAACCAAAACATACTTGACTTGATGGTGATGAAACAATCCCGAGCCTTATCCTCCTTAGACCCGTATCTCATACATGCTCCTGACCTCCTCCAGCATTCTCCCGGATGACGCATTTTGTAATAGTCGCAAGTCAGAAAGTTTGGATGTGCCTTGACATGCTTTACGGAACGACACTGCGACCCAAAAGAATCACGATCTCTTTTCTTCCTACAGTCCACACTCCCAACTTGAAGTGCTTTACCAATTCCTTTAACCTCTTCAAATACCTCCTTAACTATTTGAGTCAGCTCATCAACCTTAGTTCGATCATGAGATCCCGTCTCAGCCACTGACACTGCTAGCGCCCCCCTCTTTCGGGCACATGCCTCAGTGCTGAAGGTCTAGCCCTAGCACTTCGGCCTCTATCACGTCCACGTCCTCTAGCACTCATGTTCACTAATGTCGATTTAATCTGATTAAAAGTCTTATGAATCAATATACTATTCGACGTTTATTAAACAATGTCTTATGGAGTATTAGAGTTGAAGTGGTTTTCGCGAAAAGTATCCTAAAGTCTCAATCTCTATAATTTTTACTCCTAAAGCCAAAAGTTCTGGAGTATTTCTACGGTCATATCACAATAATCATAAGATGATAACATATACTTACTTGACTTGGTGTCGGATACTCGTGGTACCATACTTCCTTTAGAACATATATTTATAAATCAAAATTTTAAACAGCTTTGGAAAACGCTATTGAACCCAAACCACAGCCGAGTTTTGCAAACTGAGCTCTGATACCACTTAATTGTAACACCCCAAACCCGGCCTAGAAGTTAAGCCCGAATTTGGCGTGTCACATGGAAGTTTTGTTTTTTTTTAAACATCTTTAAGATTGTTAAAAACTTGTTCGAGATTTACGGCCTCTTTGTTAAAACCCAAAACACTTAAGCAATTGTTATCTACTTGAAAATGTAATTATCTTTAAAGACCTTTTTGGTTGTGAAAACATATTTGAAATAAACAATTTACGAAAATGGGATGTTTGGGAATAGAGTTGCAGAAGCATTTTGAAAGAAAATCTTAGGCCTTATTACAACATTTAACCCAAAATAGTAGAGTAATAAAATAAAGAAGAAAGAAGTCTGAAGTCCAAATAAACCATTTCTGAAGTATGGTCTCCATCGAGTCATCCATGGCCCAAGTCCACGTCACTGAGCATTACCTGAAAAGGTTAAGAGAAAGGGGGTGAGTTACAAGAACTCAGTGTGTAATCCCCTTACCATCATCCACTGGGTCGGAACACACATAGCAATATTTTGGGCCTAAGCCCATTTACAATTATAACATAATAACATGTATATAATATGCACATGATATGCAAATCCCAAACCAAACCTAATTTCCATCCGCTACACACCACCCGTACCAACCAGCACACCTGTGGGGATCAAGTCAACCCACCCCGCCAACACACCAATCGCAGGCATAACGCCATTTAAAATGTTTGTGGCAGAGCCACCGAACTAGATTGTGGCAGAGCCACCGAACTAGATTGTGACAGAGCCACCGAACTAGAGGCATTAAGCCATTTAAAATATTTGTGGCAGAGCCACCGAACTAGATTTTTGGCAACAGGCCATTTAAAATATTTTGGCAATAGGCCATTTAAAATATTTGTGGCAGAGCCACCGAACTAGATTTTTGGCAACAGGCCATTTAAAATATTTTGGCAACAGGCCATTTAAAATATTTGTGGCAGAGCCACCGAACTAGATTTTTGGCAACAGGCCATTTAAAATATTTTGGCAACAGACCATTTAAAATATTGTCGCAGAGCCACCGAACTAGATTTTTGGCAACAGGCCATTTAAAATATTTTGGCAACAGGCCATTTAAAATATTTGTGGCAGAGCCACCGAACTAGATTTTTGGCAACAGGCCATTTAAAATATTTGTGGCAGAGCCACCGAACTAGATTTTTGGCAACAGGCCATTTAAAATATTTTGGCAACAGGCCATTTAAAATATTTGTGGCAGAGCCACCGAACTAGATTTTGGCAACAGGCCATTTAAAATATTTGTGGCAGAGCCACCGAACTAGATTTTTGGCAACAGGCCATTTAAAATATTTTGGCAACAGGCCATTTAAAATATTTGTGGCAGGGCCACTGAACTAGATTTTTGGCAACAGGCCATTTAAAATATTTGTGGCAGAGCCACCGAACTAGATTTTTGGCCACTGAATTAGATTTTTGGCAACAGGCCATTTAAAATATTTTGGCAACAGGCCATTTAAAATATTTGTGGCAGAGCCACCGAACTAGATTTTGGCAACAGGCCTTTCTTCTCTTCGTCATTTATCCCAACCCATGCAGTCATGTATGCATATACAAAGCATAATAATATTTATAGAATAATTTCAACATAAGGCCCATAACACAAGTTGTCCCATTAAGCAATCTAGCAAATTTGGCCCATTAATCGATCTAGCAAATCTGGCCCATTAAACGATCTAGCAAATTTGGCCCATTAAACGATCTAGCAAATTTTACATTTGGCCCATATAACAAATATCACATTTGGCCCATATAGCAAATATAACATTTTGGCCCATAAAGGGTATTTTCGTAGTTTGGTCCATAGGGACATTTCGTAATTCGGCCCATTAGGGGCATTTTCGTAACTCGACCCGTAAGGGAATTTTCATAATTCAGTAATCGTACCCACTAAGGGTAATTCGATAATTTACTCTCTAAGGGTAATTCAGAAATTTTACCCACCAAGGGTAATTCGGTAATTTTCGCAACCCAAAGGTATTTCGGTAATTTCACAACCCAAGGGTATTTCGATAATATACTCTCCAAGGGCATTTGGTAATTTTACAACCCAAGGGTATTTAAGTAATTTACCCTCCAAGGGTATTTCGATAATTTACCCTCCAAGGGTAATTCGGTAATTTACCCTCCAAGGGTAATTCGGTAGTTTTACCCACCAAGGGTAATTCGATAATTTCATATTTAACGGTGTTTCAAAAGATTCACTATCGCCTCGAGTGATACAGAACTCTATTTGAGTCTCTACGGAACTATTGGGTTAAATTCCATTTTAGGCCCAAACGGGGTAATTTTGCAACTAAAACTTAACTAGTAATTTGGGGCATACAAATTTAAAACTGTCCATCTGCGTCATACTGACTGAATTGATTATAACTCAAGTTAGGAAACTCGAAATTTAGATCCGTAAAATTTCCTTGAAACTAGACTCATATATCTTCTTACTGAAATTTTTCCAGAATTTTTGGCCTATCCATTTAGTACAGTTTATTCCTTAAAGTTTCCCTTGTTTCACTGTCCAATGATTCTGACCTCTCTTAGCTTAATTTCAAATATCTCACTGTACGGTTTTCATATACTGTTCTAACTTGTTTCTCTTGAAAATAGACTCACTAAGGAATCCATACATATAAATTATAACCCATAATTCATTTTGTACAATTTTATATAATTTTTCCAAAACAGATCAGTGAACCCCGAAGTTAATCAGAACCAGTCTGACTAAAATCAAGATATCTCAGAATATAAAATTCCTTTTCCTTCTCCGTTTCTTCCATATTAAAATAGACACAGTAAGCTTTAATTTGATATCTTATTCACTTTCTAATTTTTTTTTTCTCCTATTTTTAGTGATTTTTCAAAAACACATCACTGCTTCTAACCGAAACTGTTTTATTACGAAATACGATTACCACTACGATCATACGCACACCCGAGTGATTACGGATGCCGGTTTTTAGTTTTCTTCGGTATTTCCACCGATTAACAGCATATTTCATACAAACTTTCAGAGAAGTGTGAGATTACATACCATTTCAGATATGTACATGGAAGGGTATGAGATTACACACCTTATTCGGAATCCGTAACGCGATGCTCTCCGCGACACCAAAAATCCGAGTCACCTATTACGAGGGATAGGTTTTCGATTGAACCTTTGATAAAGTACTTCGAGACCTTGCAACCAGCATAAAATCTCTCATGGCAAGTCCCTAGACTCTCAACCATGTTACAAATTAGTCCCCTCATTAGCTAGCTTAAGCTTTGAGGACTCCAAAAATACAAAAATTATCAACTAAAGCCATCAAAATCACTTACTTGAAGAGAAAATGAGTTGCTGAAATTTTCAAGCTTTCAAAGCCCTCCCATGGCTGATATTTTTTTGGTTGGTGAAGGAGAATAAAAGAAAAGATGATAACTTTTGCTTATATCATCTTATTTTATTCATTTTACCTACCAATACCACCAATTTTGACCAAAATAAATGCCCTTGTCCCTATATTTTTTTTATGGCCAGCCTACTCATTTGGACAAGGCCAAATTGTATATTTGGGACCTCCAATTTCTAATCCATAGCTATTTGGCACTTCTAGCAAATAAAATTAAACTTTAGCACTTTATGCGATTTAGTCCTTTTTTTCGAAATTAAGCCCTCAATCGCTAAAATTGAGACACCAAAAATTTCATGCATGTTTATAAACATGTTATAACACATAGAATAACATAAAAATAATTTTCTCTATTCTCGGTTTAGTGATTCTGAGATCACTGTTCCGACTATCCCCTAAATCGGGCTATTACACCCTCCATGCATTTTTTTTCTCACCTACCCCATTCTTTCAAATCTCATCATAATATTATTTTTTTTCTTTTTCAACAAATCACTCTCCATCATTCCTTTTTCCACAAATCACTCTCCATCATTCCTTTTTCTCCCATTTCTTTTTTTATTCTTTTTCTTTTATTTCTTTTCTTTAATAATGTCATGGTTGACACTTGGAAGAGTACACAAAATAAATCCAAAATTTTGCAAAAGATGGGATTTGAACCCCTTCCCTCCATGCTCTCCACTTGATGCCATAACCTCTTTACCAATAGTTCATTTATGATAACAATTTACTCACTTATTTCCATAAGTTTTTGATGCCTCTTACTATTTCTCCTTAATAGGCTTAAACAGTAACTTTCATTAAGGCCCAACTTGAACCCGAAACTTCATAGAACCCCGTAACTTTCTAAAATCATCTTCTTAATAAGTCCAACTTGAAATAATGTCATTCTCTTATTCTCAAAAATTTTAAACACTCCTACTCCCAAGGCCCAATGGGCTCAATCCTACTAGGCCCAATTTCGGGATGTTACAGGGTGGACCTATTTGGGCCGAGAATGGGCCTTAGGCCCATTCACATCGTTATCTCTGTTTAAAAAACCCTGGTTTATGAAATTACTAAAATACCCCTGGTTTGTGAAATTACCGAAATACCCCCGATTTGCAAAATTATCGAAATACCCTCGATTTATAAAATTGCCAAAATACCCTTGATTTGCAAAATTATCGAAATACCCCTGATTGTAAAATTATCGAAATACCCTCAGATTGCAAAATTACCAAAATACCCTTAGTGTGTAATTATCATTTTACCCCTAAACGATAAATGATCGTTGTACCCTTGTGGTAGTACTAGTGTGGAATGTGTTAATTGTGTGTTATGTTTTTTATAGGTGAAGGCGCTTGTGATTATTTAGTACTCTACGTAATCAGGTGTGTAATCTCACACCTTTATTCATTTGTTATGTATTATTCTGTTTGTCGGCTAAAAGCCGAAATACCCTTAATGGGCAAGCTATGAGATACCCCTAGTGGGTGAGTTTGGAAATGGCCCAGGTGAGTAAATTTATGATTATACCCTTTTGGGTAGATTTAACATGATTGTGTATTCCGCTTGTCTATTATATTGGTACGTTCATGCATGCACTAAATTATTATGTCATGATATGATGCATGGGATTGGGATATTGATGATCGGGGAAGTGTAATCCGGTGGCTCTGTCACATTTTGTCCGATGGCTATGCCACGTATATTTCGATAATCTGGTGGCTCTGCCATAATTTTGGCGATGAGCAGCTTGACTGCCATCGAGGTGTGTAGCGGATGGAGGGTTGATTGTAGAAATCCCCACAGGTGTGTTAGGCTGGATACGGGTGGTGTGTAGCGGACGGAATATTAGGCTGGGCTGGGTTGCATTGCATGCACTTATCTGCTTTACCATGCTAAAAGGGTGTAGGCCCAGTTCGTTTCTGTATGGGCTTCGCCCAGTTTGTTGCCGTAAGGGCTAAGGCCCAGTTTGTATCTGAATGGGTTCGGGCCCAGTTAATGTTCGATAGGGGATTACACACTGAGTTCTTGTAACTCACCCCCTCTGTTTAATTTTTTAGGTGATCCCCAGCATTGAGGATTTGGAGCCGAGGCGGACTCTGTGGTGGCCACACATCGTAACTTTAGTAAATTCCGTTTTACTTTACTATAAATTTTACCTTAATTTGGGTTTATGTTTTGCAATAAGGCCTTTGGGATTTTATTTTGGTTTTAACTTTTAATTCGGTTATTATCTATTGTTAAATGTTCAAAAACGGGGTTTTCCTAAAACATTAATAACTGTTTTCCAAAATGTTGCCGAACAGTTTACAAACTATACTTGATAAAACTCTGGGTTCTCTTAAACGTCGAAAATTATTTTCAAAATATCACATTTCCGAAATTCATTGAATTTGAATTCTGTTTTTGGAAATAAGGATAGTAATAACACTAATAACAATAACAACGTTTTTAGAAAATCATTGCAAGCAAAAACCTGGATTTTTCACAAACAACAAAGCTCGGAGTTTCAAAAAGAATACGAACCTTTTAACGAACACGCAAGTTTTAAACAATCCTTCTATGTGGCATGCCAGATCCGGTCATAACGTCTAGGCCGGGTTTGGGGTGTTACAATAATAATAATAGTAGTAGTAGTGGAAATAATAACCATAATAATGGTAGTAGTAAAAATAAAAATAATAGTAATAGTAATAATAACAATAATAAAGAAAGTAATAATAAATACAAATATAGCAACAATATTATTGAAAATAATAGTAAAAAAATAGGAATAATAATATTAATAACAATAAAAATGATAGTAATAGTAATAATAATATTAATGATAATGATAATATCAAAATATACAAAATAAAATATGAAGAAATAAAAAAGAAGTAAAAATAAAGAAATACATGTATGAGTAATCAAAATGAAAATACTACATACAAATATATATAAAAAATGATGATACTAATAAAATATATATAAAATAAAAAACAGATTAAATAAAATAATATAAAAAGAATCGAAGTAAATTAATACGGATCAAATAAGGGTTAAAACAAAATCATGGTGCTAAATTATAATAAATAATTAAAAAGGATTGAATTGAGATTAAAATAAAGTTATGGGGCCAAATTTAAAAAGATAAAGAAAGAATTGGGGCAAATTAGCAATAAAATAAAAAAGAAAACTAAATTGAAAAGCGCGCCATGGACGAGGGACTCGCTGGGCAATTTCGCCCTTTTCCCAAAATGTCGCCGTTTAAATAGGGACCCAATTAAAAACAAAATAAATTTTCGGGTTAAAATTAAAAATAAAAATAACTTAATTGCAAAGTAATAAAAAATGGAAGGACCAAAGCGGTAAATATACCACTTTCAGAAAACACGCGGATTCTAAGGGGAAAAATGACGCTGTTTTATCGCCTAAGAGCATGGCTTAAAACGACGTCGTTTTCATTCTTTATATAAGGCCACATTTAAAAAAAAACAAACCATTCTTCATCAGCTTTAAAAAAAATGGAAAAGAGAGCCCTTTTCTCTCTAGGATAACCCAGATTCTGGCAGCAGAGATCACCGGAGGCTCGTCGTAGCTCTGCCGTGGACGGCGGTCGAACACCCCTGGTATACCCTTTTTCTGATGTGAGCACGCCCCGTGAACTTCATTGGACAAGTATCCCGAGTCGAGAATTGCCTTGCTGGCAAGCTTATCCCAGCTCGTTTCCAGCTCCACAAGCTTCGTCCAGTTCAAATTCAGCTCATTTGAGCTCGATCCAGCTCAATGAGTTCGTGTGCTCATTCAACGAGCTTGATTCAGCTTAAATAAGCTCGTTTGAGCTCATCTTTAAATTTTAATTCTTACATTTAAATTGCTGGAATAAGGACTTGATTTGTTTATTTTAGTTACTTTAGTCTTTAATTATGTCTTGTTTAATTAAATGCATCTTTAGTTAATGTCATGCATTATTGATCTACATATTTTAATTATGACATGCATTATGTGTTCTGCATTTAATTAAGTCATGCATTAAGTAACTCATTTGTTCATTTAGTTTGCATTTTAAACCATGCATTTAAGCATCTTAGTTTAATAAATGAGTTGCTGATCATTAATTCAACTCATCTTAGTTTAATTAATTGAGTTTTCTTTTTTGTTGAACTTTATTTAATAGTTGCTTCTTTGATTAATCTAGTTACTAGGATAATTTATTGATGCATGAGATAAAGTTCATTTAATAATGCTTCTCTTAATTAAACTAGTTGCTGGAATAAATGATGCATAAGTGTTAGTTCATTTATTTAAGTTAGTTGTTAATTTGTTTTAAGCTTAATAATTGAATAAATGTGTCGGTTACATGTGTTAATTGTAGGTGACTTTTCAGCTCACATCCATTACATTTAAAGGCTGTTATGCATTCAATAAGGTGACTTTTCAAGATATTTCAATTACAAAAGAGGGGCTGTTACAAAGAGGCTTTATACATCATTAAGAAGTTGTTTAATCAATTAAAGGAGAGCATTATTCTTCTTTAAATTCGGCAGCATCTTTGTTTCATCTTCCATAACCGTTTGCTTCATGAGTAATCACTACATGCATTCAATTTTCCACCAAAGAAGCTGGTGTCTTTTCGGTTAGTCATGGAGATTTCAAAAGACTTTGGAAGCAATTTAATTGAAGAAGTAAATCATGTAACACCCCAAGCTCGGCCTAGACGTTATGTCGGATCTAGCGTGCCACATCAAGTGTTGTTTGAAAACTTTACATTCGTTGGAAAGCTCATCTACAAATCAAACTTTCTACCGTTTAAAAATCCCGATTTTCGTTGCTTATTATTAACAAAACAAGTTCTACTCAAAATCATTTCCTTTTGTAAAACATTATTATGCATTTACGATTTTGCTTTTAAAGCCTTGTCTGTTAGGGAGGTTTCTTTTAAATTAGTTGCGGAAATGTGATATTTTAAAAACAGTAGTTATTGTTTTAAAGCCCGTGTTTAGTAATTTAGCAGGTTGTAAAGAAATACCAAATTAAAGTTAAAACAATTCCAATGGCCATATTACAAAAATTATTAACCCAAAGTAAAATAAACTAAAATGAAATCGTTAAATTTCACCCAAAAGCATAATGGACGTGTGGCCACCTCCGAGTTCCTCGCAGCTCCAAATCCTCTAAGGTTGGTGATATGATCTGCCTCGGGGTGAGTCGAGCCGTATGTGAAGTTGCCCAATTGGATACGAGGAGTAATTGAAAAGTTGTCAGAAAATAGGTGAACTAAGGTTAAAGTTGCGAAAGCTGATCAAAAAGGTTAAGATTTGGATGGAAGATGGAGATAGGTTCGGTTAGGATGCAAACAAGGAAGATGAATGTAGTGGATGGACTTGGGTTTAATAGAAATAATCAAAAGGATATATATTAAGATAGTTGGTGGAGATGGATAGAAGAACCTAAACAAAGAATCGATTCAACACTAGGAAAGTGTCACCCCGGGTTCTATATTTGTTTAAGATGGAAAATGGAAGTCGATGATGGATCAAGACCCATTATCTATAAAGATAAGAACCTATGGTATAAGTTGATGGATGAGAAACGACAGACGCCACAAGCAACACTTGATAAGTCGAAATCGATACTCGTATGAAAGATAGAGAGGAGAAAATCTCACTCGACGAACAAAGTTCATAAAAATATATTCAAGGATCAAAAGTTTTTTTTACAAGCTAATAACAAGTATATATAGTGTTTACATGTGGTTAGCTGAAGAGACAAATGAATTCAACTTTAATGTAACACCCCAAAACCGGCCCACAAGCCTTGACCGGATCTGGTATGTCACAGAGTAAAAATGTTTTAAAAGGTTCAATGGAAATTTTCAATTTGTTGGGGTAATAAAATGGTGTTTGCTAAAACTTAGATGGGTTGGTTTGATAAATACGATTGAGTTGAAAACTTTTCCTTTTTCCTTTGAAACCATTTAATCATTTAAATTTTTAAAACATTAGAGTCATCGATAACTTAGAAAATTTTTGTTACCCGATGGTAACGTTTTTGAAAATGTATACGAGTACTTATTTTGAAAATGTTACCTTTAACCGATTTGCTTAACAGTTCATAAGTTCATCAGCTATATAATAAAGTAAAAACAACTACCTAAACATCCAAAATAATAAGCGGCCATATTACAACCCAATCGAATTTTGTGAATAATAAACTTAAAGTGGGGCAAAACAAAATTTCAAGTCCACAAAACAAACATGGCCGCCTCGAGTTCTCCCCGGCTCCGTCTCCGCGATCTACTCACCTGCAAGATGATATGGGAAGGGGTGAGTCACCAAGACTCAGTGTGTAAATCCCCAACCCGGAAATACCACTCATACACAAGATATTAGTATGACATGCAATTATGCAACCCAACCTAGCCATCCATGCTCCTTTTTCTACCCTGTGTGGTACCAAACCACTGGTGACTTAAAGTCACGATATCCGTCAATACGTGTGGTGCCAAACCACTGGTGACCCGAAGTCGCAATCAAATGATGGGGCCAACCCATCGTGTGATACCAAATCACTGGCGTCGATCCCGTATCTCAAATGTGGGGCCAACCCACGGTGGAATTAATCCACAGGGACGAGACGCTATGAGGTGCCAAACCTCTAGAGGTGCCAAACCTCTGGTGACCGTAGTCATAAAATGTGGTACCAAACCACTGGTGTCCGTCGACACGATTATTACTCCCTCTCATCAATCCCACCATCATCATGCTCACATAACAAGTATCATGATCCCATATATCATGCATTTGTATATGGCATAGCATTTAACAGCATATGATGGCATACACAACATATATCGTAGATCGAGTAATAGGGGACGTACCCGAAAACCAAGCTTATGCCCACCGGGCAAAATTACCACATGAGAGGTTATAAGTATCATTAAATAACAATTTATACTAATAAAGTGTGTAAGAGCTTACGCACCTATTTAATCGAAGGTCTAAAAAGAAATCCCGGATCTACGCGATATTATAAAAGTCCCGAACTTGTCCTCGTATTGCTCCTATATTCGGCCATCATAGGTTAGTATTCAGGGGTCTTATTTGATTTACTAACAAATTCCAAAGTTATTGGTCGTAACATACCCAAAATAGGGCCCTAGTCCGAACCTTTATCAACACGAACCAACGTGATCGAAATCCCGAAAACTTCTGGTTCCTAGCTGATTAGTCCCCTCCTAAAATCATAGAGCACATTTGGTCATACATAGATACCAAAATGGCCCTTGGCCGAATGTCAATAACCTCATACCTTGTCTACCGCAATTCTGAAGTTTCCCTTATGCTTTGAATAGTCAAGACCCTACACGCCAAATGTCAGATTCGACTTTAATACGTAAATCCACATCCAAAACCCTTGTCCAAAATTACGAGTCACCATACCTTGAAGAAGCGAGACCCGAAAAACACCTTCAAGCCCCTTAGCGTCGGCTACACACAAAAGATACACCATTAATATGGCCTATACCCATTCGGCCTATCCTTACAAGGGCCTTAACTCATGCTTTCGACATGCATTAAGGGAGATGGGTTAAAACCGAAAGTTGAGAGAGAGCTCACCTACAAATAGATTCGGTTAGCCCCTTCAATTGACGATGGAGAAGTGGGCCACAAGAGGAGAGGATGAACTCGTCTATGATGTTCCCTTAAAGCATCAAGAAAAAGGGAAAGAAGTATAGGAGAGGTTTATGAGGATTCGGCCTTGGTGATAGAGTGGTGAAGTTTCGGCCAAGCTTTGTTTAAAGAAAGGTTCGAAAAGTTGACGGCTTCAAAAGAATTCAAGGAGAGGAAGAAGAAGTAAAAATTTGGCATTCACACCAAGGGCATACCAAGCCGAAATGCCTCCCTAGCAAGAACCATAATCGGCCATGAATATCTTAGGAAAGGAAGAAAGCAAAAAAAAAAAAAAATCAATGAAAGAAAAGAAAAATTTTAGCACCTTCTTGCTCTGCTTAAAACCGCCCATGGTAGCCCCCAAAGTAAGCCTCATTCGGCCAAGCAATGAAAAAGGAAACAAAGAAATTATTATTCTATTTTTTTTCAGCCTTGCTTTCCTTTGCAAAACTCCATGGCCGGCCAACAACTCCCACCATGTGCTAACCCCCAACAATATAGAAATAATAAAATGGTTTATTGGTTATGCCCATCACCCTAGAAACAAACAAATTCTCCCATGCTTTAATAAATTAATGGTAAGAATCTTACCCATACACCATATTAAAATAAAAATAATAATAATAATAATAATAATAATATTTATAAAAACAATAAATACATCCCATACTCCTAATAATAAAATAAACAAAATAAATAAAATAATAAAAAGAACACAAAGGTAACAGTAGCCCTCAAGCATGCTTCCACGCATGCATGCGCTTCATGCAGGCCACCAGCTTTCACGCCAGCCACACCAAAAATAAAACCTCAAAACTGCCCCCAGGTCTCGAACCCGAGACCTGGAGAGAATCCCCCACGCTTCCTGCCAGTTTGCTTCTGCGACTTTCATGACATAATCTGCCAAAACTTTCTTTTAACCTATGCTTCGTTGGTCCCTTATGCTTTAACGTTGAAACAAAAGAAAATAAAAGCACCCGCGCGCCGAACAGGACTCGAACGCCCGACCTCGAGAGCTCCCCTGCTGCTAGCGTCCTAGCCACCTCTCCCACCTGGACTTTCATGTCCAAACATGCACACAAAAACCCTTTAAAGCCTCTTTGCCTTGCCCTCATTAAACGCCAAAAATAAAACCTCCAAAAGCAATTCCTACTGCTCGAACCTCCTCCCTCCAAACACTCCCCCACGCCATTATGCCACTGGGCCAGCTTGACTTTCATGTCAAGATCGCGTCACATATTTCTTTTAAACATTTCCTCACTTCCACGCTAGAAACAAAAACAAACTCCCTTGCGTCCATGGTGATTCGAACCCGAGCCTAGCGCCCCCAGGCCCCTAAGTGGCGCCCCAAACCACTTTGCCAGGCTGACTTACATGCTCGTATCCCTCACCAATTATTCTTTAAACCTTCCTAACCCAACCCCCTACTTAATGCAAAAGTTAAAACTCCCAGGCACAAACTCAGTGGCTCGAACCCCTGACTTGCTGCATCATTTAAACACCCTAGCGCCTCAACCACTCTACCAAATTATTTTTCTATGTCAAGGTTCGCACCAAAAATTTATTTAAGGCCTTCTTTCTTTAAGCATGCGAAAATAATTATAGAATTATGAACTACCCCCTAAATCAAGATATTACAGTTCTACCCCCCTTAAAAATAATTTCGTCCTCGAAATTACCTAGATCAGAAGAGTTGGGGGTATTGCTGCCGCATCGCATCCTCGGGCTCCCACGTAGCTTCCTCCACGCCATGGTTCCGCCATAGGACCTTCACTAAAGGAACTGACTTCCTACGCAAAACTTTTACATCCCGATCTAGGATCTGCATAGGTTCCTCTTCCACTGTCAAATCTGGACTCACCTCAACTTCCTCAACTGCCAAGACGTGTGATGGATCAGAACGATAGCGTCTAAGCATGGAGACATGGAACACATCGTGAATCTGACTCAATTCTGCTGGCAACTCGAGTTGATAAGCTACTGGTCCCACTCGCCTCAACACCTTAAACGGTCTAATGAACCTTGGACTTAACTTGCCCTTTTTTTCCAAATCTTAATACTTTCTTCCATGGCGAGACCTTCAGAAAAACTTCGTCTCCCACGGCAAACTCTATGTCCCTCTGCTTGAGATTGGCATATGACTTTTGCCTATCCGAGGCTTCTTTCAACCGAGCTTGGATCTTCTTCACCTTATCCTCAGTTTCTGCAACCAATTTCGGTCCTAACAACCGTCGCTCACCCAACTCTGTCCAGCAAGTAGGTGTGTGACACCTCCTACCATACAACGCTTCATATGGTGCCATCTTAATGCTCGCCTGATAACTGTTGTTGTATGCGAACTCAGCTAATGGCAAAAACTCTTCCCAACTACCTCTGAAGTCCAAAATGCAGCCTCTTAACATGTCCTCTAAAATTTGAATAACCCTTTCCGTCTGCCCGTCAGACTGTGGATGGAAGGCTGTACTGAAATCCAACCGTGTACCAAAAGCCAGATGTAGCGCTCTCCAAAACCTCGACGTAAATCTGGGGTCTCTGTCTGAGATGATCGACACTGGCACACCATGCAACCTCACTATCTCCGCCACATACAACTTAGCTAACTTCTGAAGCGAGTAATCTACTCTTACTGGAATGAAATGAGCTGACTTGGTCAGACGATCCACAATCACCCAAACTGCGTCCTTCTTGCTGGGCGTGAAGGGTAGCCCACTGACGAAGTCCATAGTGATCCTCTCCCATTTCCACTGAGGAATCTTCACGGGTTGAAGTAACCCTGATGGCAACTAATGTTCAGCCTTTACTCGTTGACACGTGAGACACCTTCCCACGAATTCGGTTACCTCACGCTTCAACCCTGGCCACCAGAACTGCTTCCGTAAATCTCCATACATCTTGCTACCCCCAGGATGCATAGCGTATGGGCTGCTATGTGCATCCTGAAGAATTCTTTGCCTCAATCCCACATCATTCGGCATACAAGGCCGCCCTTGAACACATAACACACCATCACCAGTCAAACCATACCCTTTCAAATCGCCATCTTGAACTTGCAACCTCCGCGCGTTTAAACTGTCATCCCCTAATTGCTTTTCCTTAATCTCCTCGATCCAAGTTGACTTAACTTGCAGCTCTGCCAAAAGACTTCCATCGTCGTATAGACTGAGACGAGCAAACATCGCCCTTAAGTCTGTCACGACCTTTCGGCTCAACGCATCAGCCACCACGTTAGCCTTGCCTGGATGGTACTCAATTGAACAGTCGTAGTCCTTCAATAATTCAATCCATCGGCGCTGTATCAAATTTAAGTCCTTCTGAGTCAAGAGATACCTCAAACTTTTATGATCCGTGTAGACTATCGTTTTCTCCCCATACAAGTAATGCCTCTATATTTTCAAATCAAAAACTACTGCCGCTAACTCCAAGTCATGAGTAGGATAGTTAACCTCATGCGGTCTCAGCTGACGGGATGCATAGGCCACTACTTTCCCTTCCTGCATCAACACACCTCCCAAACCAGTATGGGATGCATCACAATAAACCGTGAACAACTTCCCTGCCTCAGGCTGTATCAAAACTGGAGCTTCCGTCAGAATCTTCCTTAGCTTATCAAAACTTTCTTGCTGTTTCTCTGACCAAACAAATGGGACTCCCTTTCTTAATAACTTAGTCAACGGCGCTGCGATTAAAGAGAATCCTTCCACAAATCTTCGATAGTATCCTGCCAGACCCAGAAAACTTCGAATTTCCGCCACTGACCTAGGTGGTTTCCAATCCAACACCGCTTCAACCTTGCGAGGGTCCACTCTAATCCCTTCAGCTGACACCACGTGACCCAAGAAGGTCACCTCTCTAAGCCAAAATTCGCACTTACTGAATTTGGCATACAGCTGCTCCTCCCTCAGTACTTGTAGAACTATGCGCAAATGCCTATCATGCTCCTCCTCCGTCCTTGAGTAAACCAATATGTCGTCTATAAACACCACGACAAATTGATCTAAGTATTGCTAAAACACCCTATTCATTAAGTCCATGAACGCTGCCGGCGCGTTGGTCAACCCAAACGGCATCACTAAGAACTCGTAATGCCCATACCGGGTACGAAATGCCGTCTTGTGCACATCAGCCTCCTTCACCTTAAGTTGATGATAGCCCGACCTAAGATCTATCTTCGAGAACACCGATGCACCCTTCAGTTGATCAAACAGGTCATCAATCCGAGGCAACGGGTACTTGTTTTTTATCGTTAACTTGTTTAGCTGACGGTAGTCGATACACATCCGCATTGACCCGTCTTTCTTCTTGACAAACAGCACAGGTGCTCCCCACGGAGATATACTAGGTCGGATGAACCTTCTATCTAAGAGCTCCTGAATTTGAGCCTTCAGCTTTACCAACTCCTTTGGTGCCATTCGGTAGGGTGCTATAGACACAGGTGCCGTTCCGGGCAACAAGTCTATACCGAACTCCACTTCCCAATCTGGAGGCAGACCTGGGAGTTCTTCTGGAAACACATCAGTGAATTCCCCTACAGTTCGGACCTTCTCAACTGCTGACTCCTTAGCCTCCAAGGCATAAATTCGAACCAACAAAGCCTCACAACCTTTTCTGATCATTTTCTCGGCCTTCAAGGCAGACACTACATTGGATAGATAATCTCTTCTGTTACCTATCATGACCACTTCATCATCCTTAGCCGTCTTTAGAACCATGCGCTTAGCGGCGCAATCCAACCTTGCCTGATACTTAACTAGCCAGTCCATTCCAAGAATTAGATCAAACTCCCCAAATGGCAGTTCCATCAGATCAGCCACAAACACTACCCCTTGGAGTTCTAGGGGTATATCTCTATATAGCTTGTTCACTACCACAGAGTGTCCTAAAGGGCTAATTACAGTCATCTCCCTAGAAGCAGTCTCAAAGTCCAAGTTCATAGTCTCTACCACACTACTAGCAATGTATGAATGCGTCGAACCCACATCAATTAATGCAACATATGGAAGACCAAAAATTAGGAACGTACCGGTTATGACGTCCGGTGCGTCACCTTCCTCGCGGCGCCTTGCTGCATAGACCAAGCCAGGCTGCCTAGCTTTTGTGTTGCCTGTACCTCTGCCTTGAACTCCGCGACCTCGATTAGGACCATTGCCTCCTCTACCATTACCACGACCCCTCTGTGGTGGTCCCACATTCCTAGCCTGAGTACGGTTCTGACCCTCTGGCTGATTCCTTGCCAACTTCCGAGGACAATCCCTTACACGATGATCCAAAGATCCACATTCAAAGCAACCCCTCTCACCGGTCCAACAACTTCCCCAATGTGACTTCTCACAACGATTACACTGAGCCAGTCTCTGATTAGAAGCCATGGGCCTTCCAGCCTGATTCGGCCCACTCTGCCTGGCCCTTTTCTGTGCATTGTTACCCGATCCAGACGATCCAACACCTCTTTTCTGCTTGTTCCTATCATAGTTCTGTCTCACAGACTCCCTGACCCTTTCGGCTACCTTAGCCTTCTCTACCAGAACAGCAAACTCACGCCCCTGTTGTAGAGCAATCAACAACCTTAAATCATCCCTAAGTCCGTCTTCAAAGCGGACACAACGATCATGCTCAGTTGATACAACTCCCCGAGCATAGCGGCTCAGCCTCAGGAATTCTACCTCATACTCAGATACCGACTTATTTCCTTGTACCAATCCCAGAAAAGCTTTCCTCTGAGTATCAGTGTAGCTGGTGCCCACATACTTCTTCTGATAAGTAGCTTTGAAGTATTCCCAAGTAAGGTCATCTGCTGTAGCACCATCTCGAACCGTGAGCCACCACTGGTATGACTCGTCTTTTAGAAGCGACACTGCTCCTTTCAGCTTCTCCTCATTTGTTAAATCGAGATCGTCCATGATCCTCTCCGTCGATTCTAACCAATATTCGGTCGTACTAGGTGCGACACCTGATACACCCCGGAATACTTCAGCTCCGTTGGATCGGAGCCGCTCAGATACAGACTTCCGAGCTCCTGTACCTCTACCGGTCCCGGCCATCATTTCTAGAACACGCAGCATAGCCTGCGATACCAACTCACCTCCCGTCTGATCCTGATGTCCATCACCAAAAGTTGGGGGTGGTGGTGGAGGTGGTATCTCATTATCCGATCCTTGGCCCGACCTAACTGGTTCTGACATGGCCATCCGGCCTCTACCGCGTCCCCGACGGCCGCGACCTCTAGAACTCATTTCTTATAGCGCAATCTGTCTTAAAAAGTTTTATGAGTTAGCCAATGTTCCACTGATTATTAGCAAAGAATTTTATGGGCAAAGTCAAGAAGTTGTTCTTTTAGTCAAACAAGTTTCAAGTCTTCTATTGTAATTTGAAGATACACATCCACTAATTCCATCACCTTCTTTGACCAATTCTTAACCCGGGGGTATTTTCGTCATTTACCCTACAGGGGTATTTTGGTAATAAAACAAAGTAAGTTTGTAAATCTTGACAAATCAAGAGAAACTTAAAAATTTGCAAAACTTGGGGTTCTTTTTGAGAAATTTTCTTCTCAAATTGGTAATGTTGCAAAAACCTTAAAAATTAGGGTCATTTTGGTAATTTACAAATTAGGGACAATTTTGTAATTTTCCAAAATCGTGGCATTTTTGTTATTTGCAAATTTAGGAATTTCGGTATGTTTGTAAAATAAGGAAAATTTTGTTAAAATTTTGGGGTAGCTTAGTAAATTTTAAAACTAGGGGCATTTTTGTAATTTACCACTAAGGGTATTTTAAAATGTCCATAAATCAAGAGAATTTTGTAATATAAATCTTACAAGTTTGGGGGAAGTCTTTAAAACCAGAGTTTTTATCAAAACGCGGCTAATTCCCTTTCGGGTTTTAATAATAGGGTTTGGCCCACGAACAAGTCCTCACGGTTAGGGTGAACCAAAGCTACGCACCAGGTAGGATTCCCGCGAAGAGGAGGTGAGTCACTAGGACCGTTTAAATACCAAGCTCTTCTGGATCCAATCCTAGACATGCATACAAGGGTTACCACACCCTAACTTAGCGACTTAGTCATGGGTTTGTTTAATTAGGCAATTATAAATCTTATGCGATTGTTTGGGGTAAACTAGCCCTAGGGTTCATATACCTTTCATACTATCTACGTCCCATTTCTACCCCTTTTACAGATAATCATTCACACATAGATTAGAAATACTTACACGAGCGGATCGGTGCCGGAGACTCGATGCCATGTTGTTCAAACAAAACCATTTTCATAGAGGTTCTCAAAAGCCTATCTAGGAAAACATTTTTAGGCCTTAGGCCCTCACAGCCGAGTTTTTGAACCTGGCTCTGATACCAAAATGTAACACCCCAAACCCGGCCCACAAGCCTTGACCAGATCTGGTATGTCACGGAGTAAAAATGTTTTAAAAGGTTCAATGGAAATTTTCAATTTGTTGGGGTAATAAAATGGTGTTTGCTAAAACTTAGATGGGTTGGTTTGATAAATACGATTGAGTTGAAAACTTTTCCTTTTTCCTTTGAAACCATTTAATCATTTAAATTTTTAAAACATTAGAGTCATCAATAACTTAGAAAATTTTTGTTACCCGATGGTAACGTTTTTGAAAACGCATACGAGTACTTATTTTGAAAACGTTACCTTTAACCGATTTGCTTAACAGTTCATAAGTTCATCAGCTATATAATAAAGTAAAAACAACTACCTAAACATCCAAAATAATAAGCGGCCATATTACAACCCAATCGAATTTTGTGAATAATAAACTTAAAGTGGGGCAAAACAAAATTTCAAGTCCACAAAACAAACATGGACGCCTCGAGTTCTCCCCGGCTCCGTCTCCGCGATCTACTCACCTGCAAGATGATATGGGAAGGGGTGAGTCACCAAGACTCAGTGTGTAAATCCCCAACCCGAAAATACCACTCATACACAAGATATTAGTATGACATGCAATTATGCAACCCAACCTAGCCATCCATGCTCCTTTTTCTACCCCGTGTGGTACCAAACCACTGGTGGTGCCAAACCACTGGTGACTTAAAGTCACGATATCCGTCAATACGTGTGGTGCCAAACCACTGGTGACCCGAAGTCGCAATCAAATGATGGGGCCAACCCATCGTGTGATACCAAATCACTGGCGTCGATCCCGTATCTCAAATGTGGGGCCAACCCATGGTGGAATTAATCCACAGGGACGAGACGCTATGAGGTGCCAAACCTCTGGAGGTGCCAAACCTCTGGTGACCGTAGTCACAAAATGTGGTACCAAACCACTGGTGTCCGTCGACACGATTATTACTCCCTCTCATCAATCCCACCATCATCATGCTCACATAACAAGTATCATGATCCCATATATCATGCATTTGTATATGGCATAGCATTTAACAGCATATGATGGCATACACAACATATATCGTAGATCGAGTAATAGGGGACGTACCCGAACACCAAGCTTATGCCCACCAGGCAAAATTACCACATGAGAGGTTATAAGTATCATTAAATAACAATTTATACTAATAAAGTGTGTAAGAGCTTACACACCTATTTAATCGAAGGTCTAAAAAGAAATCCCGGATCTACGCGATATTATAAAAGTCCCGAACTTGTCCTCGTATTGCTCCTATATTCGGCCATCATAGGTTAGTATTCAGGGGTCTTATTTGATTTACTAACAAATTCCAAAGTTATTGGTTGTAACATACCCAAAAGAGGGCCCTAGTCCGAACCTTTATCAACACAAACCAACGTGATCGAAATCCCAAAAACTTCTGGTTCCTAGCTGATTAGTCCCCTCCTAAAATCATAGAGCACATTTGGTCATACATAGATACCAAAATGGCCCTTGGCCGAATGTCAATAACCTCATACCTTGTCTACTGCAATTCTGAAGTTTCCCTTTTGCTTTGAATAGTCAAGACCCTACACGCCAAATGTCAGATTCGACTTTAATACGTAAATCCACATCCAAAACCCTTGGCCGAAATTACGAGTCACCATACCTTGAAGAAGCGAGACCCGAAAAACACCTTCAAGCCCCTTAGCATCGGCTACACACAAAAGATACACCATTAATATGGCCTATACCCATTCGGCCTATCCTTACAAGGGCCTTAACTCATGATTTTGACATGCATTAAGGGAGATGGGTTAAAACCGAAAGTTGAGAGAGAGCTCACCTACAAATAGATTCGGTTAGCCCCTTCAATTGACGATGGAGAAGTGGGCCACAAGAGGAGAGGATGAACTCGTCTATGATGTTCCCTTAAAGCATCAAGAAAAAGGGAAAGAAGTATAGGAGAGGTTTATGAGGATTCGGCCTTGGTGATAGAGTGGTGAAGTTTCGGCCAAGCTTTGTTTAAAGAAAGGTTCGAAAAGTTGACGGCTTGAAAAGAATTCAAGGAGAGGAAGAAGAAGTAAAAAGTTGGCATTCACACCAAGGGCATACCAAGCCGAAATGCCTCCCTAGCAAGAACCATAATCGGCCATGAATATCTTAGGAAAGGAAGAAAGCAAAAAAAAAAAAAAATCAATGAAAGAAAAGAAAAATTTTAGCACCTTCTTGCTCTGCTTAGAACCGCCCATGGTAGCCCCAAAGTAAGCCTCATTCGGCCAAGCAATGAAAAAGGAAACAAAGAAGTTATTATTATTCTATTTTTTTTTTCAGCCTTGCTTTCCTTTGCAAAACTCCATGGCCGGCCAACAACTCCCACCATGTGCTAACCCCCAACAATTTAGAAATAATAAAATGGTTTATTGGTTATGCCCATCACCCTAGAAACAAACAAATTCTCCCATGCTTTAATAAATTAATGGTAAGAATCTTACCCATACACCATATTAAAATAAATAATAATAATAATAATATTTATAAAAACAATAAATACATCCCATACTCCTAATAATATAAAATAAACAAAATAAATAAAAATAATAAAAAGAACACAAAGGTAACAGTAGCCCTCAAGCATGCTTCCACGCATGCATGCGCCTCATGCAGGCCACCAGCTTTCACGCCAGCCACACCAAAAATAAAACCTCAAAACTGCCCCCAGGTCTCGAACCCGAGACCTGGAGAGAATCCCCCCACGCTTCCTGCCAGTTTGCTTCTGCGACTTTCATGACATAATCTGCCAAAACTTTCTTTTAACCTATGCTTCGTTGGTCCCTTATGCTTTAACGTTGAAACAAAAGAAAATAAAAGCACCCGCGCGCCGAACAGGACTCGAACGCCCGACCTCGAGAGCTCCCCTGCTGCTAGCATCCTAGCCACCTCTCCCACCTGGACTTTCATGTCCAAACATGCACACAAAACCCTTTAAAGCCTCTTTGCCTTGCCCCCATTAAACGCCAAAAATAAAACCTCTAAAAGCAGTTCCTATTGCTCGAACCTCCTCCCTCCAAACACTCCCCCACGCCATTATGCCACTGGGCCAGCTTGACTTTCATGTCAAGATCGCGTCGCATATTTCTTTTAAACATTTCCTCACTTCCACGCTAGAAACAAAAACAAACTCCCTTGCGTCCATGGTGATTCGAACCCGAGCCTAGCGCCCCCAGGCCCCTAAGTGGCACCCCAAACCACTTTGCCAGGCTGACTTACATGCTCGTATCCCTCACCAATTATTCTTTAAACCTTCCTAACCCAACCCCCTACTTAATGCAAAAGTTAAAACTCCCAGGCACAAACTCAGTGGCTCGAACCCCTGACTTGCTGCATCATTTAAACACCCTAGCGCCTCAACCACTCTACCAAATTATTTTTCTATGTCAAGGTTTGCACCAAAAATTTATTTAAGGCCTTCTTTCTTTAAGCATGCGAAAATAATTATAGAATTATGAACTACCCCCTAAATCAAGATATTACATTTAATATGCATTTAAATGGCTGAAATAAAATCTAAAAACTCTTGAATTCCTCCAGCCAAATAACATCAACTTTATGATTCCAAATGAGCTGATTAAATGAATTTGAATGCTTTAAAAATGTCCCTTGAGTTGTCCTTGGCTAGCCGAAAAGTCTCCAGCAACTAATGGTGTTTTAAAAGGCTTAAATGTCCATCTTGAATGCTTTTAAAATATGTCCCTTGAGTTGTCCTTGGCTAGCTGAAAAGTCTCCAGCAACTAAATAAAAATTTGTAACTCATGTGTGACCTTTAATCTTCAAACGGATATTGGAAGAAGAAGAGGTTGCTGCTGAAATTAATTGATGTATAATACTTCCTTCAATTATCATAACAGCTCCTTTTAATGTTGAATAATGCTTCCTTTATGTGTGTAACCGATTCTCACTTGAAAAGTCACATTAAACTCTTTGTAACATCCCATAAGTGTAACGGTTTCCAGCTGAAAGGTTTCCTACATTCAAACACATTAAACAGACATATTAACCACATTTAATCAATTATTAAACACTAATTTAACTTAAACACATTAAACACTTATTAAAGAAACTAATTTAACTTAACACATTAAACTCTTGACTTAATAAATGAACTAGAAGTTAAGACTTCAATTAATGCAGCAACTAGTTAATTTATGGAAGCAAAATTAAACTAACTTAAACACTTTATTAAATGAACTAAAAGTTAAAACTTCAATTAATGCAGCAACTAGTTAATTTATGGAAGCAGAATTAAACTAACTTAAACTCATACTTCATTAAAACATCTTAGCAACTAGATTAATTAATAAGCCTCTTATTAAACACGATTTATCTATTTAAACTAAACACCTTTATTTAAAGCTAATTTAAAAAGTTTTAATGCAGCAAAATAAAAGTGCATGAATTAAATCAAACTAATCAAAAACTGGATGAACTGAATGTGAACTTAAGCCGAGCTCAATGAGCTAAGATGAACTCATGTGAGCTGAACCACATAGGAAGGAAGTTTAATTTAGCTGAAAATGAGCTGAAATTAGCTTCATTTTGCACTTTGGCCCTTCGAGCTTAGGCCACTCTCAATGGCGTCAGAAAGAGTCGAACCATGATGTGACCAGGATCGCATCAGTTGGGGATTACCTGCACAGTTAAAGAGAAAGGGTGAGTTACTAGAACTCAGTGTGTAATCCCCTTATTACCCCCACAGTTTGGGCCAAGCCCATATAGTGTCAAGCTAGGCCTAAGCCCTATTCAATAGCGGTCTGGGCTTCGCCGAAGCCCCATTCAGTAATAGTCTGGGCCGAAGCCCTATGATATGCAAAACAAACATGTGCCCAACCCAGTCCAACCAACACACCACCCATTCCAACCATCACACCTGTGGGGACCAAGTCAACCCACCCAACCAGCACACCAATAACGCAGACTTGCTGCTAATAACAGTATACGTGGCTGAGCCACTAAATCAGTATAACGTGGAAAAAACCACTAAATCAGTATAACGTGGCAGAGCCACCAGTACAATGCTACCTCCATAATCCATAACCTAACCCATGCAATATGCTATGTCATAATTAAATCATGTAAGCAGTGCATCATCATAGACATCAATCATCTAGTTACTACTCATACATTGATGATCCTACCACTAAGGGTAAATCAGTCATTCGGGGGTAAAACGGTAATTTTGCCCCTCGGGGGTATTTCGGTAATTTACCCATCAAGGGTATTTCAGTAAATTTACCCCTGTAACGGCCTTTCCAAAGGCCTACTATCGCCTTGAGCAACTTGGTTTCTATTTTCGGTCAATACAGTGCTATTGGACTAAAACCCAATTTCGGCCCATACGGGCCCACACGCTCGTGTGGCCCATTCTATTCGTTTTCAGTCTCGGTTCTGCGGACTTCACAGTCGCATCAATCAACTGACACTTTTCATCATTTTCGCTCATATGGGTCCGTTAACCCATTGGGCCCATTTGGCCCGTTCGGCTCAACAAGGCCCATTATGGCCTTAGTTCCACGAGAGCGTTCGTGACACTCCCAACGGTCTATCGCCATCACCAGTGGCTCGGTTTATCCCTACGAGCGCTCACACGCTTGAGTGATCTCAGTTGCCGATATTTTGACTTTTCGGTAGTTCGGCTTTTAGCCGATTCACAGATCATAGCAATAGCAGATTAAACAGAGGTGTGAGATTACACACCTTGATTACGAGTGTGATTGAAAGTTTCCACGGCACCTATGAAACAATTGATTAATAGTTAGTCTCTACCTCAGGTAAATCAAAATACTGATGTATTTAACTAAACAAGCCTTTCTTACCACGTGATACGATCTCCCTCAGTGCAGCGGTAATCAGCCCTATTGCAAGGCTAAATAAAACGAGTTCCTAGCATTAACTGATAAAAAGAACACATTAGAACCGCTATTCTAAGGTACTAAAGAAGCAGCCTTTCGGCCCCCAAAGAACCCATTCTAGCATGAGAGAAAAGAAAATAGCAGCCCTCCTTTCGGTTATAGACACACTTACCAACCAATGAACGACAACGATCGACAGTTGTCTAACAACAAGATTTGGCTTACAAACTGACACTTCAAGATGACAAGTATTCGGCCTAGGGAGAAATTAAAAGGTAGAAGTGTGGTTACGACTTAGGGGTAAGAAGAGAAACAAACGATAGGAAAAAAAGAGATGAGGAGAAAGGAGAAAAGAAGATGAAAGTAAGGCTTACAAATTCAGCACTTAACAAGAAAATGAAGGAGGAAGAAGGAGAGAAAATGAAATGCAAATAATGTGAATTCGGCAGAGGTCAGAGGAAAGAAAGAAGCAACAAAAGAAAATGAAAAGAGACGGCCTGAAATGCTAGAGAATATCCCCAAATGCAAAAACCTTGGAAAGAAACCAGAGATTTTTTGGTACACACACACTAACACCAAACCGAAAATGCACTCCCCAAAGTGCCAACCTTTGGCCGAATTTCCCTATTCACTTCCCCACATTCGGCCAACACCCCCTCACATATCCATCCCTTGATTCTCTCTACTTTTTCCTCCTAATTTTTCTCTCCCTCATCCATTTGAATTATTTGACCAAGTCTCCAACTCCCCTTGAAGAGTTTGATCTGAACTTTGCTTCCTCCACTCACCTGACACAAAATAAAAGCCTTCAATTTGTAAACTGAGGGATTCTAACCCCTTCCCTCCTTGCTCTCCCATTGATGCCACAACCACCTTGCCACATGCTCAACTTATGTCTCCTAAATGCACATAATTATACCTAAGCCCTACTGCCAACAGCCCTGTCCACTAAAGAGTCAAAAACTAAAAGTTTTTTCCAAGCTCAAACTCGAACCCAGGCCTCTTTAGGACCCCCAAATACACTTAAATAGCCAACTGAGCAAGCACACCAAGAACACATGCAAAAATTACAACCCCTAATTTTTGGGACGTTACAAATCACATTGAAGGTTGGAGTTACTTGGGTTAGAATTTTAAAAGTTGTGACTTTTCATTTGAGCTCATTATTAGTTTCATTAAAAGTGACCATTCAGCTAGCCTCTTTTGACACTATAAAAATATCTAATCAGCCTATTGATGGGACTTTTTGCTAAATTGTTAATGAAACTTTTTGCTAAATTGTTAATGAAACTATCTTATTTTGGTGAGATTCTTTTCTCTCTAATTTTGTTGAAGACTTTGTTGGCTTATCTAGTTTTAGTGGCGTCAACCTTATTCTTCTTTCTGAACTTATCACTCCGAAAAGTGTGGTGTTCATCCAATATACCGAGGTTCTTACTTTGCTAAGTAACGGGTCAAGGTTTAATCTATTTTCCATTTACCACCTTAAGTGATATAAGTGCTAGGGCGATACTCTCTATAGTATCAAATCTTACTTGAAACTTAAGTACTATTATCCATCTTCACCATCTATTAATTTTCTTTCACCATTCCCTTCCATTTTAACCGAGCCACTTCTTTCACTTTCTCATCCATCATTTGTTAACCTATTTCCTAACCTATCGCCATCTTTATTTATGTTAACTGAACCCATATAAATCTCATATCCGTAAACTTATCCTTGAAGCCCTTTTAACAACTTCCGCATCATTTTACCTAAAGACATCCTTTTTAAGAGCCGAACGATACTTCTTTTTCGACGATTAGACAAAATCTCATACGACTCGACTCAACCCCAAGGCGAATCGTATCAATTGGTATCAGAGTTGTTAAAACGAGGAGTACCGACGTTCGTATCCAATCCTAGAAGTAGGTTCGTGTTGAAAAAATCGAAAAAAATCAAAATTGCTTGTATTTCATTCTTTGAAGTGAAAAAAAATTACGAAAATTCAAAAAAAAAGAATTTCGATTAAAAAAAGTGTTTGAAAGTTTTGCAAGTATTTGTTTCATCTCTTCTTCCCGATCATCAAGTTCTTCTTTTACCATCAATTTCACCCTTCCCCAAAACGTCACACACATACCCAAACTTCTTTTGTTCAGCCTACTCCACACCCATTCATTTTATCCTTTGTTAAACCATTTTGCAACCGACCCCTAAGCCTACGATAAGGCCTTGGCGAGTCTGAATGTGAAATTGTGAGAGAAAGTTTGAGAGGTAAAAGGCACGAGCGAGTGAGATCATTCGAGTGGAGGTAAAAGCCAAACGAGTGTAAACATGAGAAAGAGTGTCACTTTTCCTTCTTCTTTCCGAGTGAAATCGTGAGGTTTGTGGTGAGGTACTTAATTTTTGTTTTGTGAACTAACATATTTCTTTTCAGCCAAAAAAATCATGTCTCGCGAAGAGTTCACCGAATCAGAGTTCCAATATTTGGTGCAAGAAATGCGAAGAATGGTGAGTTCTAAATTTGACAAATTGCACGAGAGATTAAATGGTGTGGAACAAAGAGACCCTCATGGACGAGTTTCTTCAAGTCGAAACACGGAGCCGAGAACCCCACAAAGATATACCCCCGATTAATACTTGAAGAAGAAGACCCATCATGATTCCTTTGCTATCGACTTTGAGACAAAAAGACTCATGTTATGAATCCTATTCGAAAAGAGGGTCTGATTGAGAGTCTTTTTTATCAAGGAATCCAAGACGAAAAGAGACCGGTCTTGATTTTGAATCCTTTCGAGATGACTTTTGAGATGATAGATATACTTCTTCAAGAACTTCAAAGAAAACATCTATGGAGCATTCTTCTCGAAGAAATGTTCGTGAACCAAATGTAAATAATTTTCCTTCTTTTCGAAATCCTTGTTATCATGATTCTTTTGTAACATCATGTAATAGAAAAGAAATAAAGAAAAGAAAAGAAAAAGAAGACAAAGAAAAAGAAATAAAAAGAGAAGAGAGGTAAGAGGCAAGTAAGAGAGAAAATGAGCGAGTTTTGAGAGAGCTCAAAAAAGCCTTTGAAAAAGCCATTGAAAAAGAAAATGAGAACGAAAAAGAGTTTGAGAGTGAAAAAGGAGTGGAAAAAGAAATTGAGATAAAAGAAAGCGTGGAAAAATTGAGAGAACTTGAAGAAAAAGAAATTGAAACAAAAGAAACGAGAGATTCAGAAGAAAAAGATTCGAGTGAGAAAGATGTTAGTAAGCAAGAGAGGATTGTTCCCACTAACCCTTTTTTTGATCTTCTTGTGATAATTCTTTTCAAGTTCCTAAAGTTTTGTACGACCAAATTCAGCTACATTACCTTCCAAACAAGAGACGTTTCCAGTTGTTCAAGAAAGGTAAGTGCGTAAAGGATAACCACCTACTTACGATTGAAGGTAAGAAAGGTAAGGACTACATGTTTATCGAATTAAGACCGTTGGATTTAAAACTTGTTCAAAAAGGGTTTGAAGGCTTAATTTCTAAAAAACTTCCATCTTTTGATTTGTTCAATTATTGTTCACATATTAATGTTAATGATGTTGTTTCAGGTGATGACATGAAAGTTTGGTCTTATAACATGTTTGACCCTTCTATTGGATTGTCCCTACCCATGCGGAATCCGGATGTGCTTGACAAAGATTTTTTACATTTTGATGTGTTTGAATGCTTAAATTCTTTGAATCCATGTGCCAAATCTTTTTGTATAAACATGCCTATTCGATTGTTCTGTGATGGATTTGAACTTTTGAATAATCGTATGCTCACAGCTCCTTTGTTTGACATACATGTTAAAAGGTTTTTGCCCAAAATGCTTACATTGTTGGATTGTGTCCATCAAGAGAAATCTTTGAATTTTTGTGCAAAATTTCCATGTTGCGATTTGCCTGTCCGATTGAGATTCTTGAAGTATGAGTTTCTGCATATTTGTTTGCCTAAGCTTTCTTTGCTCTATTTTTTTATTTATTTGAGAAAGTGAAACTCTTGTTGAATATCGGGCTAAATGACCAAAATCGAGTTTTTAAGCCAGGAGTAAGCCACTTCAAGTCGTTTCCAAGAAAAGGTACGCATCATGATCTCATTGTAAGTAACTTTGTTATACCTTTTCATCTGCTTCGAGTCTTATCTTTATTTTTGAAAATAAAGTATGTGGTTGGTTTCCAAAATCAAAATCAAATCCTTGATTTTGAAAATTTTGTTTTTAAACCCAGAATTGAATCAAACGTTCCACCTGTGAATAACATTTCATTTTGTCCTTTTAAGTACATTTTTTGTGGTGATATTAGTAGCTTCCTTTCTTGTAGAACTTATATTTTGAAAAGCAAGAATTATCTTTTTGACTTTTTACCTTTGCAGATTTATTCGAGTCCAAAATACCGATTGCATTACCTTGCTAAGGAGTGAAGGTTTGTTCTGCGAGAATGAGGTAAATTTGAACTTTCATCATATAACTTATAAGGTAAGTCAAAAATGTCTTTGTTTTGTTTGAAAAGTGAAGAACTCATTGATGTTGGTAATGACTTTGTCGAAATTTTCATTCAAATGAATATGTTCTTTGTTTTGAGCCTATTGAAATATTGTGGATGAAACGAGGAATGTATTGTCGTTTGCAAGAATGCAGGATTAAACATTCACTGTCTCCGTTTTGTTCAATTGATCATATTGATGGCATATCAAAAGTGTGCGACAACGTGAAGTTTCCATGTTATGAACGACTAAAATTTTTTCCATATGATCTCTGGACTAAATTTTACATGTACCATCCGAATTTAAATACTTTGCGCTTGTCGTTGCCAAAATTGTTAAGTCAATTCGGCAAGATAAGATTCATCTTTTGCTTAGCATTCGGGTTATCTTTAAGTTTTTGTTATCTTAACCCTCTGCTACTTTATTATGATGGTGATGTGTTTAATTGTCCATTGGTGAGTCTATTTCAGAATTGCTCGATATTCTTTGTTCCATTCGATAACGGAAAACCAAGTGAGAAGAAATATTGTCCCTTAGGCAAACGGCTCGACTTGAGGACAAGTAGCCTTAAAGAGGGGGGAATGATGTGAGCACGCCCCGCGAACTTCATCGGACAAGTATCTCGAGTCGAGCATTGCGCGTTGTTGGCGAGCTGATCCCAACTCGTTTCCAGCTCCTCGAGCTTCGTCCAGTTCAAATTCAGCTCATTTGAGCTCGATCCTGCTCAATGAGTTCGTGTGCTCATTCAACGAGCTTGATTCAGCTTAAATAAGCTCGTTTGAGCTCATCTTTAAATTTTAATTCTTGCATTTAAATTGCTGGAATAAGGACTTGATTTATTTTATTTTAGTTACGTTAGTCTTTAATTATGTCTTGTTTAATTAAATGCATCTTTAGTTAATGTCATGCATTATTGATCTACATATTTTAATTATGACATGCATAATGTGTTCTGCATTTAATTAGGTCATGCATTGAGTAACTCATTTGTTCATTTAGTTTGCATTTTAACCATGCATTTAAGCATCTTAGTTTAATAAATGAGTTGCTGGACATTAATTCAACTCATCTTAGTTTAATTAATTGAGTTTTTTTTATTGAACTTTATTTAATAGTTGCTTCTTTAATTAATCTAGTTACTAGGATAATTTATTGATGCATGAGATAAAGTTCATTTAATAATGCTTCTCTTAATTAAACTAGTTGCTGGAATAAATGATGCATAAGTGTTAGTTCATTTATTTAAGTTAGTTGTTAATTTGTTTTAAGCTTAATAATTGAATAAATGTGTCGGTTAGATGTGTTAATTGCAGGTGACTTTTCAGCTCACATCCATTACATTTAAAGGCTGTTATGCATTCAATAAGGTGACTTTTCAAGAGATTTCAGTTACAAAAGAAGGGCTGTTACAAAGAGGTTTTATACATCATTAAGAAGTTGTTTAATCAATTAAAGGAGAGCATTATTCTTCTTTAAATTCGGCAGCATCTTTGTTTCATCTTCCATAATCGTTTGCTTCATGAGTAATCACTACATGCATTCAATTTTCCATCAAAGAAGCTGGTGTGTTTTCTGTTGGTCATGGAGATTTCAAAAGACTTTGAAAGCAACTTAATTGAAGAAGTAAATCACATTTGAAGGTTGGAGTTACTTGGGTTAGAATTTTAAAAGTTGTGACTTTTCATTTGAGCTTATTATTAGTTTCATTAAAAGTGACCATTCAGCTAGCCTCTTTTGACACTATAAAAATATCTAATCAGCCTATTGATGGGACTTTTTGCTAAATTGTTAATGAAACTATCTTATTTTGGTGAGATTCTTTTCTCTCTAATTTCATTGAAGACTTTGTTGGCTTATCTAGTTTTAGTGGGGTATTCTTCTTTCTGAACTTATCACTTCGACGAGTGTGGCGTTCATCCAATATACCGAGGTTCTTACTTTGCTAAGTAACGGGTCGAGGTTTAATCTATTTTGCATTTAGCACCTTAAGTGATATGAGAGTTGGGGCGATACTCTCTATAGTATCGAACCTTACTTGAAACTTAAGTACTATTATCCATCTTCATCATCTATTAATTTTCTTTCACCATTCCCTTCCATTTCAACCGAGGCACTTTTTTCACTTTCTCAATTATAATTTGTTAACCTATTTCCTAACCAATCGCCATCTTTGTTTATGTTAACTGAACCTATATAAATCTCATATCCGTAAACTTATCCTTGAAGCCCTTTTAACAACTTCTGCATCATTTTACCTAAAGACATCGTTTTTAAGAGCCGAATGTTACTTCTTCATTGACGATTGGGCAAAATCTCATACGACTCGACTCAACCCCGAGGAGCATCGTATTATTTTCTTTTCTCTTTTTTTATATTATATATATTATTAAAATGTGTGTGTAGTTAAAAAAATATTTATATAAATGTATGAGTAGTTTCAAAATAAAAAAATATGAAATAAATAGAAAAAAGACGAAGGAAGATCAACCTCTAATTTACTCTTTTGCTCTGTATTGATTCTTCTGTTCGTGAAAAATTGTAGGGAAAAATACAGGGGTTCTTTCTTTCAATTTTATAACCGAAAAATCAAAAAATCAAAATAAAAAATACAACATTTTCAGTTTATTCCTATTTGCTACCTCTGTTTTGCTGCTTTCCTTGTTTGTTGCAGATGAAACCGTCACAGTGACGTGGAGGCTCAAGCGCGTGGGGGCTGTGTGTGGAGGCTACACGAGGGGAGGAAGCGGCGCTGGGGAGCTTCCAGAAGGTCCTATGGTTTTTTTATTTTTGGGTTAAGTAGATGATACGGGCCGGCTCGGGGTGAGTCGAAACGTATACGAGTTGCCCAATCGTCTACGAGGAGGAATCAAGCCTTCGAAAAAGTAATCGAGAAATATGGATGAATTCGCGGAAGATTTAAGTGAATAAAACAAGAAATGGTTCGATTTGATGAAAAGAAATGAAAATGGATAAATAATAATAATAAAAAAATAAAGGATAATTTTGATGGAGATGGAGAAAAGAACTTAAACAAGAATCGATTCAACACTAAAGAGTGTCACCCCAGATTCTATGATGTTTAAGGTGGTAATATGAAAAAAAATCGATATGGACCAAGACCCGTTATCTAAAAGGATAAGAACCGTTGGTATAATTTGATGGATGAGATACGATTGACGCCACAAGCAAACTTGATAAGTCAAAACGAAACTCGTACGAAAACGAAGAGATAAACTCACTCAAATGAACAAATGTTCAAATATTTCATTGAAGTCTCAATTGTCTTAAATGAGAATTACATAGCCTTTTTATAGGCTAAACAAAAGGCCAACTAAATGGTATTCTAACATTGTCCTTTAACCTTAAGTTTTTGAAAAGGCACCAGCAACCTTGTCCCTTAACCTTTAGGTTTTTTGAAAAGGCACCAGCAACCTTATCCCTTAACCTTTAGGTTTTTGAAAAGGCACCTAGCAACCTTTTAACCCTTATGTTCACCAAAAGGCACCTATCAATAAAATAATTAAAATGAGCTAATAACGAGCTCGTGTGATTGTTTGGTAGCTAGTATAGTTGGCTTTAAATAAATTGTAAATATTCGGTGTGTTCTTGAAGTCCTTTCTTTCTTCGTTCCAGATTTGTGCCACTAAAACTGAAGTGGCATCCTTAAGTCGTTTAGCACGGCTACGCGTAATTGGTCCATTGGGCAGCTCGAGGGTGTCTCGGTTGAGTTCCGTCATAGGTGCGTTTGTATCATTCCCTCCCTCTTTAAGTTGATTCATCCTCGAATCATCACCTACATCAAAAGGAGACAGATCAGAGACATTAAAACTCGCGCTCACGTTAGTCACCTGGTAAGTCCAATTTGTACGAGTTGTCATTTATTCGTTCAAGGACTTGAAATGGACAGTCCCCCCTTGGGAGAAGTTTGGATCGCCTTTGTGCGGGAAACCTTTCTTTTCGCATATGAACCCAAACCCAGTCTCCTGGTTCAAAGAGAATGCGTCTACGACCTTTGTTGGCTCATTGGACATATTGCTTGGTTTTTGCCTCGATATTCTAGCGCACCTTTCTATGTAGTTCCTTTATATAGTCCGCCTTTTTTTTGGCATCAGAATGGATAAATTTGTCAGAAGGCAATGGTAATAAATCCAGAGGAGTGAAAGGGTTAAACCCATAAACAATCTTGAAGGGAGAAAATTTAATTGTGAAATGAACAGCTCGGTTATAAGCGAATTCAATGTGGGGCAGACAATCTTCCCACGTCTTGAGATTTTTTTGCACCAATGCTCGCAACAAGGTCGATAGGACTCGGTTCACCACCTCGGTTTGTCCATCCGTTTGAGGATGACAAGTGGTCGAAAATAGCAATTTCGTCCCTAGCTTTCCCCACAGAGTTCGTCAAAAATGGCTTAAGAATTTTACGTCCTGATCGGATACGATCGTTCTCGGAACTCCATGCAATCGAACGATTTCCCTAAAAAATAAGTTTACAATATACACAGCATCGTCAGTTTTAGAATAAGGAATAAAATGAGACATTTTAGAAAAACGATCAACTACAACAAAAATCGAGTCCTTCCCCATTTTAGATCTCGGTAAGCCAAGGATAAAATCCATGAAGATGTCGGTCCAAGGAGTGTCCGGAATAGGAAGGGGCGTGTATAAACCATGAGGCTGAATCCATGATTTAGCTCGTTTGCAGGTTATGCAATGATTGCAGATCCGTTCAATGTCCTTTCGCATTCCTGGCTAGAAAAAATGTTCTTGAAGAGTGGCCAATGTTTTGTCTCTTCCAAAGTGACCCATAAGGCCACCACTATGTGCCTCTAACACAAGCATGTCTCGCATAGAGCCATGCGGTATGCATAATTTGTTTTCCTTGAAAAGAAATCCTTCATGCCTGTAAAACTTATCAAAAGCACCACTCTCGCAAGCATTATAGACATTTCCAAAATCAGTAATTCAGTGATTCAGTGATTTGCTTTTGGAGCTCCTTTGTTTCCTCGGGATTGCTCCGATACGCAGGTCGATTGGGTAGAGCAGCTCCCGGAACCAAGTCAATTTGGTGTTTTATGCCTCGAATGGGCGGTAAACCACTTGGTATCTCCTCCGAAAAGATGTCCTCGAATTCCTAAATCAGAGACAACATAGAAGAAGGAAGATTCTCGGGTAAGTCGTTAGTGTTCAAGAATGATTCCTTGCACAGTAGGACATACATCGGTTGTCTAAGACATAATGCTCTTTGTATATCACTTGCTCTCGCAAAAACACTCATATTACCACTCTCTTTTGCATCTCTATTTTCTTTTAACTCTTGTTTTTCTTCTCTCTTATCAATGTTTTTATTTTTCACTCTCTCATTTTTTTTGACTTTTTCTTTTGTCTCCTTTTCTTTTTCTTTTGCTTGGTCAATAGAGAGCTTGAGTTTCTGTTGATCATCAAACACTTGCTTCGGAGTAAGGGGTGCAAGCGTTACATTCCTTCTATGATGCTTGAAGGAATATCGATTGGTGTAGCCATCGTGCATCACTCGGCGGTCGTATTGCAATGGACGTCCCAAGAGTAAGTGTCCCGCGTGCATCGGCACTACGTCACACAGCACTTCATTAGAGTATTTCCCGATGCTGAAGGATACTAACACTTGCTTTGTAACTTTAAGCACTCCGCCATCGTTAAGCCATTGGAGCTTATACAGAGCCGGATGCTTGGTGGTTGTCAAGCCTAACTTTTCCACCATAAGAGTACTTGCTATGTTCGTACAACTTCCCCCGTCAATGATAAAGCTACAAACCTTACCTTGCACTTGGCATCTTGAATGGAAAATATTTTCTCGTTGCTCCTCTTTTCCTACACCTTGAAGGTTGACGCTTCACTTCACGACGAGTAATTCGCCGTCCACAGGTTGTTCTAAGTCCTCATCAGCCTCAGAATTGGATTCGGATTCATATTCTTCTTCGTCTTCCATTTCTATCTCACTGTTAATCTGCATCACCATAGTTCATCTATTCGGACATTGACTTGCGATGTGTCCTCTACTAAGGCATTTGAAGCATTTTATGTCCCTTGATCTCGCGTTAGAACTTTCTGGAGCCTTGCCTTTGTCTGTTTCGGCCAAAGGTTTGTTTGTCTTAGGGGTGAAAGTAGAGTCCTTCGACTTGCTCGCGGGGAATCCCTTGCTCGAGCTTTGGCCCCATTTAGAAGGTTTAGCATTGGAGTAACTTCGGAATGCTCCTTTCTGCCTCAATTGCTTTTCTACCTTAATGGTCATGTGGACCATATCTTCCATTTCAACATAGTGTCGTAATTCTAAAACATTTGCTATCTCACGGTTAAGCCCGGCTAAAAATCAAGCCATGGTAGCTTCTCGTTCTTTTTGTATATCGGCTCGGATCATTGCTACCTCCATCTCTTTGTAATAATCTTCGACGCTCTTCGTTCCTTGAGTAAGGTGTTGGAGTTTTTGATGTAACTCCCGATGGTAGTAAGAGGGAATGGATCGTCGTCTCATGGATGTTTCATCTCGGTCCAAGTGGAAATTGGACGTTCTCCGTTTCGCCTCCGGTTTGTAGTTAACTGATCCCACCATATCATAGCATAGTCGGAAAACTCTATGGCGGCTAATTTGACCTTTTTATTTTCGGAGTAGTTATGACAATCGAACACAAGTTCGATCTTCTTTTCCCATTCCAAATAGGCTTCAGGATCTGACTTGCCTTGAAAAGGGGAATGGTCAACTTGATGTTCTTGAGATCATCGTCTTCCCGCCTCTGATCTCTTTGATCACGTGCTCATGAACCTTTTCTTCGTTCATTTTGTCTGGAAGTTTGATTGCTGTCAACTTCACTTGGTTCGTATAAGTCGTTGTCATGCAGCCAAGGTCGTTCTTGTCCCCTTCTCGGAATTGAAGGAATGTTTGCTCGTTGTCTTTGTTCATCTCTTTGGTCCAAACTTTCGGTGATAGAATGGAGCAAGCGTGTGACTTCTCGTAATGCAATTTGCATTTGTAAATTAGAATCTCTATCTTCGGGAACATTCTTTTGTGGTTGTAATCCTCTTTCACCACCAACGGCATCTGACGCTTCGTCGCTCACTACTCGTCGTTCGGGACTCCTAGACATATTGAACAAGATTAAAGAAACCTCACCACAAACCTCACTTGATCACTCACAAAGAAAATAAATATTGAACACTCACGCTTTTTCTTTTTTCTTTTTTCAATTTTTTTTGAACTTCAAATATACTATAATGAAATACAAGAAATAAAAATTACAACTTGATTTTTTTAAAATTTTTTTTTGAACTTCAAATAGACTATAATGAAATACAAGAAATAAAAAAATTACAACTTGAATTTTTTTAATTTTTTTTGAGGACCGGGGTAGAAATATGAAAGTAAAGCAAAACTTGCAAACTTCACACTTCTCTTTTTTTTTTAACTTCTCTCTTTTTTTTTACTCGAATTTTTTTAACTCCGATTTTTTTGAATTTTCGTATCTTTTTTTCTTTATTTCTTTTTTTTCAATTTTTTAACCTCGATTTTTATTGAACTTTTTTTTATCTTACGAACCTAATTTCGGCTTCACGATGGTCGTCGGAACTCCTCATTTTTATAGCTCTGATACCAGATGATACGGGAAAGTAATCGAGAAATATGGATGAATTCGCGGAAGCTTTAAGTGAATAAAACAAGAAATGGTTCGATTTGATGAAAAGAAATGAAAATGGATAAATAATAATAATAATAAATAGATAAAGGATAATTTTGATGGAGATGGAGAAAAGAACTTAAACAAGAATCGATTCAACACTAAAGAGTGTCACCCCAGATTCTATGTGTTTAAAGTGGTAATATGAAAAAAATCGATATGGACCAAGACCCGTTATCTAAAAGGATAAGAATCGTTGGTATAATTTGATGGATGAGATACGATTGACGCCACAAGCAAACTTGATAAGTCAAAACGAAACTCGTACGAAAACGAAGAGATAAACTCACTCAAATGAACAAATGTTCAAATAGTTCATTAAAGTCTCAATTGTCTTGAATGAGAATTACATAGCCTTTTTATAGGCTAAACAAAAGGCCAACTAAATGGTATTCTAACATTGTCCTTTAACCCTTAAGTTTTTGAAAAGGCACCAGCAACCTTGTCCCTTAACCTTTAGGTTTTTTGAAAAGGCACCAGCAACCTTATCCCTTAACCTTTAGGTTTTTGAAAAGGCACCTAGCAACCTTTTAACCCTTATGTTCACCAAAAGGCACCTATCAATAAAATAATTAAAATGAGCTAATAACGAGCTCGTGTGATTGTTTGGTAGCTAGTATAGTTGGCTTTAAATAAATTGTAAATATTCAGTGTGTTCTTGAAGTCGTTTCTTTCTTCGTTCCAGATTTGTGCCACTAAAACTGAAGTGGCATCCTTAAGTCGTTTAGCACGGCTACGCGTAATTGGTCCATTGGGCAGCTCGAGGGTGTCTCGATTGAGTTCCATCATAGGTGCGTTCGTATCAGCAGGCTAGGGTTATATGTAATTTGGGTCGTCTGTGAATTGTTTTTATTGGGCTTGTTAATTAGTTTGGGTTTGTAATAAAAAGGGACTGTTATTAAACTTGGGTTTTTATATTTTATTATTTGGTTTTAATTTTTCTTAGTTTAAAATGTTTAATTGGGCCCGGGCATAGGTTGGGTCCTACAGCTGCCCCTCTTTGCTCATTGTCGTGTAATCGAGAATAGAGCAAAGACTCTTAAAAGGGCCAATTTTGTCCGGTCTCCCCGAATCTTGACTTCTTTCGGTGCTTTTCTTCTTCGAATAGCTTCATTCCATCCCACTGCATCTTCAAGGGCATATGAACTAGCGCTTCGATCCAATAAGGATATTAGACTTGTAGCTTCAATCTGCTCCGCCGTAACTTCAGGGAGATAAGATTTGCTATCTTCAGTCTGCTCTACTACAACTTCAGGTAAAGATTTATTGTCTTCAGTCTTCTCCGCTGCAACTTCAGGGAAATAAGGCTGGTGGCTTCAATCTGCTTCATTGCAACTTCAGGAAGATAAGATCCGCCGTAATCTGTAGCTTTAATCTGTTTAACTGCAACTCCAGGGAAATAAGATTTGCTGTCTTAAGTCTGCTCCACTGCAACTTTAGGGAAACAAGGTTGTGGCTTCAATTTGCTCCACTGCAACTTCAGGAGGATAAGATTTGCCGTAGCTTTAATCTGTTTCACTGCATGTCAGGGAAATAAGATTTGTTGTCTTCAGTCTTCTCGCTGCAACTTCAGGGAAATAAGGCTGGTGGCTTCAATCTGCTTCACTGCAACTTTAGGAAGATAAGATCTATCGTAATCTGTAGCTTTAATCTGATTCACTGCAACGCCAAGGAAATAAGATTTGTTGTATTTAGTCTGCTCCGCTGCAACTTAAGGGAAACAAGGTTGTGGCTTCAATCTGCTCCACTGCAACTTCAGGAAGATAAGATCTGCCGTAGCTTTAATCTATTTCACTGCACGTCAGGGAAATAAGATTTGTTGTCTTCAGTCTTCTCTGCTGCAACTTTAGGGAAATAAGGCTGGTGGCTTCAATCTGCTTCACTGCAACTTCAGGAAGATAAGATCTGCCGTAATCTGTAGCTTTAATATGTTTCACTGCAACGCTAGGGAAATAAGATTTGCTATCTTAAGTCTGCTCCACTGCTACTTTAGGGAAACAAGGTTGTGGCTTCAATTTGCTCCACTGCAACTTTAGGAAGATAAGATTTGCTGTAGCTTTAATCTGTTTCATTGCATGTCAGGGAAGTAAGATTTGTTGTCTTCAGTCTTCTCGCTGCAACTTCAGGGAAATAAGGCTAGTGGCTTCAATTTGCTTCACTGCAACTTTAGGAAGATAAGATCTGTCGTAATCTGTAGCTTTAATCTGATTCACTGCAACGCCAGGGAAATAAGATTTGTTGTCTTCAGTCTGCTCCGCTGCAACTTCAGGGAAACAAGGTTGTGACTTCAATCTGCTCCACTGCAACTTCAGGAAGATAAGATCTACCGTAGCTTTAATCTATTTCACTACACGTCAGGGAAATAAGATTTGTTGTCTTCAATCTTCTCCGCTGCAACTTCAGGGAAATAAGGGTGGTGGCTTCAATCTGCTTCACTACAACTTCAGGAAGATAAGATCCGCCGTAATCTGTAGCTTTAATCTGTTTCACTGCAACGCCAGAGAAATAAGATTTGCTGTCTTAAGTCTACTCCACTGCAACTTTAGGGAAACAAGGTTGTGGCTTCAATTTGCTCCACTGCAACTTCAGGAAGATAAGATTTGCTATAGCTTTAATCTGTTTCACTGCATGTCAGGGAAATAAGATTTGTTGTCTTCAGTCTTCTCGCTGCAACTTCAGGGAAATAAGGCTGGTGGCTTCAATCTGCTTCACTGCAACTTTAGGAAGATAAGATCTACCGTAATCTGTAGCTTTAATTTGATTCACTGCAACGCCAGGGAAATAAGATTTGTTGTCTTCAGTCTGCTCCGCTGCAACTTCAGGGAAACAAGGTTGTGGCTTCAATTTGCTCCACTGCAACTTCAGGAAGATAAGATCTGCCGTAGCTTTAATCTGTTTCACTGCACGTCAGGGAAATAAGATTTGTTGTCTTCAGTCTTCTCTGCTGCAACTTCAGGGAAATAAGGCTGGTGGCTTCAATTTGCTTCACTACAATTTCAGGAAGATAAGATCTGCTGCAATGTGTAGCTTTAATCTGTTTCGCTGCAAAGCTAGGGAAATAAGATTTGCTGTCTTTAGTCTGCTCTACTGCAACTTCAGGGAAACAAGGCTATGGCTTCAATCTGCTCCACTGTAACTTCAGGAAGATAAGATCTGCCGTAGCTTTAATCTATTTCACTGCACATCAGGGAAATAAGATTTTTTGTCTTCAGTCTGCTCCACTGCAACTTCAAGGAGATAAGGCTAATGGCTTCAATCTGCTCCACTGCAACTTCAGGGAAATGAGATACGTAATGGTGGATTTGATCCGTCCTATTGCAACTTTAGAGGTATTGGACCTATGGATTCGTTGATCTTGTTACCCCGTCCTTTGGGGAAAATGACCTGTAGAATCGATATATGGACTTATGCTTATGCATAATGATTAGGATGCCATGATCAGAATGAATCAAATGCTCCTAACTAAATGTATTATGGATGACATTTGCATGAATGTAGAATGTCATGAGAATGATCCTTTTTTTTCTTTTCTTCTTCTTTTTTTAATATAATGATTAGGATACAATGATCAGAATGAATCGAATGCTCCTAACTAAATGTGTTTTGCATGAATGCAGAATTTCATAAGAATGACCCCTTTTTAATGCTTAGGGTTGTCATTGCTCGTTGTTCTTCAAGGTCGTACCACTGAAGTCATATCCTGTCTTTTTGTTCAACCAACATTTTTGACAGCAAATTCGAAGAAATGGTCACTATTTAGAGTTTTCTTCTCAAATATTTCCAACCCTTAAGCTTGGTGAATTCTAAATAAAAGTCCTGCTTTAGGTTCTTGTATTATTTATAAGTTTCCAGAGTAATATGCAAAACTCCTTTTATGAAAGTATTATTAGTCCATTAATCATTACCTCAATACAAAATGCTTGAAAATGATCATAATGATGGACAAAAATGGAATTTATTAGAAACAAAATCTGAAAAGAATGGGCTAATTAAAGAAAACATACATTGCCAGAATACAAAATGATAAAGGGAAAAGATAGGTGCCCCAGATATCGCAGCCTGAGCTTCTCTGTATGGGCTTTCTGAAGACTATTTTAAGCTCAATATATGTTTAGGAGATCAAGAGTACTCTGTTGATGCCCCAAGAAGTAACATCTCTCCTTCCTCTTAATTCAGGTATAGCAAGATCACTGCATGCCCCATCACAATTTGATCACAATTTGAGCTGCCCTTTTCAAGTTTTCGACTCAAAACCCCTTTGGTCTCAAGGCGCCCTTTGCGGGTTTTCACCTTGGCCTCTCCGATATTTTTTTAGAGAAGGTCTCAAAGCGCCCTTTGCGGGTTTTCACTTTGGCCTCTTTTCCTCTTCAAGTATAGTACTTCTTGACTGAATCCGAATTTATAGGGTTGGGTAAGTTTTTCCCATCCATCTCGGCCAAGATCAGTGCTCCTCCGGAGAAAGCCTTTTTCACCACATAAGGTCCTTCCCAATTTGGCATCCATTTCCCTCTGAAATCCTTTTGTATAGGGAGGATCTTTTTCAAAACTAAGTCCCCCTCGTGAAATTCTCTTGGGCGAACCTTTTTGTCATAAGCTTGCATCATTTGCTTTTGGTACATCTGACCATGACGGATAGCCCTTAGCCTCTTTTCTTCAATCAAGTTCAACTGATCATATCGAGACTGGATCCATTCTGCTTCATCTAACTTTAGCTCTGACAAGACTCGAAGGGAAGGAATTTCCACTTTGATGGGTAACACTGCCTCCATTCCATAGACCAATGAGAAAGGAGGTTCCCCGATAAAGGTCCTGACTGGTTTCGATAAGCATAAAGAGCAAATGGTAATTTCTCATGCCAATCTTTATAAGTTTCAGCCATTTTGCTCACAATCTTCTTAATATTTTTATTAGCTGCTTCCACTACACCATTCATTTTTGGACGATACGGTGATGAATTGTGGTGTCTGATCTTGAATTAACTGTAGACCTCCGCGATCGTGCTGTTGTTCAAGTTTAATGCATTGTCAGTTATGATCCTCTCAGGCATTCCATATCGACATATGATTTCTTTTTTAGGAATCTGCTGACTGCCATCTTAGTAACACTGGTATATGAAGCAACTTCTACCCACTTGGTGAAATAGTCGATGACTACAAAGATGAACCAATGCCCATTTGAAGCTTTTGGAGAAATTGGCTGATAACATCCATGTCCCACATAGAGAAAGGCTATGGGGAAGTCATAACATGTAAAGGCGAAGGAAGTACATTAATTTTGTCTCTATAAATTTGGCATTTGTGGCATCTCTTAGCATAATTGATGCAGTCTCCTTCCATGGTAGACCAGTAGTACCCGAATCCCATAATTTGTCTAGCCATTGTGAAACCATTAGCATGTGTTCCACAAACACCCTCGTGGACTTCTTCGAGGATTTTTTTAGCTTCAACAGCTTCCACACATCTCAATAGTGCCTGATCCTTTCTTATTCTGTATAGGATCTCTCTGTCTAAGACATAGTCACAAGCTAATTTTCTCAATGTCCTTTTATCATTCTTGGTTGTCTGATCAGGGTATTCACAATTTCTCACATATAGTAATATATTGTGGTACCAGGGGTGATCATCTCTTTCTTTTTCCTCCCTGTTGAAACAATGAGTTGGGGCCTCATAAATACTCATTTGAATGGGTTTTAAATCCTCCTATTTGCTCACTTTAATCATGGAAGCCAAAGTATCCAAGGCATCTGCCATTTGGTTTTTGTCTTGCCGGAGATAATTGAAAGTAATGTCATTAAATTCCTCAATTAACCCTAGAGCTATCCTTCGGTAATTGATCAATTTGGGGTCTCTTGTTTCCCATTCACCTTTCAGTTGGTCGATCACCAGTGCAGAATCTCCACATACTTCCAGGGCAAAAAATTTTGCGTTCTATGGCTACCCGGAGTCCCATGATGCATGCTTCATATTCTACCCTATTATTTAATCAAAATCCAATTTGCATGTGAATGGATAATGATCTCCATTTGGGGATATCAAGACTGCCCCAATTCCATTACCTACATCATTTAATGCTCCGTCGAAGTTTAATTTCCAAAGGTGATCTTTTGTAGCGTCTTCTTCAGTAGCTGCCACATACATTAATTCTTCATTGGGGAAGTTAAAGTTCGGGGCTCATAATCTTCTAGAGCTTTGCTGGCCAGAAAATCTGCTACTGCACTTCCTTTCACAGCTTTTTGGCTCACGTAAACTATGTCAAATTCAGAGAGCAGAATTTGCCATCTAGCCATCCTTCCATTCAAAGCAGTTGACTCCATCATATATTTTAGAGGGTCTAACTTCGAGATTACCCAAGTCATATGGTATAGCATGTATTGTCTCAATCTTCGGGTTGTCCAAATCAAGGCACAACACAATTTCTCAATCGACAAATATCTCATCTCACATTCAATGAATTTCTTACTGAGGTAGTATATCACCTTTTCTCTTCTTCTCGAATCATCGTGACCCACCACACATCCCATAGAGTTGTTAAACACTGACAAATACAGGATTAATGGCCTATCTGGGCAGGGAGGTGACAATACAGGAGGACCTGACAAAGTACCGTTTGACCTTATCAAAAGCTTTCTCGCATTCATCATCCCACACGTCTGGATTGTGTTTCTTCAGAAGACGAAATATGGGGTCACATTTCTCGGTTAATTGTGAATTGAACCGAGCAATGTAATTTAACCTTCCTAGAAAACCTCAAACTTCTTTTTGAGTGCACAGTGAAGGCAATTTTTGTATAGCATGGACCTTGTCTGAGTTAATCTCGATTCCCCTCTCGCTGACTACGAAGCCCAAGAATTTTCTCGATCTAGCTCCAAAAGTACATTTTGTTGGATTGAGCTTTAATTGGAATTTCCTCAGTCTCAAGAATAACTTCCTCAAAACTTGAATATGTTCCTTTTCTGTTCAGGACTTTGCAATCGTATCGTCGACATAAACTTTGATTTGTGCATCACATCATGGAACAATGTCACCATCTTTACTGTCTCTTCATGAGGTAGAATTTGTTTTTCCTCTCGTTTTACCATTCTTAACAAGTCTAGAGATAAGCCACAGTCTTTGTCATCTTCAAAGTCCTGGGATCTCTCTAAACACATGTTTTGCTCAAAAGGAAGTTCTTACTCCGTAACAGCGTTACTCATGTCATTAATATCTGAGGACCTGCTGTAGGCACAAAGGAATATGCCAAGAATGAATGGATTCAAGAATAATTATTTGCATGGTATGCTTATGAATGAAATGAAGGAATGATTTGGAACAAAGGTCCAAGGAATGAAAGAATCTAACATAGTTATTTGTATAGAAAGAATGAAAGAATCTAAAAGAATGAGTGAATATTTATTCAAAATTATCTCAAGTATGTATTTCATAATGATGTTTAGACATAAGCCTATTTCACAAAGGAATGCTTATTGCTTCTAGGCTAAAAGCAACAAGTGTGTTTTGAACATTACTTTGTGTAAGCTCTAAAAACTACAGGAATGTCTTCTGCAGTCCAATTATTCAGAACACTCCCAAGTTCATAAGGGCGAATATCTGACAAGGTCCCCCTTTCAATGATTTCTTCATGTATGGCATTGATGTGAACATTTCTGAACATTTATTCTGGGCCTTTAACCTCTTCAAAGAATTCCAACTCTTTTTAGTTTTTTTTTTAATTTTTTTGAATTTTATTGTACATGATGCAATGCAATGCTAATGCATGAATGCAAAAAAGAGGCGTCGATCCTGATTCAATTTCATTTAGAAAACTTTACTAGAGGACAAAATTCTTTACATGAAACGGATTACAAATATACGTACAGCCGTATTGTCTTCCATTTTATCAAGAAATTCGTTCTCCATGACAAGCTTAGTAATCGAACATGAATCGGCACTCTTTCAAACGTGAATGACATGTAATACAATCATAGCCAAAAAAAATGAAACATATTAGTACAAAATAAAAGCAAGCGAGAAAGAAACAAATAGAGCACTTATTACAGTGACCACTATGGTTTATCGCAATACTATCTAGGGTAGGCTCTTAAGGTCTTTTACATGCGGTTTGGGTTCTAAAGTTGAGGTACTCGAACCGACAGATTCCTCGATCTTCACCCATTATAGGCTCATACGGACCGAGTTCAGTTCAGGGGAATACATTTCCCTATGGCTGTACGAAAATGAAAATCACACGAAGACATAGGTACGGATGTATCCCGAAAGTGATCCACTATCCTGCATGGAGGTGAAAACCTCACGAAGGAGTAGCTTCTCACTCTCACTTAAAAAGGTAAGACCAAAACAGTCCTTATGCAATATGATGCGAGACTCAAACCACAGTAATCATATGAAATAGCAATACAGACAAATGCAATAATAGGATCGTAATTTTTCAAATCGGATTTTCAACTTTAGACAACAAGACAGAAAATAATCAATTTTACGGCTTGACTCTCTTATTTGTCCTCAGCAGAGTCGCCAAGCTGTCGAAACAATTTTTTTCCTGTTTGGAAAAACAAGGTCGACTTTAAGAATGAAAATAGAGTCACCACCAATATTTTTTGAGGTGTGATCGGGTCACCTTGAGATTGATCATTAAAACATTTTGATTTGTTAACTATGATTTTGGCCTACAAAATGTGAGAAAAAAGGTTCGGGAGTCGGTTACGTACGAGGAAGGATTAGCACCCTCGTAACGCCCAAAATTGGTATCGAATTGATTGATTAATGTCTTAATGTCAAAAATTTGGAGAGATTTTAAAATACGATCCTCTTTATTTAAAACAAAACTTGAATAAATTAAAAATGAATGCTAAGACCCTCTCATCTCGAAGAAGTAAAGTGTCACACCCAGTGAGTTAGGGTACGACATTTCAAATTCCCGAAACTGAGCTTGTCTTTTGACTTTTAAAACTCATGTATTTAAGTTTAAGAAGGATATTCGATTATTTGGGCCAAATGAAAAATTGGAACCCAGTAAGTTAGGGCACAATTTTTCAAAATTCCAAATTCAAAATATTGCCTTTATTTTTAGAAATCCTTATCCCGAAATAACGAAATGTCACATCCAGTGAGTTAGGACGCAACATTTTTGAATTCTCAAGAATAAGTTTTTATTTAACTCATATGCTTTGATTTAAAATAATAATTGGTTCTTTAGATTCGAGGAGAAAAATCGAAACCCAGTAAGTTAGGGTACGATTTCTTTCGGGTCTTAGAACGTGGAATATTTGTTTATTTCAAAATGAAAATTGTAATGCATCGAATAAAATGTAGTACGATCGTAGTAAAATAGAAGACGAATTATAGTACACATGCATAATAGATACAAGGGTAACAATAACAATCATAAAGGCAAAAAATAAATAAAAGCTAAAATAAAAATTTTATATAAAATAATAGATAAAATTTTTAAAGAATAATAAATAAATAAATAAATAGAAGAAAAGAAAAGAAAATAATAACAAAAATATAAGCTAATAGCAAATAGCAAATCAATAAATAATAAATATTATATACAATAAAATAATAATAATAGCAACAAAGATACAATAATAATAATAATAAGGTATGTTAATAATCAAATAATAATAGTAAAAATAAATAAATAAGAGTAATAATAATTGTAATAATAATAATAGTAGTAGTAGTGGAAATAATAACCATAATAATAGTAGTAGTAAAAATAAAAATAATATTAATAATAAAAATAATAGTAATAGTAATAATAACAATAATAAAGAAAGTAATAATAATAAATACAAATATAGCAACAATATTATTGAAAATAATAGTAAAAAATAGGAATAATAATATTAATAACAATAAAAATGATAGTAATAGTAATAATAATATTAATAATAATGATAATATCAAAATATGAAGAAATAAAATATGAAGAAATAAAAAAGAAGTAAAAATAAAGAAATACATGCATGCGCAATCAAAATGAAAATACTACATACAAATATATAAAAAAAATGATGATACTAATAAAATATACACAAAATAAAAAACAGATTAAATAAAATAATATAAAAAGAATCAAAGTAAATTAATAAGGATCAAATTAGGGTTAAAACAAAATCATGGTGCTAAATTATAATAAATAAATAAGTAAAAAGGATTGAATTGAGATTAAAATAAAGTTACGAGGCCAAATTTAAAAAGATAAAGAAAGAATTGGGGAAATTAGCAATAAAATAAAAAAGAAAACTAAATTGAAATGTGCGCCATGGACGAGGGACTCACTGGGTAATTTTGCCCTTTTCCCAAAACGTCGCCGTTTAAATAGGGACCCAATTAAAAACAAAACAAATTTTTGGGTTAAAATTAAAAATAAAAATAACTTAATTGCAAAGTAATAAAAAAAGGAAGGACCAAAGCAGTAAAATACCACTTTTAGAAAACAGGCGGATCCTCCCTGGGTCGGGTCAACGCGCGGATCCTGAGGGGAAAAACAGTGTCGTTTTATCGCCTAAGAGCATGGCCTAAAACGACGTCGTTTTCATTCTTTATATAAGGCCAAATTTTTTTTGAAAAAACCATTCTTCATCAGAGTTAAAAAAAGGAAAAGGGAGCCCTTTTTCTCTCTGGGATAACCCAGATTCTGGCAGCAGAGATCACCGGAGGCCTACCGTAGCTCCGCTGCAGACAGCGGTCAGACACCCCAGGTATACCCTTTTTCTTTTCTCTTTTTTTATATTATATATATATTATTAAAATGTGTGTGTAGTTAAAAAATATTTATATAAATGTATGAGTAGTTTCGAAATAAAAAATGAAATAAATAGAAAAAAAGAAGAAGGAAGATCAACCTCTAATTTACTCTTTTGCTCTGTATTGATTCTTTTGTTCGTGAAAAATTGTAGGGAAAAATACAGGGTTTCTTTCGGTTTTATAATCAAAAAATCAAAAAATAAAAATAAAAAATACAACATTTTCTGTTTATTCCTATTTACTGGCTCTGTTTTGTTGCTTTCCTTGTTTGTTGCAGATGAAACGTGGAGGCTCAAGCGCGTGGGGGCTGCGTGTGGAGGCTGCACGAGGGGAGGAAGCGGCGCTGGGGAGCTTCCAGAAGGTCCTAGGGTTTTTTTATTTTTGGGTTAAGTGGGCTAGGGTTATATGTAATTTGGACCGTCCGTGAATTGTTTTTATTGGGCTTGTTAATTAGTTTGGGTATGTAATAAAAGGGACTGTTATTAGACATGGGTTTTTATATTTATTATTTGGTTTTAATTTTTTTTAGTTTAAAATGTTTAATTGGGCCCGGGCATAAATTGGGTCCTACACTACACATTGGCATAAGTAATCAAACTCATGTTTTTAAACCCGGAATATGTTTTGGTTCGATTTGCAGGAAAAACCAGCATCCTAAAGTTCGTGCGAATAACTTCTATACTTGGTTTTTGAATAAGGAAATGAGGTTTGACAAATTTGACTTCAATTTAAATTCGTTCCTTAATCCCATTCTGTGGTTGTACATGAAGTTCGCGTTTCATTCCGAAAAGGTTAAGTCAACCACGAAGTTTTGACTACACTATACCCCCCAAGGAGCGAAGGTTTGTGTTGATCGAGCAAGGTAAAAATGATCTTTATTTTCCTAACATAAAGGTAAGACACTTGAAAGTTTTGGAACGTTTTTGTTCTTCTCAGATGGTGTTAAAAATCTTGTTGATACTTTGATTTTTGAAAGATATTTAGATTGTGATGTGGTTAACTGTTTTGTTTCGTTTGAACACGATCTATCTATTTTGGTTGTAGATAAAAAGATTCTTGTTTTTGATCCCGGCATCAATTCATATGTTCAATTTGTGAATAATGTTTCAGCATGTTCTTTCAAGTTCATCATCCATGGTGTCACTAACCTTTTTCATTTTTGTGAAGGTGACATTTGGAAATGGATTCCTCCTAAAAAGGGAGGGCAAGCGTCTAATCTGTTTCACTTTCAAGACTTGTGTAGTTTCCAAGTTTGTGAAGATGAAAATCTTTTCGCCAGCAAGTGGTCTGATTTGAGGACAAATCGTCTTCAAGAGGGAGGGTATGATGCGAACCTAGTCGCATCATGTTTCGACACAACTCGTCGACCTCAGAATTGGCTTAAACTTGAAGGGCCCAAGTGCAAGATGAAACATCTCATAGACCTGATTGATTATTGGGCCAATATGTTTTAAGGGCTTTTTAATTTAATATAGTTTTATTTAAATTAATAAATTTGCATATTTTTAATTTTAGATTTGCACTTTGTTTGTTTTGCATTTAATAAAGTTATGCATTATGTAACTTCCATGCTAGTTAAGTATGCACCATAAATAATGAGTCTTGCATTAAGTAACTCATTTGTTCATTTAGTTTGCATTTCAGACCATGCATTTAAGCATCTTAGTTTAATAAATGAGTTGCTGGACATTTATTCAACTCATCTTAGTTTAATTAATAAGTGTTGCTTTTAATTAATCTAGTTACTAGGATTATTTATTGATGCATGAGTTTAAGTTTGTTTATTTATGCTTCTTTAATTAACTAGTTGCTAGAATAATTGATGCATATGTTTAGTTCATTCATTTAAGTTAAGTATTTATTTTTTATATGTTTAATTAGTGTTTAAATGTGTTTAATAAGTTCATTTTAATGTGTTTATTGTAGGTGTCTCTTCAGCTCATAACCGTTACATTTCAAGGCTGTTACAACTTAATTGCAGTGACTTTTTAAGTGATTTTCGGTTACAAATGAAATGGTTGTTACAAGGGATGTTTAATACATCAATTAAGGAGTTTTAAGGAGCATTTTAACTCCTCTTAAATTCAGCAACAACACCCTTTCACCTACCTGTAACACCCTGAATTTGGGCCTAGAAGAATTGGGGCCTATTGGGCCTTGGACATGGGAGCGTTTAAAATTTTTGAGAATAAGAGAATGGCATTAATGCAAGTTGGACCTATTAGGTGAGTGATTTTGGAAGGTTAGGGGGCTTCCATGAAGTCCTGGGATCAAACCTGGGCTTTAGGAAAAATTTTGGTTTTATGGGAATAAATTCCTGGGAGTTAGCAAGTAGGCTTTAAGAATAAAATGTGGAGAAAAATGACACAAAAGGAGTTAAAGGTCTAGTGGCAAATGACGCCACATGGGAGACAAGGAAGTGACGCCATAGAGGAAGCAAGGGGTCCAAGGTTCAAGTCTTAGCGCTTGTAATTCATTTTGATTTCTTTTTAAATAAACTTAGACTTTGGCCCATAGGCTTATATTTAGTTGCGCGTGTTCTAAGTCACAAAATAAGCTTGTGTTGTGGTGGCATGTAGCGTCTGGAGCATAGGAGAGGGCAAAGGTTCGAATCTCATGTCAAGCAAGGGGGTGTTTATTTTGAGGATTGGACGGTCAGAGTTTGTGTTGGAATTAAACTCTTCTGAAGGAGGGATCCCACATTGGGAAGCTAGCATGAGAGTGGGCAAGAAGCTGGCTTTAAATAGAGCGATCTATGAGGAGAGTAAGCATACCTTGGTGGGCGTTTGGGCACAGGAGTGTTCAGAGCACAGATTAACTCCAGATTCCTATTAGATGTGTACTTCACACTACTTTAGTTGTACAGCGGCAAATGTCGAAATGCCGGTCAAACGGTGATGGTAGCCACACGAGTGTGCGAGTGCACGTGTGGAAACTTTGACGCGATAGTTGAGGCCATCATGAGCATTCCTGTGGTTAGGCTGTTTGGGCCACGATGGGCCGAAAGGGGCCAAGTGGGTCCAATGGGCCTGTGGGCCCATATGAATAAATTGTATGATTGTGTAGTAGATATTGGACTGGACTATGTGAATCTCATATCTGTGGCTAGATTTGGGCTAAATGGGCCACACAAGCGCGTGGGCCCATTTGGACCGAGAATGGGCCCTAGGCCCATTCGTATCGTTATCTCTATTTAGAATACATTGGTTTACACAATTACTAAAATACCTTCGATTTGTAAAATCACCAAAATAACCTCGATTTGTGAAATTACTGAAATACCCTCGATTTGTGAAATTACCAAAATACCCTGATTTACAAAATTACTGAAATACCCCTAATTTTGTGAAATTACCGAAATACCCCTAATTTGCAAAATTACCAAAATACCCACAATTTGTAAAATTACCGAAATACCCCCGATCTGTGAAATTATCGAAATACCCTCAGATTGCAAAATTATAACATTGGTTTACACAATTACTAAAATACCTTCGATTTGTAAAATCACCAAAATAACCTCGATTTGTGAAATTATTGAAATACCCTCGATTTGTGAAATTACCAAAATACCCTGATTTACAAAATTACTGAAATACCCCTAATTTTGTGAAATTATCGAAATACCCCTAATTTCTGAAATTACTAAAATACCCCGATTTGTAAAATTACTGAAATAGCCCTTGTTTGCAAAATTACCAAAATATCCCTATAGGTAGAATTACCGAAATACCCCTAAAGGGTAGGATTACCAAAATACCCTTATATGGTAAATGACTGTTTTGCCCTTGTGGGTAAATGATTGACTTGTGCAATACTTGACTGATTTGACTGTTATCGTATGACTGTGTTTTAACTGACTTGACTGTGGGCGTGTGACTGATATGCTGTAATATATTTTTTAAATGTCTGTTACTGAGTATGGTCATTCTGCATGCACCTGTGATGATTGAGCATGACATACACGACATATTGCATGGGGTTGGGACAAAGTTATGGAGGAAGTGTATGGCCCATTGCCGTTCTGTACAAGGCTTTTAGCCTTTCTGCGATAAATATGGCTCCATGCCATCTTGATTATGGCTTTGTGCCAACCATATTTACCTGTGGCTATGTGCCTAACATATATATTGATGACTCTGTGTCAATCATAATTACCCGTGGCTGTGTGTCGATTATATTACCGTCGTTGATAGCTATGTGCCAAACTTATTACAGTCACCGATAGCTTTGTGTCATCCTGATTATGGCTCTATGCCATCCTGATTATGGTTTATAACCATTCTGCTTACGGCTTTTAGCCGTTCTTGATGCGATCCTAGTCACATCATGATTCGACTCTTTCCGGCGCGATCGAGAGTGGCCTAAGCTCGAGGGGCCAAAGTGCAAAATGAAGCTGATTCCTGCTCCATTTCAGCTTAATTAAACTTCCTTCCTATGTGGTTCAGCTCACATGAGTTCATCTCAGCTCATTGAGCTCTGTTTAAGTTCACATTCAGTTCATTCAGTTTTTGTTTAGTTTGATTTAATTCATGCACTTTTATTTTGCTGCATTAAAACTTTTAAATTAGCTTTAAATAAAGTTGTTGATTTAAATAAATAAGTTGTGTTTAATAAGAGGCTTATTAATTAATCTAGTTACTAGGAAGTTTAAATGAAGTATGAGTTTAAGTTAGTTTAATTCTGCTTCCATAAATTAACTAGTTGCTGCACTAATTGAAGTCTTAACTTTTAGTTCATTTAATAAAGTGTTTAAGTTAGTTTAATTTTGCTTCCATAAATTAACTAGTTGCTGCATTAATTGAAGTCTTAACTTCTAGTTTATTTATTAAGTCAAGAGTTTAATGTGTTGAGTTAAATTAGTGTTTAATAAGTGTTTAATGTGTTAAGTTAAATTAGTTTCTTTAATAAGTGTTTAATGTGTTTAATGTGTTTAAGTTAAATTAGTGTTTAATAATTGATTAAATGTGGTTAATATGTCTGTTTAATGTGTTTGAATGTAGGAAACCTTTCAGCTGGAAACCGTTACTTTACAAGGCTGTTACAATATTAATGGAAGTGACTTTTAAGTTGATTTTGGTTACAAAAGAAGTGACTGTTACAAGGATGCTTAATACAACAAATTAAGGAGCTTTAAGGAGCATTTTAACTCCTCTTAAATTGGCAGCAACCTCTTCACTTACCAGCAGTTTTTTTGGCTCATTTAAAAGATGATAACATGCATTCAAAACACCATTAGTTGCTGGTGACTTTTTGGCTAGCCAAGGACAACTCAAGGGACATTTTTAAAGCATTCAAATTCATTTAATCAGCTCATTAGGTGTCATAAAGTTGCTGTTATTTGGCTGGAGGAATTCAAGAGTTTTTAAATTTTATTTTAGCCATTTAAATGCATATTAAAGCTGAATTCATTTGACTCTTCATCTAACCACATGTAAACACTATATATACTTGTTATTAGCTTGTAAAAAGAAAACTTTTGACCACGATAAGACTGATCTTTTTCTTTCTGACTATAAAGGTAAGTCTTCTGAACTTGTTGACACCTTTGTGATCTTTTTGAAAAGTGACGAGCTTTGCATTGATGAACTAGTTTTTATAAAACATTTAGATCATGTTATGATTAATCGTTCTATTTTTCCTGTTTGTGATCTATCTATTTCGTTGAATGATGACAGGATTCTTGAGTTTGATAATTTTGATAATTTTCGTGTGAAAGAATCCATATTGCATCATATGTGTGATCCATTTAAAAATTTTGAGATGTCTTTGTTCTCTTCGGTTGTTGATAGAACACATGATGCTGAGTTTCATCATTTAGATCATGAAATGTTTGATCGTCCTATCCTGTTTAATGATGGTCTACTTGTTGACAAAAGGAATCTTGTGTTTGATAATTTTTGTTCATGTGCGAGTGATTACATATGTCGTTCAATGCAATATTTGGATGTTCACTTTCGAGTGCCATATGCATTTTCTCAACTATCTGCTTCTAATGAATATATCTATCATTTGATGTGTTACTCTCATGTTGATTTTGACCTGTGGAATCCATTCGCATTGTATGCATACCATGAAACTTATCCAATTCAGATTCAAATATTTGATAAGGCTTTGTTCTTTTTGTATGATAATGCGAATATGCCCATTTGCGTTCGATCTATTCATTTTGTTTTGCTCATATTTTGATTGCAAGTTTGTTTGACACAACTCTTGCTAACTCTTGGTTATATTTTGCAGGTGTCTCGATTACCATCCTCCCTGTTTGATAGATGAAAGCCGATCAAAAGGAATTCTATTCGAGAGAACCATCGACTCGATTCGAGGACGAATCGCTTTTAAGAGGGGGGTATGATGCGATCCTGGTCGCATCATGGTTTGACTCTTTCTGACGCGATCGAAAGTGGCCTAAGTGTAACACCCCTTACCCGAAACCCTTGCCGGAATCGAGTACGTGGCATTACTAGACTTGACTATTAACTCGGGGTGTAAGATTTTAAAGCTGTCCAACTGCGTCATGCTGACTAAATCGACCATAACTCGAGTTTCAAAACTCGAAATTTAGATCCGTAAATTTTCGTTGAAACTAGACTCATATAAATTTTCACCATAATTTTTCCAGATTTTTTTATGTGGCCAATTAGTACAGTTTATTCATCAAAATTACCCTTATTACACTGCTTGATAATTCTGACCTGTCTCTACAAAAATACAGTTATCTCATTGCACAAATTTCCTATAATGTTCTTGTTTATACCAATGAAAAATAGACTCATTAAGGGTTCTACAAATATAAACCATGCTTCTTAATTATTTTTTGTACAATTTTTGACAATTTTTCTAAAACAGAACAGTGACTCCCGAATTCATTCAGGGCAGGTCTCACTGAAACTTAATTATCTCATAATATATAAATCTTTTTCCTACCCTGTTTCTTTCATGTAAAAATAGACACAATGAGGTTTAATTTCATATCTCATTCACCTTATAATTCAATATACCCTATTTTTGGTGATTTTTCTAACTCACATCACTGCTGCTACTACAAGCTGTTTTGTTGCATTTTATGAAAGACTAGCTTCTAACCGAACCTACCTACATCCCTAATTCAAGGATTCATTTCGTATACAAACATTTCCTTAACAAAAACGATTAAACTTTGATTAAGAATGCATAAACATTGCCATCATGAACCAACATACATATCAAGACACAACAGCGTACTTAACTAAAAATTTAGCCATATTCGCATGGCTATTATATACAAGGTCAAACATCATATGTTTCTAAAACTTCATCTAGCCTATACATGCCTTCTAATTCGTAACCAAAATTCAAAATACCAAAGGAAGGCGATAGTGTGGTTGACTTCTTGAAGATCCTTTACGAGCCCGCAACGTGACCAAAATCTATAAAACAAAGGAGAACATTTCACATAATTAAGCTTACTAGCTTAGTAAGTCCTAACTCATGATAATAAAACATTTAATTATTTACGAAATAAAAGCAATCAACTTATGGCATTTCACATAGGCAATTAAGTAAATTATTTATACAAAACCAGATACTAGTAATTCATTAACCCAAGTAAATTAGGAATCATTTCCTTCAACCTACATTTCTTTGTAGTTCATATAAGCATATCGCATGAAAATCTCCTTTCTTAACATTTAAACTTGAAAACCAATTGTTCCATAATAGCACATTCTAACTCGAATTCCATCATATTACACCTATCAATATTAACTTCAAACACATATACCAAAATTTTCATGATATTAATCCGACTCAAGTGATATTAAGCATCACATACCTTACATGCTTACCTGAACCATATAGTCAATAAATTTGCTTTAAGTTGCCTTGAACAAAGATTCGATTTCTCTTTTGTAAAATACATCACCGGCATCAAGCCTGCTAGGCGTAAAAGCCCGAAAAGTAACACCGGCACAAGGCCTGCTAGGCGTAAAAGCCCGATAAATAACACCGGCACAAGGCCTGCTAGGCGTAAAAGCCCGATAAGTAACACCGGCACAAGGCCTGCTAGGCATAAAAGCCCGATAAATAACACCGGCACAAGGCCTGCTAGGCGTAAAAGCCCGAGTCATGTCGATACGGTTAACCATTCCCAATACACTTCATGACTATTATATACTCATCTAATTCAATTGGGCTCGCTCACATTGAACCAACAAAACCATTTTATCATTGTACAATCCAACAATTTCCATCACATACTCAACATAAATCATCAACCAATATGTCAATATACATTCGGCCATGATGTAATTGAATACTAACATTCATCAATTTTTAATAGTCAAGATAACCAAAATAAATTCTTTAACATGATTTAACTAAAGGACTTACCTTGGTTGTCGATAGGCCGTGTAAATCGGCTAGTCGAGAACCTTTGTTTTTCCTCGATCTTGTTCTTTCTCTTTTTGTTCCCGATCTAAAAATGCCAAGTAAATTTTATTCATATACATCCTATCCATTTGCTCAACTCAAAACAAATTGCACATAACTTAATATCCAAGGATTATTATACTACAACTCAATGTTTGATTTAACTTATATTCCATTCACTTCAAATCATCTAATTTTAACACATTAATTGAACGCATGCTTTACTGCACATTCGGTTTTTACATGATGTAAACGTCACACCATTTTACATTCAGCAATTTAAATGTAATTACATCAATAATTACATACATATACAACTTATACAATTTCCAAGTACTCCACCGAATACATAATCCAATATATATATATATAATTAAATATATATATATTTGCGCATAACCTATACCCAGTAAGAAAATAACTACACTTTAGTTCTTTAAACAATATTCACGCAAATATCAGTGCTCTTGAGATTATACCAAAACATTCGTAAAAAAAAATTTTCATAACATACTTAATGAAATACATCCTATATATATATATATATATAGTGCAAAGATGATAACAAGAACTAACCTTAACCGAATACACAAACATGCATAAGCAAAAACATATTAAACTATTACTACTAATTTACCTATCCAGTATACCACCATTCATGAATTCATGTTCACCTAAAATATGATATTACTTGTATAACAACCAAGCTTATATATATTCATGCATTCAATGCAACCAAGTAAATCATGATTAAACATAAAACAACTAAATTTCCACCCAAGGCAACATTTGGCTATCACCACCCACTCAAGAATTTGAGTATGATCTAATTAGTATACAAGACAATAACCTCAAATTTGTTAGAATTAATAAAAACTAAGGGAGATTACTCACCTTAAAGAGACATGCAATGACAGCAACTATGGAAGCTTAAATTTTCTTTTCTTTCCCCCTTTGTGTTCGTGAAGAAGATAAAGCAAGTGAGAGAAATATTTATTTTTTTTTGTTTTATCAATTAACCTATTTTCTTTATAGCATGCTTATTAAACAAACTATACTTTAGTTATAAAACATTAAAATCATGACATTCAAAGCATGCTTACCGTCCACTACACTAAAATTTTGGGGAATTTGACATGCAAACCCTCCCATGCAAGGAGAACAATTCAATTTACTCCTTTCTATTGCTACAATCGACTATGAGAGAAGGGAAATAGTGGCCTTATTTTATGCTTTAAATAAACCTATACACTAACACATTTTATTATATAAAATACTAACATAAGCATATAATAAAATTTAATTAAACCAACATATATATAAATCTAGCTAACTTGGCCCATTGCCGTGCATCACTATGGTCAATGGGCTAATTGCCCTTTTAGGACACTCACTTAAAAAGCCACAAGCAATTTAGTACACTACACCTTAGGATGCGAATTTTTCGCTTTTCGCGATTAAATCCTTTTCATCAAATTAAACACTCAATCAATCATATTTTCGACGAAACTTTCACACACATCAACACACATATAATAAACATAAAATAAATTTTAAAAAAAAATATTTATCGGCTCGGATTCGTGGTTCTGAAACCACCATTCCGATTAGGGTCAAAATTGGTCTGTTACACTAAGCTCGAGGGGCCAAAGTGCAAAATGAAGCTGATTCCAGCTTAATTAAACTTCCTTCCTATGTGGTTCAGCTCACATGAGTTCATCTCAGCTCATTGAGCTCAGTTTAAGTTCACATTCAGTTCATTCAGTTTTTGTTTAGTTTGATTTAATTCATGCACTTTTATTTTGCTGCATTAAAACTTTTAAATTAGCTTTAAATAAAGTTGTTTAGTTTAAATAAATAAGTTGTGTTTAATAATAGGCTTATTAATTAATCTAGTTACTAGGATGTTTTAATGAAGTATGAGTTTAAGTTAGTTTAATTCTGCTTCCATAAATTAACTAGTTGCTGCATTAATTGAAGTCTTAACTTTTAGTTCATTTAATAAAGTGTTTAAGTTAGTTTAATTCTGCTTCCATAAATTAACTAGTTGCTGCGTTAATTGAAGTCTTAACTTCTAGTTCATTTATTAAGTCAAGAGTTTAATGTGTTGAGTTAAATTAGTGTTTAATGAGTGTTTAATGTGTTAAGTTAAATTAGTTTCTTTAATAAGTGCTTTAATGTGTTTAAGTTAAATTAGTGTTTAATAATTGATTAAATGTGGTTAATATGTTTGTTTAATGTGTTTGAATGTAGGAAACCTTTTAGCTGGAAACCGTTACTTTACAAGGCTGTTACAACATTAATGGAAGTGACTTTTAAGTTGATTTTGGTTACAAAAGAAGTGGCTGTTACAAGGATGCTTAATACAACAAATTAAGGAGCTTTAAGGGGCATTTTAACTCCTCTTAAATTGGCAGCAACCTCTTCACTTACCAGCATTTTTTTGGCTCATTTAAAAGATGATAACATGCATTCAAAACACCATTAGTTGCTGGTGACTTTTTGGCTAGCCAAGGACAACTCAAGGGACATTTTTAAAGCATTCAAATTCATTTAATCAGCTCATTAGGAGTCATAAAGTTGCTGTTATTTGGCTGGAGGAATTCAAGAGTTTTTAGATTTTGTTTTAGCCATTTAAATGCACATTAAAGCTGAATTCATTTGACTCTTCAGCTAACCACATGTAAACACTATATATGCTTGTTATTAGCTTGTAAAAAGAAAACTTTTGATCCTTGAATATATTTTATGAACTTTGTTCATCGAGTGAGATTTTCTCCTCTCTATCTTTCGTACGAGTTTCGATTCTGACTTATCAAGCATTGCTTGTGGCGTCAGTCGTTTCTCTTCCATTCAATTATACCATTGGTTCCTACTTTGTTAAGTAATGGGTCTTTGGTCCATCTTCGATTCCATCTTCCACCTTAAACTATTATAGAAACCGGGGTGGCACTAATATAGTGTTGAATCGTTTCTTTGTTTAAGTTCTTTAATCCATTTCCACCAAAATATCACCTATCTTTTATCCATCTTCCTTCACCTTAAAACTGAACCTATCATCTAAACCGTCCCCATCATTTCTCAAACCTCCATTCCTAACTTAATCCATTTCTTAAAACAAATTCACTTAGAAGCTTCAGCAACTCTTCCAAATTTTCCTATAATTTCTTGAAAGGCTTGTTTCCTTTTCGTAGACGATCGGGCAACTCAAATATCATCCCGAGACGGATCGTATCAGTTCTGTTAACCGACAGCGATGCTGTGATATTTATGGCTTTTAGCCGTTCTATCTACGGCATCGAGCCGTTCTATTGACTTAGTGCTGCAATCGGTGCTAAGCTTGGTTTGTTGGTTGGGTGGGTCGACATGGTCCCCACATGTAGAGATTGGTTGGTACGGGTGGAGAGTTTGGTTGGTATGGGTTGGGTACATGTCCATTACATTGATATGATTTTGAGGGTTAGGCCTAGACCGACACCATATGGGCTCAGGCCCAGACTGTGACCGTAATGGAAGTAATCCTCAGCCTTAGATAGTTCGGAGCTGCGAGGGACTCGGAGAAGACCACACACTACTTATGCTCTCCGTTTTGATTATTTACTTTTAAATATTTTGATTTGGGTAGTAATAAGGCCTCTCTATTTTTAGCTTATTATTTGTGATATTTATTTATGATGTTTTCTAATTGCTAAAAGTGGAATACAATTTCCAAAACGATAACTGACTTCAAAACACTACATTTCCGCAACGGTTTCAAAATGCTTTTGCAACTCAGTTTTAAACATCTCCTTTTCGTAAATTCTATATTTTAAATATGCTTCCGCTACAGATAAGGTTTTAAAAGTAGTTACGTTTTCAAGGGGGCAACAAATGCTTAAGTATTTTGAGTTTTAACAAAGAGGTTTTAATTCTCAAACAAGTTTTAATGTAACATCCCGAAATTGGGCCTAGAAGAATTGGGCCCAATGGGCTTTGGGCGTTGGAGTGTTTAAAATTTTTGGTAACAAGAGAACGGCTTTAGTGCAAGTTGGACCTATTAGGTGAGTGATTTTGGAGGGTTAGGCGGCTTTTATGAAGTCCCAGGATCAATTTTTGGTTTTAGGTGAAAAAACCCTGGGAGTTAGTAGGTAGGCTTTAAGAATAAAATGTGGAGAAAAATGACACAAGTGGAGTGTGTGGTGTAGTGACAAAGTGACGCCACATAAGAGACAAGGGGGTGACGCCACAAGGAAGGAAGGAGGTCCAAGGTTCAAGTCTTGGCTCTTGCATTTTGGTTTTCTTTTTAAATGGACTTTAGAATTTGGCCATAGATTTATATTTAGTTGTGCATGATTTTATACATAAGAGGAGCTTGTGGCTTAGTGGCAAGTGGCGTGTTGCGCTATTGAAGGGAGCAAGGGTTCGAATCTCATGAAAAGTAAGGGGGTATTTATTTTTGCGGATTGGACGGCAGGAGTTTGAGTTGGATTTAAACTCTGCTAACGGAGGGATCCCACATTAGAAAGATACAAAGAGGAAAGGTGAGAAGCTGGCTATATAAAAAGCTATCTATGATGGGAGGAAGGACACCTTGGTTGGCGTTTGGGCACAGGAGTGGTCGGAGCATGGATTAGCACCAGATTCCTATCAGGTTTGTACTTCTCTACTCTAGCTGTAGAGCGACAAATGCCGAAATGCCGAAATACCAGTCACACGGCGATAATAGCCACACGAGCTTGCGAGCGCACGTGTGGGGGGCTTCGACGCGATAGTTGAGGCCATCAGTAGTATTCTTATGGGTTGTGGTTGCTTGGGCCACGATGGGCCCGTGGGCCCTTATGAGTAAATTGTGTGATTGTGTAGTATATATTGGACTAGACTAGGTGAATCTCATATACGTGGCTAGATTTGTGCTAGGTGGGCCACACGAGCGTGTGAGCCCGAATGGGCCAAAATTAGGTTTTAGGCCCAATAGTCCGATAAAGACCGAAAATGGTAGCTGAGTCGCTCAGGGCAATATTGGGCCTTCAGAAAGGCCATTGTAGGTGCAAAATTACCGAAATACCCTTGGTGGGTAAATTACCAAAATACCCCTGGTAGGTAAAATTACTGTTATACCCTTAGAGATTGATTAGCTTGATTATGTTGTATTTTGTTATCCTGATTATGATGGTAATTCGTTTCATACGTTATCTGATAGATGTTTTGCATACATAACATACCGCATACACGAATTATTATGCCATATTGCATGGGATTGGGATATGATGTTGATAAAAGGGGCAGTGTATATCGGTGACTCAGTCACATTATTTCGGTGGCTAGGCCACATATTTGTATATCGGTGACTCTGTCACATTATATCAGCTTTGAGCAGCATGACTGTCAGCATGACTACCAAAGAGGAGTGTAGCGGATGGAGGGTTGATTGTAGAAATCCCCACAGGAGTGTTGAGGTTGGACATATGGGCCGAGTGTAGAGGATGGAATACTAGGTTGGGCTGGGTTGCATTGCATGCACTATCTAATATGCCATGATGTTAGAGCTGCGGCTCGATTCGAGATATGTGGGCTTCTGTGGGCTTAGGCTCAGTTATCGATGTAAGGGGAATTGCACACTGAGTTCTCGTAACTCACCCCTCTGCTAATTTTTGCAGGTGATACCTAGTTCTGCGGATGTCGGCCGAGGAAGACATTGGGGTGGCCATGCACAGTTTTTTAGTAAACGCTATTTTACTTTCCTTTAAACTATTTTAATTTGGGATTTTGCTCTGAATAAGGCCACTGGGATTTTAATTTGGTTTTCTATTTTTAACGCAATTATTATCTATTATGAATTGATCAAGACGGGGTTTTCCTAAAAACGTAAATAACTGTTTTTCCAAAATATTAAAGAATGGTTCACAAACTATTGATAATTAAACTCGTGTTTTCCTTAAACTTCAAAAGCTATTTCAAAATGGCGCATTTCTCAAAAACCATCAAATCTAACTCAGGTTTTATAAAACAACCTTCCGGAGCTAGTAATAATTATAACGTTATGCAAGAAGCATTAAACCAAGTCTGTTTTTTTCTTTAAGTGAACCAAAACTTGGAATTTTTAAACAATCACAAATTTTTCTCAAACAAACTTTCCATGTGACATACCAGATCCGATCGTAACGTCTAGGCTGGGTTTAGGGTGTTACAATTATGGTATCAGAGCCCGATTGCAAAACTCGGCTGTGGAATGGGTTCAAAAATGTTTTCAAAGTGGGTTAGAAACATGATTTAGAAAATATATGTTTTCTAGAAGTATGGCACCCGAGTCTCCGGCACCAAATCCGTAAGTCCCCTTATTCTATACTTTATTATGTGCTGAAATGAATGTATTTTTGGTATTCATTCTATGATGTGTGGATGTGATGTTTGAATATAGAAATTTTATGTATGTGTGATAAATCGACTTGCTTTTGTGGGTGTGAGAGATTTCAAGGTTAATTAAAAGCGAATTAGGGTTATTGGAATTAGAGTGCGCAGCGAAAGCATAGTGGTGTGACTTGAGCAGTGCGTTTAGTAATTAGTTGGAAATTTTGAGGACGAAATTTCTTTAAGGAGGGTAGATTTGTAACATCCCAAAATGGGGCCTAGAAGAATTGGGCCCAATGGGCTTTGGGCGTAGGAGCGTTTAAAATTTTTGGTAACAAGAGAACGACTTTAGTGCAAGTTGGACCTATTAGGTGAGTGATTTTGGAGGGTTAGGGGGCTTCTATGAAGTCCCGGGATCAAATTTGGGATTTAGGGAAATTTTGGTTTTAGGTGAAAAAAATCCTGGGAGTTAGTAGGTAGGCTTTAAGAATAAAATGTGGAGAAAAATGGCACAAGTGGAGTGTGTGGTGTAGTGGCAAAGTGACTCCATATAAGAGACAAGGGGGTGACGCCACAAGGAAGAAAGGAGGTCTAAGGTTCAAGTCTTGGATGATATAGTCTGCCTCGGGGAGAGTCGAAATGTATACTATTTGCCCAATCGTCTACGAGGAGTAATTCAAGCATTCAGGAAAATTGTAGATAAATACGGATAAAATGGCGGAAACTTAATAAAATGGTGTTTAGTATGGATTAAGTGATGGAGATAGAATTTAGATGATAATGGCAATGTGTTGGTTTTGGCTATAAGGATGATAGTGATAAGAAAGTGTTTGATGGGTTTGGTTTAGAAGGAAATATGGATAGTTGATAAAATGGATAGGTTCGGTGTAGGATGGAAGTGAAGAAGATGGTAAAATAGGATAGCTGGTGGAAATGGATAATAAGACTTAAACAAGAAATGATTTAACGCTAACAAACGTCATCTCGGTTTCTATAATTGTTTAAGGTGGAAAATGGAATCAAAGATGGACCACGACTCGTTATCTAAGGAGATAAGAACCGATGGTATAATGCAATGGAAGAACAAGTGATAGACGCCACAAGCACAACTCGATAAGTCTATGAAACTTGTACAAAATCGAAGAGGAGATAACTCACTCAATGAACTAAAGTTCATATATGTTTCTTTCAAAATTAACTAACTTTTTACAAAATGAAAAATAATAAGTATTTATAGGCTACTAAAGTGCTAGCCGAATGGTCAAATGCATGTCTTAATGTTTAAGCAAAATGCAGCCATGAATCAACTAGATTATTCTAGAGTTAAGACTCCTCATCTTGATGTCCACGTTCAGCCTTTCTAGAAAGGGCCAAGTGCAGCCGAAATTAGATGGGTCTTTGGGGAGCTGAAACGTCTCCTTTCATTCGGCCATTGGGACTTGGATAAGGTGCCTTGGAAACCCGAAAAAAACATGCTCTTAATTGCTGCCTTTTATTATTCACGAAGCAGCATTCATTATGCTGATCATCTCTTTAAATTCAGCATTGGATAGTCCAAGAGTTCCAGCACATTAATAAATGAAGTTCACGCATGCTGAACCCCTTTTAGTTTCAGCCATCAGCAAATTAATTGTTGTTCGATGCACCATGCACGAGCAGCCTTCCATCAGCCTATTAAATAGCTTCTCATGCTTGTTCCTTTTCATTCATTTTGTCCATGCATGCTAGACGACATATAAATTCGTCTTTCTCCCTTGTCTTTTGTTATCACGAAGCACCTTGAAAATGAAGCACATTAACTATGCCAAACAGCACATTAATCACATCTTAGAAGGAAGGGATCATCATATTGAATGGTGTCTTTTGCTGAACACGAAAAAGGCCTTGGAAAGCTGAAACATCAGCTTATTTAATTGCTACCGTCCATCCCTTGTAGGTACCCCAACATCTCATTAATTGTGCTGCAAGCTAATGCCCAACACACATTTAATTCGACAGACATCTCTTAAATGTGGTTAATGTTCCAACAACACCAACAGCCACTTAAATGGATGTACACGCATGGGAAAGCAAAGACAATGCTTTGCTCCCTTTGTATTCCCGAAAAGGCTCTAGCAAAGTATTAAATTCGGCCAAAGGCAAGTCATTAAATGATGCTCCCTTGTTGAAAAATCCCAGCAGCACATTGAATGGAGTTCACATTTGTCAAAGGCCCTTGAATCCGTGCTCCTCCTAATCCAACGCTTCATTTAATTTCGTCCATAATAGATGCACCTGCAGTAAATTTAAATCAATTCATTAGTTCATTAAATCAGCACATTAAAGGGGGTAACTAGACACCATAAATTCGGCACAATAAAGGACACATTAAATACATGTTTCAACTAGGACATATTAATTATAACTTATTTAATTGAACTTAAATGGATGTAACTAAATTAACTAACAAGTTATTTAATTAAGTTCAGCAAATTAAAGACTTAATTCTATTTAAAGCATTTAAAATTAAAGAATTAGCTCAAAGAGCTAGAATGAGCTTGAGTGAACTCGAATTGAACTCAAACAGACTAATCCTGTAACACCCCAAACCCGGCCTAGACGTTAAGCCCGAATCTGGTGTGTCACTGGAAGTTTTTTTTTTTCAAACCATCTTTGAGATTGTTAAAAACTTGTTTGAGATTTACAGCCTCTTTGTTAAAACCCAAAACACTTAAGCAATTGTTATTTACTTGAAAACGTAATTATCTTTAAAAACCTTTTTGGTTGTGAAAATATATTTGAAATAAACAATTTACAAAAATGGGACGTTTGGGAATAGAGTTGCAGAAGCATTTTGAAAGAAAATCCGAGGCCTTATTACAACATATAACCCAAAATAGTAAAGTAATAAAATAAACGAGAAAGAAGTCTAAAGTCCAAATAAACCATTTCTGAAGTATGGTCTCCATCGAGTCATCCAAGGCCCAAGTCCACGTCACTGAGCATTACCTAAAAAGGTTAAGAGAAAGGGGGTGAGTTACAAGAACTCAGTGTGTAATCCCCTTACCATCATCCACTGGGTTGGAACACACATAGCAATATTTTGGGCCTAAGCCCATTTACAATTATAACATAATAACATGTATATAATATGCATATGATATGCAAATCCCAAACCAAACCTAATTTCCATCCGCTACATACCACCCGTACCAACCAGCACACCTGTGGGGATCAAGTCAACCCACCCCGTCAACATACCAATCGCAGGCATAAAGCCATTTAAAATGTTTGTGGCAGAGCCACCGAACTAGATTGTGACAGAGTCACCGAACTAGATTGTGGCAGAGCCACTAGCACTTCTCTTCAATTTTATCCCAACCCTTGCAATCATGTATGCATATACAAAGCATAACAATATTCATAGAATAATTTCATCATAAGGCCCATAATACAAGTTGGCCCATTAAGCAATCTAGCAATTTGGCCCATTAATCAATCTTAACAATTTGGCCCATTAAGTGATCTAGCAAATTTTGGCCCATTAATCGATCTAGCAAATTTTGGCCCATTAATCGATCTAGCAAATTTTGGCACATTAATCGATCTAGCAAATTTTGGCCCATTAATCGATCTAACAAATTTTGGCCCATTAATTGATCTAGCAAATTTTGGCCCATTAATCACATGAGGCCTTTTTTTTTTCAAATTTCACACTTGGCCAATTTATCAAAATAATTCATATGGCCCAAAATATCACTTTTTAACAAAATAACCCATTAAGGGCAAATCCGTAATTCCCACAACCTTAATACCGGTTTCATGCATTTACACAAAAAGTGTTATTATACCATATTTTCTGATTTTACAAATTTTACGATTTATTCTAATGCTTACGGTATAATATCTAACCCATGAGATAAGTGTGAAATTACACACTCTGGCCCATATCACAAATATCAAACTGCCCATGTATCAAATATCACATTTGGCCCATAAAGGGTATTTTCGTAATTCGGTCCATAGGGAAATTTCGTAATTCAGCCCATTAGGGGCATTTTCGTAATTCAGCCCGTAAGGGCATTTTCATAATTCGGTAATCGTACCCACTAAGGGTAATTCGATAATTTACTCTCTAAGGGAAATTTAGAAATTTTACCCACCAAGGGTATTTCGGTAATTTTGCAACCCAGGGGTATTTCAGTAATTTACCCTCTAAGGGTATTTCGGTAATTTTGCAACCTAGGGGTATTTCAGTAATTTACCCTCTAAGGGTATTTCAGTAATTTCGCAACCCAGGGAATTTCGGTAATTTACCCTCTAAGGGTAATTCAGTAGTTTTACCCACCAAGGGTAATTCGGTAATTTACCTTCCAAGGGTAAATTCGATAGTTTTACCCACCGAGGGTAATTTGGTAATTTACCTTTCAAGGGTAAATTGAGTAGTTTTACCCACCAAGAGTAATTCGGTAATTTACCCTCCAAGGGTAATTCGGTAATTTGCCTTCCAAGGGTAAATTCGGTAGTTTTACCCACCAAGGGTAATTCGGTAATTTATCCTCCAAGGATAATTTCGGTAATTTCATATTCAACGGTGTTTTCGAAGGCCTACTATCGCCTCGAGTGGCACAGAATTCTATTTGGGTCTCTTCAGAACTATTGGGTCAAAAATTCATTTTAGGCCCAAACGGGGTAATTTCACAATTCTGGACTTAACAACTAATTTGGGCATAAAAATTTAAAATTGTCCATCTGCGTCATACTGACTAAATTGATTATAACTCGAGCTAGGAAACTCAAAATTTAGATCCGTAAAATTTCCTTGAAACTAGACTCATATATCTTCTTACTGTAATTTTTCCAGAATTTTTTGTTTAGCCTTTAGTACAGTTTATTCCTTAAAGTTTCCCTTGTTTCACTGTCCAATGATTCTGACCTCTCTTAACTTAATTTCAAATATCTCACTGTACGGTTTTCATATACTATTCAAACTTGCTTGAAAATAGGCTCACTAAGGAATCCATACATATAAATTATAACCCATAATTCATTTTGTACAATTTTATATGATTTTTCCAAAATAGATCAGTGAACCCCGAAGTTAATCAGGACCAGTCTCACTAAAATCAAGATATCTCCGAATATAAAATTCCTTTTCCTTCTCTATTTCTTCCATATTAAAATAGACACAGTAAGCTTTAATTTGATATCTTATTCATTTTCTAATTTCTTTTCTCCTATTTTTAGTGATTTTTCAAAAACACGTCACTACTTCTAACTGAAACTGTTTTATTACGAAATACGATTACCACTACGATCATACGCACACCCGAGTGATTACGGATGCTGGTTTTTAGTTTTCTTCGGTATTTCCACCGATTAACAGCATATTTCATACAAACTTTCAGAGAAGTGTGAGATTACACACCATTTCAGATATGTATATGGAAGGATATGAGAACAAAAATACGAGTCACTTATTACGAGGGATAGATGATCAAGCGATTTGATTCCTATCGTGACCGATTAGTCCAAACTATTAATCCATTTAGGAACCAATCGAATAAAGAATGATATCAAATAATCCATAAGGAACTCCTTACCTTGTTGACATTGGATTCGATTTCCACCACTTGACTTATGGCTAGAATGATACACGGCCACCCACTTAGAACACAATTTAATCGAAGAAAAGAGTGTCTACCCAAATGAGAAAGAATTTATGAAGGAGTGATTATGGATTGAGAGTTTAGGCAATACAACAGAGAAAGATGAGCAAATGTGCTAGAGTGTTGACCAAATTTCTATCCATAAATTTCTATCCAAACTTCTCACCTCAATTCCCATAAATTTTCTTCTCTTTTTTTTTACCCACCTACTCCACTCTCCAAATTCTTTTATTTCTTTTTCATCCACCTACTCCACTCCTCAAATTCTTTTATTTCTTTTTCATCCACCTACTCCACTCCTCAAATTCTTTTATTTCTTTCCTTTCTTTTTCCTTATTTTCCTCCTTACCTTATCTTTTTAGTCATCATTTCATTTTTCTTTTATTTCTTTCCTTACCTTATCTTTTTAGTCATCATTTCATTTTTCTTTTATTTCTTTCCTTTAATAATACCATGGTTGACACTTGGAAGAGCATACAAAAATAAATCCAAAATTTGCAAAAGATGGGATTTGAACCCCTTCCCTCAAGGTACTTCACTTGATGACATAACCTCCTTGCCATATGCTCATTTATGCTAGCAATTTACTCTTTTATTTCTGTAAGCCTTATTGCCACTTACTATCTCTCCTTAATAGGCTTAAACACAAAATTTTACTAAGGCCCAACTTGAACTCGAAACTTCATAGAACCCCATAACTTTCTAAAATCATCTTCTTAATAAGGCCAACTTGAAATAATGTCATTCTCTTGTTCTCAAAAATTTTAAACACTCCTATGCCCAAGGCCCAATGGGCCCAATCCTACTAGGCCCAATTTAGGGATGTTACAAATCCGGCTCAAGTTGAAAAGGCAACAAAGTGCATATCAACTTCACGATATTTGGAACATACGACCCGAGCTCCTTCAATTTGAAATTCATCGGTGCCCCTGGCGTGCCCGTATCATCTTGGCTTTTGCATTTTGGTTTTCTTTTTAAATGGACTTTAGAATTTGGCCATAGATTTATATTTAGTTGCGCATGATTTTAGACACAAGAGGAGCTTGTGGCTTAGTGGCAAGTGGCTGTTGAGCTATTGAAGGGAGCAAGGGTTCGAATCTCACGAAAAGCAAGGGAGTATTTATTTTGCGAATTGGACGGCAAGAGTTTGAGTTGGATTTAAACTCTGCTAATTGAGGGATCCCACATTGGAAAGATACAAAGAGGAAAGGTAAGAAGATGGCTATATAAAGAGCTATCTATGATGGGAGGAAGGACACCTTGGTTGGCGTTTGGGCACAGGAGTGGTCGGAGCGCAGATTAGCACTAGACTCCTACAGGTGTGTACTTCTCTACTCTAGCTATTGAGCGAAAAATGCCGAAATGCCGGTCACACGACGATAGTAGCCACACGAGCGTGCGAGCGTATGTGTGTGGGGCTTCGATGCGATAGTTGAGGCCATCAGTAGTATTCTTGTGGGTTGTGGCTGCTTGGGCCATGATGGGCCGAAGTGGGCCCAATGGATCCGTGGGCCCTTATGAGTAAATTGTGTGATTGTGTAGTATATATTGGACTAGACTAGGTGAATCTCATATACGTATGTGGCTAGATTTGTGCTAGGTGGGCCACACGAGCGTGTGGGCCCGAATGGGCCAAAATCAGGTTTTAGGCCCAATAGTTCGGTAACGATCGAAAATGGTAGCCGAGTTGCTCGGGGCAATATTGGGCCTTCAAAAAGGCCATTGTAGGTGCGAAATTACCGAAATACCCTTGGTGGGTAAATTACCGAAATACCCTTGGTAGGTAAAATTACTATTATACCCTTAGATATTGATTAGCTTGATTATGTTGTATTTTGTTATCCTGATTATGATGGTAATTTGTTTCATACGTTATCTGATAGATGTTTTGCATACATAACATACCGCATACACGAATTATTATGCCATATTGCATGGGATTGGGATATGATGTTGATAAAAGGGGCAGTGTATATCGATGACTCAGTCACATTATTTCAGTGGCTAGGCCACATATTTGTATATCGGTGACTCTGTCACATTATATCAGCTTTGAGCAGCATGACTGTCAGCATGACTGCCAAAGAGGAGTGTAAAGGATGGAGGGTTGATTATAGAAATCCCCACAGGAGTGTTGAGGTTGGACATATGGAGCGGAGTGTAGAGGATGGAATACTAGGTTGGGTTGGGTTGCATTGCATGCACTATCTAATATGCCATGATGTTAGAGCTGCGGCTCGATTAGAGATATGTGGGCTTCTGTGGGCTTAGGCTCAGTTATCAATGTAAGGGGAATTGCACATTGAGTTCTCGTAACTCACCCCTCTGCTAATTTTTGCAGGTGATACCTAGTTCTGCGGATGTGGGCCGAGGAAGACACTAGGGTGGCCATGCACGGTTTTTTAGTAAACGCTATTTTACTTTCCTTTAAACTATTTTAATTTGGGATTTTGCTCTGTAATAAGGCCACTGGGATTTTAATTTGGTTTTCTATTTTTAACGCAATTATTATCTATTATGAATTGATCAAGACGGGGTTTTCCTAAAAAAGTAAATAACCATTTTTCCAAAATATTAAAAGAATGGTTCACAAACTATTGATGTAACACCCCAAACCCGGCCCATGCGGTATGACCGGATCTGACATGTCACATGAAGAAAGCGGAAAACATCATGTGATTCTTACTAAAATAGGCATTACTTGGTTGTGTTTAAGTAATCAAGTTTTGTATGTAAATATTTGATAAAATACAGCTATTCTTGAATGGTTGATTGATAAGTCGAAAATCGGGGCAGTGAACTTTAAAACCATGACTTTTAAAAATGACGTTGAAAATTCGAAAGAGAATCCGAGTCTTTTGAAAATTTCGTTGATAATTCCAAAGAGAATTTCTGTGTTAATTTATTTGTAAAAGTTTGCTATTAAATCCATTTATTAATCAATTTCGGAAACCACTATTTATATTTTTTAAAAAAATTTCTTTTAAAAACAATTTAAGAAAAATAATAAAAACATCCCAACCATAAAGCAAAATAAGATAGTCCAAAGGCCTTATTACAACTTTAAAACCCAAAATAGTAAAAGTAGCGAAATAAATGGAAAAGGAAATTTAATAAAGTTAGAAACACCATTTCTGAAGTATGGCCTCCACCGAGTCATCCATAGCCCAAGTCCACATCAATGAGCATTACCTACAAGGTTAAGGAAAAAGGGGGTCAGTTACAGAACTCAGTGTGAAATCCCCTTACCGTTGTCCACTGGGCCTGAACCCATATTTCAATATCTTGGGCCTGGGCCCATCTAGCATAAATCTTTGGCCGAAGCCCATTTACATAACAGAATATTCAAATATGCAATGTATGCAACCCAACCCATCCTAGAAATCCATCCGCTACACACCATCTGTACCATCCCATCACATCTGTGGGGATCAAGTCAACCCACCCCGCCAAACACACCAAATCGTAGGCAAAATGCCATTCAATATAATAATTCGCAGGCCAGTGGCCATTTATAATCGCAAGCAAGATGCCATTTATAATATTTGTGGCTGAGCCACCAGAGTCATAATTATGCATGGCATAGCCACTATACAGATTGTGGCAGAGCCACCAGATATCATTTACGGTAATATAATTGACACACAGCCTTGGGTAAATATGATCGACACAGAGTCGTTAGTTCATATGCTAGGCACATAGCCGTTATCAGAATTTGTGGTAGAGCCACTAGAATATGTGGCAGAGCCACCAGAATATGTGGCAGAGCCACCAAAATCAGAATGTGGCAGAGCCACCAGGCTACACTTCTCTTCTTTAACATTTTTCCCATCCCATGCAAAATATGCAAATGCAACATAATTAATAAAACATAATATTCACATATATAAACAACAATCATTAATCCAATAATTTATTACGGCAAATCGGTCCACTAAAGCATTCTAGCAATTCGGCCCATAGGGGCATTTTAGTAAATCGGCCTGTAGGGGCATTTTTGTTATTCACCCATAAGGGCATTTTTGTAATTCGAAAATTTTACCCACTAAGGGTTGGTAATCTCGCAACCCAAGGGTATTTCGGTAATTTACCCTCCAGGGGTATTTTGGTAATTTCACAACTCAAACTTAACTACTAATTTGGGGCATAAAAATTGAAACTGTCCATCTGCGTCATACTGACTAAATTGACTATAACTCGAGTTGGGAAGCTTAAAATTTCGATCCGTAAATTTTCCTTGAAACTAGACTCATATATCTTCTTACTAAAATTTTTCCAGAATTTTTGCCATAGCCATTTAGTACAGTTTATACCCTAAACTCAAATATCTCACTGTACAGTTTTCATATGTTGCTCCCACTTGTTTCTATTGAAAATAGACTCACTAAGGAATCTATACATATAAATTATAACCCATAATTCACTTTTTAAAATTTTAAATGATTTTTCCAAGATAGAACAGGGAACCACGAAGTCAATCAGAACCAGTCTCACTAAAATTAACATATCACAGAATATAAAATTCATTTTCCTTCTCCGTTTCTTTCATATAAAAATAGACACAGTAGGCTTTAATTCGATATCTTAATCACTTTCTAATTCCCTTTCTCCTATTTTTCGTGATTTTTCAAAATCACGTCACTGCTGCTGACCAAACTGTTTCATTGCAAAATATGGTTACCACTACGAACATACGCACACCCGAGTGGTCACGGATGCCAGTTTCCGATTTTCTTCAGTATTTCGACCGAATCACAGAATATTTCATGCAAACTTTCAGAGAGGTATGAGATTACACACCATTTCAAACATGTATTCGAAAGGATACGGGATTACACACCTTATTTGGATTTCCTAAAGAACCACTCTTCGTTGACCCTAGAACAATACCAACCAAAAGTTAGCCTCAGATTTCCAAAAGATTTCATACCCAACGTATTACTTACACTTGAATCACTTACCACTATATCTGAAGGATTAGCAAATAGAATATATCGAGTGATTTCATCCCTAAAACATAATCGATTAGTCGAAACTTCAATCCGATTTGCAACATAGCCAAATAGAGATATAACGAAAAATCCAAAAATGAACCCCTTACCTTAATGATGGAAGATCCGACTTCAATCGATTGACTTAAGACTAGAGAGGAATCGGCAAGAATGTGCTTTACGACCACACACTAGAACACGATTCGATCAAAGAAGATGTATTCAACTCGCAAGATGGAGAAGAGAAGATGATTGAAATTCGGCTATTGATGAGAAAAGAATTAAGAAGATTTTGGCCAAAACAAAAGAGAAAAATGGACAAACGGACTAGGAGATTTTGGCCAAAGCAAAAGAGAAAAATGAGGTGAACAAATGGCTTTAGAATTTTGGCATACCAAGGGAAAAGAATTGGAAAAGAAACACTAAAAATGCTGAAAGAAACAAGCCCTTCCAAACACCAAAATTTTGCCAAAGACTATAGGAAATTAGGCTATCAAGTTTTTCCCTAGCAAAACCATGTATCATCTTTACCAAAAGATGAGTGTTGACCCAAAATGCTTTCCAAAACAACCTCCACATAATAGGCCAACATGTTCCCTTCTCTTACCATTTTCCTTCATTTCTTTCCTTGATTTTCCCTAGTCTTTCTCCTTACCATAATCCTTAGTCATCTTTCCCAAATTAAAAAGTCTTCCTTACCTTATTAAAGCCTTGACCGATATTTTCGATGAATGGCACAAAAATTAATCAAAAATGCAATAGATGGGATTCGAACCTCACACCATTAGTACACTCCACACGCCACTTTCCACCTTTACCAATAGACTCCTTGTGCTAACAAAATGCACACTTATTTCCTTAAGCCTTGATGCCACTTACCTTCTCTTCCTTAAAGTGCTTAAACACGAAAATTTTTACTAAGGCCCAACTTGAACCCGGAACTTCCTAGGACCCCGTAACTTTCCAAAATCAACTTCCTAATAAGTCCAACTTGAAATAATGCCGTTCTCTTGTTCTCAAAAATTTTAAACACTCCTACGCCCAAGGCCCATTGGGCCCAATTCTACTAGGCCCAATTTCGGGTAGTTACAATTGATAATTAAACTCGTGTTTTCCTTAAACTTCAAAAGCTATTTAAAAACTGCGCATTTCTCAAAAACCATCGAATCTGACTCAGGTTTTATAAAACAACCTTCCGGAGCTAGTAATAATTATAACGTTAGGCAAGAAGCGTTAAACCAAGTCTATGTTTTTCTTTAAGTGAACCAAAACTTGGAATTTTTAAACAATCGCAAATTTTTCTCAAACAAACTTTCCATGTGACATACCAGATTCGGTCGTAACATCTAGGCCGGGTTTGGGGTGTTTCATTTAACAACAAGAAATATGGTTTTGGAAAAGACTTCCATGTGACACGCCAGATTCGGGCCTAACTTCTAGGCCAGGTTTGGGGTGTTACACTACCAGCAGTTTTTGCTCATTTAAAGATGAAAACAAGCATTCAAAACACCATTTAGTTGCTGGTGTCTTTTTGGCTAGCCAAGGGACAACTCAAGAGACATTTTAAGCATTCAAGGATGATCATTCAAGCTGAATTAAAGTGAATTCAAGCATGGAGTAAATTGTAACAAGAATATCAAGAGTCTCGAGTTTAATTTCAATTTTAATTACCACATTAAGATGTGACCTTTTAGTTAGTTTTTCTAACACTATAAATAGGTGAAATCAACCTTTGTAAAGGGACTTTTGGGACTTTTGGAACTTTAGTCAAATTTTATGAACTTTTGTTCTTGTAAGGTTTTCTGATGCGAACCTAGTCGCATCATGGTTTGACTCCATCCGACGCCATCAAGAGTGGCCTAAACTTGAGGGGCCCAAGTTCAAGCTGAAACATCTCATAGGTTGATTGATTGTTGGGCCAATGATTTTAAGGACTTTTAATTTAATTAAGGTTTATTTAAATTAATAAGTTTGCATATTTTAATTTTAACTTGCACTTTGTGTGTTCTGCATTTAATAAAGTAATGCATTATGTAAATTTCATGTTAGTTTAGTATGCATCATAAATAATGACTTGCATTATGAAACTCCCATGTTAGTTTAAGTCTGCATTATTAAATTAAGTTTTGCATTAAGTAACTCATTTGTTCATTTAGTTTGCATTTCAAACCATGCATTTAAGCATCTTAGTTTAATAAATGAGTTGCTGGACATTTATTCAACTCATCTTAGTTTAATTAATAAGTGTTTTTTGTTGAATTTTATTTAATAAGTGTGGTTCCTAATTAATCTAGTTACTAGGATTATTTATTGATGCATAAGTTTAAGTTTATTTATTTATGCTTCTTTAATTAACTAGTTGCTGGAATAATTGATGCATATGTTTTAGTTCATTTACTTAGTGTGTGTTATGTTTAATAAGTGTTTAAATGTGTTTAATATGTTTGTTTTAATGTGTTAGTTGCAGGTGTCTTTTCAATTGAAAAACCATTACATTCAAGGGCTGTTACAAATTGATTAAAGAGTCTTTTCAAGTGAATTTTGGTTACATTCAAGGGGAAGCATTATTCTTCATTAAAAGGAGCTGTTATCATTCATTAAAGGGAGCATTATACATCATTAAATTCAGCAACAGCCTCTTTCATCTTCCATAATCGATTGTTGATTAAAGTGATCACTTCATGAGTTAATTTTTCATTAAAGTTGCTGGTGTCCATTCGGTTGACCAAGGGGATTTCAAAGGTTTTTTTCTAAGAATTCAAGACCATTGATTCAGCTGAATTGAAGTGTATTGAAGGGTGGAGTTATTAAGTTTGGCATTCCAAGAGTTTTTGAGCTTTATTTCAGCTCATTATTAGCTCATTAAGTTGATCATAAGTGACCATTCAGTTAGCCTCTTTTAACACTATAAATAGTTGTAATCAGCCTATTGTAGGGGACTTTTAGACTTTTGATCTTTAATGAATTTTTCTTATTGTGAGTTATCTACTCTTATTATTCTTCAAGGTTCAAATTGACTTATCTAGTAGCTAGTGGCGTCAATCTGACTTTGTTTCGAACTTATCATCCATTCGGGTGTGGCGTTCAAACCTTTATACTGAGGTTCCTATCTTGCTAGATAGTGGGTTGAGGTTTTTATCCAACTCAACCATTCCTTTGAAACATATAAGATTCGGGTCCTTAATCTTTTATTAAGGGTTCTTTCTTGTTTCGACCATTATTCCATTCATCAATCTATTTTCTCCAACCTAAGTTGCTGCCATTTACTTAAATTCAACCATTTTTCCCTTTTTACGCAAATTGAATGATACTTCTCGTAGACGATCGGGCATCTCACATACGACTCGACTCACCCCGCGGCAGATCGTATCATTTTCCCTCTCATATTTCGTGTGAGTCTCGAATTGACTTATCTAGCGTTCTAGTGGCATCAACTGAACTCCTTCTGAACTTATCACCAACCTGGTGTGGCGTTCGTCCATCTTTTTATACCTTCAGTTTTTACTTTGCTAAGTAACGGGTCGAGGTCCATCTTCTATTTCCATCATTCACCTTAAGCCATATAAGTCCCGAGGTGATACTCGCTATAGTATCGAATCGATCTTGCCGCTTAAGTTCATATTTTTTCATATCCACCATTTATCCTAAAATTATCTATCTTTGTTTTTTATTCTTAAACCGATCCTACTACATTATACTAAAACCACATTTCATCTCCAAACCACTTCGTTAGCTTTCGCATATTTTCCACCAAACTTACAATTTCATCGCAACGAACATTCTCCTCGTCGACGATCGGGCAAACAAGTGAAACGGCTCGATTAACCCGAGCCGGATCACATCACTTACTAAGCTTTAAAGCTTACTGTGTGAAGTCTTTCTCTGTTTTACAGTGGTATATAAAGCTAGCTCAGATCTAGGGATCGTCATCGACTCAATCACACTATCGGACATCTATTTTGGTACCTTTTGGAAAGTTGTATTAATGGTATACGACATGTATAGGCTAGTAAGGTTGTGGAATTTTTGAGGGGTTTAAATCTTGCCATGTGATATGGCTTGATAATGGATGAGACTTTGGATTAATTTTAGTATATGTTTCTTCAAGGTTCAAATTGACTTATCTAGTAGCTAGTGGCGTCAATCTGACTTTGTTTCAAACTTATCATCCATTCAGGTGTGGCGTTCAAACCTTTATACCGAGGTTCCTATCTTGCTAGATAGTGGGTTGAGGTTTTTATCCAACTCAACCATTCCTTTGAAACATATAAGATTCGGGTCCTTAATATTTTATTAAGGGTTCTTTCTTGTTTCCACCATCATTCCATTCATCCATCAATTTTCTCCAACCTAAGTTGCTGCCATTTACTTAATTCAACCATTTTTCCTTTTTACGCAAACTGAATGATACTTCTCATAGACGATTGGGCATCTCACATACGACTCGACTCACCCTGAGGCAGATCGTATCATTTGGTATCAGAGCTAGAAAATGAGGAGTTCCGACAATGATCAAGTAGCCAGAAGTAGGTTCGTTAAAAAATTTTGAAAAAAATTTTAAAAAAAATTTGAAGTTGTAATCTCAAGTTCTTCTTGTGTTATTTTCGTGCATTTGAAGTGAAAACAAAACGAAAACATAAAAAAATGTTCGAAGTTTCGGTTAGAGTGCGTGTTGTGTTTTCTATTCTACTTTTCTGATCCCGATCTTCAAAACCAACATTCTACCAACATTCTTCTTTCTACCCCGAACATCCAAGATTTTTATTCCCATCATTTGGTATTTTCCCAACTCACCCAACGCCACATCTATCAACTTCTTTTTTCTTCTTTCAGCCTACCTTTACCTATAATGATTTTTCCTTTGCTTAAACCCCTTGAAGCCGACCTACAAGTTGCTAATAAGTCTACGGCAACCTTCCAAAATTTTGAGAGGTGGATTTGAGTGGTAAAAGGCACGAGTGAACTCATTAAAGAAAAAGCTAAAATTGAATGAAACACGAGTGTGAGTGTTCAATATTTACTTTTTCCTTTCTGAGTGATCTAGTGAGGTTTGTGGTGAGGTACTTAATTTTTTTGTTTTGAGAACTAACATATTTCTTTTCAGCAACAAAAATCATGTCTCGCAAAGAGTTCATCGAATCGAAGTTCCAATATTTGGTGCAAGAAATGCGAAGAATGGTGAATTCTAAATTCGACAAATTGTACGAGAGATTAAATTTTGTGGAACAAAGAGACCCTTATGAAAGAGTTTCTTCAAGTCAAAAAACGGAGCCGAGAACCCCACGGAGATATACCTCCGATTACTACTTGAAGAAGAAGACCCATCGTGATTCCTTTTCTCCAACGACTTCGAAACAAAGAGACTCATATTATGATTCCTATTCGAGAAGAGGGTCTGATCGAGAGTCCTTTTTATCAAGGAATCCAAAATGAAAAGAAGCCAATTTTGATTCTGAATCCTTCCAAGATGATGAGCGAATAGATAGATATACTTCTTCAAGAACTTCAAAGAAAACATCCATGGAGTATTCTTCTCGAAGAAATGTTCGTGAACCAAATGTAAATAATTTTCCTTCTTTTAGAAATCCTTGTTATCATGATTCTTTTGTAACATCATGTAATAGAAAAGAAACAAAGAAAAGAAAACGAAAACAAAAACGAAAACGAAATAAAAAGAAAAGAGAGAAAAAAGGCAAGTAAGAGAGAAAATGAGCGAGTTTTGAGAGAGCTCGAAAAAGCCATTGAAAAAGCCTCTGAAAAGGAAAAAGAACAAAAAGGGATTGAAAAAGAAAATGAGAACGAAAAAGAGTTTGAGAGAGAAAAAAATGTGATCAATAAAAGAAAGTGAAAAAAGAAATTCAGAATAAAGATTTGAGTGAAAAGGATATGAGTGAGCAAGCGAGGATCATTTCTACTAACCCACCTGTTTAATCTTTTTGTGATGTAACTTTTCAGGTGCCTAGAAGTTTGTGCGACCAATTCCAGCTTCACTACCTTACAAACGAGTGGAGTTTTAGGTTGTTCGAGAAAGGTAAGTACGTGAATGACAACCACACACCTGTGATCAAAGGTAAGGAAGGTAAGGATTCCTTGTGTATCGAATCAAGGTCATGTGATTTCAAAGTTACTCATAAAGATTTTGATGACTTAATTCCTAAAAGAGTTGCATCTTTTGATTTGGCTAGTCATTATCTATCTTTTGGAGGCCCTTGTTTCGAAAAGTGCCATGAAAAGCATTTCCTATGACATGTCTTACACTGGCAATTCTGTTGATTCTTTTGGATTGGTTCAGCCTTTGCAAATTGCAAATATTTGATAAAAGTTTTTCACTTAAAAAGTTTTGACATCTTTGAACGCATAAAATCTTTGAATTCATGTGTTAATCCTTTCTGTTTAAACACATCTAAGTTGATTTGTAATAGGTTATCGCATGAAATAGTTGATCCATTTGATTATGCCATTCAAGATAAATCTTTGAAATTTCCTGTGAGATTTCCATGCTTTAATCTACCTGTTCGAATGAAAATTGCGATGCAAAAATGTTCGAGTATTTACATATCTAAGTTTCCTTTGATGCATTTGCGTGAAAACTTGTTGACATTTAAAATGCTTGTTTCATTTAGTGATTTACCTTGTTATGTCAACTTTGCATACAAGTTTAATTGAGTGAGATTGGAGTCACATAATTGTTTGGTGACGATTTTCTTGAATAACATGATGTGGACATTGAGATCTAAACGATATATGTTGCCTCTTGGAATTCATGATCAAGTTCGTGTTTTCGAACCTGGCATTTGTTACTTTGATTCATTTTATGAAAAATTCAAGCAACTTGCATGTTGTACATCTAATTTAAGTTTTTTTGATGTTCAAACTTTAATTGAGGCAATGAAATTTAATGATTTTGGTTTCAATTCTGTTTTGATCCTTAATCATATTGCTTGGCCACACGTGAAATCTTATTACATTCCGAGAAGGTAAGGCCAATTTTTGCCTATGGACTTGAATCCAATTTCAAACATGATTTGGTTTTCACATTTAAGTCCACCCCTCCTGTTGAAACTAACCTTTTACATTTTTGTGTACGTAACCCTTTGAAAAGCACGAGCCATCTGTGTGCTTCATCATCAATTCGAGTTGATCGAGCTACAAGGTTTGTTTTATATTACATTTTTGAAGAGAGAAGATTTGTGTTGCAAGAGCAAGGTAAAAATTATCTTTGTTTTTCTACTTCTAAAGGTAAGACTTCTGAAACTTTTGAATCGTTTTTGTTCTCCTTAGTTGGTGTTAACAATCGTCTTGATAATTTAAGTTTTGAAAGATACTTAGATCATGATGTGTTTGACTATCTTGTTTCATTCGAACATGCTCTATCTGTCTTGATTAATTATAAAGAGATTTTTGTTTTTGATAATCGTCATGATGTCTATGATAGTGAATCTTTTCAATTACCTGCTTGTGATGATTATGCCTACCATTTGATTCATCTCTCGCATGCCAATCATGATTTGTGGAATCAATTTAATTTGTATGCCTGTTTTGAAATCCATTTGAATTTGTTTCGAACATTTGACGAGGCATTACTTGGTTTGCATGATAATTCAATTCTGTCCATCCACTTGTTTTGATTATGCCTAGATTACGAGTTTGTTTGCATCACTTTTTGCTAACTCGAGGTTATTCTTTTCAGGTGACGCGATTACCATCCGCCCCGTTTGACCGGGGAAAGCAAGGTAAAAGGAACTATGTCCTCAAGAACCAACAGCTCGATTCGAGGATGAATCGCTTTCAAGAGGGGGTATGATGCGAACCTGGTCGCATCATGGTTTAACTCCATCCGAAGCCATCGAGAGTGGCCTAAACTTGAGGGGCCCAAGTTCAAGATGAAACATCTCATAGGCCTGATTGATTGTTGGGCCAATGATTTTAAGGACTTTTAATTTAATTAAGTTTTATTTAAATTAATAAGTTTGCATATTTTAATTTTAACTTGCACTTTGTGTGTTCTGCATTTAATAAAGTAATGCATTATGTAACTTTCATGTTAGTTTAGTATGCATCATAAATATTGACTTGCATTATGAAACTACCATGTTAGTTTAAGTCTGCATTATAAATTAAGTTTTGCATTAAGTAACTCATTTGTTCATTTAGTTTGCATTTCAAACCATGCAGTTAAGCATCTTAGTTTAATAAATGAGTTGCTGGACATTTATTCAACTCATCTTAGTTTAATTAATAAGTGCTTTTTGTTGAATTTTATTTAATAAGTGTAGCTCCTAATTAATCTAGTTACTAGGATTATTTATTGATGCATGAGTTTAAGTTTATTTATTTATTTATGCTTCTTTAATTAACTAGTTGCTGGAATAATTGATGCATATGTTTTAGTTCATTTACTTAGTGTGTGTTATGTTTAATAAGTGTTTAAATGTGTTTAATATGTTTGTTTTAATGTGTTAGTTACAGGTGTCTTTTCAATTGAAAAACCGTTACATTCAAGGGTTGTTACAAATTTATTAAAGAGACTTTTCAAGTGAATTTCGGTTACATTCAAGGGGAAGCATAATTCTTCATTAAAAGGAGCTGTTATCATTCATTAAAGGGAGCATTATACATCATTAAATTCAGCAGTAGCCTCTTTCATCTTCCATAACCGATTGTTGATTAAAGTGATCACTTCATGAGTTAATTTTTCATTAAAGTTGCTAGTGTCCATTCGGTTGACCAAGGGGATTTCAAAGGTTTTTTCTAGGCATTCAAGACCATTGATTCAGCTGAATTGAAGTGTATTGAAGGGTGGAGTTATTAAATTTGGCATTCCAAGAGTTTTTGAGCTTTATTTTAGCTCATTATTATCTCATTAAGTTGATCATATGTGACCATTCAGTTAGCCTCTCTTAACACTATAAATAGTTGTAATCAGCCTATTGTAGGGGACTTTTAGGCTTTTGATCTTTAATGAAATTTTCTTATTGTGAGTTATCTACTCTCATTATTCTTCAAGGTTCAAATTGACTTATCTAGTAGCTAGTGGCGTCAATCTGACTTTGTTTCGAACTTATCATCCATTCGGGTGTGGCGTTCAAACCTTTATACCAGGTTCCTATCTTGCTAGATAGTGGGTCGAGGTTTTTATCCAACTCAACCATTCCTTTGAAACATATAAGATTCGGGTCCTTAATCTTTTATTAAGGGTTCTTTCTTGTTTCGACCATCATTCCATTCATCCATCTATTTTCTCCAACCTAAGTTGCTGCCATTTACTTAAATTCAACCATTTTTCCCTTTTTACGCAAACTGAATGATTCTTCTTGTAGACGATCGGACATCTCACATATGACTCGACTCACCCCGAGGAGGTTGGTGTGGCGTTCGTCCATCTTTTTATACCTTCAGTTTTTACTTTGCTAAGTAACGGGTCAAGGTCCATCTTCTATTTCCATCATTCACCTTAAGCCATATAAGTCTCGAGGCGATACTCACTATCGTATCGAATCGATCATGCCGCTTAAGTTCATTTTTTTTCATATCCACCATTTATCCTAAAATTATCTATCTTTGTTTTTTATTCTTGAACCGATCCTACTACATTCATACTAAAACAACATTTCATCTCCAAACCACTTCGTTAGCTTTTGCATATTTTCCACCAAACTTACAATTTCAACGCAATGAACATTCTCCTCGTCGACGATCGGGCAAACAAGTGAAATGACTTGATTAACCCGAGCTGGATCACATTACTTACTAAGCTTTAAAGCTTACTGTGTGAAGTCTTTCTCTGTTTTACAGTGGTATATAAAGCTAGCTCGGATCCAGGGATCGTCAGTGACTCAATCACACTATAGGACATCTATTTTGGTAACTTTTGGAAAGTTGTATTAATGGTATATGGCATGTATAAGCTAGTGAGGTTGTGGAATTTTTTTTGATGGGTTTAAATCTTGCCATGTGATATGGCTTGATAATGGATGAGACTTTGGATTGATTTTAGTATATGTTTCGCTATGTGAAAATGGTGTATGTGATGTGTATATATGGTCTTGTGTGAATGGCCTTTATGGTATGCTTTAGTGAAATAGAAATATAATGTTTCATACTTGATTTTGTAGTTGAGATGATGAATATATTGCATGTTTAAAATGGTTTGAAATGAGATGTGAATCATATGCTTTTGGTATGGAATTAGTTCATGAAATGGACATATTTGGAGTTGGAATTTTATATAGAAATTGATACGACCATGCCCCGGGTCGCACCAAGCTCAAGCAAAGAGTCTTTGGAATTGCCGCAAGGTCCCATCACCCGAGCACGAGCAAAACGTTTCAAAGAAGCTATCTCAACCTTAGTAGAACAAATTTGGAGCGAGTCCTTGGCTGGACACAACGAGGAGACTCGGGCCAGCTCAACAAGTCCAACGCGCATGTTTTTGCAAGCTGAAATAAGCTCAAATCCAGCTCATTCAGCTCGAGCCTAGCTCGATTTAGCTTATGCATTTTAATTTACTGGAAATAAAACTTTTAATTTAAAGTATTAGCTTAAATTAATATGTTTAGTTTAAATAATTAAGTTATGTTTTAATTTGTCAAAAATCTGGAAATTTTAAGTTGTGATTTAATTTGTCAAATCTGGACATATTAAATAAAATTAATGTTTATTAGTTTATTACCTATTAAATAGATGTCTAATAGTTAATTAAATGTGTCTAAGCTTAAGACAAATTTAATTCATGTTTTTCCATTAATTTCCAGTCAAATTTAATTTGTCCTAAGCTTGATTAATTGATTGAATTTATGGCTGCAGGTACAATGCATGGACGACACACTTAAGGAGCTGATCATTGAGCTCTGATGTGATCCTGGTCGCATCATGGTTTGACTCTTTCCGATGCCATCGAGAGTGGCCTAAGCTCGAGGGGCCAAAGTGCAAAATGAAGCTGAGTCCAGCTCATTTTCAGCTCAATTAAACTCCTTTTCTATGTGGTTCAGTTCACATGAGTTCATCTCAGCTCATTGAGATTGGTTTAAGTTCACATTCAGTTCATTTAGTTTTTGTTTAGCTTGATTTAATTCATGCATTTTTAATTTGCTGAATACAAACTTTTAAATTATATATTAGCTTTAAATAAAGGTGTTTAGTTTAAATAAATAAGTTGTGTTTAATAAGAGGCTTATTAATTAATCTAGTTACTAGGATGTTTTTAATGAAGTATGAGTTTAAGTTAGTTTAATTCTGCTTCTATAAATTAACGAGTTGCTGTATTAATTGAAGTCTTAACTTCTAGTTCATTTATTAAGTCAAGAGTTTAATGTGTTGAGTTAAATTAGTGTTTAATAAGTGTTTAATGTGTTAAGTTAAATTCGTTTCTTTAATAAGTGTTTAATGTGTTAAGTTAAATTAGTGTTTAATAATTGATTTAAAAGTGGTTAATATGTCTGTTTAATGTGTTTGAATGTAGGAAACCTTTTAGCTGGAAACTGTTACACTTATGAGATGTTACAAAGAGTTTAATGTGACTTTTCAAGTGAAAATCAGTTACACACATAAAGGAAGCATTATTCAACATTAAAAGGGAGCTGTTATGATAATTGAAGGAAGCATTATTCATCAATTAATTTCAGCAGCAACCTCTTCTTCCAATAACCGTTTGAAGCTTAAAGGTCACACATGAGTTACAAATTTTTATTTAGTTGCTGGAGACTTTTCGGCTAGCCAAAGGCAACTCAAAGGACATTTTTAAAGCATTCAAATTCATTTAAATCAGCTCATTAGGAGTCATAAAGTTGCTGTTATTTGGCTGGAGGAATTCAAGAGTTTTTAGATTTTATTTCAGCCTTTTAAATGCATATTAAAGCTGAATTCATTTGTCTCTTCAGCTAACCACATGTAAACACTATATATACTTGTTATTATCTTGTAAAAAAAAACTTTTGGTCCTTGAATATATTTTTATGAACTTTGTTCATCGAGTGAGATTTTCTCCTCTCTATCTTTCGTACGAGTACCAATTCTGACTTATCAAGCGTTGCTTGTGGCGTCTGTCATTTCTCATCCATCAACTTATACCATAGGTTCTGACTATCAATACTTGTTGAATAGAATGCAAAGAGTCATGAATACCAAGTTTGACAAGTTGTGTAAGCGATTGGATAGAATCGAGGAACGAGACCGGCAAGAGTGACTTTCTTCAAGTCGAAGGACGGAGCCAAGGTCATCTCGAAGATACACTTTCGAAGAACATTCGAGAAGAGTTTTGCGATCGAGATTCTTATTCCTCAAGGAGTTCAAGACGGTATGAATTCAATCACGAATTTGAGACTTTTCAAAGTTACCAACGAGGAAGTGAACGTGGTTCATATGCGTCCAAGTATTCCTCTACGAAAGATCGTTGTCGAAGTGATTCAAATCATTCGACAAGGAATTCAAGGCTAAATAAAGCGACTAACGAGTGTGAAGCCTATCACGAAGATGAATACGCAAGCATGAGTTATTCGTCTTATGATCCCAAGATGTCACGCAAGAAGCATCTTCCACAAAGAATTGATTGTGATATCTATGAGAACATTGCCTCAATCTTAGAGTCAAGTCATTGTATTTTTGATTCTTTTGAAACATCTTTTTTGTTGTAATAAAACAGAAAAAGAAAAAGAATGTACAAAAGAAAAAAAAATAAAAATGAGAAAAAAGAAAATAAAAATGAAAAAGAGCAAAAAGAAGATGAAAAAGAATTTGAGAGTGAAGAAAAAGAGCTTGAAAAAGAAAATGAAGAAAGAAAAATTGAAAAAGAAATTGAGAAAAAAATTGAGACAGAAAAAGAGTTGGAAAAAGATGAGCCAGAAAAAGAGTGTAATTTTTCAACTAACCCTCTTGAAATTTGCTCTTCATCTGTTTCTTCATTTCAGGTTCCCGATATATCGAGTGACGAATGCCAACTTCAATACCTCCCGGAAGAACGATGTTTTCATTTGATTGAAAAAGGTAATGAAGGTAAGGAAGGTAAGTGTTTTGAATCGATTCCATCTGCACCGAATTTGTCTAATGATTGTGACCATGTAAATGATATCGTCATTTGCCATCCCTCGATCTTTTGTGATATTTTAAATGATGGTAATACGAGTTTACCTCATGAAAATCATTGCGTTGCAAAGTATGAAGGTGGAGTAATGTCTATTCGATAAGTGCAAGACTCAAGTAAGTATGACGATGAATTTTCTCTTAATCCCAACTTCTTTGATTGTGGTTATTACGAAATCAGTTCATTGTCTAATATGAAAACTTTGAGTTTTTGTAAATCAGTTTTGAAACATATAAAGAGTTTTGATTGCTCGATCTTGAATGTGCATAATTCTTGGTTTAACATGTTTGATGTTTCTAAACCCTTGCCACATCTTGAGTTTAATAAACAAAATCATGTCTTTAAACTGGGACTATGTTTTGTATCATTTGGTATGCCTTGTTGGAAAATTAAGCAACGACAATTGTGTTTGAAGAATTACAATCATTTTGATACTTGGTTTTTGATTAAGGTTACGAAATTTGCCCATTTTGTGTTCAATTTTTATTCGTTCCTTAAACAAATTCTATGGTTACACTTGAAATTCACATTCCATTTGAAAAGTGCTGAATCAAATGCGAGGCTTCGACTGCATTATCTTTCCGAAGAGAGAAGGTTTGTATTGCTTGACCACGGTAAGACTGATCTTTTTCTTTTTGACTATAAAGGTAAGTCTTCTGAACTTGTTGACACCTTTGTGATCTTTTTGAAAAGTGACGAGCTTTGCGTTGATGAACTAGTTTTTATAAAACATTTAGATCATGTTATGATTAATCATTCTATTTTGCCTATTTGTGATCTATCTGTTTCGTTGAATGATGACAGGATTCTTGAGTTTGATAATTTTGATAATTTTCATGTGAAAGAATCCATATTGCGTCACATGTGTGATCCATGTAAAATTTTTGAGATGTCTTTGTTCTCTTTCATTGGTGATAGAACACATGATGCTGATTTTCATCATTTAGATCATGAAATGTTTGAACGTCATATCCTGTTTAATGATGGTCTACTTGTTGACAAAAGGAATCTTGTGTTTGATAATTTTTGTTCATGTGCGAGTGATTACATATGTCGTTCAATGCAAGATTCGGATGTGCACTTTCGAGTGCCATATGCATTTTCTCAACTATCTGCTTGTGATGAATATATCTATCATTTGATATGTTACTCGCATGTTGATTTTGACTTATGGAATCCATTCGAATTGTATGCATACCATGAAACCTATCCAATTCAGATTCAAATATTTGATAAGGCTTTGTTCCTTTTGTATGATAATGCGAATATGCCTGTTTGCGTTCGATCTATTCATTTTGTTTTGTTCATATTTCGGTTGCAAGTTTGTTTGACACAACTCTCGATTACCATCCTCCCCATTTGATCAAGGAAAGCCGATCAAAAAGAATTCTGTTCGAGAGAACCATCGGCTCGATTCGAGGACGAATCGTTTTCAAGAGGGGGTATGATGCGATCCTGGTCGCATCATGGTTCGACTCTTTCTGACGCCATCGAGAGTGGCCTAAGCTCGAGGGGCCAAAGTGCAAAATGAAGCTGATTCCAGATCATTTTCAGCTCAATTAAACTCCTTTTCTATGTGGTTCAGTTCATATGAGTTCATCTCAGCTCATTGATATTAGTTTAAGTTCACATTCAGTTCATTTAGTTTGTGTTTAGCTTGATTTAATTCATGCATTTTTAATTTGCTGAATACAAACTTTTAAATTATATATTAGCTTTAAATAAATGTGTTTAGTTTAAATAGATAATTTGTGTTTACTAAGAGGCTTATTAATTAATCTAGTTACTAGGATGTTTTTAATGAAGTATGAGTTTAAGTTAGTTTAATTCTGCTTCTATAAATTAACTAGTTGCTGCATTAATTGAAGTCTTAACTTCTAGTTCATTTATTAAGTCAAGAGCTTAATGTGTTGAGTTAAATTAGTGTTTAATAAGTGTTTAATGTGTTAAGTTAAATTAGTTTATTTAATAAGTGTTTAATGTGTTAAGTTAAATTAGTGTTTAATAATTGATTAAATGTGGTTAATATGTCTGTTTAATGTGTTTGAATGTAGGAAACCTTTCAGCTGGAAACTGATATGGTCTGCCTCGGGGTGAGTTGAGTCGTATGTGAATTGCCCAATCGTCTACAAGGAGGAATCAAGTCTTCAGAAAATAATCGGAAAAATATGGATGAGTTTGCGGAGGCTTTAGGTGAATTTGTTTAGAAGGTGGGTTTAAGTTAGGAATGGAGGTGTTTAAATGAAAGAGTTGATTTGGATAATTAAAAGGATAGGTTCAGTTTAAGATGAAGGGAAAGAAGATGGGATTCAGTTTAAGGTTGATTAAACAATGATAGGCTGATGGTACTGGAATTGGATAGACGGATAAGTGATGGTTTAGATAAATGATAGGTGATAGTTGATGGGAATGGATGAAAGAACTTAAACAAAGAATCGGTTCAACACTAATAAAGTGTCACCCTGGATTCTATATTTGTTTAAGGTGGAAAAATGGTAGTCGATGATAGACCAAGACCCGTTATCTATAAAGATAAGAACCTATGGTATAAGTTGATGGAAGAGAACAATTGACGCCACAAGCAAGAAAACTTGATAAGTCGAAATCGAAACTCATACGAAATATAGAGTGGAGAATAATATCAGTCAATGAACAAAAGTTCATAAAATATATTCAAAGTTTAAAAGTCAAAAAGTTCAAAAACGTTTTTTTATTTAAACTAAACACCTTTATTTAAAGCTAATTTAAAAGTTTTAATGCAGCAAAATAAAAGTGCATGAATTAAATCAAACTAATCAAAAACTGAATGAACTAAATGTGAACTTAAACCGAGCTCAATGAGCTAGGATGAACTCATGTGAGCTGAACCACATAGGAAGGAAGTTTAATTTAGCTGAAAATGAGCTAAAATTTGCACTTTGGCCCCTCGAGCTTAGCCACTCTCGATGGCGTCGAAAAGAGTCGAACCATGATACGACCAGGATCGCATCATACCCCCTCTTGAAAGCGATTCGTCCTCGAATCGAGATGATGGTTCTCTCGAACAGAATTCCTTTTGATCGGCTTTCCTCGATCAAACAGGGAGGTTGATAATCGAGACACCTATAAAACATAACCAAGAGTTAGCAAGAGTTGTGTCAAATAAACTTGCAATTGAAACATGAGCAAAACAAAACGAATAGATCGAACACAAATGAGCATATTCACATTATCATACAAAAGGTACAAAGCCTTATCAAATATTTGAATCTGAATTGGATAGGTTTCATGGTATGCATACAATTCGAATGGATTCCACAAGTCAAAATCAACATGCGAGTAACACATCAAATGATAGATATATTCATCACAAGTAGATAGTTGAGAAAATGCATATGGCACTCGAAAGTGAACATCCAAATCTTGCATTGAACGGCATATGTAATCACTCGCACATGAACAAAAATTATCAAACACAAGATTTCTTTTGTCAACAAGTAGATCATCATTAAACAAGATAGGACGTTCAAACATTTCATGATCTAAATGGTGAAAATCAGCATCATGTGTTCTATCAACAACGAAAGAGAACAAAGACATCTCAAAAATTTTACATGGATCACACATGTGACGCAATATGGATTCTTTCACACAAAAATTATCAAAATTATCAAACTCAAGAATCCTGTCATCATTCAACGAAACAGATAGATCACAAACAGGCAAAATAGAAGATTAATCATAACATGATCTAAATGTTTTATAAAAACTAGTTCATCAACACAAAGCTCGTCACTTTTCAAAAAGATCACAAAGGTGTCAACAAGTTCAGAAGACTTACCTTTATAGTCAAAAAGAAAAAGATCAGTCTTACTGTGGTCAAGCAATACAAACCTTCTCTCTTCGGAAAGATAATGCAGTCGAAGCCTCATGTTTGATTCAGCACTTTTCAAATGGAATGTGAATTTCAAGTGCAACCATAGAATTTGTTTAAGGAGCGATTAAAAAATGAACACAAAATGGGCAAATTTTGTAACCTTAATAAAAACCAAGTATCAAAATGATTGAAATTCTTCAAACACAATTGTCGTTGCTTGATTTTCCAACAAGGCATACCAAATGATACAAAACATAGTCCCGGTTTAAAGACATGATTTTGATTATTAAACTCAAGATGTGACAAGGGTTTAGAAAAATCAAACATGTTAAACCAATAAGACTTATGCACATTCAAGATCGAGCAATCATAACTCTTTATATGTTTCAAAATCGATTTACAAAAACTCAAACTTTTCATATTAGACAATGAATGGATTTCGTAATAACCACAATCAAACAAGTTGGGATTAAGAGAAAATTCATCGTCATACTTACTTGAGTCTTGCACTTGTCGAATAGTCATTACTCCACCTTCACACTTCGCTTCACAATGATTATTTTGGGGTAGACCCGACTTACCATCTTTTAAATCATCATAACAAATGATGGAAAATGACAAAATTATCCACATAATCACAAACAGTAGAAAGATTCGGTGGAGATTGAATCTCATCAAAACACTTACCTTCCTTACCTTTCGGCGTAGGCGATTCAATTTCACTTTCAACCTTACCTTTTTCGATCATTTGAAAACGTCGTTTTGTCGGGAGGTATTGAAGTTGAAGATCTTTGTCCAATACGTTGGGAATCTGAAATGAAGAAACAGAATAAGAAAAAACTTCAAATGGGTTAGTTGAAAAATCACTCTCTTTTCTCGCTCATCTTGCTCTTTTGTCTCTTTTTCAAGATCTTTTTCACTTTCTTTTTCAATTTTTTTCTCAATCTCAATTTTCTTTTCTTCATTTTCTTTTTCTCTCACGATCTCTTTTTCTTTTTCAACTACTTTTTCTTCCCTTTCAATTTCTTTTTCTTCACTCTTATTTCTATTTTCTTTTCTCTCCCACTCTTTTTCAATTTTTTTCACTTTTATTTTCTTTTTCTTTTTCTTTTTCCTTTTCATTTTGATTACAACAAGTGGATGGTTCAAAAGAGTCGAAAAAAGAAAAATTTGACTCAAGGATCGAGGCAATGTTTTCATAGATATCACGATCGATGCTTCGTGAAAAATCCTTTGTGCTCGACATCTTTGATTCATAAGACGAGTAACTCGTACTTTCTTCTTGTTCATCACCATAGTAGGCTTCGAACTTTGCTTTGCTTCGCCTTGAATCCTTCGTCGAATAAGAATCATGATTTGAACTACTTCGAGAACGATCTTTCGTGGATGAATTCTTCGATGCATATGAACCACGTTCACTTCTTCGTAAAGATTTCTCCGTGGATTGATATGTTGAAGCTTGTGAAGAACAAATCATACCTTCTCGATGGTAATCATGAGAGGTCTCACATTCGCGGTTTGATTCATACCGTCTCGAACTTCTATATGAACCATAATCTCGATCGAAATCTCTTCTTGAATGATCTTCAAAAGTGTGTCTTTGAGATGACCTTGACTCCGTTCTTCGACTTGAAGAAAGTTGTTCTTGTTGGTCTCGTTCCTCGATTCGATCCAACGGCTTATGTAACTTGTCAAACTTGGCATTCATGACTTTTCGCATCCCGTTCAACAAGTATTGATAATCAGATTCTGTCAACGCTTCTTGATTCATGTTTATTTTCTGAGAAGAAAGACTTTCAAAAAGAATAAAACAGAAAATTAAATCCTCACCACAAAATTCTCACAAGTCACTTGCAAAGAAAAAATCGCTCAAACTCGTGTTTCACTCGTATAAGGCTTTTTCTCTAATGTAGCACTCGTGCCTTTTACCACCCTTCGTCACTCTCACAAATTCGTACTTCGTTTCGAATAGACTAATTGCGGCTTGAGGGTCGGTTTCAAAAATGGTTTCAAGGAATAATGTTGGGTATAGGGTAGGCTGAAAGAAGAAAGAAAAAAATTTTGGTATAGTGGCGTTGGGTAAGATGGAGGGAAACCAAATGATGATGGGAATGATTCTTGATGATCGGGTATTAGAAGAGGAGAACAGAAACAACAAGTACTTGCCAAACTTTCAAAAGAAAACTTCACTTTTTTTACTTCTCTTTTTTTCGTATTTTTTTCCTTTTTTTACTCAAATGCACGAAAATAACACAAATAAAACTTTGAGATTACAACTTGAATTTTTTTCGAATTTTTTCTTTTTTTTTCTTTTTTTTAACGAACCTACTTTCGAGATTGAATACAAACGTTGGCGCTCCTTGTTTTCTAGCTTTGATACCAAATGATACAATCTGCCTCGGGGTGAGTCAAGTCGTATGTGAATTGCCCAATCGTCTATGAGGAGGAATCAAGTCTTCAGAAAATAATCGGAAAAATATGGATGAGTTTGCGGAGGCTTTAGGTGAATTTGTTTAGAAGGTGGGTTTAAGTTAGGAATGGGGGTGTTTAAATGAAAGAGTTGATTTGGATAATCAAAAGGATAGGTTCAGTTTAAGATGAAGGGAAAGAAGATGGGATTCAGTTTAAGGTTGAATAAACAATGATAGGTTAATGGTAATGGAATTGGATAGACGGATCATGATAGGTGATAGTTGATGGGAATGGATGAAAGAACTTAAACAAAGAATCAATTCAACACTAATAAAGTGTCACCCCGGATTCTATATTTGTTTAAGGTGGAAAAATGGTAGTCGATGATGGACCAAGACCCGTTATCTATAAAGATAAGAACCTATGGTGTAAGTTGATGGAAGAGAACGATTGACGCCACAAGCAAGAAAACTTGATAAGTCGAAATTGAAACTCGTACGAAAGATAGAGAGGAGAATAATCTCACTCAATGAACAAAAGTTCATAAAATATATTCGAAGTTCAAAAGTCAAAAAGTTCAAAAACATTTTTTTATTTAAACTAAACACCTTTATTTAAAGCTAATTTAAAAGTTTTAATGCAGCAAAATAAAAGTGTATGAATTAAATCAAACTAATCAAAAACTGAATGAACTGAATGTGAACTTAAACCGAGCTCAATGGGCTAAGATGAACTCATGTGAGCTGAACCACATAGGAGGGAAGTTTAATTTAGCTGAAAATGAGCTGAAATTAGCTTCATTTTGCACTTTGGCCCATCGAGCTTAGGCCACTCTTGATGGTGTCGGAAAGAGTCGAACCATGATGCGACCAGGATCGCATCAGAAACCGTTACACTTATGGGATGTTACAAAGAGTTTAATGTGACTTTTCAAGTGAAAATTAGTTACACACATAAAGGAAGCATTATTCAACATTAAAAGGGAGCTGTTATGATAATTGAAGGAAGCATTATTCATCAATTGATTTCAGCAGCAACCTCTTCTTCTTCCAATAACCGTTTGAAGCTTAAAGGTCACACATGAGTTACAAATTTTTATTTAGTTGCGGAGACTTTTCAGCTAGCCAAGGACAACTCAAGGAACATATTCTAAAAGCATTTAAGATGGACATTTAAGCCTTGTAAAACACCATTAGTTGCTGGAGACTTTTTGGCTAGCCAAAGGCAACTCAAAGGACATTTTTAAAGCATTCAAATTCATTTAAATCAGCTCATTAGGAGTCATAAAGTTGCTGTTATTTGGTTGGAGGAATTCAAGAGTTTTTAGATTTTATTTCAGCCTTTTAAATGCATATTAAAGCTGAATTCATTTGTCTCTTCAGCTAACCACATGTAAACACTATATATACTTGTTATTCGCTTGTAAAAAAAAACTTTTGATCGTTGAATATATTTTTATGAACTTTGTTCATCGAGTGAGATTTTCTCCTCTCTATCTTTCGTACAAGTATCGATTCTGACTTATCAAGCGTTTCTTGTGGCGTCTGTCGTTTCTCATCCATCAACTTATACCATAGGTTCTTATCTTTATAGATAACGGGTCTTGGTCCATCATCGACTTCCATTTTCCATCTTAAACAAATATAGAACCTGGGGTGATACTTTCCTAGTGTTGAATCGATTCTTTGTTTAAGTTCTTCTATCCATCTCCACCAACTATCTTAATATATATCCTTTTATTTATTTCTATTAAACCCAAGTCCATCCACTATATTCATCTTCCTTGTTTGCATCCTAACCGAACCTATCTCCATCTTCCATCCAAATCTTAACCTTTTTTATTAGCTTCCGCAACTTTAACCTTAGTTCACCTATTTTTTGACAACTTTTCAATTACTCCTCGTAGACGATTGGGCAACTTCACATACGACTCGACTCACCCCGAGGCGGATCGTATCATTTGGTATCAGAGCTAAAAAATAAAAAGCTACGATGAACATCATAAATCCGGAGTAAGTACGTAAATTCAAAAAAAATATTTGAAAAAAATATTAAAAAAAAGTTGTATTTCATTTCTTTTGTAATCATCTTTTTACATTTGAAGTGAAAAAAAATAAAAAAAGCGAAAAAAATAGAAGCCAAAAAAAGAAGTATGAGAAGTTTTGCACGCTTGTTTGCTTTCATTCTCTTCTACTATTCCCGATCACTGAGATTAGATTTTGCCCCACTCCTTCAAAACTACAACGCCGCACACACCCAAATTTTTTTCTCTTTACCTTTAGCCTATCTGATACCCAAAATTTTCTTTTATTCAGCCCCCTATACCCGACATCAATATCCCTTGTTACCCATTTTGAAGCTGACCCTCAAGCCGCACATAAGTCTTTGAAATGAAGTACGAATTTGTGAGAGAGAGAAAGAGCGGTAAAAGGCACAAGTGTACTCAATAGAGAAAAAGCCTTATACGAGTGAAACACGAGTGTGAGCGATTTTTCTTTTCGAGTGCCTTGTGAGAATTTTGTGGTGAGGATTTAATTTTCTGTTTTATTCTTTTTGAAATTCTTTCTTTTCAGAAAATAAAAATGAATCAAGAAGTGTTCTCAGAGCCTGACTATCAATACTTGTTGAACAGAATGCAAAGAGTCATGAATACCAAGTGTGACAAGTTGTGTAAGTGATTGGATAGAATCGAGGAACGAGACCGGCAAGAGCGACTTTCTTCAAGTTGAAGGACGGAGCCAAGGTCATCTCGAAGATACACTTTCGAAGAACATTCGAGAAGAGTTTTGCGACTGAGATTCTTATTCCTCAAGGAGTTCAAGACGGTATGAATTAAACCATGAATTTGAGACTTTCCAAAGTTACCAAAGAGGAAGTGAACGTGGTTCATATGCATCCAAGTATTCCTCTACGAAAGATCATTGTCGAAGTGATTCAAATCATTCGACGAGGAATTCAAGGCTAAATAAAGCGACTAACGAGTGTGAAGCCTATCACGAAGATGAATACGCAAGCATGAGTTATTCGTCTTATGATCCCAAGATGTCACGCAAGAAGCATCTTCCACAAAGAATTGATCGTGATATCTATGAGAACATTGCCTCAATCTTAAAGTCAAGTCATTGTATTTTCGATTCTTTTGAAACATCTTTTTGTTGTAATAAAACAGAAAAAGAAAAAGAATGTACAAAAGAAAAAGAAAATAAAAATGAGAAAAAAGAAAATAAAAATGAAAACGAACAAAAAGAAGATGAAAAAGAATTTGAGAGTGAAGAAAAAGAGCTTGAAAAAGAAAATGAAGAAAGAAAAATTGAAAAAGAAATTGAGAAAAAAATTGAGACAGAAAAAGAGTTGGAAAAAGATGAGCCAGAAAAAGAGTGTAATTTTTCAACTAACCCTCTTGAAATTTGCTCTTCATCTGTTTCTTCATTTCAGGTTCCCGATATATCGAGTGACGAATGCCAACTTCAATACCTCCCGGAAGAATGATGTTTTCATTTGATTGAAAAAGGTAATGAAGGTAAGGAAGGTAAGTGTTTTGAATCGATTCCATCTGCACCGAATTCGTCTAATGATTGTGACCATGTAAATGATATCGTCATTTGCCATCCCTCGATCTTTTGTGATATTTTAAATGATGGTAATACGAGTTTATCTCATGAAAATCATTGCGTTGCAAAGTATGAAGGTGGAGTAACATCTATTCGACAAGTGCAAGACTCAAGTAAGTATGACGATGAATTTTCTCTTAATCCCAACTTGTTTGATTGTGGTTATTACGAAATCAGTTCATTGTCTAATACGAAAACTTTGAGTTTTTGTAAATCAGTTTTGAAACATATAAAGAGTTTTGATTGCTCGATCTTGAATGTGCATAATTCTTATTGGTTTAACATGTTTGATGTTTCTAAACCCTTGTCACATCTTGAGTTTAATAAACAAAATCATGTCTTTAAATTGGGACTATGTTTTGTATCATTTGGTATGCCTTGTTGGAAAATTAAGTAACGACAATTGTGTTTGAAGAATTACAATCATTTTGATACTTGATTTTTGATTAAGGTTACAAAATCTGCCCATTTTGTGTTCAAATTTTATTCGCTCCTTAAACAAATTCTATGGTTGCACTTGAAATTCAAATTCCATTTGAAAAGTGCTGAATCAAACGCGAGGCTTCGACTGCATTATCTTTCCGAAGAGAGAAGGTTTGTATTGCTTGACCACGGTAAGACTGATCTTTTTCTTTTTGACTATAAAGGTAAGTCTTCTGAACTTGTTGACACCTTTGTGATCTTTTTGAAAAGTGACGAGCTTTGCGTTAATGAACTAGTTTTTATAAAATATTTAGATCATGTTATGATTAATCATTCTATTTTGCCTGTTTGTGATCTATCTGTTTCGTTGAATGATGAAAGGATTCTTGAGTTTGATAATTTTGATAATTTTCATGTGAAAGAATCCATATTGCGTCACATGTGTGATCCATGTAAAATTTTTGAGATGTCTTTGTTCTCTTTCGTTGTTGATAGAACACATGATGCTGATTTTCATCATTTATGTAACACCCCAAACTCGGCCCAACACTACTATCGGATCTGGCATGTCACTAGGAAGAAGTTTAGGAAGTTTAACTGGTTTTGGTAATATTCTAAGTCATTTTAAGATCCTGAATTTCGTGGTCTAGTTGAAAACCCGTTGTTTAGTTAACTTTGAAATTTAATTACTTGCACTTTACGATTAGGTGACATTTGTAAACACTTATCAATTATGCGATCTTCAGGTTGTTAATGAAAATGCTCCCCTTTTAGTTTAATTATGAGAGCATTGTTTGGCAGGTTATTAGAGAACTTTAGTCTGTAATTCATTTTTTTAAAACGTCCCATTGAGCAGTCCGTAATTAATATGTCCAAAATTTAAAACCCGAAAGAAAATTCCAAATTTTGTAGTGGCCTTATTACAAATCAAAGAAAAATCCCCAAAAGTGACAACCGATAAAATAAAATAAAGTTTGACAGTAACCCATACTTGGCCACCACGAGTTCCCTCCAGCCCAGGCCATAAAGCTAAGAATCACCTGCAATTGTTTAAATGAAAGGGTGAGTCACATAACTCAGTGTGTAATTAATCCACAAAATCCACAAGTGGGCCTAAGCCCCATACCATCGGCCGAAGCCCAATCAAACAGTTTAACAAATGATCAACATGATAGCCCAACCCGGCCTAGTTTTTCCATCCTCTACACTCCACTTCATATGTCAATCCTCAACACACCGGGGGATTTCTACAATCGACCCTCCATCCTCTACACTCCACTTTGGCAGTCATGCTGATAGACACACTGCTCAAAGACAATAATTCGTGGTCTAGCCACCGATCACTATGTGACCAAATTATCGATGCAATAATAATGCACCAAACCATCATTCCGCATGACAATGTCACCCATAAGCACTTCCCCTTTATATCATAACAACCCAAATTCCATGCATATGCAACCTAGTATAATAAACATAATAAATAGGTTATGATGTCATACATGCAATATTTAGTGCACCCACACATGGTCATGCCATCATATTCATTCATAAAGTTAAATTATGAAAAACTAACCTGGAGTTCCGGTTTTACCACACTTGGGTAGCATAATCACCATTGTCGAGATTTACATAACATAAATATGATTTATACAATTAAAAGGTGGTGTGGTAATTACACACTTGTAAACACGCAAGACTACACTATCGATCTCACTAACGTCCTCACTTGCAGGGATCACAGCGGTCTGTTTATCCCTTTCAGAAGCCGGCCCACACCCCGCTGGCCAGTCTCGAACTGCTGATACTGCTTGCTTCTTAAACTTTGGAGTCGAAACCAAAGGTTTGCTCCCTTCCCCAACTTGAACGTTTCTTGCATCCATAAGAAGTCTTGGTCAATAAATCGCTACGAAAGAGATGATGATATAACCACTCAACTGGGTTCAGGCGATGAACAACGGATAAATAGACTAATGGAATACTAGAGAGAATTCCCTTACCTTACTATCCCAAAAGAGAGATGGGGGGTTCAGAGATTAGTCGCTCCCCAACTTAGAACCTAAATGGTTCAGCTAATGATATTTCCCGAATGAAAAACCCTTCATGACCAAACCGAAGAATGATCTGAAGTAGATGCCCAACACTTAGCCCCTTATTTGTCGAAACACAGAGAAGAAAAACAGGATTAAGTACTAGTCAAGGCAGATTCGGCCTTACCAAGAAAAGAAGGAATACGGGTTTAATCAAGGGGAAAACAAAAGGGAATGATCTTACCTTAACACAGAGAACCCGAACCACCCAAGAGAATTCGGCACAATAGCAGAGAAGATTCGGCAATGAACAGAAATGGAAGAGAATAGGATGAAAGAACCGAAATTAAAAACAAGAGAACCCCAATGAAGGCTTAAGAGTTTCGGCAACACCAAAGAAACCAATAAGAGAAGAAAGGTTGGGAGAAAAGAATGATAAGGGGGGAAATAGGGAAAGAAGAACAAAGATTTCGGTTTAAGAGAGTAGGTAGAGAAGAAGAAGAAAACGAAAGATTGCAAGGAACAAGTGTGCCACTTTCGATTGTGGAGTTTTGAAAATGAGTAGAGAAAAGAAGATGAGAAGAAATATGCACAAATGGTCTCCCTAGTTTCGGCTATAAGTCATAGTAAAGAAAATAATGGGAATTGACTAGGCACTTTCAGCAAAAGAGAGCAAGAAAAGAACTAAAAAGAAGAGCACACCCAAAATGCCAAAAAAGAAAAACCCTTAACACACAAAAGCTAATAAAACCTATAAAAATTTCGGCACCAACTCCCCTTACCAAAACCGAAAGCCTCACCCCCTACACTACTCAAAAATTCGGCTAACAACCCCTTCTCACCTCAATCCCCATGCCGTCCCTTGATACACTCCTTAATTCCCTCTCTTCCACTTATTCAAACTAGTTTGAATAATTCAAACTCCCTTAATCACTCTCCGCCATCCATTTGAAATATTTGACCAAGTCTTATCTCTCTCCTCCAAAGTTTGATTACCATCCAGCTGCCTCCCTTGCCTGAGCCAAAAATAATACTCCCTTGTGCTGCTAAAGAGATTCGAACCCTCTCCCTCCTAGCTTCTCCTTGTGACCCCATCTCCCTGCATGTTAGGTGGCGTCCCCTTGCCACTCTTTCACTGCACCTCTTGTGTCACCAAACGCAAACAATAGCCCTTAAGTCCTGCTCCCAAATAGCTTCCCTCCTAAAATGCCCAAAACTAAAATTTTGGCCAAGGTTCCGACTTAACCCTGGGCCTTTCCAGAGACCCCAAACACACTCAAATGACACACAAAGTATACCAACCACACAGAAACAAGATAAATGCAGAGCCCCTAAATCTCGGATGTTACAATTCTACCCCCTTAAAGAAATTTCAGCCTCGAAATTACCTGGTCAAAAGAGATGCGGGTACTACTGACGCATCGCATCCTTTGGCTCCCATGTCGCCTCTTCCATTCCATGATTTCTCTATAAGACTTTAACCAACGGAACCGATTTCCTTCTTAGCACCTTGACATCTCGTTCCAAGATCTGGATTGGTTCCTCTTCATAGGACAAGTCTGGCCTTACCTCAATTTCCTCTACTGGCACGACGTGAGACGGGTCTAAACAGTAGCGTCTTAACATTGAAACATGGAACACATCATGCATCTGTTTCAATTCTGCAGGTAACTCCAATTGATACGCCACTAGTCCCACACGCTTCAAAACCCAGTGAGGCTCGATGAACCTAGGACTTAGCTTGCCCTTTCGTCCAAACCTCATCACCTTCTTCCAAGGTGAAACTTTCAAGAAGACCTGGTCACCCACCGCAAACTCTACTTCCTTTCACTTCAGGTCTGCATAAGATTTCTGCCTATCGGATGCTTCTTTCAACCGAGCCCTAATTAGCTTAACCTTCTCCTTTGTCTCAGCAACCAGTTCTGGACCCAAAATCTGGCATTCACCCAATTCTGTCCAACAGGTAGGAGTACGACACCTCCGTCCATACAACGCTTCATAGGGTGCCATCTGAATACTCGACTGGTAGCTGTTGTTGTATGCGAATTCCGCTAACTGTAAGAATTCTTCCCAACTACCCTTGAAATCGATGACACAGCCCCTTAACATATCCTCCAAGATCTGAATCACTCTCTCAGACTGACCATCAGTCTGTGGATGAAAAGCTGTGCTGAAGTCCAGTTTTGTGCTCAATGCCTGATGCAATGCCCTCCAAAACCGCGATGTAAACCTAGGGTCTCTATCTGATATGATCGATACTGGTACCCCATGCAATCTTACAATTTCTGCCACATACAACTTAGCCAACTTCTGAAGAGAGTAGTCGACACGAACAGGAATGAAATGGAATGAAATGGGCGGACTTCGTCAACCGATTCACAATTACCCATACCGAGTCTTTCTTAGTAGGCGTAAGAGGTAGTCCACTAACAAAGTCCATAGTGATCCTCTCCCATTTCCACTGTGGAATCTTCACCGGCTGCAACAACCCTGAAGGTAACTGATGCTCGGCTTTGACCTGCTGACAGGTTAAACACTTTCCCACAAATTTCGTAACCTCCCACTTCAATCCAAGCCACCAGAACTGTTCATGCAGATCCCAGTACATCTTACTCCCTCCAGGATGCATAGCGTAGGGGCTACTATGCGCTTCCTGAAGAATCTTCTGCCTCAACTCCACATCCTTTGGCATGCAAATCTTCTCACGGAAACACAAAACCCCATCACTATTCAAACTATAATCTTCTACTCCATCATTCTGTACTTGCAGAAGTCGAGCATTCAAGATCTCATCCGATAACTGTTTCTCTTTAATCTGATCTACCCACGTCGGCTTCACTTGAAGTTTAGCTAACAGACTCGCATCATCATACAAACTGAGATGGGCGAACATCGCTTTCAAGTCTGATATTACCTTCCGACTTAACGCATCTGCTACCAAGTTAGCCTTAACCGGATGATATTCAATCAAGCAGTCATAATCCTTCAGCAGCTCAATCCACCTTCGCTGCCTTAGATTCAGCTCTTTCTGAGTTAAGAGATACTTCAAACTCTTGTGGTCGGTGTAGATAACAGACTTCTCCCCATATAAATAATGTCTCCAGATCTTCAGAGTGAAAACTACCGCAGCCAACTCCAAATCATGCGTGGGATAATTACTCTCATGCGATCTTAATTGCCGAGATGCATACGCAACAATTTTCCCATCCTGCATTAACACACATCCTAATCCCGTGTGTGAAGCATCACAATAAACCACGAACTCCTTTCTGGCCTCAGGCTGAATCAAACCGGAGCCTCTGTCAAAATCCTCTTCAGCTTCTCAAAACTTTCCTGTTGCTTGTTAGCCCAAACAAAAGATACCCCTTTCCTCAACAACTTGGTTAAAGGTGCCGTAATTAATGAGAACCCTTCAACGAAACTTCAGTAATATCCAACCAGACCAAGGAAACTCCGAATCTCAGCCATAGACTTAGGCGGTTTCCAATCCAACACTGCTTCAATCTTCCGGGGATCAACCCTAATCCCTTTCGCAGATACCACATGACCCAAAAAAGTAACTTCCTTCAACTAAAACTCACACTTGCTAAACTTGGCGTACAACTGCTTTTCCCTTAAAAACTGCAGAACCACTGGAAGATGTAAATCGTGTTCCTCCTCAATCTTGGAATACACTAGAATGTCGTCTATGAACACTACCATGAACCGGTCTAGATAGGGTTGAAAAACCCGGTTCATCATAACCATGAACGCAGTTGGTGCATTTGTCAACCCAAACGGCATCACCAGGAACTCATAGTGGCCATAGCGAGTCTGAAAAGCCGTTTTGCAAATATCCGCTTCCTTGACCTTAAGATGATGATATCCCGACCTCAAATCTATCTTTGAAAAGACCGAGGCCCCTTTTAGCTGATCAAACAGGTCATCTATCCTTGGCAGCGGGTACTTGTTCTTGATAGTCAACTTGTTCAACTGCGGTAGTCAATGCACATTCGCATGGACCCGTCTTTCTTCTTCACAAACAACACCGGCACTCCCCATGGAGATACACTGGGTCAGATAAAACCACGATCTAACAACTCTTGGATCTGAGCTTTAAGCTCAACCAGCTCTTTCGGCGCCATCCTGTAAGGGGCGATGGACATTGGAGCCGTTCCTGGAAATAGCTCAATTCCGAACTCCACCTCACGATCCGGAGGCAACCCTGGAAGCTCATCAGGAAAGACATCCACAAACTCCTTTACTGTTCTAACCTCATCCACGGTCACTTTCTTTGCATCCAAGGCACTGACATAGGTTAAGAAAGCCATGCACCCTTTTCTCACCATTCTCTCCGCCTTAAGAGCAGACACTACATTGGACAAGTAGTCTCTCCTCTCGCCTATCACCAAAACTTCATCATCCTCAGAAGTCCTTAACACCATGCGCTTAGCAGCACAATCCAAGTTTGCTCGATATCTTACCAACCAGTCCATGCCTAAGATCAAATCGAACTCGTCCATTAGATCAGCTGGGAAAACCAACCCTTTTACTTCTAGAGGCACATTCCTAAAAAGTTTGTTTACCACTACAGTCTGTCCTAAGGGACTAAGTACAGCCATCTCCCTAGAAGCAGTTTCAGAATTCATGTTCAAGGTTCCAGACACCACACTAGCAACATAGGAATGCACCGACCCAATATCAATTAATACAGAAAAGGGTAAACCGAAAATGAGGAACGTACCCGTTATAACGTTTGGTGCATTACCCTTTTCTCGACTTCTAGCTGCATAAGCTAAGCTGGGCTGTCTTGCCTCTGCATTCCTAGCATCTCTGCCTGGTGCTCCACGACCCCGACCAGAACCATTCCCTCCTCTGTTTGGTCCGCGACCTCTCGGCATCTACTGCCCACCCCTTCCTGGCTGCACATACCCCTGACCTACCATCCGAGGCCTGGTCTTTTCTAACGGACAGTTCCTGATCAGATGATCCTTTGACCCACACCTGAAACATACCCTATCTTTTCCCCAACACTCTCATGTGTGTGACCTCCCACACTGAGCACACTGTCGAAAAACAGCAGCTGGCGCTGCAACGCGACTCGGCCCATCAACCTTGGGCCTCTTCTGGAAACCCGCAGATGACCCTGACAGTCCAAAACTCCTCTTATTTCTGCCTTTATCCTTGTCCTTATTTTGCTTCTCAGTCCGCGTCACCTCCTCGGCTATTTTAGCCTTCTCCACTAGGATAGCAAAATCTCTCTCTTGCTGAGGAGTTATCAGCACTCGCAGCTCGTCACGCAGCCCATCTTCGAACCGCACACAACGCTCATAGTCGGTCGTAACTATCCTTTGGGCGTACCAGCTCAACCGCAGAAATTTCGCTTCATACTCAGCTACTGACTTACCCCCTTGCACCAAATTCAGGAATGCTTTTCTCTGAGCATCCACGTAACTGGCCCCAACATACTTCCCTTGGAACTTCACCTTGAAGAAATCCCAATCAACTCAGTCCACTGGAGTACCCTCTCTCACGGTGAGCCACCACTGATAGGCCTCATCTCGAAGTAAAGACACCGCGCCCTTCAGCTTTTCCTCTATTGTGCAGTCTAAATCATCCATAATTCTCTCGACTGCCTCTAGCCAATACTCAGCCACGTTAGGAGCTACTCCAGAGATACCTCTAAACATTTCGGCTCCATTCGCTCGAAGTCGCTCAGGGATGGACTTCCGAGTTGCTGTTCCACTGCCCGCCCCGACCACTCATTCCAACACACGCAACATTTCCTGAGACAGGGCATCATCTCCACCAGTTCTGTCTTGCGACCCCGTCTCCACCACAAGTGATGCTGGCGCTTAGCCCTCAGGCTCATTTCTCGCTTCCGAAAGTTCAACCTCAGTACCCTGGCCCCTCCCACGGCCGCGTGTAACACGTCCATGTCCTCTACCACTCATGTCTACTGTTTCGTCTTAATCTGATTTAAAAATTTTATAAATGAGCATTTCTTTCCACTGTTGATTAATGAGTAGTTTTATGAAGATAGGGTTATAAGTAGTTTTCCGCAAGCACATGTATTCCTAAAGTTTTCATTTCTACAGTAAAGTTTCTTAATTCTATCATCCATAACAATATATCCACAACAACATGTTCACACAATACATCTACTTTATGCAAAGTACTTAACAATTAGAGAACTTACCTGGCAGACTTGGGCTGGAGACTCGGGTGCCACACTTCAAAAATAGATCCATATGTATTATATTTTGAAAAAAAATGAAATTTGGAAAATGTTTTGAACCCAAAACCCAAGGCCAAACTTTTTAAACCAGGCTCTGATACCAAATTATAACACCCCAAACCAGGCCCAACACTACGACCGGATCTGGCATGTCACTAGGAAGAAGTTTAGGAAGTTTAATTGGTTTTGGTAATATTCTAAGTCATTTTAAAATCCCGAATTTTGTGGTCTAGTTGAAAACCCGTTGTTTAGTTAACTTTGAAATTTAATTAGTTGCGCTTCGCGATTAGGTAACATTTGTAAACACTTATCAATTATGCAATCTTCAGGTTGTTAATGAAAATGCTCCCCTTTTAGTTTAATTATGAAAGCGTTGTTCGGCAGGTTATTAGAGAACTTTAGTCTGTAATTCAATTTTTTTAAAACGTCCCATTGAGCAGTCCGTAATTAATATGTCCAAAATTTAAAACTCGAAAGAAAATTCCAAATTTTGTAGTGGCCTTATTACAAATCAAAGAAAAATCCCCAAAAGTGACAACCGATAAAATAAAATAAAGTTTGACAGTAACCCATACTTGGCCACCACGAGTTCCCTCCAGCCCAGTCCATAAAGCTAAGAATCACCTGCAATTGTTTGAATGAAAGGGTGAGTCACATGACTCAGTGTGTATTTAATCCACAAAATCCACAAGTGGGCCTAAGCCCCATACCATCGGCCGAAGCCCAATCAAACAGTTTAACAAATGATCAACATGATAGCCCATCCCAGCCTAGTTTTTCCATCCTCTACACTCCACTTCATATGTCCATCCTCAACACACCAGGGGATTTCTACAATCGACCCTCCATCCTCTACACTCCACTTTGGCAGTCATGCTGACAAACACACTGCTCAAAGACAATAATATGTGGTCTAGCCACTGATCACTATGTGACCAAATTATCGATGCAATAATAATGCACCAAACCATCATTCCGCGTGACAATGTCACCCATAAGCACTTCCCCTTTATATCATAACAACCCAAATTCCATGCATATGCAACATAGTATAATAAACATAATAAATAGGTTATGATGTCATACATGCAATATTTAGCGCACCCACACATGGTCATGCCATCATATTCATTCATAAAGTTAAATTATGAAAAACTGACCCGGAGTTCCGGTTTTACCCCACTTGGGTAGCATAATCACCATTACCGAGATTTACATAACATAAATATGATTTATACAATTAAAAGGTGGTGTGGTAATTACACACCTGTAAACATGCAAGACTACACTATCGATCTCGCTAACGTCCTCACTTGCAGGGATCACAGCGGTCTGTTTATCCCTTTCAGAAGCCGGCCCACACCCCGCTGGCCAGTCTCGAACTGCTGATACTACTTGCTTCTTAAACTTTAGAGTTGAAACCAAAGGTTTGCTCCCTTCCCCAACTTGAACATTTCTTGCATCCATTAGAAGTCTTGGTCAATAAATCGCTACGAAAGAGATGATGATATAACCACTCAACAGGGTTAAGGCGATGAACAACAGATAAATAGACTAATGGAATACTAGAGAGAATTCCCTTACCTTACTATCCCGAAAGAGAGATGGGGGGTGCAGAGATTAGTCGCTCCCCAACTTAGAACCTAAATGGTTCGGCTAATGATATTTCCCGAATGAAACACCCTTCACGACCAAACTGAAGAATGATCCGAAGTAGATGCCCAACACTTAGCCCCTTATTCGTCGAAACACAGAGAAGAAAAACAAGTTTAAGTATTAGTTAAGGTAGGTTCGGCCTTACCAAGAAAAGAAGGAATACAAGTTTAATCAAGGGGAAAACGAAAGGGTATGATCTTACCTTAACATAGAGAACTCGAACCACCCAAGAGAATTCGGCACAATAGCAGAGAAGATTCGGCAATGAATAGGAGTGGAAGAGAATAGGATGAAAGAACCGAAATTGAAAACAAGAGAACCCCAATGAAGGCTTAAGAGTTTCGGCAACACCAAAGAAACCAATAAGAGAAGAAAGGTTGGGAGAAAAGAATGATAAGGGGGAAATAGGGAAAGAACAACAAAGATTCTAGTTTAAGAGAGTAGGTAGAGAAGAAGAAGAAAATGAAAGATTGTAAGGAACAAGTGTGCCACTTTCGGTTGTGGAGTTTTGAAAATGAGTAAAGAAAAGAAGATGAGAAGAAATATGCACAAATGGTCTCCCTAGTTTCGGCTATAAGTCATAGTAAAGAAAATAATGGGAATTGACTAGGCACTTTCGGCAAAAGAGAGCAAGAAAAGAACTAAAAGAAGAGCACACTCAAAATACCGAAAAAGAAAAACCCTTAACACAGAAAAGTGAATAAAACCTATAAAAATTTCGGCACCAACTCCCCTTACCAAAACCGAAAGCCTCACCCCCTACACTACTCAAAAATTCGGCTAACAACCCTTTCTCACCTCAATCCCCATGCCGTCCCTTGATACACTCCTTAATTCCCTCTCCTCCACTTATTCAAACTAGTTTGAATAATTCAAACTCCCTTAATCACTCTCCGCCATCCATTTGAAATATTTGACCAAGTCTTATCTCTCTCCTCCAAAGTTTGATTACCATCCAGCTACCTCCCTTACCTGAGCCAAAAATAATACTCCCTTGTGCTGCTAGAGAGATTCGAACCCTCTCCCTCTCAGCTTCTCCTTGTGACGTCATCTCCCTGCATGTTAGGTGGCGTCCCCTTGCCACTCTTCACTGCACCTCTTGTGTCACCAAACGCAAACAATAACCCTTAAGTCCTGCTCCCAAATAGCTTCCCTCCTAAAATGCCCAAAACTAAAATTTTGGCCAAGGTTCCAACTTAACCCCAGGCCTTTCCAGAGACCCCAAACACACTCAAATGACACACAAAGTATACCAACCACACAGAAACAAGATAAATGTAGAGCCCCTAAATCCCGGATGTTACAATTTAGATCATGAAATGTTTGAACGTCCTATCATGTATAATGATGGTCTACTTGTTGACAAAAGGAATCTTGTGTTTGATAATTTTTTTTTTCATGTGCGAGTGATTACATATGTCGTTCAATCCAAGATTTGGATGTTCACTTTCGAGTGCCATATGCATTTTCTCAACTATCTGCTTGTATTGAATATATCTATCATTTGTTGTGTTACTCGCATGTTGATTTTGACTTGTGGAATCCATTCGAATTATATGCATACCATGAAACCTATCCAATTCAGATTCAAATATTTGATAAGGCTTTGTTCTTTTTGTATGGTAATGTGAATATGCCTGTTTGCGTTCGATTTATTCGTTTTGTTTTGTTCATATTTCGATTGCAAGTTTGTTTGACACAACTCTTGCTAACTATTGGTTATATTTTACAGGTGTCTCGATTACCATCCTCCCCATTTGATCGAGGAAAGCAGATCAAAAAGAATTCTGTTCGAGAGATCCATCGTCTTGATTCAAGGACGAATCGCTTTCAAGAGGGGGTATGATGCAATCCTGGTCGCATCGTGGTTCGACTCTTTCCGACGCCATCAAGAGTGGCCTAAGCTCGAGGGGCCAAAGTGCAAAATGAAGCTGATTCCAGCTCATTTTTTGCTCAATTAAACTCCTTTTCTATGTGGTTCAGTTCACATGAGTTCATCTCAGCTCATTGATATTGGTTTAAGTTCACATTCAGTTCATTTAATTTGTGTTTAGCTTGATTTAATTCATGCATTTTTAATTTGCTGAATACAAACTTTTAAATTATATATTAGCTTTAAATAAAGGTGTTTAGTTTAAATAGATAAGTTGTGTTTAGTAAGAGGCTGATTAAATAATCTAGTTACTAGGATGTTTTTAATGAAGTATGAGTTTAAGTTAGTTTAATTCTACTTCTACAAATTAACTAGTTGCTGCATTAATTGAAGTCTTAACTTCTAATTCATTTATTAAGTCAAGAGTTTAATGTGTTGAGTTAAATTAGTGTTTAATAAGTGTTTAATGTGTTAAGTTAAATTAGTTTATTTAATAAGTGTTTAATGTGTTAAGTAAAATTAGTGTTTAATAATTGATTAAATGTGGTTAATATGTCTGTTTAATGTGTTTGAATGTAGGAAACCCTTCAGCTGGAAACTGATACGGTCCGCCTCGGGGTGAGTCGAGTCGTATGTGAATTGCCCAATCGTCTACGAGGAGGAATCAAGTCTTCGAAAAATAATCGGAAAAATATGGATGAGTTTGCGAAGGCTTTAGGTGAATTTGTTTAGAAGGTGGGTTAAGTTAGGAATGGAGGTGTTTAAATGAAAGAGTTGATTTGGATAATTAAAAGGATAGGTTCAGTTTAAGATGAAGGAAAGAAGATGGGATTCAGTTTAAGGTTGAATAAACAATGATAGGCTGATGGTAATAGAATTGGATAGACGGATAAGTGATGGTTTAGATAAATGATAGGTGATAGTTGATGGGAATGGATGAAAGAACTTAAACAAAGAATCAGTTCAACACTAATAAAGTGTCACCCTGGATTGTATATTTGTTTAAGGTGGAAAAATGGTAGTCGATAATGGACCAAGACCCGTTATCTATAAAGATAAGAACCTATGGTATAAGTTGATGGCAGAGAACGATTGGTGCCACAAGTAAGAAAACTTGATAAGTCGAAACCGAAACTCATACGAAAGATAGAGAGGAGAATAATCTCACTCAATGAACAAAAGTTAATAAAATATATTCAAAGTTCAAAAGTCAAAAAGTTCAAAAAAGTTTTTTTTATTTAAACTAAACACCTTTATTTAAAGCTAATTTAAAAGTTTTAATGCAGCAAAATAAAAGTGCATGAATTAAATCAAACTAATCAAAAACTGAATGAACTGAATGTGAACTTAAACCGAGCTCAATGAGCTAAGATGAACTCATGTGAGCTGAACCACTTAGGAAAGAAGTTTAATTTAGCTAAAAATGAGCTAAAATCAGCTTCATTTTGCACTTTGCCCCTCGAGCTTAGGCCACTCTCGATGGCGTCGGAAAGAGTCGAACCATGATGCGACCAGGATCGCATCATACCCCCTCTTGAAAGAGATTCGTCCTCGAATCGAGATGATGGTTCTCTGGAACAGAATTCCTTTTGATCGGCTTTCCTCGATCAAACAGGGAGGTTGATAATCGAGACACCTATAAAATATAACCAAGAGTTAGCAAGAGTTGTGTCAAACAAACTTGCAATTGAAACATGGGCAAAACAAAACGAATAGATCGAACGCAAACGAGCATATTCGCATTATCATACAAAAGGTACAAAGCCTTATCAAATATTTGAATCTGAATTGGATAGGTTTCATGGTATGCATACAATTCGAATGGACTCCACAAGTCAAAATCAACATGCGAGTAACACATCAAATGATAGATATATTCATCACAAGCAGATAGTTGAGAAAATGCATATGGCTCTCGAAAGTGAACATCCAAATCTTGCATTGAATGACATATGTAATCACTCGCACATGAACAAAAATTATCAAACACAAGATTCCTTTTGTCAACAAGTAGATCATCATTAAACAGGATAGGACGTTCAAACATTTCATGATCTAAATGGTGAAAATCAGCATCATGTGTTCTATCAACAACGAAAGAGAACAAAGACATCTCAAAAATTTTACATGGATCACACATGTGATGCAATATGGATTCTTTCACACGAAAATTATCAAAATTATCAAACTCAAGAATCCTGTCATCGTTCAACGAAACAGATAGATCACAAACAGGCAAAATAGAATGATTAATCATAACATGATCTAAATGTTCTATAAAAACTAGTTCATCAACGCAAAGCTCGTCACTTTTCAAAAAGATCACAAAGGTGTCAACAAGTTCAGAAGACTTACCTTTATAGTCATAAAGAAAAAGATCAGTCTTACCGTGGTCAAGCAATACAAACTTTCTCTCTTCGGAAAGATAGTGCAGCCGAAGCCTCGCGTTTGATTCAGCACTTTTCAAATGGAATGTGAATTTCAAGTGCAACCATAGAATTTGTTTAAGGAGCGAATAAAAATTGAACACAAAATGGGCAAATTTTGTAACCTTAATCAAAAACCAAGTATCAAAATGATTGAAATTCTTCAAACACAATTGTCGTTGCTTGATTTTCCAACAAGGCATACCAAATGATACAAAACATAGTCCCGGTTTAAAGACATGATTTTGATTATTAAACTCAAGATGTGACAAGGGTTTAGAAAAATCAAACATGTTAAACCAATAAGACTTATGCACATTCAAGATCGAGCAATCAAAACTCTTTATATGTTTCAAAACCGATTTACAAAAACTCAAAGTTTTCATATTAGACAATGAACGGATTTCGTAATAACCACAATCGAACAAGTTGGGATTAAGAGAAAATTCATCGTCATACTTACTTGAGTCTTGCACTTGTCGAATAGTCATTACTCCACCTTCACACTTCGCTTCACAATGATTATTTTGGGGTAGACCCGACTTACCATCTTTTAAATCATCATAACAAATGATGGAAAATGACAAAATTATCCACATAATCACAAACAGTAGAAAGATTCGGTGGAGATTGAATCTCATCAAAACACTTACCTTCCTTACCTTCCGGCGTAGGCGATTCAATTTCACTTTCAACCTTACCTTTTTCGATCATTTGAAAACGTTGTTCTTTCGGGAGGAATTGAAGTTGAAGATCTTTGTTCGATACGTCGGGAATCTGAAATGAAGAAACAGAATAAGAAAACACTTCAAATGGGCTAGTTGAAAAATCACTCTCTTTTTCTCGCTCATCTTGTTCTTTTGTCTCTTTTTCAAGATCTTTTCACTTTCTTTTTCAATTTTTTCTCAATCTCAATTTTCTTTTCTTCATTTTCTTTTTCTCTCACGATCTCTTTTTCTTTTTCAACTACTTTTTCTTCCTTTTCAATTTCTTTTTCTTCACTCTCACTTCTATTTTCTTTTCTCTCCCACTCTTTTTCAATTTTTTTTCACTTTTATTTTCTTTTTCTTTTTCCTTTTCATTTTGATTACAACAAGTGGATGGTTCAAAAGAGTCGAAAAGAGAAAAATTTGACTCAAGGATCGAGGAAATGTTTTCATAGATATCACGATCAATGCTTTGTGAAAAATCCTTTGTGCTCGACATCTTTGATTCATAAGACGAGTAACTCGTACTTTCTTCTTGTTCATCACCATACTAGGCATCGAACTTTGCTTTGCTTCGCCTTGAATCCTTTGTCGAATAAGAATCACGATTTGAACTACTTCGAGAATGATCTTTTGTGGATGAATTCTTCAACGCATATGAACCACGTTCACTTCTTCATAAAGATTTCTCCGTGGATTGATATGTTGAAGCTTGTGAAGAAGAAATCATACCTTCTCGATGGTAATCACGAGAGGTCTCACATTCGCAGTTTGATTCATACCGTCTCGAACTTCTATATGAACCATAATCTCGATCGAAATCTCTTCTTGAATGATCTTCAAAAGTGTGTCTTTGAGATGACCTTGACTCTGTTCTTCGACTTGAAGAAAGTTGTTCTTGTTGGTCTCGTTCCTCGATTCGATCCAACCGCTTATGTAACTTGTCAAACTTGACATTCATGACTTTTTGCATCTCGTTCAACAAGTATTGATAATCAGATTCTATCAACGCTTCTTGATTCATGTTTATTTTCTGAGAATAAAGACTTTCAAAAAGAATAAAATAGAAAATTAAATCCTCACCACAAAATTCTCACAAGTCACTCGCAAAGAAAAAATTGCTCACACTCGTGTTTCACTCATATAAGGCTTTTTCTCTAGTGTAGCACTCGTGCCTTTTACCACTCTTCCTCACTCTCACAAATTCATACTTCGTTTTGAATAGACTAATCGCGGCTTGAGGGTCGGTTTCAAAAATGGTTTCAAGGAATAATGTTGGGTATAAGGTAGGCTGAAAGAAGAAAGAAAAAAATTTTGGTATAGTGGCATTGGGTAAGATGGAGGGAAACCAAATGATGATGGGAATGATTCTTGATGATCGGGTATTAGAAGAGGAGAACAGAAACAACAAGTACTTGCCAAACTTTCAAAAGAAAACTTCACTTTTTTTATTTCTCTTTTTTTCGTATTTTTTTTCCTTTTTTTTTTTACTCAAATGCATGAAAATAACACAAATAAAACTTTGAGATTACAACTTGAATTTTTTTCGAATTTTTTCTTTTTTTCTTTTTTTTTTTTGAATTTTTAACGAACCTACTTTCGAGATTGAATACGAACGTCGGCGCTCCTTGTTTTCTAGCTTTGATACCAAATGATACGATCCACCTCGAGGTGAGTCGAGTCGTATGTGAATTGCCCAATCGTCTACGAGGAGGAATCAAGTCTTCAAAAAATAATCAGAAAAATATGGATGAGTTTGCGGAGGCTTTAGGTGAATTTGTTTAGAATATGGGTTTAAGTTAGGAATGGAGGTGTTTAAATGAAAGAGTTGATTTGGATAATTAAAAGGATAAGTTTAGTTTAAGATGAAGGGAAAGAAGATGGGATTCAGTTTAAGGTTGAATAAACAATGATAGGTTGATGGTAATGGAATTGGATAGACGGATAAGTGATGGTTTAAATAAATGATAGGTGATAGTTGATGGGAATGGATGAAAGAGCTTAAACAAAGAACCGATTCAACACTAATAAAGTGTCACCCCGGATTCTATATTAGTTTAAGGTGGAAAAATGGTATTCAATGATGGACCAAGACCCGTTATCTATAAAGATAAGAACCTATGGTATAAGTTGATGGAAGAGAATGATTGACGCCACAAGCAAGAAAACTTGATAAGTCGAAATCAAAACTCGTACGAAAGATAGAGAGGAGAATAATCTCACTCAATGAACAAAAGTTCATAAAATATATTCAAAGTTCAAAAGTCAAAAAGTTCAAAAAAGTTTTTTTTATTTAAACTAAACACCTTTATTTAAAGCTAATTTAAAAGTTTTAATGCAGCAAAATAAAAGTGCATGAATTAAATCAAACTAATCAAAAACTGAATGAACTGAATGTGAACTTAAACTAAGCTCAATGAGCTAAGATGAACTCATGTGAGCTGAACCACATAGGACAGAAGTTTAATTTAGTTGAAAATGAGCTGAAATCAGCTTCATTTTGCACTTTGGTCCCTCGAGCTTAGGCCGCTCTCGATGGCATCGGAAAGAGTTGAACCATGATGTGACCAGGATCGCATCAGAAACCGTTACACTTATTGGATGTTACAAAGAGTTTAATGTGACTTTTCAAGTGAAAATCAGTTACACACATAAAGGAAGCATTATTCAACATTAAAAGGGAGCTGTTATGATAATTGAAAGAAGCATTATTCATCAATTAATTTCAGCAGCGACCTCTTCTTCTTCCAATAATCGTTTGAAGCTTAAAGGTCACACATGAGTTACAAATTTTTATTTAGTTGCTGGAGACTTTTCAGCTAGCCAAGGATAACTCAAGGGGCATATTTTAAAAGCATTCAAGATGGACATTTAAGCCTTTTAAAACACCATTAGTTGCTGGAGACTTTTCGGCCAGCCAAAGGCAACTCAAAGGACATTTTTAAAGCATTCAAATTCATTTAAATCAGCTCATTAGGAGTCATAAAGTTGCTGTTATTTGGCTAGAGGAATTCAAGAGTTTTTAGATTTTATTTCAGCCTTTTAAATGCATATTAAAGCTGAATTCATTTGACTCTTCAGCTAATCACATGTAAATACTATATAAACTTGTTATTAGCTTGTAAAAAGGAAACTTTTGAGCCTTGAATATATCTTATGAACTTTGTTCTTCGAGTGAGATTTTCTCCTCTCTATCTTTCGTACGAGTATCGATTCCGACTTATCAAGCGTTGCTTGTGGCGTCAGTCGTTTCTCATCCATCAACTTATACCATAGGTTCTTATCTTTATAGATAACGGGTCTTGGTCCATCATCGACTTCCATTTTCCATCTTAAACAAATATAGAACCGGGGGTGATACTTTCCTAGTGTTGAATCAATTCTTTGTTTAAGTTCTTCTATCCATCTCCACCAACTATCTTAATATATATCCTTTTATTTATTTCTATTAAACCCAAGTCCATCCACTATATTCATCTTTCTTGTTTGCATCCTAACCAAACCTATCTCCATCTTCCATCCAAATCTTAACCTTTTTGATCAGCTTCCGCAACTTTAACCTTCGTTCACCTTTTTTCTAACAACTTTTCAATTACTCCTCGTAGACGATTGGACAATTTCACATACGACTCGACTCACCCCGAGGTGGATCGTATCAAGCTCCTCTAAGCAGCCCCTTCATGGACACCAAAGGCCAAGGGAGCTGGTGTTTCCTCTTCTCTAAGCTGAATATTGAGCTCCCCAACCAGCTTAAAAGCTTTCACACAAGCTGGATATGTTTTCACACTTGCTGCCTATTGATGTGATCCTGGTCGCATCATGGTTCGACTCCATCCGATGCCATCGAGAGTGGCCTAAACTTGAGGGGCCCAAGTGCAAGATGAAACATCTCATAGGCCTGATTGATTGTTGGGCCAATGTTTTTAAGGACTTTTAATTTAATTAAGTTTTATTTAAATTAATAAGTTTGCATATTTTAATTTTAACTTACACTTTGTGTGTTCTGCATTTAATAAAGTAATGTATTATGCAACTTTCAAGTTAGTTTAGTATGCATCATAAATAATGACTTGCATTATGAAACTCCCATGTTAGTTTAAGTCTGCATTATTAAATTAAGTCTTGCATTAAATAATTCATCTGTTTATTTAATTTGCATTTTTAAACCATGCATTTAAGCATTTTAGTTTAATAAATGAGTTATTGGTTTTAATTCAACTCATTTTAGTTTATTTATTTGAGTTTTATTGGACTTCATTTAATAAGATGCTTATTTAATTAATCTAGTTGCTAGGATAATTTAATGAAGCATGAGTTTAAGTTTATTTAATTTTGCTTCTTTAATTAAACTAGTTGCTGCATTGATTGATGTCTTTGCTTTTAGTTCATTTATTGAAGTCAAGTGTTTAATGTGTTTGAGTTTAATAAGTGTTTAAATGTGTTTAATATGTTTGTTTTAATGTGTTAGTTGTAGGTGACTTTTCAATTGGAAATCATTACATTTAAGGGTTGTTACAAATTGATTAAAGAGACTTTTCAAGTGAATTTCGGTTACATTCAAGGGGAAGCATTATTCTTCATTAAAAGGAGCTGCTATACATCATTAAATTCAGCAGCAGCCTCTTTCATCTTCCATAACCGATTGTTGATTAAAGTGATCACTTCATGTGTTAATTTTTCATTAAAGTTGCTGGTGTCCATTCATTAAAGTTGCTGGTGTCCATCTGATTGACCAAGGGGATTTCAAAGGTTTTTCCTAAACATTCAAGACCGTTGATTCAGCTGAATTGAAGTGTATTGAAAGGTGGAGTTATTTAGTTTGGCATTCCAAGATTTTTTGAGCTTTATTTTAGCTCATTATTAGCTCATTAAGTTGATCATATGTGACCATTCAGTTAGCCTCTTTTAACACTACAAATAGTTGTAATCAGCCTATTCTAGGGGACTTTTGGACTTTTGACATTATATTGAATGAAATTATATCATTTTGTGAGATTTGATTCTCTAAAATTTCGTTTGAAGACTCGTTGGCTTATCTAGTCTCTAGTGGCATCAACCTGTTTTCTTCTATCCGAACTTATCACTATTATATAGTGTGGCGTTCACCTTTATACCAAGGTTCCTACTTTTCTAAGTAGCGGGTCGAGGTTTCACTACTTCCATCATCCATCTTGAAGCTTATAAGTATTTGGGTCATTGCTCTTTAGTAGTGGTTCTTACTTGCTTTGAGTTTGTTCCCTTCCATTCCATCACTATCCTTTATTTTTGTTGCTAGCCGAATTTTCCATTTATTCCTTGAACCTAAAATCCATTTCATTCCCATTCCATAAACCCATCTTTGAATTCTTCTTCATAACTTTCACCAATATTTACTTAAAGTATCATTATTAAACGAGTCAAACGATACTTTCTCATAGACGATCGGGCAAACTTGCATACGACTCGACTCACCCCAAGGCGGATCGTATCACCTATTCAGTTTGGGGCTTTCACATGGAGTGGCTATACACATTCGGCCAACACACTCTTTGGCTATTGAGTGCTCAAGATGGCATTAAAATGCTCCAAGACTAATCAGCTGACCAAGGCAACTTTTGAATGCTCTTTCATGTCCTTGGCCGAATATGCTAAGTCCATCCAGCTCATCAATTTAATTCTAGCTAGCAAGGAAGCTTCAAGGAAACTTCATGACTCTTTCTAGAATAATTCTGGAATTTTCAGCTCATTAATAAGCTGAAATCAAGCGCCGATTTTACCCTTCATATGTCCATTCGGCTAGCTTAGGAAGATACTATAAATACCTAGACATTTGCATGTAATTAGAAATTTTTGCAATTTGAATGAATTTCTGTTACTTTGTGAGTTTATTCAACTCTCAAATTTCATCTTAAACTCGAGTTGGCTTATCTAGTTCCCTAGTGGCATCAACCTTGTTTTTATTCGAGCTTATCACTCTTAATCGAGTGTGGCGTTCACCCGATATACTTCTGATTCTTATCTCGTTATAGATAGTGAGTCAAAGTTCTTTCAACATTTTTCCAGCAACCTTAAGCGACGTATAAGTCCCGGCTCAATACTTACATAGTATTGGTTTGTTCTTGTCCTTAAGTTCTTCTATCCATCCTAAACATTTCATTGCCTTATTTCTTCTATTTCCACTCCGAGCCTTCATCCAATTGACACACACAACCCTTGAACCAAATTGCAACACCCATTTAGCCTACAATTAGCTGAACCTCATCAAACTCCGAGTTCAACGATACTTCTTTGATTTAATGATCGGGCACAACTACAACCCGAAATACTTTCGTAACTCGGGATTGTATCATTTGGTATCAGAGCTAATTAAATTGAGGAGTACGGATGTTTGAGCATCCCCAGAGTAAGTTTTTGAAAAAAAATTGAAAAAAATTAAAAAAATGTGTATATTTGGTGATTCAAAGTCTATTATTTGTATTTTACATTTGTAATTAAACAAAAAAATTCAAAATAAAAAAAGAAAAGAGAAAATACGAAAGTGTTGAAAGATTGTGTATCCCTGATCAGCGAGTCCCTAATACTATCAATCAACCCTTTTCATGCCACACTTGCTAACCATTTATCTTCTTCTTCTTTCAGCCTACCCAACACCAAAACGACACTTACCCTTGTACCCCTTTGAAGCTGACCCCTAAGCGAATAGTTAAGCCTAAAGGAGTTTTCGACAAAATTTTGAGAGGCGAATCGAGCGGTAAAAGGCATGAGTGTTGTGAGCACAATAGAGAGAAGAAAAAGCTGAAAAGAGAGTGCAAACACGAGCGTGAGTGAAAAATCATTTACTTTCTTTCTGAGTGAAAAAAAGTGAGGTTTGTGGTGAGGAACTCCCTTTCTATTTTAGTTTTAACATTTCTTCTTTTTGGAAAATAACCATGTCTCTAGACAAGTTTTCAGTGTTCAAGTTTCAATACTTGTTGAAAGAAATGGAGAACATGCTCGACCGAAAGATTAAGCCCATTCAAGACAAGCGAGAATGATGCGAGCACGTTCCATGTTAAGTCGAGCTCGAGTCATGATCCGTTGATGTTACCTCGTGGCCCTATCACTAGAGCTCGATCTAAGCTATTCAAAGACGCCATCGGAGTTTTTTTCCAGCAAGTGTGGAAAGATAATGAAGCTAACTTACTTGGACGAGAGGAGGGACAAACGTTGGAGCATTTTCGCAATGTTCTACAAGCTCAACCAGCAACCCATGAGCTCGGTTCTAGCTCGTGCTAAGTTTCGATTAAGTTCAACGAGCTTAATTGGCCATTCGGCCTTAAGCTAAATAAATTAGTTGGAATTTTATTTAAAAATAAATTTGGATAAATTTAATTTCCTTTAATTAATTTGCTGCTATTAAATAAGGTTATAAGTTGTTCTTAAATCTAGCATATTTACTTGGAAATTAAAGTTGTTTAGCTGAAACTAGTATTTAATGTTGTCCTAAGTTTCAGCCGATTTTTATTAGTTGTTAAATAGCTTAGATTTAATTTGTTTCAGCTCAATTTAATGTCTTAATGTGATCTTTAATTGCTAGAATTAATTAGCTAAGTTAATGAACTTAATTGCTTGTAGGTGCATGTAAAGGGACGGCACAAGGAGATTAATGGGCAGCAGCAATTACTTTCATTTAAGCTCACCGAAGTTAATGCAAGAAGGTCAACAATCAGCAGCAACTTGAGCTGAAAAGTCAGCCATTAAAGCTGGAATTTAAGGAGGAATTTAAGGGCATTCATGCATGTTTGGTTGAACAATGAAGAGTCATCCATTTATCCATTAAAGCTGGAATTTAAGGAGGAATTTAAGGGCATTCATGCATGTTTGGTTGAACAATGAAGAGTCATCCATTTATTTTTTTCCTTGATGATTCGGCTGCACCTTGGTGATTTCAAAGCTGCCTCTTGAGCTCCCATTCAGCCAATGTGGACTTGGAACTTGAAGAGTTTTCCTATCTAGAATTTTCAAGTTAATGCTAGTATTAATTTTGCTTAGTCATTAAGGCTAGAAGATGACCATTCGGCTAGCTCAAGCAACTATAAATAGTTGGCCATTTTACTTTGTAATGGACTTTTGCCAAATTTTATACCGTTATTATGCTGAATTTGCGAGAGCAATTTCTCCTATTTCGTTCTTAGGATTTGTTGGCTTATCTAGGAGTCTAGTGGCGTCAACCATCCTTCGTTCAATTTCGATACCAAGGTTCCTATCGTACATTGATAGTGGGTCGAGGTCTGTTAAACAACTAAAATCGAAACCTTTAGAAACGTATAAGTAACCAGGTCGATACCTTTCTCGGTATTGGTTCTTACTTGTTTCCTAAAAGTCTTAAACCGAAACTCGAACACTCTTTCATCCTTAAACCAAAACCCAATTCTTACAACTTATCCTAACTTCATTGAAATTTCTTTCTTTCTTCGATTCTCAGGTTTACGATCGAACTCCAAGTATACATCTCGTTTTCTACTTGAGATCGGGATCGTATCAGAGAACCTCGAGCAATAACCTGACAGAAGCAAACTCCATCGATTCGAGAAATGAAGTTAAGTTCATTATTCGAGAAGAGATTCTTATCGGGATTCCTACTCGTCAAAGAATTCGAGGCAAAGAGAAGAAAATTTTGAGTTTGAGACTTTTCGAGATGACAAACAAGAAACTACGAGTTATTCTTTGTATGCGTCAAGGAAGTCCCTCCTGGAGAATCATTCACGAAGAATTGATCGTGAAACTTATGGGCATGCTTTCTCTTCTTTTAAGCAAAACATATATCTTTTCAATTCTTTTGTACCATCCTCATGTAGTAATAAAATCGAAAAAGAAAGTGAAAGAGAACAAGAAAAAGAACAAGAGGAAAAAGAAAAAGAACTTGAACAGGAAGAGAAAGAAAAAGAGCATGAAATCGAGTCGGAAGATAAAGTTGAAAATGAACTCGAACCATCATCCGATAAAGAGGAAGAAGTAGAACATGCTGTGGACGGTGAGCTTCTTATTGTTAAAAGGAGCCTTAGTCTCCAAAGTGTGGAAGACGAGCAACAAAGAGAAAATATCTTCCATACTCGGTGCCAAGTCCAAGGGAAGATATGTAGCATCATCATAGACGGTGGAAGCTGCGCGAACGTGACGAGCACTCTCATGGTGGACAAACTAGGTTTGCCAACCACCAAGCACCTGAGTCCGTACAAACTTCAATGGCTCAATGATGGCGGCGAACTAAAGGTAACAAAGCAAGCACTCGTATCCTTTACCATTGGAAAATATGCGGATGAAGTACTTTGCGATGTTGTCCCCATGCACGCGGGTCATTTCCTACTTGGACACCCATGGCAATTCGACTGAAAAGCCATCCACGACGGGTATACCAATAGGTATACTTTCAAACATTTGGGAAGGAACGTGACGCTAGCACCGTTGACACCGAAACAAGTCCACAAGGATCAAATGAAACTAAAAATTTCTATATATAAAATGAGAGAAAACGAAAAAAAATGAAACTGCAAAAGAAAAGAAAAATGAGAAAAAGAAAGGAAAAATAAAAAAAGAGAGTGAAAAGAGTGTGAGTAAAGAAAGAGATGAAAAAGAAAAAGAGTTTGAGTTGCAAAAGAAAATGAGGTTCGAAAGGCTTTATTGTTGAGACAACCGATCCTTGTGCTTATGTACAAGGAAAATTTGTTTAACACTAACGAGTTATCCAAAAATCTCCCTTCTTCTATTGTGTCTCTTTTGTAGGATTTTTAAGACATATTTCTAAAGGATATCCTGAGTGGGTTGCCACCCCTTCGTGGGATCGAGCACCAAATAGATTTTGTGCCCAGAGTTGTCATTCCGATCTGACCATTATACCGAACTAATCTTGAAGAGACCAAGGAACTTCAACATAAATTCGGTGAACTCATGGAAAAAGGCTACATCCGAGAGAGCCTTAGCCCATGCGCGGTGCCAGTTTTGTTGGTGCCAAAGAAAGACGGAACTTGGCGCATGTGTGTTGACTGCCGCACCGTAAACAAAATTACCGTCAAGTATAGGCATCCAATACCGCACCTAGATGATATGCTAAACGAATTAAGTGGTGCCATGTTATTCTCAAAGACCGGCTTGAAAAGTGGCTACCATCAGATCTGAATGCGCGAAGGTGACGAATGGAAGACGGCCTTCAAAACTAAACATGGTTTGTATGAGTGGTTGGTCATGCTGTTTGGCTTAACAAACGCACCAAGTACGTTTATGAGGTTAATGAATTATGTCCTAAGATCTTTCATCGGTAAGTTTTGTGTTGTCTATTTTGATGACATTCTTATTTATAGCAAAACTTTGGATGAGCATGTGACTCATCTTAAGTCTGTTTTGGAAGTCCTACGTAAGGAAACTCTTTATGCCAATCTTAAGAAATACACTTTTTGTTCTGATAAAGTTATTTTTCTCGGTTTTGTAGTAAGCTCTTGAGGTGGACCAAGAGAAGATTAAGGCTATTCAAGAGTGGCCGAGACCTACGAGCATTAGTCAAGTGAAGAGTTTTCACGGCTTGGCAAGTTTTTATCGGTGATCCGTGTCCAACTTCAGCATTTTAGCCACACCTCTAACAAGTGTGATCAAGAAGAACTCGACCTTCTATTGGGGTGAAGAGCTATAAAATCTTTTAATATTATTAAAGATCATCTTACTAGAGCTCATTACTTGCATTACCTGACTTTTCTAAGACCTTTGAAATTGAATGTGACTCAAGACGGAAGGCCCATCGCTTACTTTAACAAAAAATTGAACGGCGCTACGCTAAATTATCCCATCTACGACAAAGAGATGTATGATCTCATTCGAGCCCTCGAGACTTGGCAGCATTACTTGTGGCCGAAAGAGTTCGTGATTCGTTCTGATCACGAGGCATTAAAGCACATCAAAGGCCAGTACAAATTGAACAAACGGCATGCCAAGTGGGTAGAATACCTAGAGTCCGAAAAAATTCTCGTGTTTTTTGCCTGGTTCTATTTCTTTACCATTTTACCAATTTCGGCCACACTTAAATCTTTCCATCTTTATTTTCTAGCCTACCCTTTATTCCTAACATCATTCCCTACCCAAAACCGATCATTACTTTTGCAAACTGACCCACATCGACTGTTGTGTAACACCCCTAACCTATATCCATTGTCAGACTGGGGTTACAAGGTATTACCGATTAAATCATAACATTTAAACAATCATTGCTCACACATCAGCATATCATAGTTAATCAATAACACAAAGTCCCTTTAGAAGGTCTACGAGACCTTAAACATGCTTTAAAGAAGTTTCAGAAGTAAACCGATTCATACGGAAACTTTAGGAAACTTAGAAAATTTTTCTTTTAAAAACAGGGCACACGCCCGTATGGCTAGGCCGTGTGCCTCACATGGCCATGCCTTAGACTAAGTCTTACCCCTTGTGCAACACTAACTTGGGTCACACGGCCTGTCACACGCCAATGTGTCTGGCCCGTGTGCAACACTAACTTGAATCACGCGGCCTGTCACACGCCTGTGTGAATAGCCCATGTGCAAGTCTAACTTTCTTCGATTTGGGACATTGAAGGACACGGTCGGGACACACGCCCGTGTGCTCAACCGTGTGGGCAATTATAGGCCATTTACAAGGCCAACTTGCCACCCATTTTGGGTCATACCTACAAGCATCACTCTATACTCAATTCATGCCCAATTAATGGTCAAAATCCTACCAAAACATACACAATTTATGCTATAATATCCTCTTTCATTTCTGATACGATCCCGAGTTGCGAAAGTATTCTGGGTCGTAGTTGTGCCCGATTGTTAAATCAAAGAAGTATCGTTGAACTCGGAGTTTGATAAAGTTCGGCTAATTGTAGGCTAAATGGGTGTTGCAATTTGGTTCAAGGGTTGTGTGTGTTAATTGGATGAAGGCTCAGAGTGGAAATAGAAGAAATAAGGCAATGAAATGTTTAGGATGGATAGAAGAACTTAAGGACAAGAATGAATCAATACTATGTAAGTATTGACCTGGGACTTATACGTCGCTTAAGGTTGCTGGAAAAACGTTGAAAGAACTTTGACCCACTAGCTATAACGAGATAGGAACCGAAAGTATATCGAGTGAACGCCACACACGATTAAGAGTGATAAGTTCGAATAAAAACAAGGTTGACGCCACTAGGGAACTAGATAACCCAACTCGAGTTTAAAATGAAATTTGAGAGTTGAATAAACTCACAAAGTAACAGAAATTCATTCAAAGTGCAAAAAGTTCTAATTACATGAAAATGGCTAGGTATTTATAGTATCTTCCTAAGCTAGCCGAATGGACATATGAGGGGTAAAATCGACATTTGATTTCAGCTTATTAATTAGCTAAAAATTCCAGAATTACTTTAGGAGTCATGAAGTTTCCTTGAAGTTTCCTTGCTAGCTGGAGTTAAATTGATGAGCTGAATGGACTTAGCATATTCAGCCAAGGACATGAATGAGCATTCAAAAGTTGCCTTGGTCAGCTGATTAGTCTTGGAGAATTTTAATTCCATCTTGAGCACCTCAATAGCCAAAGAGTGTGTTGGCCGAATGTGTATAGCCACTCCATGTGAACGCCCCAAACTGAATAGGCAGTAAGTGTGAAAACATATCCAGCTTGTGTTAAAGCTTTTAAGCTAGTCGGGGAGCTCAATGTTCATCTTGGAGAAGAGGAAACACCAGCTCTCTTGGCCTTTGGTGTCCACGAAGGGGCTGCTTGGAGGAGCTCAATGATCAGTTCCTTAAGTGTGCCGTCCATGCATTGTACCTGTAGCCATAAATTCAATCAATTAATCAAGCTTAGGACAAATTAAATTCGGCTGGAAATTAATGGAAAAACATAATTAAACAATTTTTGTACAAGGTTAACAATTTCTCTAACTTATTTTCTTCTTTTTTTTTTCGTATCCCTTTTTTAATATTCTCAAATTTTTTTCACTTAAATATATATATTCTTTCTCTCTTTTTTTCACTAATTTTTTTAATTTTTTTAAACTAATCACAACACGAGAATGCTAAGAACGTCAATACTTAATTTTTACCAGCTCTGATACCAAATGATACGAACTCGATTCAGTGTTGATTCGAGTCGTTTAGATTTCCCAATCCAAAAATTGAGTAAGTTGTGATTCGTTTCAAGAAAGGCTGAAAACGGGTAGAAGATAGGTGTAAACAGAGGTTCAAAGAAAGTTTAGGAAATGGATGGATAGGTTTGGATAAGGCAAAGGCTGAACCAACAATATGGATGATTGTTGACCTGTAACACCCCAAACTCGGCCTAAACGTTACGACCGAATCTGGCATGTCACATAAAAGGGTTGTTTAAAAACTGTGCGTTTGTTAAAAAGTTCGTATTCTTTTTGAAACTCTGCGTTTTGTGGTTTGTTTATAAAAGCCAATTCATTCAATGCCCACTTTACAAAGTTGTTATTAATTTGAATAAAATTGTATTTGTTGTGAAAATCGAGTTTAAGTAATTTTGAATAAAAACGGTTTATTATCATTTCAGGAAAATCCCATATTGAACATTAAATAGTAAACAGTAACCAAATTGAAAGCTAAAACCAAATAAAATACCAAAGGCCTTATTACATATCAAAATCCCAAAATTAAAAGTAAGTTTAAATATAAGAAACGAGTTTACGAGAAAACATTGCAGGGCCACCACAAGTCTGCCTCGGCTCCCCAAATTCGCGGTCTAATGATTACCTGAAACATTTAAAAAGAGGGGGTGAGTTTACGAAAACTCAGTGTGTGTTTCCCTACCTGCCAACTTACAGGGTTTTTTTCACCTAAAACCAAAATTCCCCCGAAGCCAATATTTGATCCTGGGACTTTATAGAAGCCCTCTAACCTTTCAAAATCACTTATCTAATAAGTCTAACTTGCATTAATGTCGTTCTCAAAAATTTTAAATGCTACTACGCCTAAGGCCCATTGGGCTCAATTCTCCTAAGCCTAATTTCGGGATGTTACAAATCTACCCTCCTTAAAGAAATTTCGTCCCCGAAATTTCCAACTATAGGTACAGTCACACATCCTAACCTACAACATTACGCTCACGCTACGCACTCTGATCTTAATAAAACTAATATACTTTCCAACTAAATCTTGGAATCCTTCACATAACCAACTATCTAACACCGGAGCAAACAGATATTTTTCCCACATACATACAATTCCTATATTCAAGCATCACATCCACACATCGCAGAATAAATACAATCATTCAGCATATAATAAAATATAGTAAAAAGGAAACTTACGGATTTGGGTGCCACACTTCCAGAAAACTGATATATATTTTTCTAAACCAGCCTTTGAAAACATTTTTGAACCCAAACCCACAGCCGAGTTTTTGAAACTAGGCTCTGATACCATAATTGTAACACCCTAAACCCGGCCTAAACGTTACGACCAAATCTGGCATGTCACATCAAAGGGTTGTTTAAAAACTATGCGTTTGTTAAAAGTTCGTATACTTTTTGAAACTCCGCGTTTTGTGGTTTGTTTATAAAAGCCAATTCATTCAATGCCCACTTTACAGAGTTGTTATTAATTTGAATAAAATTGTATTTGTTGTGAAAATCGAGTTTAAGTAATTTTGAATAAAAACGGTTTATTATCATTTTAGGAAAATTCCATATTGAACATTAAATAGTAAACAGTAACCAAATTGAAAGCTAAAACCAAATAAAATACCAAAGGCCTTATTACATATCAAAATCCCAAAATTAAAAGTAAGTTTAAATATAAGAAACGAGTTTACGAGAAAACATTGCAGGGCCACCACAAGTCTGCCTCGGCTCCCCAAATCCGCGGTCTAATGATTACCTGAAACATTTAAAAAGAGGGGGTGAGTTTACGAAAACTCAGTGTGTGTTTCCCTTTACGAGTGATAACTGGGCCTAAGCCCACAAAAGCAGATTAGGCCTTAGCCCTCACAATAACATACTTGGCCGAAGCCCATATAAATCGAATCGGGCCGTAGCCCTAACATCACAGTATAGCAGATAGCACATGCCAAATGATGCAAAACCCATTCTCTAGTCATATTCGGCCATAAGCCCATAACATAGCATATCAAACCATAGCATATTAAATCATATGTACATATAAGAATGAAAATGCAATCCCGAACCCACCTAGGTATCCATCCTCTACACACCACCCGTACCTACCAATCACACCGTGGGGATTACTAAATCGACCCTCCATCCGCTACACACCATCGAAGGCAGTCGCTGCAGTCAACTGCACATCGCCCTTATAATCGTGGCATGGCCACCAGATAATGTGACAGAGTCACCGGAATCATAATATGTGACATGAGTCACCGGATACATAATATGTGACATAAGTCACCGGATAAAGTGGTAAAAACCACCGGAACACTTCCCCTTTCATATCATATCACCCATATGCCCATGCAACATACATATTATTCAGATATATGCAAGGTGTTATGTATGCAAAACATATATCAAATATAAGAATAACATGAGTTACCATCATAATCAGATAGACATAAAACAACAAAATCAAGCTAATCAACCTCTAAGGGTATAATCGTAATTTTACCTACCAAGGGTATTTTTGTAATTTACCCAACAAGGGTATTTTTGTAAATTCGCACCTGCAATGGCCTTTTCGAAGGCCTAATGTCGCCACTAGCGACTCAGCTACCATTTTCGGTCGTACCGGACAATTGGGCCTAAAACCAGATTTCGACCCATCCGGGCCCACACGCTCGTGTGGCCCACCTAGCACAAATCTAGCCACGTATATAAGTTCCACCTAGTCTAGTTCAACATATACTAAACAATCATACAATTTACTCATATGGGCCCACAGGCCCATTGGGCCCACTTCGGCCCATCGAGGCCCAAGCAGCCCCAACCCACAAGAATACTATTGATGGCCTCAACTATCGCGTCGAAGCCCCACACGTGCGCTCGCACACTCGTGTGGCTACTATTGCCGTGACCGGCACTTCGGCATTTGCCGCTCTACAACTAGAGTAGAGAAGTACACACACACCTGATAGGAGTCTGATGCTAAACCACGCTCCGACCACTCCTATGCCCAAACGCCCTCCAAGGTATGTTAACTCTCCTCCTGGAATGCTCTTTATATAGCTAGCTCTTCACCTTCCTTCTTTGTATCTTTCTGATGTGGGATCCCTTCGTCAGTAGAGTTTAAATTCAACTGAAACTCTTGCCGTCCAATCCGCAAAATAAATACTCCTTTGCTTCTCACGAGATTCGAACCCAGGCTCCCTTGCAACATAATCCATGCCGCTAACCACTTGGCCACAAGCTCCTCTTGTGTCTTAAACCATGCGCAACTAAATATAAACTATGGCCCAAATTCTAAGATCCAAGTAAAAAGAAACCAAAATGCAAAAGCCAAGACTTGAACCTTGGACCTCCTTCCTTCCTTGTGGCGTCACTCCCTTGTCCCCTAAGTGGCGTCACTTTGCCACTACACCACACACTCCTTTTGTGTCATTTTTCTCCATATTTTATTCTTAAGGCCTACCTGCCAACTTCCAGGGTTTTTTTCACCTAAAACCAAAATTCCCCCAAAGCCAATATTTGATCCTGGGACTTCATAGAAGCCCTCTAACCTTTCAAAATCACTTATCTAATAAGTCTAACTTGCATTAATGCCGTTCTCAAAAATTTTAAACGCTACTACGCTTAAGGCCCATTGGGCTCAATTCTCCTAAGCCCAATTTCGGGATGTTACATGACCCACGTCTTAAAAGCACTTAGTTGGATAATTTGATTTAGGAAACAACAAATAAACCTTGACCCGCTATCTAACGAGATAGGAACCAAAGGTAAAACGAATGCCACACTTAAAGTGATAAGTTTGGATAACAAAGGAAGGAAATGAAAACACAATCCTAACTTGATAAGTCAGATCAGTCCCAAAGAGAACAAAGAGATTTGAATTCTCACAAGTTTCAATTGATTCAAAAAATTGGCAAAAAGTTCTCTACAACTAGCTAAAAACAAAGTATTTATAGGTATGAGACTGATACGATCCATCTTGGGATGAGTCAAGTCGTATATAAATTTGCCCAATCGTCTACGAAGGAGTATTGTTTGTTTTGTTTAAAAAGAAAAAAAATGGTTATATCTTGGTTAATGGTTGCAACTTGGGTTGAAGAAGAAATAGATGGATGAATGGATTGATAGTTGAAACAAGAAAGAACCCTTAATATAAGATTAAGGACCCGAATCTTGTAGGTTTCAAAAGAATGGTTGAATTGAATAAAAACCGAGACCCACTATCTAGTAAGATAGGAACCTACGGTATTGATTGGAACGCCACACCCAAAAGGATGATAAGTTCAAGAACAAATTCAGATTGACGCCACTAGTTTAAAGATAAGTCAATTTGAACCTTGAAGAATTAAGAGATTGGAAAACTCACAATCTAAAAATTTCATAAAGCATCCAAAAGTCCCTTTTACAAACTAATAACAAGTATATATAGTGTTTACATGTGGTTAGCTGAAGAGTCAAATGAATTTAGCTTTAATATGCATTTAAATGGCTGAAATAAAATCTAAAAACTCTTGAATTCCTCCAGCCAAATAACAACAACTTTATAACTCCTAATGAACTGATTAAATGAATTTGAATGCTTAAAAAATGTCCCTTGAGTTGTCCTTGGCTAACCGAAAAGTCACCAGCAACTAATGGTGTTTTGAATGCATGTTATCATCTTTTAAATGAGCCAAAAAACTGCTGGTAAGTGAAGTGGCTGCTGCCTAATTTATGAGGAGTTAAAATGCTCCTTAAAGCTCCTTAATTTGATGTAATAAGCATCCCTTGTAATAGCCACTTCTTTTGTAACCAAAATCAACTTAAAAGTCACTTCCATTAATGTTGTAACAGCCTTGTAAAGTAACTGTTGCCAGCTGAAAAGTTTCCTACATTCAAACACATTAAACAAACATATTAATCACATTTAAGCACTTATTAAACACTAATTTATCTTAAACACATTAAACACTTATTAAACATTAATTTAACTTAACACATTAAACACTTATTAAACATTAATTTAACTTAACACATTAAACACTTGACTTAATAAATAAACTAGAAGTAATGACTTCAATTAATGCAGCAACTAGTTAATTTATGGAAGCAGAATTAAATTAACTTAAACTCATGCTTCATTAAAAAAAAAATCCTGGTAACTAGATTAATTAATAAGCCTCTCATTAAACAACTTATTTAATTAAACTAAACACCTTTATTTAAAGCTAATTTTAAAAGAAAAATAAAAAAATGCATGAATTAAATCAAGCTAAACACAAGCTGAATGAGCTGAATATGAGCTTATTTCAACTTGCAAAAGCATGCGCATTGGGCTTATTAAGTTAGCCAGATTCTCCTTGTTTTGTCCAGCCATTAACTTGCTCCACATTTGCTCAACTAAGGCCAAAATAGCCTCCTTGAAATGTTTTGCACGTGCTCGGGTGATGTGATACAGGCACGCCCCATCATGAGTCGAGTTCGAGTCGAGACCCCGATGGTGTTACCTCAAGGACCAATTACGAGGGGTCGTGCGAAACAATTTAAAGAGGCAATCGAAGTTCTAATCCAGCAAGCTTGGGACAATGCTAAGACCAGTTCAAACGATAACTTAACTCCGTGTTGCACGCTTCTACGAGCTCACGATCAGGAAGAACCCCATATGGCCATTCGGCCTTAGTCATTTGGCCATTCGGCCTTAGTTAATTAATTAGTTGAAATTAATTAAATAATTTTGGATAACTTAAATAAGTATTTTAATTATTTGTTGCATTTAAATAAGTCTAATTTAGTCATAATCATTGCATAGTAATAGCTAGCTTTAATATGTCTAGTTTAGGACATAATTAAAAGATGCTGCACATTAAATGTGTCCAGCCGAGCCACCATTTAATGTGTCCTAAATTTTCCAGCCAAATTTTAGACCACTTAAGACCCTTTTTTTGTGTGTTCTTTAGCTTAAAACATGTCTTAAATATGTGTTTTGTTGCTGGAAAAACTAATGGCCGAAATTAATTATTTGCAGGTGCTTTTGGGACATGTTTAATGCATGTGCGGCGGAGTTAAAGAAGCAGCATTTATGGCCATGTTGGACCAAGCGTGGGATTTAATTTGCTACTGGTTTAAGCTTCCCAACGTGTCCGTTGGTGTCTCCTACACGTCCATTAATGTGGACAACAATCAGCATGCTAAAACCTTATTTAAGGAAGTGTTGGTGCATGCGTGGGACAACATTTAAAGCATTTAGTGCTGGTTGCCATTCCCAAACAATGTGTTGCTTCCTATCTCCCATGCATGTTGAGTATTACCAAGCATCAACATTGCATACATTGGACGACAACAAAGGAGCATGGATGTTTCATCTTCCAAGATGCTTTCTCGTGAGTGACAAAGAAATTAAAAGAAAAAGTTGCTTCGTGAAAGTGAAAAGTGCAGCAAATTAAAGGGTCGAACTTTAATGTAATGTTTGAAGTTTGCCTTTTCAAACAATGGCAGTATTAAAGAGAGTGCATGAGGGAGTGTGATGGCCTTTCACGTTCCCAATACCACCTAGTACCAAGGCATGACCGTTCGGCTCTTCCAAGGTGTCTTTTGCACAATCCCAAGGCCAAATTTAAGAGCTTTCAGCCCCCTTTCTTCCTAGTGCATTCGGCTGCACTTAAAGAGCTTCTAGAAGCTGATTTTTGGGTGCTTCAAGGATGAACGTGGACAGCAAAAACCAAAGGCCAACTTCTAGAATAATTTAGGGTCATTTAAGGACGAAAATGACTTAGAAATTAAGCTAAGTTTCATGACTTTTCAATTAGCTTCTAAGCACTATAAATATCCGAGAATGGACAATTGTAAAGGACTTTTTCGATGAATTATATACCGTTATTCTGTCGAATTTGTGAGAACACTTCTCCAATTTCGTTTTAGGATCCTTTGGCTTATCTAGCGAGCTAGTGGAGTCAACCCTTCCTTTTTCTTATCCCGATACCGAGGTTCCTATCGTATTCCAATAGTGGGTCGAGGTCCGTTTTATACCCAAAATTGAATCTTAGGAAACGTATAAGTAATCCGGGTCAATACCTTTCGGTATTGGTTCATACTTGTTTCTTAAGCCTTAAATCGAAACCTTCCTTTCTAAAACCAAACCTCGAACATCCTTCGAACTATTTTCGTATCCTTTTCATAATCCTCCTAAAATCGAGTCCCTTTCTTTCATATCAACTTTAACTATCCCTCTTCGAACAATTACCCGAGTTACTATCCCGACTTAACTTCCAACCTCTACCCACCCATACCAATCTCGAACTAACTCTTAAACCGAGATCATTCCCGAGTACCTCTTCTAAACTCGAGCCAATCCCGAACCTCTCGTATTTCAACTTAACCGAACTTCATACCTTCCTTTCTAAATCTATACTTCTTTTAATTTATTTTACTCTTCTCCTTCTATCTTCTATTTTCGTATTTCTCGATTACGATCGGGCAACTAAGTATACATCTCGATTTCATCTCGAGACCGAGACTGTATCGTCTGGTATCAGAGCTAGTTAAACCGAGAATTACGAAGCTCCAACGACTATTTCAAATCTATTAAATGAAGATCCGAAGTAAGTAAAAAAATTCGTATATAATATTAAAAAAGAAAAAAAGAAAAAAGAAATTTGTAATTAAAAAAAGTTCGAACAAATTTGATATTCCTTCTTCTTCTGTAAATTTCTTCTTTCTCTCTCGACCCACTCTGATCACCCCGTTCCAACCCACCCGAAATTTCTTCTTTTCAACCTACCCTAATACCCAACTCGTTACAACCCTTGAAACCCGTTTGTGACCGACCCCCTAAGCCCTAATAGGCCTTGGTGAATCCGAACAACGAAATCACGAGAAAGTGTAGAGGTAAAAGGCACGAGAGTGTGAGATCATTCGAGGGGAGGTAAAAGCCGAACTAAGAGTGTTAAACACGAGTGTGAGTGTCATTAAACTTCTTTCTTTCTGAGTGAACTGTGAGGATTTTTTATGAGGATTTAATTTTTACTACAATGTCTCAAGATGCCAGGCGAAACGCAGAGGAACAACAAGGAAGACAAGTGGTTCGAAATGTCCCCGACTTGCAAAAATGCAAGCCCTCTTGCGCGAAATGGAAAGATTACTCGACCGAAGGCTCAACCCTCTTGAAGATCGACTCTTTCAAGTGGAAGCCCAAAGACCACGAGAGGTGACCCCCGAAGTTACTAGGCAAAGGCGTGGATGACCTAATCAACAACGTGAGCAACAACGGGAAGTTGAAGAAGACATTAATGAATTCAGTGAGGGCAAAAGCGATCATGAATCCAACATCAGTGTTGGAAGGAGAGAGCCCCAAAACCACAACCAAAGAGATCGGAGGCGGGAAGATGACGATCTCAAGAACATCAAGTTGACCATCCCTCCCTTCCAAGGTAAGTCAGATCCTGAAGCCTATCTGAAATGGGAAAAGAAGATCGAACTTGTGTTCGATTGCCATAACTACTACGAAAACAAGAAGGTCAAATTAGCCGCTATAGAGTTTTTCAACTACGCCATGATTTGGTGGAATCAGTTGACTGCGAGTCGAAGGCGCAACGGTGAACGGCCAATCACTACATGGGCCGAGATGAAAGCGGCCATGAGACGACGATTCATCCCTTCTTACTATCATCTGGAGTTACATCAAAAACTCCAACATCTTACACAAGGGACGAGAAGCGTCGAAGATTATTATAAAGAAATGGAGGTTGCTATGATCCGAGCCGATATCTAAGAAGAACGAGAAGCTACCATGGCTCGATTCCTAGCCGGACTCAACCGGGAGATGGAATTACAACATTATGTCGAAATGGAAGATATGGTCCACATGGCCATTAAAGTCGAAAAGCAATTGAAGCAAAAGGGAGCATCCCAAAGCTATTCCAATCCGAAACCCTCGAAGTGGGGCCAAAGTATGAGCAAGGGGTTCCCCGCGAACAAGACGAAAGACTCTACTTTCACCCCTAAGACAAACAAGCCTTTGGCTGAAACAAGCAAAGGCAGGGCTCTAGAAAATTCTAATGCTAGATCGAGGGACATCAAATGCTTCAAGTGCCTTGGCCGAGGACACATTGCAAGCCAATGCCCGAATAGACGAACTATAGTGATGCGAGTCGACGGAGAAATTGAAACCAAAGATGAAGAAGAATGTGAGTCCGAACCCAATTTCGAAGCTGATGAGGATATAGAACAACCTGTTGAAGGTGAATTGCTCGTCGTGAAGCGAAGCCTTAGTCTTCAAAGCACAGGAAACGAGGAGCAACGAGAAAATATCTTTCATTCGAGATGCCAGGTGCAAGGCAAGGTTTGTAGCATTATCATCAACGAAGGGAGTTGCACGAACGTAGCAAGTACCCTCATGGTGGAAAAGCTAGGATTGACAACGACAAAGCATCCGACTCCGTATAAGCTTTAGTGGCTTAACGACGACAGAGAACTCAAAGTTACTAAGCAAGATTTAGTATCCTTCAGCATCGGGAAATACTCCGATGAAGTGCTATGCGACGTAGTGCCGATGCACGCGGGCCACTTACTCTTGGGACGTCCATGGCAATATGACTGCCGGGTGATGCACGATGGCTACACTAATCGGTATTCCTTCAAGCATCTTGGAAGGATTGTAACACTTGCCCCCTTAACGCCTTTGCAAGTCTTTCATGATCAGCAAAAACTTAGGATTTCCATTGAACAATCAAAAGAAAAAGAAAAGAATACAAAAGAGAAAAGTAAGAAAAATGAGCAAGAAAAAATACGAGTGCAAAAACAAATGAGAGAAAACAAAAGAAAGAAAAAGATGAAGATGAAAAAGAGAGTGGAAAAATGAGTGTTTTTGCAAAAGCGAGTGCTATTCGGAAAGCTTTGAGTTTGAGACATCCAATGTATTTGCTCCTGTACAAAGAAGTGTTTTTGAACACTAACGATTTACCTGAGAATCTTCCTTCTTTTGTGCTGTCTTTGATTCAGGAATTCGAAGACATATGGTTGCCACCCATTCGAGGCATTGAACACCAAATCGACTTGGTGCCCTGAGCTACTTTACCTAATCGACTTGCGTACCGGAGCAATCCCGAGGAAACAAAAGAGCTTCAAAAGCAAATCACTGAATTGCTCAAAAAAGGTTATATTTGAGAGAGTTTGAGTCCTTGCGCGGTACCGGTGTTACTTGTGCCGAAGAAAGATAGCTCGTGGCGCATGTGTGTCGATTGTTGCGCCATCAACAAGATTACCGTTAAGTATCGACACCCGATACCCCGACTTGACGACATGCTTGATGAGTTAAGTGGAGCGCGAATCTTCACAAAGATCGACCTCAAAAGTGGATATCACCAAATACGAATGCGCGAGGGCGACGAGTGGAAAACAGCTTTCAAAACGAAGCTAGGTTTGTATGAATGGTTGGTAATGCCATTCGGGCTTACAAACGCTCCAAGTACTTTCATGCATCTTATGAATCATGTTTTACGAGCTTTTATTGGAAAATCATATGTTGTTTATTTTGATGATATCTTAGTGTACAGTAAATCTTTGGAGGAACATGTCCAACATCTACGCGCGATCCTAGAAACATTACGGAAAGAGGTATTGTATGCTAATCTCAAGAAATGTTCTTTTTGTACTGACAATGTTGTTTTCTTAGGATATGTCGTGAGTGCAAACGGCTTAGAGGTAGATCAAGAGAAGATTCGAGCCATCCAAGAATGCCATGTCCTACGACGATAAGTCAAGTACGAAGCTTTCATGGGTTGGCTAGTTTCTACCACCGATTCGTGCCCAATTTCAGCATGATAGCTGCTCCTTTAACGAGTGTGATCAAGAAGAATTCGGCCTTTCATTGGTCCGATGAGCAAGAATGGTCTTTTAATGCAATTAAAGAGTGTCTTGTTAAAGCTCCATTGTTATCCCTTCCTGATTTTACTAAAACCTTTGAAATTGAGTGTGATGCTTCAGGTGTAGGGATCGGAGCCGTGCTAACTCAGAATGGAAGACCGGTGGCGTACTTTAGCGAGAAATTGAAGGGAGCTGCCCTTAATTACCCCGTGTATGACAAGGAGATGTACGCTCTCATAAGGTCACTTGAAATGTGGCAGCACTACTTGAGGCCGAAAGAGTTTGTTATTCATTCAGATCATGAAGCGCTCAAGTACATCAAAGGTCAGCATAAGCTCACAAATGGCATGCGAAATGGATCGAGTATTTAGAATCATTTCCGTACGTAATCAAGTATAAGAAAGGTAAGGAAAATGTAGTAGCTGATGCGCTATCACGAAGGTATACTCTATTGACTTTTCTTGATTCTAAACTACTTGGTTTCCATCATATAAAAGATTTGTATGTTGATGATGTTGACTTTGGGAACATATATAATGCTTGCAAAAACGGTGCCTTTGATAAGTGTTATAGGTACGAAGGATTTCTCTTCAAAGAGAACAAACTATGCATACCGCACGGCTCTATTCGAGAGTTGCTCGTATTAGAGGCAAATAGTGGTGGCCTTATGGGTCACTTTGGACGAGACAAAATGATGTCAACTCTACAAGAACATTTCTTTTGGCCGGAGATGCGAAAGCATGTCGAATAGATATGCGAGCGTTGTATAGCTTGTAAACAAGTGAAGTCGCGGGTTCAACCTCATGGTTTATACACGCCCCTTCCTATTCCAGACACTCCTTGGACCGACGTCTCCATGGACTTTATCCTTGGCTTACCGAGATCTAAAACAGAGAAGGACTCGATTTTCGTTGTAGTTGATCGATTTTCTAAAATGTCCCATTTTATTCCTTATTCTAAGACTGATGATGCTGTGCATATTACAAACTTGTTTTTTAGAGAAGTCGTGCGCCTGCATGGAGTTTCGAGAATGATCGTATCAGATCGAGATGTAAAATTTTTAAGTCATTTTTGGCGAACTTTGTAGGGAAAGCTAGGAACGAAACTAATGTTCTCGACCACTTGTCATCCTCAGACGGATGGACAGACCAAGGTGGTGAACCGAGTCCTATCGACTCTACTTCGAGCATTGGTGCGGAAGAATCACAAAACATGGGAGGAATGCCTGCCTCACATCGAATTTGCTTGCAACTGAGCTGTTCATTCTGCGACTAAATTTTCTCCCTTCGAGACTATTTACGGGTTTAATCCTCTCACTCCTCTTGATCTATTACCATTGCCTTCTGATAAGTTTATCCATTCTGATGCTAGGAAAAAGGCAGACTATGTCAAAGAACTGCATAGAAAGGTGCACGAGAACATCGAGGCGAAAACCGAGCAATACACCTAGCGAGCCAACAAAGGACGAAAACAAATTGTGTTTGAACCCGGAGACTGGGTCTGGGTGCATATGAGAAAAGAACTGTTCCCGGCTCGTCGTCGAAACAAATTATCACCGAGAGGAGACGGACCTTTCCAAGTCCTGGAGCGGATTAATGAGAATACATATAAACTCGACTTGCCCGGTGAGTATAATATCAGCGCTACTTTTAATGTGGCTGATTTAACGCCGTTTGTTGCAGGTCCTGACTTGAGGACAAGTCATTTTCAAGAGGGGGAGGATGATACAGGCACGCCCCATCATGAGCTGAGTTCGAGCCGAGACTCGATGGTGTTACCTCAAGGACCGATTACGAGGGCTCGTGTGAAACAATTTAAAGAGGCAATCGAAGTTCTAATCCAGCAAGCTTGGGACGATGCTAAGACCAGTTCAAAGGATAACTTAACTCCGTGTTGATACGATCCGCCTCGGGGTGAGTCGAGTCGTATGTGAAGTTGCCCGATCGTCTACGAAGAGGAAACAAGCCTTTCAAGAAATTATAGGAAAATTTGGAAGAATTGCGAAAGCTTCTAAGTGAATTTGTTTTAAGAAATGGATTAAGATAGGAATGGAGGTCTGAGAAATGATGGGGACGGTTTAGATGATAGGTTCGGTTTTAAGATGAAGGAAGATGGATAAAAGATAGGTGATATTTTGGTGGAAATGGATTAAAGAACTTAAACAAAGAAACGATTCAACACTATATTAGTGTCACCCCGGTTTCTATAATAGTTTAAGGTGGAAGATGGAATCGAAGATGGACCAAAGACCCGTTACTTAACAAAGTAGGAACCAATGGTATAATTGAATGGAAGAGAAACGACTGACGCCACAAGCAACACTTGATAAGTCGGAATCGAAACTAGTACGAAAGATAAAGAGGAGAAAATATCACTCGATGAACAAAGTTCATAAAATATATTCCAGAATCAAAAGTCTTCTTTTTACAAGCTAATAACAAGTTTATATAGTATTTACATGTGGTTAACTGAAGAGTCAAATGAATTCAGCTTTAATATGTATTTAAAAGGCTGAAATAAAATCTAAAAACTCTTGAATTCCTCCAGCCAAATAACAGCAACTTTATGACTCCTAATGAGCTGATTTAAATGAATTTGAATGCTTTAAAAATGTCCTTTGAGTTGCCTTTGGCTAGCCGAAAAGTCTCCAGCAACTAATGGTGTTTTAAAAGGCTTAAATGTCCATCTTGAATGCTTTTAAAATATGTCCCTTGAGTTGTCCTTGGCTAGCTGACAAGTCTCCAGCAACTAAATAAAAATTTGTAACCCATGTGTGACCTTTAAGCTTCAAACGGTTATTGGAAGAAGAAGAGGTTGCTGCTGAAATTAATTGATGAATAATGCTTACTTCAATTATCATAACAGCTCCCTTTTAATGTTGAATAATGCTTCCTTTATGTGTGTAACTGATTTTCACTTGAAAAGTCACATTAAACTCTTTGTAACATCCCATAAGTGTAATGGTTTCCAGCTTAATGGTTTCCTACATTCAAACACATTAAACAAACATATTAACCACATTTAATCAATTATTAAACACTAATTTAACTTAAACACATTAAACACTTATTAAAGAAACTAATTTAACTTAACACATTAAACACTTATTAAAGAAACTAATTTAACTTAACACATTAAACACTTATTAAACACTAATTTAACTCAACACATTAAACTCTTGACTTAATAAATGAGCTAGAAGTTAAGACTTCAATTAATGCAGCAACTAGTTAATTTATGGAAGCAAAATTAAACTAACTTAAACAATTTATTAAATGAACTAAAAGTTAAGACTTCAATTAATGCAGCAACTAGTTAATTTATAGAAGCATAATTGAACTAACTTAAACTCATACTTCATTAAAAACATCCTAGTAACTAGATTAATTAATAAGCCTCTTATTAAACACAACTTATCTATTTAAACTAAGCACCTTTATTTAAAGCTAATATATAATTTAAAAGTTTGTATTCAGCAAATTAAAAATGCATGAATTAAATCAAGCTAAACACAAACTAAATGAACTGAATGTGAACTTAAACCAATCTCAATGAGCTGAGATGAACTCATGTGAACTGAACCACATAGAAAAGGAGTTTAATTGAGCTGAAAATGAGCTAGAATCAGCTTCATTTTACACTTTGGCCCCTCGAGCTTAGGCCACTCTCGATGGCGTCGGAAAGAGTCGAACCATGATGCGACCAGGATCGCATCATACCCCCTCTTGAAAGCGACTCATCCTCAAATTGAGCCGATGGTTCTCTCGAACAGAATTCTTTTTGATTGGCTTTCCTCGATCAAACGGGGAGGATGGTAATCGAGACACCTGTAAAGTATAACCAAGAGTTAGCAAGAGTTGTGTCAAACAAACTTGCAATCGAAATATGAACAAAACAAAACGAATAGATCGAATGCAAACAGGCATATTTGCATTATCATACAAAAGGAATAAAGCCTTATCAAATATTTGAATCTGAATTGGATAGGTTTCATGGTATGCATACAATTCGAATGGATTCCACAAGTCAAAATCAACATGCGAGTAACACATCAAATGATAGATATATTCATCACAAGCAGATAGTTGAGAAAATGTATATGGCACTCGAAAGTGAACATCCAAATCTTGCATTGAACGACATATGTAATTACTCGCACATGAACAAAAATTATCAAACACAAGATTCCTTTTGTCAACAAGTAGACCATCATTAAACAAGATAGGACGTTCAAACATTTCATGATCTAAATGATGAAAATCAGTATCATGTGTTCTATCAACAATGAAAGAGAACAAAGACATCTCAAAAATTTTACATGGATCACACATGTGATGCAATATGGATTCTTTCACACGAAAATTATCAAAATTATCAAACTCAAGAATCCTATCATCATTCAACGAAACAGATAGATCACAAACAGGCAAAATAGAATGATTAATCATAACATGATCTAAATGTTTTATAAAAACTAGTTCATCAACGCAAAGCTCGTCACTTGTCAAAAAGATCACAAAGGTGTCAACAAGTTTAGAAGACTTACCTTTATAGTCAGAAAGAAAAAGATCAGTCTTACCGTGGTCAAGCAATACAAACCTTCTCTCTTCGGAAAGACAATGCAGTCGAAGCCTTGCGTTGGATTCAGCACTTTTCAAATGGAATGTGAATTTCAAGTGCAACCATAAAATTTGTTTAAGGAGCGAATAAAAATTGAACACAAAATGGGCAAATTTCGTAACCTTAATCAAAAACCAAGTATCAAAATGATTGTAATTCTTCAAACACAATTGTCGTTGCTTAATTTTCCAACAAGGCATACCAAATGATACAAAACATAGTCTCGGTTTAAAGACATGATTTTGTTTATTAAACTCAAGATGTGATAAGGGTTTAGAAACATCAAACATGTTAAACCAATAAGAATTATGCACATTCAAGATCGAGCAATCAAAACTCTTCATATGTTTCAAAATCGATTTACAAAAACTCAAAGTTTCCGTATTAGACAATGAACTAATGTAACATCCTGCATTAGGGGTTTTATCATTTAGCCTTATCATTAAACTAGGGCGAGTTTTGTCACAAAGGAATGGCTGGCGGAGTGGTTAGGGTGCTGCTAGTAGGCTTGAAGGTGCGCTGGGCTCAGGTTCGATTCGCGTGGGAGGAGTTTTATTTTGTTGTCATAAAGGAGGACTTAAGGAGAAAGGTATAAGAATAAATTCGTTGAACTTATTGCACAAATGAACACCTTGGCCAGGTGGCTAAGGGCGCTACTGGAAGGGCTGTGGGATGAGGTCACGCGTTCGAGTCACATGAGTAGCGAAAGGCTTTATTTTTTCTTTTCTTTTCCTTGGCGCTTACGAGAGGGAGCTAGAAAATGAAGGCTTAAATAAAAGTTTTACTGCGCCCATGTCATGAAACGTTCAGTAGTGGAGTGGCTGAGGCGTGGGAGATTCTGCCTCAGGTCTCGCGTTCGAGACCCGAGAGTGGCGCACGAGTGTGCTTATTCTTTTGCCTTTGGCAATTAATGCGGGAAGGAACCTTGGGGAAGGATTAAAAGAAGTTCGCGGCGTGTTTTGACATGAAAGTCAAGACTGGCCGAGTGGCGTGGGGCGTAGCAGGAGGGCGCAGCCCGAGGTCGCGCGTTCGAGTACCGTTAGAAACGCGCGAACACTTTTATTTTTGCTGGACGTGGTGACATAGGAGAGCCTCGGGAAGGAAGGCTTAAAGATTATTGCGACGCAATATTATCAAGAAGGTCGCTCTAGCACGAGTGGCAGGACGCTCGGGCTCATCCCTCCAGGTCTCGGGTTCGAGACCTGGCAGCAGCTGGAGGGATTAAATTTTTCCTTCTCTCTCTCGTGGCCAGCATGGGCATGGGGCGCACGCATGCTAAGCATGCTGCCCATGTCTCCTAAGTGCTGCTCGGCCTTGGGGGAGGGGAGGGGTAGTGTTAGTATTATTATTATTATTAGTTTTTATTATTAGTTATTTTATTTATTTAGTTATTTAAGGTATATGGGCAAGATTCTAACCTTTATTTTATTAAAGCATGGGAGAAATTTGTTAGTTCCTATGTTAATGGGCATGATTATTAAACCTTTTTATTATTTCTATGGTAATGGGAGATATTAAACAATAATTTAGCAAAAGATGATGGGAGTTGTCTTGATGGAGCATTAATGGCCGGCCATGAAGTTTTTGCAAGGGATTATTTCCTTTTTCTTCTCAAATCCATTTCTTGGCCTATTGTTTTAGCTAAAGGAATCACCATTTTTTTGAAACATGACCAAAAATGCATTTCTTTGTTTCTCCTTCTCTCCCTTGTGCATGGCCGAATAAGAAGAATTCCTTAGGGCCTCAACATCCGGTTTTGAAAGCTTTGGAGCCGAATGTGCATAGAAGAGGAAGGGCTAAAAGTCAGCAAGCTTAGAAGATTTTGATCCCTTGCATTAGTGTTAAGCCAAGAATCTGCCTTGTAAACCCTCTCTTCATGCGTTTCTCCTCATCATCTTAAGTGCCGAATCAAGGTGGTTTTTAAGGACAAGGCCGAATCTTCTGGTAAAGATCCTTTTTCTTTTCCTCGGGTCGATTTGAGTAATGCCGACCCCTTTGCTAATATTCCTTCATATTGTAACAATCAAATATTGACTTACTTCTGTTCCATATGATAGCCGGAACCTCTAAACACCAAAAGGAGTGCCGAATCATGGTGTTTAAGGGCAAGTCAGTTGTTAAGGTAAGGGGCAACAAACTCGTTGGTTGTGGATTTGTGACTATGGCCGAATGGCCTTTGGCCTCTAAATGAAATACTAAGACTAATTTCAAGGAAGGTTGGCCGAATGCCTATAAACATTCTTACTGTCCCTTTTGAAGGTAGCCGCAGCTAAGGGATTTTGAAGGAGTCTTTCGGGCCTCGTTTCTTCAAGGATCTTGACTACTCAAATCATAAGGAATTTTAGAACTTCGGTAGACAAGGTATGGGGTTATTGACATTCGGCCAAGGGCCATTTTAGTAGCTAGGTTTGACCGATTTATGCACTGCGATTTTAGGGGGATAAATCGGCCAAGAAATCAGGAGTTCTCGAGATTTCAAATCGCCTTAGTTCGTATTATTAAAGGTTCGGCCTAAGGCCCTGATTTATTACAATATGACCAATCTTTTGGCTCTGTTAGTTAATCAAATAAGACTCCTTAATAATAGCTATTAATGGCCGAATAATAGGAGCTATACGAGGACAAGTTCGGGACTTTTTAAATAGCAAGTAGATCCGGGATTCCTTATAGATCTTCGATTTAAATAGGTGGGTAAACTCCTGCACACTTTATTAGTATAAACTGTTATTTAATGATATTAATAACCTCTCATATGGTAACTTGGCTTAGTGGGCATAAGCTTGGTTCTCGGGTAAGTTTTCCTTATTACTCGATTAACTATATATGTTGTTGTATATGCCATCATATGCTGAAAAATGCTGTGCTGTATTCGATTGCATGATATATGGAATCATGATACTTGTAATATGAGCATGATGATGGTGGGATTGATGAGAGGGAG